>OZ035830.1:35304375-35951875 GCA_964034765.1 Knipowitschia caucasica | reverse complement strand
CAGTATATAAATGATTATGGATATAGGTTCAGTATATAAATGATTATGGATATAGGTTCAGTATAAATGGGTAACTCAGCGCGGATGTTCAGAATTCTTTGTTCAGTTTTCATGTAGCTTCAGAGCCTAATGGAGGCTTGATTCGGAGGTTCCGCGAAAACAAACAACTGAGCATGAGCAGCTACGAGTATCAGCGCTGATGATTGACAGCCCTTGGCATGACTCGATTGGTTAACGTAGACGGCATCGTGGATTCTGAGATATAGCTAAGAGAAGGGAAGGCCGGACTAACATTTAAGGCCAGGAGGTCAATTTAATACAATTCTTAAAATGTGTAATTCACATTTTAAGAATTACAGACTCTATTTAGAGTCTGTAACTCTAAATATTTAGAGTTACAGACTATCACTTTAAAATCTACATGAACATAAAGAAATACAAGTAAGTGATTTGTTACGGAAGCTTATTGCATTCACTTGAATTAAAAAAGTTTCTGTTTTTATGAGAAAAGTTTCTGTTTCTGAGACAAATCCTGTTCCATCCATCCATTTTCTACCCTTTAATCCATTTCTGGGTCAGGGGGGTGGCAGTCAGAGATGCCACCCAAGTCTCATAGCACCAGCCCCTCACTGACCCTCTGCAGGTGGTGAGTCCACAGGAGGACGGCTGCTCTCTGAGTGTGAGCATAGCCTTGATCTTTCAGTGGGGGCTTTGGGCAAAGTTGGGTTAAGTGTCTTGCCCAAGGACACAACGACAGCAGTCATCAGTGGGAGTCGGTGGAGAAGGTGCAGAGGTGGGAATTGAACCCACGACCTTCTGGCCTTAAGGCTAATGCTCTACCAACTGAGCTACTGTCGCCCCCACAAATCCTGTTTTTATGAGTTAAACAAAATCCTGTTTTTACGAGACAAACAAATCCTCTGTTTACTGACCTGATCAGTGTGATCAGCTTGATGTTGAGTGCAATAGACAAGTTTTTTGGGGGGAACCATGGGCGCGGCCCATGATGTAGAGATGTACAGTCTGAAAGCACATGGCTCCGGAGACCAGTGAGGTGAGACGAGAGGCAAGAGAGGAAAGCTCTTAGTGCAATTAGACCCAAGGCCAGATGAGCCGTGGACAATTTCTCTGCAAATTAATTTAGCTTGGCAACTGTACAATGCAGGCTTGTTAAGAGAGCAACATGCAAGTACTGTATACCACAGGGACGAAGGGCTGCGGACACAAGTTATTACAACATTGGATTGGATTGAACTATAATGGATGGTAAAAGCAGCTGTAGTTACCACCAGGTTTAGAGGTAAGTTTAGACTAAACTAAAACAGTTCTGACATGATGTAAAACACAGCTCACCATAAAGATGAATCTTGTTTGTAAATTCCAAAATGTAAAGTTCCCCAGGCTTCAATTGAATCTTAAATTGCAAAAAAGTCACTTCAAATCACTGCTCGAAAACCTGACACATACACTTAAAGTAGCAATACGTAAGAATTTCATGTCAAGTCATCATCAAATGGCCCTAATCTGTTAAAAGGAATTAATAAACCACGCTCTTTTCAAATCCTTCTTTAACTGATAACAGTAGTTCAGCGATCTTTTAATTTCAAAATTAGTTTTACTGCCCCTAAATCTTGTTTATAGTTTTAGAGAAATAGAATAGAAATAGTTTTCATTTCGATGTCCCGCCCTTCTCCGTTTCACCAATCAGATAGTCTGTGATCCAGTGAGAAATCTCACTGGTAAAGTAACATGTGGCCGCAGGGTTAGGGACAAAATTAGGATTTATATCGTTGAGAAAAAGGTGTTGGTTGTAGATTTGTTGTTGACAAAACTCTTTATTCAGATATTATGTTCCCAGCTGGATTAATCTGCATATCTGGCAACCTGAGTCAGGGAGAGTGCAGTACCACTTTTGGCCAGATTTTTTTACATAATGCTCCTTTAAATATATATATATATTTTTTTACATATTTTTGTGTCTTATTAACCTGTCCTTCTGTAAAGCACATTTGAGTGTCCAAAAAGTGCTATAAAAGTACCATGTATTTTCACAATTCAAACATTACACAATTTTCTCTGCAGCATATTTGCAGATGGGGTGTGCTCATATTTGTCACTGAAATTGCCACAGATTGAATACAGTCTGTAAAAACCTTTCCCTTTACTAAACGTAAAATGGAGAAGCACTAGCATCAATGTCTGTTTCAAGTCTCTGTGATTGGACTGTAACCAAAGAAAACAACTTCCGCCAAGATTAAAAACAGCCTGTTTGACCTTGCTCAGTTCAACGCCCCAAACTATTTAAAGAATTAAATCTATTCTTCAGGTGGCACTGACTGGTACTGCTGTTTTACTGTGAAAAGCTTACATTTTTTGTCCACTAAACAAGAAAATGAATGGGCTGCTTTTTTACTATTTGTATGTAAGAAAGTAAGAAATCTCTGTTATTAGTACAGAACACAATTTAGTAAGTGTGGTATTAGAATTATTAATTGTTTTGTTTGTATGAATGGTCACAGTTTCAATCACACTATTCAGAAGTTACGGTTGGATCTCCCCGCCCTAAATGATGTGGTGTGGTGTAGTAGCCCTGCGTCCTGGTAAAGCTGCCCTTATTTGGCCTGTGTTTTGACCACTTACATCCTCCCGTTTCCGTGCGACCTTATTAAGACATCCTGATCTTACTCAGGCACATGCTCACATCTGATTGGACGATTGCATATAGTCTCAACGGACTCAAGCAGAAGTAAGGAGATGACAAACAAATGTGTGTGCGACGGTGACTGTGCTGCATATTCACATAACACATTCCTAAGTGGGATGTACAGATTTATATACACTGATTTATGCCATTTAAAGCACGGGTACCTAACTTTCAAACCACAGAAAAATTGAGTATAAATTGAAGCATCTTGGAGTGTCCAAAAAAAGCGGTATATAAGTATGATGTATTATTATTTTGTTTATTATATTTGTATTATTATTATTATTATCAAATAAAAAAACAGCTCTTTTAAAAGTTTGGTTCCATCACTAGTTTTCACATGCATGTATTTTTTTGTCTTCTTTAGATAAACTCCAGACAGAAAAGTTCCTCAGCCAATCAGCTCACAGACTAAAGTGTCAAATAGCGACTCACAGGGCTCATAAGTATGCATATTACATAATTATGCATATTATTAGACAAAGACTGTATGAAGGATGGATTATTTGTTCACAAAATTCAGTCACAATAATTTCTCTGGCAACATCAAAATGTATTATTTCTGAACCAAAAACAGTTCCCTCCGCCTTTGATCACCTAAAGTAAAACTACCCCAAATACATATAAACATGAAGTTAGAGAACATGAGTTACAATAGTGGCTCTGGGATACTGATATCTATCTATAATCTCTTATTGAAGTTGCTCATTTAAAAGTAGCAAAACAGAATAATATACTTTTATTTCTGTAAACATAATAATTATTGACCATGAAACATCAGTTTCACATGTCATTATTGTTGTTTTTATTTGGAGAAAATGTCAACATTGGAACAACATTGAGATTAGCCAATAATTACAAAAGTATGGAATTGTGTATTCGTCGACCAGTATATGTACTGTCTGTACTGTACTGTACAGTCAGTAACGAGAATGGGTGTTAGCTGAAAATGTAGGTTTTTATTTTGGCATTTAAGGCAGATTTAGGCCCTGTCCACACGAAGTCAAGCTCAGGCCTAAACGCAAAATTACTTTATCAATCCAGTGTATCGTCCATACGAGGCCGGCGTTTTGGGGGGGTGTAAACGAACATTTTTGAAAGTAGGTCCCAGAGTGGAAAGATTTCAAAACTCCGTATATGCCGCTCCGTGGTTACTGCCTCTCCGCAATGTATCTGAGACGCTTGCGTCATCGCCCCGCCTCTTGTTAAAGCACGCATGCGCCGCACTCAGAAAATAATGACAACAACAATGTAGCTTGTTGGTTTTGTAATCCAGTGCGACCCGAAGCAACAGTTCAACCTCATCGTCCGTCCATACTAATGTAGTACCAGCTCGCCCACTCGCCATGTTGTCTGTTTACAAAATTCTGCGCATGCCCAGTTCCCGTCACGGAAGTTTGGGCTTGATCCCGTCATTGCGTCACAGCGCCACCAACAGGTCTGGCATAGTTTCACAGCGTTTTCAGGCGTATTGACTACATTCATATGGACGCACACATTTACTGAGCTAACTCCGTGTTTACAGAAAAAGTTTCTGAAATTATAAGCGTTTTGTCTTCGTGTGGATATAGCCTAAATATTTTGCAGTTGAACAAGATTTTGTAGTTTGACTATAGCCCTATTTTATGTTGATATAGAGCCAAGTCATTATGATAGGAGCCAGTCATTTTGTTTGGAGTTATTTATTGTCCCTGACCTCTGTGTGTGTGTGTGTGTGTTTCTGTGTTTTTTGTTATGATATAAATGATAAATAATTAATTAAAAGGAAAAAGATCAGAGTCAGAGTCATAAAGTGCTCATAGTGTAGTTTTAAGAACAAATAAAATGTATATATACATAGGAAGCCTGCATAGTGTCTCAATATTTTTCAATCCACATGATCCACTGAATAAACTGTGGCTGCGTCCAAGTTCAGAATCAAACAAGAATCACACTTTTTCCACCACATTCAATGACAAAGAGACAGAAGCATGAGAAAACATAGGAAAGGAAATATGTTTTTATATGATTTCGGACGCAGACCTCTTCACTGAGCGTTTGTTGATCGCTCTTGTGTCTGATGACTTCCTCCGCTGTCCCCGCTCCCGCAGATTAAAAAGCAGCAGCAGGATGTAATGGGCTTCCTGGCGGCCAATAAGATCGACTTCGAGGAGTGTGACATTGCGGCCGACGAGGAGAACAGGAAGTGGATGAGAGAGAACGTCCCGGAGGATTCACGGCCGGCCACAGGGAACCCACTGCCCCCACAGATATTCAACGACGCCACGTACTGCGGGGTAAGAGTCAGCACTTAAACTCTGTCAATCTGGCTTAAAACTGGGGGTTCCTAACTTTTAAACCACAACATTGATCTAATGTTACTCATTCCTCACTCTCAAAACAGTTTGGTGCTAACACTGTTTTTTACATGCAAGATTTTCTTAACTTTATCAAAAATATAGTTTCAATTTTTCAGACGGAGAAGTGAAAGAGAGGGGACAAATCTCAGCCTGAAGTGTCAAATAGGGGCAAGAGAAGACAGAAAGTTTGTTCACAACAATTTACTTTTACAAGATTCTTGGGAAAGTCAAAATGTTTATATGAATGAGTGGGATACAGCGGTGTTCATTTTGTAGACTTTGATCTCTACTGTTGATTTTGTCAATTATTCTCACTAAAACTAAATAAAAGTACATTCAAAGCGAATCTGCAGAGTACAAATATGGTAGACACACCACATACGCGCACACAAACACACACACATACACCTACACACCATATATTAACAGACGTACTCACGCCTATCTCCGCCGTTCTAACCAATGGGCCAAAATTGGGCTTTCATGGAGTGATTCAAAATGGCCGCGGGGGCTGAAAAATGTGACTTCAAAAATTCACAGCGAGTGAACTAGACTGGTCCAAAAAAATTCACCCCCCTCAGCATTGACACACATGTGGAACGGAGCTTTGGGCCAAGAGCCAACTTTTGGACCATCCTGTAAAGACGTTTTCGAGAGGTCACCTAATGCTATATATTAGCATTGGCTAATTCTTATTCTGGGTCCACCCCCATCGGCCCGGGGTGGTATTGCAGCATGTCAGCGGACATCAATTTGGCCACTTTTGAGCCGGGACCCGCCGCCACTGCTACACACACACACACACAAGCATAATGAATTTGAGTTCAAATGATTTACAAGCAACACATTCTCTTTGTGCAGATTCGACTTTGGAAGTAACATTTTCTTCACATGGAAAAAAGACATATCATGAAATAGAACTCGGGAAAAACTACATCTGTTTGCAGTTAAATGAAAAAAGACAAAGGCATCTCATAAATGTCATCAAAACAATAAACAATAAACAAGGCAACCAATAGTCTGTTTTGTTCTTACTTAAAACATGTGTTAGATTGATAACCACTTTGCCAAATATTAATCCAATTTGGTTTACACTTTCCAGCAGTGGACATGATTAATCGCGGCTGTAAAGTCCCATGACTAACACTTCCAGATCAGGAGATGGGCTCTGGGCACCTCTTTCTATCCATGCCCAAACACAAACATCTCTTTATGAAGGACGCTTTCATCCATAAGTGCAAGGATGATGCGTTCTCTTTTACTCTATTCATGATTGTATATTTCTGCTCTCATTTACACACATGAAAATGATTTACAAACCAACGAAAACAGCAGTGCTTCCAATGTATGACCAGGAAACCCAACTTGTGTCTTATTGCCATGACGATACATTATTGGTTGCATTAGTATATCAAACTTTAACTTGATCGCACATGTGTTTGTATAACTTTCCACTACTGCACAAAAGAGACATTGTACAGACATGCTACTATTTGTTACAATCTGGATCTAAGTCCTTTGAGCCATGGCCCACTCTGTAGCACTGTGAACCGTTCCCATCTGGTCCTGGTTAGACCCAGACCCACTGCAGAGCTCCAAACAGGAGGCTGCAGCAGCACAGAAGAAGCTCTGTGGACAGGTGGGAGCTATAGGAAAATATTGTTTTGATAATCATTTTGGATACAGGCACACAGTAGATGCACAGAGGCTGAGCAGCAGACAGATCAAAAGGTTCTGTTTGACTCCAGGACTTCAGAGTTTCTTTGATTTCCCCATTATCCCCAAAGGAAATAGTGACGCAACAGTACTCATGAAACAAGTATTGAGCGGATGAAACCGAATCATGGCCATAATCATAATAATGTCTGCCGTGATGAAGGTTTAGGGGTCAAAACACGTTGGTTTCCCGTGAAAGTAAAGAATTTTTACTTCAATGTCCGTTGTGCCTCCGATGTTCTTTTGTCCCTTCAATGCCAGAATCACTTCCTATAGGCTCTGACCACTCCTCCACAGTATACCGAGATGCCCGCTGCATGTAAGGTTTCTCCAAAGGTGTGGCAGGAGGAGTCAATTGTCAATTCACAATTTGTTTAGGAAACAAGCAATATTATTTTGGTGGTAAAGGTTTCGAAAACAATTTGCAAATCAAAATTTTTCAGAATACATTATATCATCACATAGAAAGCCCCATTTGTCCCAAGAAACAATCAGCTATAGAGCTCCTTTGTCTTGACTGTTCTGGTATGTGAGAGTGGGAGTGAGGAGGGGAGGCTGCAGAAAGATACACAGTAAATAGGTGAACACATAACCTTGTTTGCTCGGGCACAAAGGCTGGATCTCCGAGGAAAAACTCAACAAATAACACTGGCTTGACAATGGATTTTCACACAAGCGTGGCAGGACATACAACAATTACTTTCAAACCCCAAGGCAGTCCTATACAATTAAGATAGACTAATATTTAGGCAAGACTATAGCTAAACATGCGGATCCAGGACTTACCACCAGATTTAGAGCAACTCAAATGTTGTACTTTGTGTATTGTCAATAGATTTTGTGCATTCTAGTTTTGCCCAATTAAAGAACCCTGGAGAGTCTATTGTTGTGTAATGTATATAGAATGTGACCCTGAGACCCCCAAATTCAAAATCTGGAGCACATTATCATTCCTCAGGTTGTAGCAGGAGCGCAGGGGCCATTTTAAACAAGGGGACATGTCAACTCCAATTCATCAAAATGCCTTAAATGGACCAAAGTATACTAGCACTCTGTAAACGTACGAAAGAAGAATGCAGGGACACAAATCTGGAATGGGCATGAAATCTGCTTTATAGCTAATGTCGATATATTTTCTTTCTTATCGATTTGGTTGCCGTTATATAATATACATGCCTTTTCATCACAAATGCAGATGTGTTTTGTTTTTTATATTTATAGTGTTGCTTTAATCATTCCTTCTAGTCAAGTACAGTTCATTTCTTAGTGATTTTGTGAAGATTCTTTTGCCCTGAATCCAGCCAGATCTAAAAAAGGACAGGGATATAGGCCACAGCCAACCCAATGACATACCCACTAAATAATGCAAAGGGCCATTTCCCGTCCTAAAATAAACAGCAGAAATGGCTTTTGAAGATTTTCCCATGCACCATACAGCATCACTGATCTTTCTGTTATTGTATTTTTTTGACAGAACTATGAAGCCTTCTTTGACGCCAGAGAGGACAACGCCGTGTATGCGTTTCTGGGTCTGACAGCTCCCCCAGGCTCTAAGGTTAGACTTACCCTCCCATCTGCAACATGGTATCACCTTACATATTTAAAACGCAGCACTCCTATATCCGGTCCGCCCACCGGTCCGGTCCGCCCACCGGTCCGGTCCGCCCACCTCCAATCCCTGCAAAGATGTTCAACCCTGGCCACACATGCTTTCTATTACATAACTAAACTATCCCTTTCTTTTGATTCCCCCCCTAAAGCAGCAGTCATGCCTTCACACCCGCTCACAACCGCCACCTCTCTGTCACACGCGGCACTGCGGGAGGTGTGCCGGTTACTATAGAAACAAAGGGGCTTTCCTCCCCTTCTATGGCATGTCATACATAAGCGGCACCATTTTAATAATTTCAATTTCTCTCTCTCATATGTCTTTGCAGGAAGCAGAGGCACTTGCCAAGAAGATGCAGCAGCAATAGTAGCTTTGCGAAGTCTATACGTCTACAGAGGCCGAGACTTGGACCAGATCTGGACCTATAATCTACAGAAGCAGAAGGCCTTCGCTGTTTCAATCCGTGCATATGTGTTGTGGTGTTTTTGTAAGTTCAGCCGTGCCTTGCCAGCTCAACTGAAAAGAGCTTTTTTACAAACTTGCAGACACTGGTTATGTGCGCTCTCCTGCAAGCACTCAGGCTAATAATACAGGCCTATAGTAATATTCATTCAATTTACTCGAGCACCAATGTGAACGACTGAGTTTCGATCATGTTTAAAAATGTTTTCACATTTAGCGTTATACGTGCAACTATAGACAAGCTAATTTATGTTTACAGCACCAGAAGTGAGGTGTCACCAGATTCCATTCCCTGTTTATCGCCATAGACATCGCACCGTCACCACTTCCCTATAGAGCTACCCTGTTAGCATTGTCCATACCTATATACAGTCTGTTTGGCTAATGCACTGTGTGTCCCGATCAACTACACACCAATAAAAACTGAAATGGCACATCATGTAACATAATCGAGGGTGTTGCATCTCCTTAGAGCTGACCTGCGGTATCTACGTTTCATTTTCAAGTGGATCTAAAATATATTTGTCAAACCTGATACGGCATACAGAAAGTTGACGTAAAGCATACCCATTAAGAGCAGACACCATATAGTTTTCTAGTTAAATTAGAAATGCAAATACTGGCTGTAATGGCGCCGTAAAGATGGCGCCGTGGCAAGAGCTCTGGTGTGTGTCGTCTTCTGGTGCACACTGGGGTAGTCTTGCACAGTTTTTCCAATGTGGTTTTACTGCAAATGGCAAATAAATGAATCTGAATCTGATCTAATTTGTACAGCCAGTATTTTGGTAAATGGCAAACTATTAACACAAACATCACTGTATTCAGAATAATTATTAAACTAAAAAACCCAATAGATCAACGTTTTCTAACTAAGAAAACGTAAAGGCTGAGTCCCTGTGTGTGAATATCCCAGATTAACATCATCATGCATGAAAAAGGAACCAAATTTAGATCCTGTTCTCAAATGATTTAAAAATAATGGTGTACAACTTCAGGGAAACAGAAGAGGAACTTCAACTGAGCACGTGGTGTCGTTGGGCCTATTTTTATGACCGTGGCTTAAATGTTTCCTTCGTTATGTGATAAGGTTTGTACAGTCGTTGAGCATTACTGGTACATAACATTGTCCTCCTTCAGCCCTACACCTGTCCATTTGCATTGCACTGCACAATTATATTCTTCTTCCTCATGGAGCCGTTTGCAGGAAACTCAGCAAAAAATGTAGTCAAATGGGCAAAGTGGATCTTTCATTTGCAGATGCATGAGCCAACCACATACAGTGTTTGGGAGTAACTGAGTATATATTCCGATGACTTTTTTGGAGTAACCATCCATAACATTACATTTATTGTGTTGCTATTCAGAATACAGTTACTTTAAAACGGATAAAGAATATATATTGGTATTTGATTTTGCACAATTGATAGGCTATTACATCAAACAAAGACACACATTATCAATCGTTTTCTAGTTACCAAAGCATTTAAAATATTGTGCAAAAGTATTCAGAATACAGTCCTCTGATTGGACCATGCAACTTAGTGTCACAAAATACATTTTAAAGCAGGTATTCTGTAATAAAACACATACAAATGTTCTCCCCAACACTGTGTATGGACTGCATTCCCCCTCGTCCTGCTACAGACACCGATATGAAGAAATCCTGGATAAAGGTCCAAAACACATTTGTTGTTTTTACACACGTTTATCGTTTATTTGCCAAAACAGCACTTTCATGCTTTTTTCATAATGTATTTTTTTGCATTTTTGGTTTACATACCACATATTAATCCCCAACTATTGTTTTCAATGCCTGGGCAAGTGAAAAAAAATCACCCATGCATTGTTGATCATTCAAATGGAAGATTTTGCCAATATATTTTTTATCACTAGAAATCAAAATTTGAAGTTCTTTATACATAGTAAGAATTAAGTTTGAATTGCTCGGAAAACTTGGGCTTCAAGTTTTCTTTTTGAGTTACCCGATCATGTTTAATGTTTACTTTTGTTGTTAATTTTTGTGCATGGCCATAATCTTGCTGCAGAATCCACAAAGGGATGTGAACGGACTTTTTCACTTTGATCTTATGGTGTCTTGTCTTTCTATGTCTTAAAAAGTGGCAATTCCAGTTTTACACAATCACTAGGTCCTTAAATACAATTGTTATTTGAATCTACTTGTAAAAACTGTATTTGTAACTGAACTGTTTTATGTGGAATAAATTGTCGTAAGTTAAGAAAAGTGTGTGGCCGTATTGAAACCTCAAATTTACCACAAACAGTGCATTACAGTAAAGAGGCCGGAGACTTCGTATTGTTTGAATGTATTTAAAGGAAGTGAATGGAGAGGGTGGAGAGATGAGTTAGAGAAGTGAAACCAGCCAACATTTATAATTAAAATTGTCTCACTGACTTCACGAAGGAGAAAAGGAAAGGTCTGCAGCCGCTATGTTGGGTGAAGGCTTTCTGAGAGTCCTGAACTACAGAGACGACGATACAACTGTTGACAAAAAGTCCAAATCGAACCGGACAGAAGAAGTTGGTTTGGACAAGAGCCGCAGCGGACGGAACATTACAACACAACTCAATGATCAGTCATCAACCGGTAAGTTCTTCTTCCACCAATGAGTTCAATATAGTATTTCAAAACTATAGATCAATTGCAGGTTTAGTTTTTGTTATTGGGTTATTGAAGGCATGTTACAAAAAGCAGAGGTAGTAGACTTCTTTTGTCAGCATTAATGATTTGGACAAAACCCAGATTGGATTTTGACTGTGAAAATGTGGGAATTAGGCCTAAAACTACTCTTTTGGCATGACATCAGTTTCAGCCACAATCGTCAAAAGTCGGTAATAAAAAGTGTGAACATCAACAGCTTGATATTGCAGAAGATTAATGCATCAGTTTTGATTATAAGTGACTTGGAAGGAAATGATCGGAAAATTGCTTTGGTGTGACGACTCAAACGTTGCACAAACTTTGTCTTAAATGAACCTACAGAGCCTCCGGGTTCCTCTTTCTGTAACTGCTCATGTGCATGTGACATCTTAAAAATAAAACACTGACTGAAAGATAAGAAGGTCCTTTCTTCGTCCCACAATGGGGAAATTTCAGTTTGATGCATACTGTACACATACACATATACACATTATACATATACATATACATATACATATACATACACATACACATACACACACACATACACATACACATACACATACACATACACATACACATATATACATATACATATACATATACATATACATATACATATACATATACATACACATACACATACACATACACATACATATCAAAGCAAGCAGCAAACATCACTTCCGCGCTCCTTAAAGGCAAAGTGGGTTAAGTGTCTTGCCCAAGGACAACAACAGCAGACGTCAATGGGAATTGGTGGAGAAGGTCTCATGGTGGACTCGAACCCACGACCTTCGGGCTCAAAGGCCAATAGACTGATCATGTTTCTTTATTTCAGAGAACATGTAGACCTAGAAGGCTGCTTTCATCCAGGAGTGAACCATATTTGTTTGTCTGTTTTGATTTAGCTGCTGATGATTGATGAATAGAGTTGTCTGGAGGATGTTTTTAGCAGTGCAACGTTACAAATCCTTTCCAGAAGTCTTGTAGTTTCAGCAAAAACAAGTTTGATCTATTTTATATCCACACCAAGGGAATATGTAACTTTGTGTGACAAAACTATGAAGAAAAGAAAATGAGCGGGAGATCCTCCTAAATCCAGAACATAATATTATTACTTAATTAACCTTTTTTACTCATGATAACGATTTGTTTCTCTGGTATCTTTACTTTAATTTTGGTCCTTACTTTTAAACCCAAATGCTCCTCACATTTTAGAATGAATACTTTGCATACATCATGAAAGGGCATTCATTGTGGTCAGCCATGCTTCTAAGTTCTTACCACCATTGAGCTTAAGTTCTACATGTTCTGTCTGTGTTTCAAAGGCACTGCTTGAAATGTCTCATGTTGATTGTCCGTCAATCAAAGACATTTTTTTTAAGTACATGCAAAAGCTGGATCGCTTACACATTTACTTAAATGTGCATTATGCAAACATTTCACCTTGTAGTGACTCAGCAGTTTTATAAGTGGTCAGCGTGGTGTCTTTACTTTCCACCACAGAGATGTTTTAGGATCAATTGTTTGGAAAGTTTCTTCTGCTGTTGGACCCTGCACCAGAAAACCATAAATACAATTGATCCTGGAGAACTGTAGACACAAACCTGGTCAAAAGGAAACATGCTGCTCACACTTACAGCTGCGGGGCCACAACAAGGTCAACTTTTTACACATAAAAAGTTGCATTAAAAGCACCTTTAAGTAATGGAATGACATCAACGTTCACTAGACAATATAAAATAGACATTATTGATCTCACACTGGAAAAATGCACATGTCACATTTGGCAGATAGAATCACTCAAGATAGACGTGTGAAAACAGGTTCAAGGTTAAAAATATAGTCTGTGCAGGATATAATTATGCACAAGTAAAAAATATAATTGTAATTCTAGTATTTATATTTACTTATTCACCTAAGAGGATGGAGTTGGGTTTGTGGTGATGCATGGAGGGATAGATTTCATATTCTGTGGGTGTATGATAGGAAATTTGCCTCAGTCAAAACTCAATTGCAGGGAAAAATACATTCAATTTGACCAAAACATACATTATTGCACCAAAACATACATATGAATAAATAAATACATACAATTAATGATGCAAAATCACTATGTGTCTAGATTAATGCTGTCAAGTATGATGGCCTTTAAACAATGTATGACTGATGTTTCAGGTCTTCAAAGAGTGGCCCCTGTCCCCAACCAATCCCCCTCGGGTCTGCTCATCCCGGGACGTCCCATGAACCTCAGCCCGGACCCTCTTCTGGTCGACTGCAGTCTTTTGGTGCACTATCCTGACCTCCAAGTGGCCGATTCAGGACCGATACCAGCAGCCCACTCCAACAGCCCTCTTCCTCTCATATCTCCCCCCATCACTGTCCCGGTTCAGTCAGTCCCTCCCAACTCCGATCCTGAGCAGGGGTATTTGGCGATGGGGAGCAGCGTGAATATAAGCCTGGACGTCCCAGAGCTCAGGACTAACTCAGTACTCAATGGGATATTGGAGAAGAAGCTGGAGGAAGTCTACCTGCAGCATCTGACAGAAAACTTAGCAAGATGTCATTCGAATTTTGGAAATAGCCTTTTGCATGGTCTCGTCCCTCCTCCGCAGCCGAACAGCCAGGGTCTTGAAGACAGTGTGGAGGAGGTGTCAACATCCAGTGATCAAACAATTAGTTATTTACACACAAGTAACACAGATACATGTTCCTCCGTCTTCAGTTCCCCAGTCCTGCGCATCTCTGAACAGGAATGACATTACATTGACTGATCTTTTGAATATGGATGCATTTTTTAAAAATTATTATTACTTCGAAGCTTGGTGATGATAAAGTTAAGCTCACAACCGCCATCTGCTGTTGTAAAGAGTAATTGCAGCTAAATCTCGTCATGTATAAAAATCCCTTTAAATATAATGTATAATGTTTACCAAAACTGCATGCTTCATTAATGATAATTAAACATTTCATATAATTAAACAATGGGTTCCGAGAAAACCGAATACGACCAGAAACATAACAGGAGGATATTGTGTTTGTGATATGTTTATAAGTTTTGAGGAAAGATCATAACAACGTAACATGCATTTGTGAAAACAAATGATACATGATTTAGATTTTTTTAATTAAAAACTTTCTCTGTTGTCTTTACTTTCTTATTTATAATCAAATTGATTTCTCTGTCTCTCTTTAGGACATCCAAACTACACCAAACTCACACACATAGACATTTTGGATGTATGTTTTGCCCTGTCTTGTCTGCACTTTTGAATATCTGTATCATCTGTATTTCTTTTTTTGTCTAGTCTTTTCTTGTCCTGTCTAATATAAACATTTCCCTGCCTAATGCATGTATTGACTGTATGTTGCATCAGAAAAGTATTCGTACAGAACAAGTATCCATACAGCATTTCTATTATATTGTCTCTGCTGAATTATCACATAACAGTTAAAAAAGAGGCCATTGGCCTTTGAGCCAGAGGGTCGTGGGTTCGAGCCCGACCTTCACCATCGACTCCCACTGTCTGCTGTCGTTGTGTCCTTGGCAAGACACTTAACCTCTGGGAACACCAGCCACAGTGGGGCGGCTGCGGCTGTAAAGTGCCAGACTTCTGTGTGTCCTTAGGCAAGACACTTCACCCCCATTGCCTAGAATGAGTCTGGTGTGTGTGAATGGTTGCTGGTGGTCGGAGGGGCCGATGGCACAGACTGGTTGCCTCGCTTCTGTCAGTGTGCCCCAGGGCAGCTGTGGCTACAGTAGTAGTTTATCACCACCGTGTATGAAGTGAAAGAATAAAGACATGTGAAGCGTCTTTGAGTGTCCAAAAAAGCGCTGTATAAAACTGATGCATTATTATTATTATTATTATTATTATGTGTGTCTTTGTGTACTCCCACTCCTAGTGTAAGTACAGCTCTGTTCTGCGAGGTTTTTTTTTTAGATTGTATTCGCCAAACAACATCATGAAGTCCAAGAAACCGCCCAGAGAAGTCTGAGATTAATTTAAAGTAGAGTTAAGTTTTACACCGATTACCCAAAATTTGAACATTTTACAGAGCATTATTCAACCCATTATTCAAAAATAAAACGAATATGGCACCACTGCAAACGTTCACCTCTCTAACCAAACAAGGGGTGTGGTCAGTTGCAAACTCCACAAAGCAGGATCAATTGGCTGAGCCCACAAAACCAAAAAATGTGATTTGTAACAGTTTGTGTAATTGAACCATTTCTTTTTTGTGGTCTCCCAAAATATCCAACATAAAAATCATTTTTTTTGGATCGGACAAAGTATGACAAATGTTCAAGTCGTTTTGGCACTTTAGCAAGCCACAGTATATGTTCTGGCATTGGTGGACTTATGTTGTTTATGTAATGATATTAAATTCTCGTTGTTAATGTTCATATTTCCCGTTTTTGAATTTTGTAATGGCCATGTATAGGAAGGACGGTTTTACTTTCATTATTGTTTTTTGTCTACATGTTTAGCGCTTGCCATTCCTCCACCGTGTCTCGCCAATGTGTGTGTGTGTGTTTGTGTGTGTGTGTGTGTGCGTGTGTGCGGGTGTGTGTACAGTATATGATCCCGTGTGAGGGTCAGAGGTGGTAGTGGCCACACCAGTGCTTGCTCAGGGATTCCAGTGCACATTAGTGTGTTTTGTGTTCTCTGCTCTGCCTTTATCTCCACCACCCGTGTCCCTCTGCTCCCTGTCCAGTTATGGCTGCAGGTCAGAATGGTCTTTTCACTGTTTTTTACCTGTTTGCTTGTGGGCTGCTCCGGCCTGACCCCTCCCGTTGACCTCTCTGAGCCCCAGATCGTGCACTCTCCTCCGGGACACAACAGCAGCAATGAGGGCGTCCCGTTTGTGGATGTCCCGCTGGCTCTGGGGATGTTCAGTGTGGACTTCCACCATGTGCAGGCACCATTTGAGATTGTGCTGTGGATTATGCTTGCGTCACTGGCCAAACTGGGTGAGTACAACGTATTATATCAGTGTCATTACCCCAAATAGAAGAAAGAGCCCAGGATTATATACAGTACACCCGGAAACAAGACGCACCAACCACCAGCAATCACTGACTACTTCCATCTGAGATCATTTGGGTGTGGTTCCCAAGAACACAACAACAATTTTCCCTCGACAGTCTACATTCTGTGGCACCTAAGTATTGTTCAGCAAGTTGGTACAAGCATAGACAAGCAGGTACTGTCAATGCCACAGTCTGCTGTTTGATTTAAGTTGTATTACCTTGAGTCAAACAGGAATTACCATTATGTGATGGGTGGTATTTGTAAAATCGAATATTAGCTTAATGGATTGAATGTATTTGCATACTGCACAAGTTTAAAAGGTGAAGTCTACTTATTCACGTTGTTCATCATCACCTGTTATTCAATTGCACAAGTCAGAAGTCAATCTCATAATCTGAATCTGATTGAGCAGAATTTAACTTGTTGTAGAAGTAGAATTCAGCATGTAAATGTATGAACTGAACAACCCTGCAAAACAAAGGCCTGACCGAGCATCTCCTGGGATGAAACTCAGCACCTGGTAATG
The DNA here is from genome assembly GCA_964034765.1 of Knipowitschia caucasica. Lineage (NCBI taxonomy): Eukaryota > Metazoa > Chordata > Actinopteri > Gobiiformes > Gobiidae > Knipowitschia > Knipowitschia caucasica. The sequence continues at coordinate 35,934,821 of OZ035830.1, read as the reverse complement.
TCTATGTCTTCCATACTGCTGTGATTTGGAATGGAAACAATTTAACCAAGTATTAAACAGAGTTTGATGGATTTTGTTTAGTATATCTCAATACGCTTGAGCCCTAAGAGGGAGGCAAAAAGACAATAAATGGTTGGTTTCCAGGTGCCCTGCAGTTGGTTTCATTCAAATTTGTGGTATGTTGGTGTATGAAATTCTAAAATTGTATTGATCAACAGCACACTGCAACAATCTACTCAAATATGTTCATACCAGAAAAAAAGCAGGCTTCAATTAAATTACCTCTGGGAAGTTTGATACAGTGTTTGTTCTCACTCAGGTTTCCATTGGTCGGGTCGGGTCCCAGCTGTGGTCCCTGAGAGCTGCCTCCTGATCATGGTGGGGTTGCTAGTGGGCGGAGTCATCTATGGTGTCCGTCATTCAGCTCCGCCCACTTTGAGCGCAGATGCCTTCTTCCTGTTCCTGCTGCCCCCCATCGTGCTGGACGCGGGGTACTTTCTGCCGGGCAGACTCTTCTTTGAAAACCTGGGTACCATCCTCTGGTCTGTTTTCATACTTTGTTTTGTGTCATTGGTAAAAAAAACTATTTAGACCAAGCCTGTACACACAGTTTACACACTTAGGTCATAGAGGTCTGGAAATGAAATTCGAAATAACATGGATTTAAATTGACTGTTTTGTGTGGGGAAATAGATCAACCATTTTCTTTGACGATTTACAGATAGGAAATTATACTGTAAGACAATCAAAACCGTTAAATAAACAATGACTTTAAAACATGCAAGGGCAAAAAGAGAAACCATGCAGAAGACCTCAGTGAAGGAGAGATCTTCAGTACGTCCACGGACACGCAGGTGGTAGATCCAAGACTGAAGCACATCCATTTGCAAATGGAGTTAGTCTGTTGAGCCAGAGTCCACATCCAGGATGAGGTCAGAACATCCAAGGAGATTGGAGCCACAGTAAGTCTGAAACAAACCCACTCCCAGTGAATTCTGAACAGACTACAGATACAGATAAATGGCATCCGAAAACATGACAGATTAACCAAGGACAGGCTCAGTTCTATTTAATTCCCTCTGACCACTAGATGTGTTTTTTAAGCACTTAAAACTCTTGCGCATGCAGGATTCATCACGGCCGCAGCTTGAGTGAATCAGTGTTTATCTTTGTTCCTATTGCTGAAGATACCTTTAGCACAGGGACTCTGATTCCACCGATCAGACGTTTATAACCTGAATCCTACATTGTTATCTGCGCAAATAATGTCTGCGCGTTAATAGAAACACTTCAACACTATTATCATTTCCGAGCTTTATTTCCAACACATTTGATTCATAGACATTAAAAAGACATGACAAACAACCAAAATATCCAACGTTTTGGTATAGGCTCAGATGCTAGATAGTTCTGAAAAGGTATGGTACGGTAATGTAGGTATGGTATGGTAAGGTAGGTAGAAGGCCAAAAACAGATCCTTGAGGGCTCCCAAATGATTATAATACAATGTAATAATTTGGTGAGTCAAAACTACTTAATCGGCTTGAAAATTTTACCAACATCAAGTGTGTGTTGAAATAGACTTGTGACTATACAGTATCCTTCTCTCTGGTGCAGGTATGCAGTGTTGGGCACCCTGTGGAACGTCCTGGGCATCGGCCTTTCTCTGTACGGAGTGTGCCTGCTCTGCCCCTCTTCTCTGGGGGACGTGTCGCTGCTTCACTGCCTGCTGTTTGGCTCTCTGATAGCAGCAGTCGACCCCGTGGCTGTCCTCTCTGTGTTCCAGGAGATGCATGTGAACGAACAGCTCCACATCCTGGTGTTTGGGGAATCTCTGCTCAACGACGCTGTGACTGTGGTGAGGAAGCAGTGGGCACCGGAAAAGTATCTTCGTGTTGCTTCGGCAAAATTAGTTTTGGAAATAAACTACTACTGTTTTTTGTACTTAAACAGTCATTGAAAGGTCAGAGAAAGAGTTTGATGCTTTCATTGAGCGTTTAATGTACCTTTTTTTGTAATGCATTACTTTTTCTCTTTAATAATGAAGAATTCAGCCAGTACTATTCTACACAACCACATTTAATGGAGACCAACTTAGGTCTAAAGTAGAATTAGATAAAGATAATGTTTCATATCTGGCAGGCTATACAGCATCGGCATTAGTCAGTAAGCAATTTGGAACACTCTGTGAAAATTCTACATAGGACCACCAAATGACATTACCTTTTTGCGATCTTTTGTAAAGTGTGTTGTTGACAGGTGCTGTACCAGTTGTTTGAGTCGTTCCTACGCCTGCCCTCTGTCTCTGGGCTGGACGTCCTGCTTGGGGGCTGCAGGGTGCTGCTGGTGGGCTTTGGAGGCCTGTTTGTGGGGCTGTTCTTTGGGCTGGTGGCTGCGCTCACCTCCAGGTTTACCTCCAGAGTCCCGGTCATCGCTCCTCTCTTTGTCTTCCTCTACTCGTACCTGTCCTACCTGACCTCCGAGATGCTCCACCTCTCTGGCATCACAGCGTAAGTCTTCAGTGTGCGTTTGGTTCTTCAGGATATAATGCAGTAACAGAGTGAGGAGAAGTATTAGGAGTCCATTAATACTGGAATGTAAAGTGATTTCAAAGGATTTTGTTTCGTCTACACCAGACAAAAGTTGGCCCTTGATGTTCGTGGAAACATGTCAAGGTAGCATCACTAGCCTACTATTGCCGGGAATAAAAGAACCAAAGTGATTTGTTTCAAAAAAGGCAAACAAATATTTTCCATCAATTCTTTACATGAAATCATTTTTAAAGTATAAAGTTCTCGAAAATAACAAGCATAACATGACCCAACAACTTTTCCTGGATTGGTATTAATATTTGATACCATAATCAGTATTGATGCTACTTCCCTATAATAGAAGTTGATGTAAAATCAGTGAAACTATAAAGGTCCTAAAGAAACAGGTCAGATTATTTGAGTTGTGTGCAGCTTCTGTACAGAGGGCTTTGGCACCATCTTCTGGTTATTTGAATCTTGCAGAAAGAGGTATCCTTGGTTTCCTGAAAAGATGACAATCATTGGACTCTTTGAGACAGTCGTTTTACTCAAACACATGAAAAGTATAAATCCTGGCAGTTGGAAGTGATGACACTTATTACTTCGGATTGTCAGAATCAGACAGGAACGTTCTCAAAATTGAGCTGTTTATTTGCAGCAGACTTCCAGGATGAATTACATGATTTTATAATTTGGATCATTATTTGCGTATGACAGAGATATGAACGGATATGAACAAAAGCAAAAATTTAAAAAAGCAATGATGTGGATCAGATGTCAAGTTCATCTTGCTTGAAGATTTGATTCAGTATCTGACCGGTTCTTTCCAGTGTCCTGTCAAATCTACATACATTTAATTTGGGCAAAAGTTCACATATGAACTAAATGACTGTTTTACCATTATACCACATACGATTATTGTGTGAATGTTTCCTTTCGTCTTAGAATCGTAACCTGTGCCGTCACGATGAAGCAGTACGTCGAGGCAAACGTGTCGGAGCGGTGTAACAGCAGTATTCAGTACTTCCTGAAGATGTGGAGCAGCGTGAGTGAGACGCTGATCTTCATCTTCCTGGGAGTGTCCACCATCCAGGACGTCCACATGTGGAGCTGGACCTTTGTGTGCGCCACGCTGCTGCTCTGCCTGCTCTGGAGGGCCTCTGGTAAAGAACGGAAACCTCCAAATATCTCCATGGAATACATCAGCAATCACTGTCCTCTGTAGCAGCTGCGCCAAACTGGGTCCAGAAAGGGCTGGTGTGTCTGCAGGTTTTCATTCCAACCAAGCAGGAGCACATCCATTTTCACAAGTCTTCAAGTGAGCCTTTGGTTGAGACTAGACTCACTGGAGGGAATGGGTGGAGTCTGGTGTGTTCCTGCTTGGTTGGAATTAAACCGGTCCTCAAAGTGCCGGTTTGAGGACCGGTTTGACACCTCTGTTATAACCTGCACTATAAGGTTATAAAAATGTTCACATATTTGACCCAAACTGAACTCAGAAAACATACATTCAATGAAAAACAACTATTTTGGCATCAGTAAATGTCAGTTAATAAGTACATTGATGGTTCATTCTGGCTTGAATATCAATGTAAATACAAAACATCCTTATCTTTTCAGCCTTTTTTTCACCTCAAAATTCTTGTAGTGGAAAATGAACAATTTGAGTTGACGACTGCAAATTTGGTGGACTAAGAAACCGTTGACTGATTAAATTATGAAACTAAATGGCCCTACTATCACATAACTTGATCATGAAAAAAACCCATACATCTGTCAAAGATTTGTTTTTTATTATTCTAAATTGCGCTGTTAACAGTCAACCATAAGTTATGCTCTTTTGGCCTGTGCTTCAAAAAACCGGTATGTATTATTTGCAATGTATGCTTCTATTTTGAAACATATAGAGCTTATAGAACTATATGCTTGTTGTATAAAACCAATTTTCCATGTGCATTGTTAGGAGTGCTGCTGCTCACGGCTGTGGTGAACAAAGTCAGAAGGAACAAGGTGACTTTTAGAGACCAGTTTATCATCGCCTACGGTGGCCTCAGAGGAGCAATCTGCTTCTCTCTGGTCTTTCTCATCGATGACTTTCCCAAAAAGAGACTCTTCATCACTACAACCATCATCGTCATCCTCTTCACTGTCTTTGTCCAGGTCAGGACTAAACTTAACAGTATATACTCCAGGTTGGAATCACCTCCGTGCACATCGCCTGCTTCTTTGTGTCTCCACTTTTCAGGGTATGACCATTAAGCCTCTCGTCGAATTATTGGACGTGAAGAGGAAGAAGAGAGCGCTGCCCACCGTCAGCGAGGAGATACACAGTCGAGTGAGAAATGTTCATTATTTATGCAGTAAAAGGACAAAACTCCATAGGGCTTATTTAGGGCTTTGCCAAAAACAAAAATTAAAAATATCAATCTCAATTTTGGTAGATTCAAGATTCAGGAATTCATTTGCCATTTGCAGTAAAACCACATTGGAAAAACTGTGCAAGACTACCGCCTGTGCACCAGACAGCACACACCAGAGCTCTTGATGTGTGTTTAGCGGTATCACCAATAGATACAGTGTTTGGCCCCCTTGAACCTTTCAACATTTCGCCACATTTCAGGCTTCAAACATAAAGATATACAATTTTATTTTTTTGTCATGAATCAACAACAAGTGGGACACAATTGTGAAGTGGAACGAAATTTATGGGATAATTTAAACTTTTTTAACAAATAAAAAACTGAAAAGTGGGGCGTGCAATATTATTCGGCCCCTTTACTTTCAGTGCAGCAAACTCAGTCCAGAAGTTCAGTGAGGATCTTTGAATGATCCAATGTTGTCCTAAATGACTGATGATGATAACCAGGAATGCACCTGTGTGTAATCAAGTCTCCGTATAAATGCACCTGCTCTTTGATAGTCTCAGGGTTCTGTTTAAAGCGCAGAGAGAACCATGAAGACAAAGGAACACACCAGGCAGGTCCGAGATACTGTTGTGGAGAAGTTTAAAGCCGGAATTGGATACAAAAAGATTTCCCAAGCTTTAAACATCTCAAGGAGCACTGTGCAAGCAATTATATTGAAATGGAAGGAGTATCAGACCACTGCAAATCTACCAAGACCCGGCCGTCCCTCCAAACTTTCATCTCAAACAAGGAGAAGACTGATCAGAGATGCAGCCAAGAGGCCCATGATCACTCTGGATGAACTGCAGATAACTACAGCTGAGGTGGGAGAGTCTGTCCATAGGACAACAATCAGTCGTGCACTGCACAAATCTGGCCTTTATGGAAGAGTGGCAAGAAGAAAGCCATTTCTCAAAGATATGCATAAAAAGTCTTGTTTAAAGTTTGCCACAAGCCACCTGGGAGACACACCAAACATGTGGAAGAAGGTGCTCTGGTCAGATGAAACCCAAATCGAATCCATCTCAAGTGGAGTGCAGGTCTGACCCCTCCTAACTCATTAGCATGTCACTGACCTTGTCCCAAGTTAGGGCGTTGTTTTTAGGATGTCGTCATAGATGCGAGGCAAAACAAATCTTAACCCTCCTCCTCTGTTAAGAGAAGGTTTTTGTTTCCTCACAAAAATGGCTGTAAAGGAAGAAACAAAAACCTTCTCTTAACAGAGGAGGAGGGTTAAGATTTGTTTTGCCTCGCATCTATGACGACATCCTAAAAACAACGCCCTAACTTGGGACAAGGTCAGTGACATGCTAATGAGTTAGGAGGGGTGAGACCTGCACTCCACTTGAGCATCCCAGCAGACAATAGGTCTGTGACATGCTAAGGAGTTAGGGTCGTTAGCCTCAGCAGGGTCGTTAGATCTGCTCCCTTCTACATCAAGCAGACCGTAGATTGTTTATGAGTTAGTATCAGGATTAGGGTGTGGCTAACCACACCCATAGGTTATAAATCTCCAACGCGCGGTCCGAGAATTCATTCCCTGAAGAAGTCCGCTAGTTTGAGGACGAAACGTTGGGAAAACTTGCTTAGAAGTACAGATGATGGGTGAGAAACCTTCCTTTGCTTTGACTAATCCCTGTACGACTGAGGGCTTACACAAACGTTTGGCGTAAAAGCAACACAGCTCATCACCCTGAACACACCATCCCCACTGTCAAACATGGTGGTGGCAGCATCATGGTTTGGGCCTGCTTTTCTTCAGCAGGGACAGGGAAGATGGCTAAAATTGATGGGAAGATGGATGGAGCCAAATACAGGACCATTCTGGAAGAAAACCTGTAGATAGAGAGATAGATACTTTATTGACCCCGTAGGAGAAATTCAGGTGTCCAGTGGCAGCAGAAACACATCCATCCGTCCGTTCCGTTTTCTTCCCTTTAATCCATTTCTGGGTCAGGGGGTGGCAGTCAGAGATGCCCCTCCCCTCACTGATCCTCCTGCAAGTGGTGAGTCCACAGGAGTATGGCTGCTCTGTCGGTGCAAGCATAGCCTTGGTTTTCAGCGGGGGCTTTAGGCAAAGCTGGGTTAAGAGTCCTGCCCAGGGACAGCAGACATCAGTGGGAGTATAGTTGGAGTAGGTCTCATGCTGTGCTCAAACCCACTAGGCTCAAAGACCAATTCTACCGACTGAGCCACTGTCGCCCCTACACATCCATCTGTACAAAGAAAAAAGAAAAAAACAATTCTAAAAGTAGCTAACAGTAGTGATAATAATAATATGCAACAATATATAGGTTGCATCTAGCACTTTTTTGGACACATAATGACACATGGCCTTATTCTTTCACTCCATACACTATACCCTTCTGGGTATAGAGTCTTGCTTAAGGAAACAACAACAGCATTTTTCTTTTACAGCACTTTCTGTTGGTGACATGTATTAAATGTTTTGTAAAGAAAAATGAGACATAGCTTTAATTATAACACAAATCTTCGTCCTTGGGTGTGTTACAGCTCATTGATCACCTTCTGGCCGGGATCGAGGACGTTGTGGGATACTGGGGTCAGCACTACTGGAAAGACAAGTGAGCCTTTGGTTAGACATTTGTAATGCTCACGATCTCCACTAGAGGGCGACAGTGTTCAAGCAGCTGCTCGGTTTCTTCGTTCTGCTCTGTGTGGATGTGTGCAGGTTTGAACAGTTCAACAGAAAGTTCCTGCGGCGCTTTTTGATTCGAGAGGAGCAGCAGAACCGCTCCAGCATCCTCAGAGTTTATCAGGAGCTGGAGAGGAGAGATCAGGGCGCCAACAGGGAGACGGCAATACAGGCTAGGTATCTATTATACACTTTAACTGGAAATACTTCTGTGAATTGAATGAATGCATTGAAAAAAATATGTTTTAGTTCACCTAATTGTAAATTTAAAACATAAAAAAATGTTGATTATAAATGTGTCCAGGTGATTCCTGGACACAATTATAATCAGAAAAAAAATAATAATCAGAAAACCTTAACAATGAATAACAGACAGTATTATTATCATTGTATCAATTTGATTGAACTGTTGACGACAATATTTGTGTGATTATTCAGTCTAAATATTATTATTTTGTTTGACTATTTTATTCAGAACAGTTCCTCAAACCAGCAGTCGCCCTCTTCTTCCAGAAGAGATGGACAGCATCAGGAGAATCCTCTCTCGAAACTTACATAACTTCAACAGCAGGGTACAACAACACATTTTACTTGATTCTATCATTTAGTCAATTACTTAAAGTGATTTCCTTCCCCTCAGATGCCCGCCTACAGCCGCCACACCCTGCACCAGGACAGGACCCTCCAGAGACACCAGAGTTTGGGAAAGAGGGACACGCAGGTGTTCACAACAAACGCAATGTATTCATGGATGAAAAAAAAAAACCCTTGGAAAAAGTCAATGGTGTTTTATTTTAATCTAGGAACACTAAAACAGACAAAGGGATGTTTTACAAAGATCTTTGCAACTTTCTAATTATGCAAATACAACATATACATGCACAAGAAAGAATTTTCATAGAGATTATGATGAAAAATGGTGTTGAGTTGGATTTGGGGAGGAGGAGGGTTGTGACACAAGCTCAAGCTGAGTTAAAAAGTTTGAATGCATTAAAGTGCCCCATTTAGCTCCATAAAACCAACACCTCGTAATAATATTGCTTTGGATGTAAAAGTATTTCATCTTTTTACCTTGTTATTTAGATGGAGGAAGCGGAATTCAATGGACTCCAAAACTTGAGAAGAGGACTCCGCAGATCCCACACTGGTGAGTTCCACTGTACAAGACATGACTATCCATAACTAAAAATCCGCTTGAAAGTACGAATAATAATCCATTTGTATATATTCTTGTCTTTGAACAGTTTGTGCCATAACTCCACGACCTGCTTCGCAAGACTCCATTCCCGAAGAAAACGTTTCACCCAAACTCGAACCGAAAAAACACCTCAGTTTTGACATAGAACGTTTGTAACATTATTTTTTACGTCACCATCTAATCGTAATTGTCACAGATACTGCTCTCTCTTCTATTGTTTTCCGGAGGTGGCTTCCAGGACTTGGGGGGAACGTCCTTGGCCTCTGCTGTGTGTACTAATAAATCTTGCTTGAACTTTTGGCTGTGACTCTTGGGTCATTTGCATGTTCTGTCTAATTCGTTTTCCAAAGAACGACTCCAAGTGTTGCGCCAAGCTTAGAAATACCTCCAGGTCACAAATACTCTCGCATTTACAAACACACAGGGGCACTATATGGTTGGCTGTTCCCCTCATTCGCCAATGAGGTAATTTGACAAGGAGCGAGTTCCAGGTCCCCAAAATAACTTCTCCCCCGCCTCTGCTCCATGCCCCAGAGAGTGGCCTGTCCTGGGGAGTGGTCCAGTGTGTCTAGAAGCCGGTCACAGGCAAAACCACTTGTAACTTTTAAGTGCGTATGTTAGGGCTATACTGCACGTTACATTGGGAGATATGAAATTCGGAGCTGCGGCCTTGTCTGGAGGGGTTTTGGGGGGACTCGGGACCCTATGTCTCTTTGTAGCCTTCGCGACGGACTATTGGTTAGTGGCAAGTGACAACTGCGAACGAACGGAGACGCAGAAGCCGACGCCGGATGAAAATGGTACAGTGGTAAGCAAATACGGCTGTTTATGAGTGTGTATGTGAGTGAGGCTCTCTGCTCACCCAAACAAGTCTGAGTTGAAATGTCAATCCCAACGGCAAGTTTGTGACTCTTTAAATTAAGCGGCAAAGTATGGCAGAGTTTCTAAGTGAAATCTTGAATCCAGGGCATTTTCTATACATCAACCTGGCATCTCACATACGATTCTGTATATTTTTACTACATATCATTTGTTTATATATTTCTGTTTCTGTAATTCTAGTAGTCCATATACTAGGAACATATATATTGAGACAGATACAATATATTTTACTACTTACAATGTGGGTTTATTCATGATTAGAAAATAATAATACAATGAAAAGTAGTCTAATCTTACTGTTAAATGTAGATGTACATTGATACCCAGTTTGTTGATTCTCATCAGAAATACATACTGTTTTTGGGTCCCAACTAGTGTTTTTGTCTTTTTTTTGCCTTTCTTTTCTACTTTTTTGACTGTTGGTTGTAATACCCAAACCAGCTTCAATGGTCTAGCAGGTTTGATGACTGCAGTGTGGTCTCCATGGCCTGGCTTTGGTCTCGGCCCACACTGTGACCATGGTATACTCTTTGTTCAATAGACTTTAGTCTCAGTATATTTTGATGCAGTGTTCAAGTGTGGACTGCAGCAAAGTGTGACCTCAGATGTATTCCTATCACTTGTGAAAATATGTGCAGCTGTTGTGATGATAGACACATGCATCTGCTGTTCAAACCAATGGGACTGAAATGAATTATGTGATATGTCTGACATGCAATTCTCATGGTAGTGTAGTGTAATATAGTGTAATAGGAACATTATTGTGTGGTATCACGCATGTTAGAGTCGGTGGACAATTTCACGTCTTAACTTAAAAGTACAGTATACAGGAGGATTTTCTCTTTAGGGAAGAACCACCCTCTCCCTGGTCTTATTTGATGAGCATGTGTCACCAGAATGATTGACAAGTGGGAGGACCAATAGTCTTGATAATCCACCTAGAAAAAGTAAATCCTCCCACATACCTTTAAGAGCTTTTAGTTTAGGCAGGCTTTCTCTCCTCACTGTACAAAGGCCTATATGTAGTGTGTTTTACGACAATTCTGTATATTTGTTTTGGGAGCTGACTTGTACTATTTCTCATTGTATGTTTTTAATTATAGAGCACTTTGTGACCCTGGTCTGTGAAGGCGTTATATAAATAAACTTTACTTACTTATTGTATTGTATTGTCATGCACCGCTATAACTAAAACGCAAATGGACACAAAACAAACCTAGTGCTTTCAGGTCCAGACTTTGAGGGATCAAATGTAAATAGATGAAATAACATGTTAAAGAAATAGACTCAAATGAAACCAATCCAGTCAAGTTTTTCACCAGTAGTCACCAAAATTCAAGGTGCTACATTCTGTAAACTTTTTAACACTATTTAAACTAAAGTTTCTTCATGTTATTCAGCACCATCAATCATCGCAGACAGGCCGCTGCTGCGTCCTGTTCGTGTTTTTGTAGAAAGCCTCACAGACCAAAGGGCTGTAATCAGAAGCACGTTTCTGCCTGATCTGCTCTGCTGACGACGCTCACATGAGGGATTTCACAGACTGATGTTTGTATATGTTCTTTGTCAGATCACAGAGGAGCCGCGCCGACCCGAGTCCCTGACCCTCCATCACGAGGGGTTCTTCTGGCGCTGTGTGTTTCAGGTGCAGCTGACAGCGGAGCCACACCTCTCCACTCTCTACAGTGAGTCAAACGGCAATTACCATCAAAGCTATTGCAGCAAGTTACATAAACTCAAACCTGAGTGCCCCCATATACACAGTAAGAATGTATACATTTTACATATTAAAATGTGTCCATCTACTCTTAAAGTAGCAGTATATAAGATTTTCATGTCAAGTCATCATTAAAGGGCCCTAATCTGTCAAAAGGCATTAATAAACCATGCTCTTTTCCCATGCTTCTTTAACTGATAACAGTAGTTCAGCAGAGATAATTGAATTTCAAAATTAGTTTTACAGCCCCTAAATATTGTTATTGTTTTCATTTTGATGTTCCGCCCTCCTCCGTTTCACCAATCAGAAAGTCCGTGATCCGGGTTGCCAGAATTCACTGTGACGAGCTAATCCCACTGGCAAAGTAACATGTGGCCGCAGAATTAAAAAGGTCTAGTTATGATACCATTAATAACAAGTAATAAAACAAGGATTTCTATCAGGGTCTTTGTGAAAAAGGTGTTGGTTATAGATTTTTTGTTGACAAAACTCAAAAAAACTCAAAACTCTGTCTATTCAGATATTATGGTCCCAGTTGAATTCATCTGCATATCTGGCAACCTGAGTCAGGGAGAGTGGGAGAGGTTGCAGTACCACTTTTGGCCAGAATTTTATATACTGCTCCTTTAACTCTAAACAAATCATCTTTTTTATTTTTGGTCAAGTTTGCGTCTTCATTCTTAGTGCGTTTGAATCTCAGAGCGGCAAAGTAGCAGATTTTCTACATGAACTCTTGAATCCAGGACACTTTCTATGCAGATACCTGGCATCCCACAAATGTTTCCTTACTGTCATGGTGTGGACTTTTAGGATTATTTTAACCTGGTTTTATTTACTTTATTAGTTCTCTTGTATTTTGAGTTTTCCTGATTCCTGTGTCCTGTTGATTGTTAGCCCCGCCCTAATGTGATCCACCTGTGTCTCCTGTGTGTATGGCCCCGTCCCAATACTCGCACTTTCACCCTCGCGCCCCTCATTTGCGCGTTCCCGATAAAGGGTGCGAGTGCGTAGGGTGTCCCAATTCTCCAGGGAGGTCTTTGGCCCCGCCCCCTTTGCGCCCCTGATCCACACTTCGCCGTAGCCTGCATCTATGCACACTCTGGCGAAGGATATTGCCCATAATTCTTTGCGGTACACACCAAAACGTCGGGAAAATGCATTTAAATATACATTTTGAAATATATATGCAGTATGTGTGTAAATAAGTTTTGCTATGTTACTTGGAAAGAAGCATAAACGTTTGATGAAGAATTACGGACATTGTGTTTTAACAATTTAATAACTTTTTAAAGCAAGCGTTTATATAACATTCAATTTAAACTTTACACTTAGTACAATAATCTTAGAATGTATAAAAACTGACCAGATAGTTAGTTACCCACATTTAACTTAAAATTATACAGCTATCTCTAATTAAAAACAACTAATATACATGTATTTTAACGTGTGTGAAGCAATTCATTTTGTTTCCCAAAGGGTCAGACAAAGTTACCTTTAATTTTTATAAAGTTTAGGTCTGAAAATGACCATCTCTTGACGAGTCGATGACGTAACCTGCACTCACTGTGCACTGTCCCAAATCTGCCTTTTTTGCACACTTGTAACCTGCGCACTCCAACCCTGGTGTGCACTTCGAACAAATGCACACTTCGTAGAAGTGTGTAGGGTGCAGTGTGGGTATTGGGACTGGGCCTATGTATACCCTGTGCTTTTCTCCACTTGTTGTCCGTCCATTGTCTCTGCCAAGTTTGTCTTGTCTAGTTTTTCAGTTCTGGATTTTTGTGCTTTTGTCTCTCTGGATTTCTATTTTTATTAAATTACACTTGATTTTCGGTCCTGCATTTTGGGTTCCCTTTTTCTTCATGCAACCACGTGACACTTACATTTTTACTACATATATTTTCCTCATTAATTCTAGTCCTCTATCACTCGTAACGTTTCAATATTAGGTTATGTTTTAATGTCTTCAATAGGTTTACTATAAAATATTATGAAAAATACCATATACATGAGTTCAAGTCCAATATATTTTATTACTTACAAATCTAAAGCTGAAAGTCCTCATGTTCAAGGGGTGAATTTATAATTACATTATAGATATCTAAATATATCCATCTCTTATATCTGACACATCAGCTCTTTGGTTTGAGCCACATGCATAATTATGGTCTCTCATAGCTTTCGAGTAACTTTTTGATACAGAAAAAAGAAACTGTTTGGACAATCCAGCTCTTCTCCTAAAGTGGAAAAAGGGACGTGGCTCTTTCTCAAATGTTAACTACGTAACTTGTAGAAGATGCCATGTACAGTATAGCAGTATGACATTGGGGACATTTACATATATATGTAGTGATTGATGAGAAAAAAGTTATGTATCTAGTTGAGATGGAAGTATGAAGGAATTATACTTACCTGAGATTGTGAGAACAGCTGCTACAGGACCAGGACCCTGCTGCAGGAGCAAGAATACCATGAAAGACAGTAAGTTTTGGGGTTTCCAACAGGACTGAGGGACAAATATTTACGAATACCACATAATACCATATTTAATTGGTTGATGAATGAAAAAGTTATGTATCTAGTTGAGATGGAAGTATGAAGGAATTATACTTACCTGAGATTGTGAGAACAGCTGCTACAGGACCAGGACCCTGCTGCAGGAGCAAGAATACCATGAAAGACAGTAAGTTTTGGGGTTTCCAACAGGACTGAGGGACAAATATTTACGAATACCACATAATACCATATTTAATTGGTTGATGAATGAACCGTTTCTCATATCCCTATATTGACTTTAAATTGGCATATTAAATTGTTCTTTTCCTCCAGCAAACCAGCCTGTGTCTAAGTTGTGTGTCCATGGTTACCTGTTCCCTCTGCCTGTGGCTCTTGGACCAGTGCCCCACCCCATGTACGACACCACAGCAGGTGATGTCACATGGCTCTGTCTCTCTCTCTCTGTCTGAGCATGTATCAGCAATTACAATAATGTTTTAGATTTTTGAAAGAGATACAACAATTCTGTAGTATTTGTTTTTATAAATATATATATTTTTTCAGATATGTTTTTTGAAGTTATGATAGATTTTTATATTTTCTATTATTGGTATGTTGATGTATTGATATGATGACATCCAGACATTGTTAACAGCATATGGTTGTCTATCAATCTTCAATAAATGGTATGTTTTTGGTCAAATGGGGTTGAATTGAAAATGCCCTGTATAATATTTACACAAAAAAGTAAATGTATACGATTCCTATCCCGGTGTCAAGTATAGTGTCTGTGATTTTAAAGGTGCCATTGTGTATGTTTCAGTTTTCCGGGGGTTTTGGACGGTGCTGATGGTCCTGGCGCTGCTCTGTGCTCTTATTGGAGGATTCCTCTTGGTTTGCGGCGTCCCGTTCTACAGCCACAAACTGTACCGAGGGGGCGGGACGCTCCTCATCACTGCTGGTAAAAATACATCACATATGTGGGGTTTTTATAGCTGTGCGTGAGTGAGATTAGAGCCAGGGGGAAATGTGAATGTAGATGCATAAATACACTTGCATACCGACATTCCGGCTTCACACTGCTGCTCAGGCCGAACGAGGACACAGAATAAATAGATAACAAATAACAAGCAAATAATTTAACAATATTGGGCTTTGATGTTCCCAACATATATCCGAGAACTATATAATTGATCGTATATTCATTGTGATATGAGTAAGCCCAGTTTCTCCATTAAACATCAGTTATGTTATATAAATGTTAAAATATGTATAAATAAAATAAATAATACACTAATGTTTATCAAGAATGGAAGAAAGGGGCGACAGTGGCTCAGTTGGTGGAGCATTGATCTCTAGACCTAATGGTCGTGGGTTCGATCCCACCACTACCCATATCACCTGTTCCCACTGATGTCTGCTGTCGTTGTGTCCCTGGGCAAGACACTGAACCCCACTTTGCCTGAAGTCCCCACTGAAAGATCAAGGCTGTATCTGCATTGAACGAGCAGCCATCTTCCTGTGGGCCCACCACCTGCAGAAGAATCAGTGAGGGACTGGTGCTTTGTGAACTGGGTGGCAGTTCTGATCGCCACCCCCCTGACCCAGAAATGGAAAATAAAGGGATGAAAATGAATGAATGAAAAGATTGCAAGAAATTTAGGATTTGCTTTTGATATGTTGATTGGAGGTGGTATGTTTACTTATTTGCTCATGGTGAATGCGCCATGTTTAAAAATGGGTAAAAATGATACAAGACGGTAATTTGTAATGAGTTGAACAGAGATTTGAATAATATTTCCATTGACTAGTGATTCTGGGCAAAGTCATTTTGATGGAAGTCAGGTCTGTATGTGCAATCTCACAGTTACATTGTGATTCCCGTCCAGTTTATTGTAAACTTGTGGACTTGTCTGAACAGAATGGAATTGGCCATTAGACATAGCAATTGCAGGATTACTTTTTTAAAGCTCTTTGAACCCTGCGGCCTGTATAGCAATGCAGCCAATGTATGTATTTTTATTTTGTCAGCGCGCCCCATGGGGTGAAGGAAGGTATTTGGACACAGCTCTATAAGCTGTTGATCTCCAGAGCTGAGGATGTTACACACATTCCTCATTCCTGGTGTGTTTATGTGAACAGCAGAGAGAGACAAGAGGAAGAGCAGGAAAGCACACAGGACTAGTTGTTATATGATTAGGGCTAATGTCAGAGAAGAGCAGAGTTTAAGGACATATATTTTGACTCCATTAACTTTTAGGATGAATGTTATCACCAAAATAGATTCAGTCTACCTTTGATAGTCACGAGTAAACAGTGTGTTCAAATAAGGATTCAGTTTATGCAGTTTATCAGCTAAGGTGCGCTTAATAATCCAGATAGTACTGTTAAAGGCATTTCAGACATGTCACGTGGAAAAGGAGAACTGATATCATGTTTTCTTGTCCGAATAAATCAGGGAAACTGATCAAGGGGCTTCCACGTTGGGGGTCCTGAATTGCTAGCTCTTCTAGGCCTAATGGTAGCACCGCCCCTGCTGTTGTCTCCCCGCAGCCTGCTTGTTCCTGTCCGTGCTGCTGCTCTTCGTGATGTGGGTGGAGCTGGTGGATGTGCGGCGCTACATCCTTCAGGAAAGTGGCGAGATGTGTCCCGCGCCAGACGTGCAGATCCACTACGGCCTGTCCTTCATGGTGGCGGCTGCAGGAGTGCCTCTCGTGCTGCTATCAGGGGTTATCTTCATGTGCATCGCCCGAGCTCTGACTGGAGACAAGTTTTAAAAGTGTAATGACTTTTTATGGAAATGTGCTGCCCTGGGACTCAGTGCTAGTCTCTGGTGTAAATAGTAAATGTGGTGGAGATGACCAATGCAGCAAAGCATTTCAGCTACAGGGAACGGCCGATAAACTTATGTTTCAAATTCCTTTTATATGCTATTCTAGTCCATCCAACTGATTGATTCAACAATGATACAAACTGAACACTTTTCATTAGTTTAGTTTAGTTTGGTTTGTTTTGGTCAACATGTTTTTAAATAACAGGGAAGCATCTGTTACTTGGGAGAATTCAGTGCCATCACATCCAATCTGTGCAGTGGGAGATAGTATTTTTTTTTTCTATTTGTTTTGTTAAATAAACTTGTCAAGTCTTGGAGTTTGTGTTACTCAATATTTTGACACCAACAGTTATTCTGCAAATTGACTTTGTTGCCCTACTTGAGTCGTTGGTTTCATGATTGGCTGTGAGTGCACACGGATGTTATTGTAGATCCATGGTTCACACTCAAAGGTTCTTGAAAAATAGGTGTGTAACAAACTCAGCCTTCAAGAAATGGAACTGTGCGACAGAATTCATTCAAAATCTTACTCTCCAAACTATTTGGTTCCATCACTAGAATTCAAGTTTTCATGGTGATCGTTATGGCCTCAACTTTTTCAGACAGAAAAGTGAAGGAGAGAGAGGAGAGAGAAGAGAGAGAGCGAGAGAAAGAGAGAAGAGAGAGATAGACAGAGAGAGATAGAAAGAGAGAGAGAAAGAGAGAGAGAGCGAGAAAGATAGACAGAGATAGAAAGAGAGAGAAAGAGAGAGATATAAAAAGAGAGGAGAGAGAAAGAGAGAGAGATAAAGAGAGAGAGCAAAAGACAGATAGAAAAAGAAAGAGAGAAAGATAGAGAGGAAAAGAAAGAGAGAGAGAAATAGAGCGAGAGAAATAGAGAGAGAAAGAGAGAGAAAAAAAGAGAGAGACAGAGAAAGAGGGAGGGAGCGAGAAAGTTGATCGACTCTCACTCAGCCAATCAGCTCTCAGCCCAAAGTGTCAAATAGTGACTCACAGTGTTCTTTCTTACAAGTATAAAAAGATGAAGACAGTGCTCATTCCAAAGATGAGCATGTACTGTTTCTGTTGAACCAAAAAAACCACAGCATTAATAATTGATGAAAAAAATAAGCGTCGGTACCCCAGTTTTGATCAGTACCTCACTCATCCACCAGAGGGCGCTCCTGTTTTCCACAACAAACCTCCACAGAAAACCCATATACAACACTGTGTCAAAACGAAAGGAAGTAATTATATGTTTAGAGCAGCCGGGCCTCGTTCAGTGACTGCAGCTCGCCCTAATAATGCTTCATTAAGTTCTGTGTCTCCTCCGCTGTCATCTCTAACAATGGCCCCACAATATCACTTCATTTAAGGAAGGAATAATCTCACATTTGGAGTGTCAGCAATTACCCCGTTATAATAATATGCACACGCTGGTCACATGACTAAAGACATGACACTCTAATTAAATAATAAATGGTTTGCAAATGAACCCCATCGGGCTTAAAGAAGCTATAGGACATATATCTAGATGATTGGGATAATGAGCGGACATTATTCTCCTCTTGTGAAGACGTGAAATGTACGCGGGCCGTGATCGTCTTGTTCTGCTGTTGTCAAGTATTTTACTGCTGCAATAAAGGGGACTACAGCTGTGATCAAAATTTTGATATACTACATTTTATACCGATATTTGAGTGTGATCACGGAACTAGACTATAATTATATTGAAGTTAACCAATTATTAATTTTAATTGCAATTTCAACTTAATACATAATTGGTTCGAAATGTAAATACATTATTGTCAAACAGAAAGCTATACATGAGACAGAATTGCACTCATTCCATTCAACCTGCACTGAAATAGAGTAAATTTTAACCACTTCCAAAAAGCAGTGTGGTGCAGTTGCTGATATTTCGATTTAATTCACAATAAACAATAAACATTCATCGTTACATCACATTAACTTAACTTCACACAAGGATAGTCACTAAAGTTAGTAACAAAAATAAGTACATTCTGAAACAAGTATGTAATAATTGTATAATACATGTTAAAAGTAGTGCGGGATAGGAATTTAAATATAATAGTAAAATTAAAAGACAAGTTTTTTGTGTCATTGTGTCAATAACTGTGAATAGTGCTTAATTCGTGGTGCTTTTCTCACAACAATCTAAAATATGAAATCGTGGCCCTATGTCATAATAGTAGAGTATGGGGCTGTAAAATATAACATTGCTTTTCACCACAAGATGGAGTCATGAGCTGAACACATTTTACAGCGCGATAACTAAAGACAACAGGAAACTTTGTAATTGATACGTATTTAATATTGAATTAATCGTTTTTAAAATGCACTTTTGCACGAGTTTAAATTAATATCATTGGTTATTCTTTCATACCCAGCCTCAATCACGTTTCTTTCAGTAACGTTACTGACCTATTCGTCTCAGCACAATCATTAAGTGTGTGTTTGTGTTTACATAATTTCACTGCTGTGGTCTCATGGTTGATCCCCACTGTCACCAGCAGATGGCAGTGCTGACACCAAATAGAGTGAATGAGGGGGCGCTGAAGTGGATTTCCAAACACAGACGTTCAAATAAGAATGACATCTTAAATCTGCTTTAAACTAGGATTATAACTTTTGTCTCATACGTCACACACTGAGCATATTCCAAAGAGAAATTGACTTGTAATATTTTGTGAACTAATCAGACCATAACATATCATCTTTAAAACTTATTGAATGTAAGAAAGAGCACTGGGAGTCATATGAGCTGAATTAGGATAATCACCTCATTTTTTGGGGTAAAACAAAAGAAATATTTGCAATTGATGTTTGAAAACTAGTAAGTAAGTAAGTAAGTAGCGCCTTTCACAGACCAGGATCACAAAGTGTTTCATGTTTACAACACATAAACCCATAAAAATACAGATACAATGATAGGAATAAACTTGTTAGAAGCCAAGAAATCATAACGTAGTGCTTTATTTTGTTGCATGGAAATTAGGTACCCCAGCTTTAATGGTCCACCAATTAAACAGAGCTCATTATTTGCCCATCATTTATTTTTATTTATATTTATATACAGTATTTATTTATTTATATTTTTGGATGAAATCAACGCTATTTCACATAATCAAAACCAGATTGAGCCACAAACCAAAATAATTATGAAAGGCCATAAAATGTGTGCTTGTTGTTTTTTTTATACCAATATCAATGATACTTTGGGTCTGGTCTCATGAACCCTGCAGACCCCTTCCTCAGTGGCCCCTGATCGGGCAGTGGTGGTGACTCTAATCCACTCAAAGCAGTGACACACTTTCACCCAAACACTATCACTCCTCTGTCCAGCACCTATAAACTCTCACTGTGAGCCGATTACCTGCTCTGTGTGAGGGGGCCCCGTCCACCGTCCTGCACCACGGGCCCTAGACACCCCTCTCACCCCTCCCTCCCCTTCTGCATGCGAACGTCCATCCAGGGGATAGAGGGGCGCGCACAAGGCCAGACGGACACTTCCAGATAAAGCCTGTCAAAAATGGCTGCCCTGATAAGATCTGATATGAGAGAAAAGGCGCCTTATGGTGGAGCTGTAGCCTTTTTGTTTCTTTTGTGGCGGCTAAATCCCTTGGACACACACTAGTGCTAATCTTCACTGGGGGCAGGAGAGCAGGTGGACTGGGTTGAGACTGTTTTGCCGTGTGTTGCCTTTTTTTTTTGCCTGGTGTTGGGAGAAGAAGAAACTGGTTTGGAAAGAAAATTGTCCTGTTGAAAAAGAGAAAGAAAAAAAAAAACACAGCAATTTCACAGGGAGATTAAGGCTTAACTGTCGCAGCCTTCAATTAGACCAACAGGTCATTTACTCTGAATGCACTGATGCTAAATGCAGCAGAGGATGTCACACGTATCAGTCTCCAAAAGCTGTTCGCAACAATCAACCAAATGTTACAACTGTGGGGGCAGAGATCTTTTTCATCACGATTTTTGATGAATCTAAATAAAACCAATATACAGGTGTGATTGAGACTTACTTTCTGCACGCTAAATACAGATATACAGCCGATTGTTGACTTTATAACTGTAATGGTATCGTCAACAATTTGGTAGATCACCTTTTGAGTCACTATATTTACTTTTAAGCATGCTTGGAACTGAAATTTTACTATTTAGGGCATCTCACTTGGTTATAGACACTTAAACCACTGTATCTCAATAATTTGGTGAAGGTCTATAATTTAACAAAACAGGGGTTAAAAAAAACAAGGTATCAGTGCTCCTACATCATAGAAAATCCCAAAAAGAAAAAGAGACATTGCTCAGTGGTGACAGTGGCTCAGTTGGTAGAGCATTGGCCTTTGGGCCTGAAGGTCGTGGGTTTGAGCCCACCGTGAGACCTACTTCACGACTCCCACTGATGACTGCTGTCCTTGTGTCCTTGGGCAAGACACTTAACCCCACTTTGCCCGAAGCCCCCGCTGAAAGATCTCAGCTCCTGTGGACTCACCACCTGCAGGAGGATCAGTGAGGGGCTGGTGCTCTGTGTACTGGGTGCAGCTTTGACTGCCACCCCCCTGACCCAGAAATGGATTAAGGGGAAGAAGATGGATGGATGGCTGGACATTGCTTTCTTCAAGGAGTGAATGTTAAAAGGGGCATAGTTACAAATTAAAATACAAAAGATAAGGTAAATGTGTGGAGAGAGTTAAACACATTATTTCCAAAAATGTTTCAATCCCTGAGACCCAGAAACTACACCTCCGAGAGCAAGGCTATGACTATGGCAGCTTTGGTAAGTTACTCTTTTGTCCCCTTTGGGAAATTTGACCCATTATTCTAATACTTCTATGAGAGCAAGCTGTCAGGATGGTGAGAGCTCGGCTTGGTCAGGAGTCAAACTACTGCATGGAGCTGGAGGATTTTACTCAAGGTCATCTTTTTAGTTGGGGATAGAGTCCGTAGTGCCCCGAAGAAACCCACCCAGACACGGGGGAAAACATGCAATCTCCACACAGAAAGGCCCGGGTCAAGATAGGATTCAACCCACAACTTTCTTCCTACCCACTCAGCCACCATGCTATAGTCCTGCCCATTTCCTGGTTCTTGTTTCAGCGCAAAGAATTCTCGTTTCATATTCATCCCTTGTTTTTACTAAAATAATGTCGATGTTTAACAGGATCTCTTTAAAATAATAATTTGGGAATGCTCATGCTAAGGCACAAAGTAGTAGTAAGTAAGCTTTATTTATATACCGCCTCTTCACTGCACATCGGAGTCTCAAAGCGGTTTACAATTGTTGTTTTTTTGGGTGTGGGGTGCCAGTACAGGAGGCACATGCCAGACCTATTGTACATATTTTTAGTGGTAGGGGGAACCGGAGCACCTGGAGGAAACCTACGCAGACACGGGGAGAACATGCAAACTCCACTCAGAAAGGCCCTGGTCCAACCGGGATTCGAACCCAGGACCTCCTTGCTGAGAGACGAGAGTGCTATCCACTCAGCCACCGTGCCGCCCAAGCAGGGACAGGTTTGCGTCATTCTCCCATCAGACAAAGATCGACAAAAAGAGGAGACTGAAAAATGAGCGTTTTGTGCTTTTCATATGAAGCTATTTAGTATAATTTTGGGATGAAGTTGTGATTTTTAAACACAAACTGGGAACAAAGGTTTATTTTAACTGCACATTGATTGGTTACTGAATGGGTCAACACTGTAAGGGTCAGAATGCAGACCTGCCAGGAGTTCCACCCACTCACACTTCCTCCAAGTTCTGCAAAAATATACAAACTCTTAGCCCTGTTGTGGCTTGTATGTCATGGTTGAGGTTTCTTAGTTCCACTTCCTGTTGTGTGATGACCCGCCCTGTCCTCGTGGTCAGCACTAGATCATGTACGGAATCGGGTAATTATAACAAAACAAACTACCTATTCATGCCTAAACTTAACCAGACTTTCCCATAAAATAACCCAAACCCACCCTTGACCCTCACCTTAACCATCTTACTCAGACACATAAAACTTAACCAGTCACCACTTCAGGACTTATTAGTCTAAACCTAATTCGAAAGTAGGATTGTTACTTCCGGTTTTGTCCCGATTTCGTATATGATCTAGTGCCGACCCTGTCCTCATGTGATTCACCTTTATCTCATTAGTCTTGTGTATTTGCCATTTCCATGTCTGTTCTAGTTCTTGTCGTCCTTCCCTGTTTGGTTACTCTTTGTATTTACCCTGGCTTTTGTTTTGTATGACATTTTTAAATTACTTTTTAAGCAGTTGTGCAGTTTGGGTTCATTTCATTTAGACTTGTGACATTGTGATGCTTTCTTGGAACCAATGGAACCTTTCACATCCAAATCTCTCGATTCACAAAGTCTCATAGATCTAAATTGTCAAGCTCCTATATCCAATTGAATCCACCCATGTTGTAAGATTTGAATCAATTTTACCAGTTTTTTAAAATCAGTTTAACATTAGAAACTCTTCACCAATACATGTTAGCGCAGGACAGTCTTGACCTTAATATGGAATTTCTTTTGGTAAATTTCATTGCCTTCAGCGCAGATAAGCCAAGCATCAGCATCTGGAAATGGGTCTCTGGCCGCTGCACTGTCGAGACCATTGCGCCTGAGATGGGAAGGATGGGACAAATGTAGAGGACAAAATATACGTTAACACAACTTACCTCGCTCCCAATTTACGGTACAATGTACACATCATGCACAAATACACTAAACTCTTTAAGGCTGTGATATTTTCACTTTTACTTCAAGTTACTTACTTAAATATTTGTCATAACTTTCTATAAGATTTTGCTTCGATTCTTTTTTACTTTTCTGTCTGAAGAGGATACAAGTTTAATTTAAAGACGTGACAGAGTAAATAATGTTTATTTATATGGCGCATTTTACAGACCAAGATCACCGAAAGCGCTTTACAATGTTCAGAGTTCAGATTTTGTTCCAATCATTCCACACACGGTGATGACAGAAGCGAGTCGCCGAACACACTGGACCATCAGCTCCAATCAACACCATCCATTCACTCTCTCATTCACATTCATACCTATTGTGCATGTTTTTTGTGGTAGGGAAACCGGAGCACCCAGAGGAAACCTACGCAGACACGGGGAGAACATGCAAACTCCACTCAGAAAGGCCCTGTTCCGACCGGGATTCGAACCTAGGAGGCAAGTGTGCTATCCACTCAGCCACCGTGCCGCCCAGTGGACAACAATGCATGCATGAAAACTAACGACAGAACAAAACGGTTCGAGGAAGTAGTTCGACCGATTGATTCACGTAGTTAAATTTGTTGTGATTTGAAAGTTAGGCGCCCCAGCTTTTAGCAGATGAACAATCAATGAAAGACGTACATGTCCGTGGGGAAGGGGTCTGTTTTGGTTTTGTTCCTTTTGTTGACTTCCCAATTGCATTATTTTCCAGACATTTCTCAGCCCATGTTCTTGACCACGTCTCCTTCCCTGTTCCCAGTTGTGATCAGAAATGACATCAGACCAGAAGTTTTCCAGCCCAGTATTCCAGTGCTTAAGACACATTCGATCCGTGCCACCTCCATTGACGAGCCCGGGTTTACATGCACTTTAAGCAATCGATTCAAATTGGACCAGGCCGTTTATCCGGTTTTCCTAGCATCCATGTAAACGCTGGGAATATGCTAACAGACACGTAGAGAGCCGAGGCCTAATAGGAGTCGACAGCAGCAGTGGAACACAGCGGCGCAGCTTATGTCCCGCAGTCTTCTCTCTGTACCCCACACCTCACCTGCTGCTCCTCTGGCTCTAAACAGGCTTTGGTCTGTTTGGTTGGCACACACCGCACTTTGTTGTATATAAATCCATGTGCGCGTGTGTGTCTGTGTGTGTGTGTGTGTGTGTGTGTGTGTGTGAGTTCGAGAGAGATCCCAACACTCTGAGCTGTCTGGCAAACAATCCCTATCCAGAAGCGTCCATTTTGAACAATAAATAACTCAAAAGGTATACCAAAATAGCAAGTATAACAGCGTGGACAGGCATTGATACTGCTTTGGGCGTGTGTCTTCAGCAGTGCTTTTCTTCTTGCTAGTATATGTCTTCATCCCCCCCACCCCCCATCACCACCACCACCATTATAGACACCACTGCCTACTACTGCTGCTACTCGGAATCCTTTTATTTGAGGGAGAAAGGGTTTGGAAGAAGGGGGGAGGAGGGTCGAAGCCTGGTTGATTGGCAGCTAGCAGCATATGGAGCAGCAAGGAAGGTTTGCCCACGCTCACATCAGAGGAAACAAATATTTGCCTGAAGGGAAGCGAGGAAGAGGAGAGGGGCGAGCAGGAAAAAAAAAATATTAATTAGTTCGCAGACGCACCCAGAGATAAAAGTCGGCAAGACGTATCCATCAAACGGCTGTGGAGTTAGCTGCAAAATGGAAATTCTCCCCCCAAGTTAGCAGATCCGGGAAGGCTTCTTTCTGGCAGAGGCGCTGAGAGGGGAGTGAAATGCATGCTGGGACAACACAGAGGTGCACGGCAACACAGGAAGGCGCCACGGTGGAGGCTACATTAACATCTGTGCATACGTTCACATATTAGGAGCGGAATTAACACTGTACGCCGTCTTCCACGCATGACGAGGCCAACGAGCCTCTCTAATTATTTCTTCATTACGTCTATGTAGGTAGCACTGACACATGTGCAACGCATCGCCACGCACAAGGTAAACACGCCGCGGCCAGCCACCAAACTCAATTTGGAACAGCAAGGGTTTAAATCATTATTTCAACATCAAGGAGCTAAACAGCCGTTCGTCAAAATGCACAAAACTACATGGAACGTCTTGTTAAATATTGTTTGTTTGCTATATTGAATCTAGATTATGAATGATTTATATTGTTCCCACTTTCATCTTTTACTTTCAAGGTTAAAGTTTACTACTATTGATATGAAACGTGTCCTCTGCTTTTAGCACATCCCTTTAATGCCACTAAAGGTGACCTGTCAGGAGCAGTGATTACTATAGATCCAGCTTTAGTCCCAGGCCACGTTCACACTTGCTATTCTGGTTCAGTCTGGTTCACTTTACCTGAACCAAGTCTGGTTCACATGGAGAAAAGCTGATTCACAGTTCTGTTTCAAAACATGTACATGACTGACAGGAAGTGACTATCCAGTGGACACTGGTGATACTGGTGGATACTTTGTGATTTTACATCCAAAAATAAGCCTTTTTTTTTCGAACCAGAAAGTGTGAATCCATTTTTTTTTCCCCAAACCCAGGTTGCCTCTTCCTTACACAATGAACGACGCAGCCTGGTGAGGTGAAACGACCCACCTTTAAACCAGCCTTTTGACCAATAGTCTACTAACACTAGATCCAAATATACAGTTAATATGAACCACAATAAAACACAAGGAACAATAATACGTTTGGAAATGTTCATGTTGCTCCACATTAGTTCATTGTAACGTAATTTCCAAAAGACACGGGTCTGCAATGTGGACTGGTACAAGTCTTTGGTTTCAGTTGTGGTGTAATTTTTAATGATTTTTAAATGAACGTGTTTAAAAGCCACACATGACGGTCTGTATCCCTTCATTTTGTGACTTTGGCAAAGCGTTCGTTTCTGTTTGAAGGCTTGAGGAAGAGTTTGCAGAACAAAATACATTATGTTCTAACAATTGAAAAGTCCCAAATTAAAAATAATAGACCATTTCCATTGTGTCGGCCTCTGGTGAAAAATCTTGGTTTCTAAATGTCACAAAAACGCATCATGCTGCCATTCAATGCCAACTTGTCAAATCCCAGTCGATAAAGTCTGGCTTGGTGTGGCTTATGCCACAGATTGGTTCCTTGCTTCTGTGAGTCGACCCCAGGCTTTCCACCAATATGATGCCAAGTTATAGAAAGAACTAAAACCAGTCCAGAAATATGGGAGGGGGTGGGTCGCGTTTTACATTCTTTTTTTGTTTTTGCCATGTCTTAACTTTTAAAACAACTGAATTTGCCTAATGACTTTCACAATTACAATCCCACACCGTACAGCTCACTCAGTGACAACACGCAATCTCTTGAGCAACAATTAAAAAATGCTTTGAACACAAAATAAAACCACTCTTATTGTTATTTTCCCTTTTAATCATTCACAAAAATAACTTCTCGAGAACACACAAGTGCATTCATCAGGAGCACGGAGAACACATGAAAGCGAGTGGGTTGGCTTTGATTCGCGGCTCTCCGACACTGACCAGGGATTACTGCGAGCTGATAAGGTAATTAACAGGACTATGATAGTGTAATTAAGAAACATGTGAGAAGAAAGAGCTGCGGAGAGGAGCGTCGGTGTGGGCGCCCTTCAAACGCCTTCAAACACTCAACATTTGGTTATGCTCCACGTGGACGGCCACAGAGAGAGGAACCAGGGGAGCCCAGAGAGAAGAATGTGTTTGTATGGAAGCAGATAGTTTTCCTGTGTGGCTAACCAAGACCACAAGGTTCAGAGAGACTCTAGAATGAAAGGCCTGGAATTTCCATAATGCTAATTGGCTAAAAGACGGAGAATTTGTGTTAAAATAAATATTCAGCTTGATAGATAAATAGATACAGTAGGTAGATACTTTATTGTAGGAAATGGGGGATGGAGAAATGCTGTGAATGAAAAGTAATAATTGTTATTATTGTACAAATGTTTGCACAGTCGAGCCCCTGCTGTCCTGAGTGCTCTCATAGTTCCTCTGAGATCCATCACACGGGGCTCCTCTAACGAGAATGTAAAAGTGCCCCTCAGGAGAACCACATTCGGGCAGTCGGTCTTCTCAGTCCAGGGGGCAAAGCTTTGGAACTCTTTAAGCCCTCATCTAAAACTGAACTCTGACTGGGCTGGTTTTAAACACAAACTCAAGCGATTTCTTAAAACAAACCAGTTGTGTGAGCATCAATGAGTTGGAGAACATCTGCTTTTGTTTAATTTGAATTTTATAATGTATAATGTGTTTTAATTGTGTTAAAAGCCTTCCTAGGGACGGACATTGCAAACTAGCCTTGGCTACAAATGTTGTAGTGTTTCACATGTTGATTGTGTACACTTGTCCCTATCAAATAAATCAATAAATAGATAAATAAATAAATAAAAAATCGGTAAAACCCACAATCAAACTGGTATTTACTGGTATTTAAGATTCAATAATTTATTTGCTATTAAAAAACCACATTGGAAAAACTGTGCAAGACTTCCCCAGTGTGCACCAGATACCAGTACACACTAGTGCTCCTGGTATGAGACTTTGTGCAATTATGTTAACATTGAGGTGGTCATTACAAGTCTGCAAAAGTCAATTTACTTTCACTTTCCACTTGATATTTTGGTGTATCCATCTGAATGTTGAAGCAAACTTGGCACATGCTGAGGGGTGCTATTGTATTTTGTTTTATCATAAATTTGCCTTTAAATGCTGTGAGGACTCTGCTCGTGTTGTTGATTCTGTACCAACAATAATGGTGTGACACAATCCGAGACTTCTGAATCTTTTGTTATATTCATCACCGGTAATTAAGAAGGAAACTCTGAAGAAGGACGTGACGGAGATACAGCGATGCCCTCGGCAAGAGCGAGTGATGAGAGAGAGGAGTTCATTAATTAAAGCTCAGGTATCTACTTCCTTTTTTCAGAAATACTATAATTTCTTTAGTCTTACAAAAGTAAAATGGTGAGAATAAATCAAACCACAACATTCTGTTTTCATTATCTTAGGCAAGGATAGGTTCATAAATAATCACTGTACATTAAAAAGATTGAAGACATTCCTTTCTGTTTCTCCTGTTCAGCTAAACAGAGCTGTTTTAACCTGGATTTAAACATATCCAGAGTAGAGGCCTGTCTCACATTTTCAGGAAGATTGTTCCAGGTTTTAGCAGCATGAATCTGAAACGCAGCCTCCCCATGTTTAGTCCTGACTCTGGGCAGCAGCAGGAGTCCAGTCCCTGTGCTCCTCAGTTCGAGTTGGTTCATATGGGACTATGTTATGGATCTACTCTGGTGCGAGGCCAAGGATTGACTTTGCTACTGTACAAATCCATTACTATAATCATAATATAGCCACTGTTAATGTATGACTGTATTTACGTGATCATTTGATGTTTCTTTTTGAGTGATATTTGTGTTTTTTACTGTTATGTCATGAGTCTACATCCTCCACACACTTTAGTTTGATTGTCAAATGTAAATTCAGATGCTTCTTGTGCCGCTCTCACGACTTGAAGGCAGACCATGAGCCGACACTAAACAATGTTATTGTCCTGGATTTGTATATTATTCTTTCCGCTCTCTTTGTGCAAAATGGATGATGATATTATCGAGCGAAGACAGAGCGGAGGAAACTGATATCTTCATTGTTGGAAAGCCTCACGGTGCCTTTTCTGTATCGGCCTCAACAGATTTGTGCGAATAAATGAAACGAGTTTGAATTCACTTAGGTATTTACCTTTGTGTGGTTTTATTGAGGGAAACGTGCCCCCTCGTCTCCCCCCCCTCCCCCGCTGTCTCACCTTCTCTCCTATGTGTGCACTGAAGCAGCACAAATGCAGTTTTATTGTATTTATTTGTTTATTTACTCTTATCTCTTTTCCATTTCAGAGGCGTGCTATCACAGACCTGCACAGACCTCAGAAGGCGAGTGGCAGGGGAGCCGCGGGCTTAGCGTTTGCGTGTGTTTCAAGGGATTGGTGTAAAATTAAAATACAAATAGAAAAGGAAAGAGTGAAATCATCACTTTTGTTATCGCCGCTCCTTCGTTTTGCAGCCCCCACCGCTCACAAACTCCTCCGGGTGAAGAGAAATGTGCTCAGAACTCTATCGCTTAAGTAATATTATACTCAACTTGGCAAAGCTGTGTTTTTGCAAGAAGGGAGAATCTTATTTTAACAATTAAGAAGAAGGAAAGCTGTTGGTCTTTAATGAGAACATTTAAATATGTTTTATGATGATCCAAGTTGCTCTCGTTGCCAGATACATTTGTAGTCAGCAGTTTATGTGCACATTAGGGAATCAGCAGACGTCTTGAATAAGCAATTTAAAATGATAGCAGTCCAATTATTATGTATGGAGAAAAGACAAGACTTGGTAGGTATACTTACTCAATATTCAGGCTTTTCAAAGATTCATAAACATTAAGTCACAAAACTGTTTGATTGTATTTGTAATGAGAAAACTGAGATTATATTTTTACAAAGGAACATATTTTTGACAGGGCTCCAGACGATCATCTCCTCCAGAGTTTGACTGAACTGAGAGAGAACTGTTCCTGCATCATCTCAAGTCTTATGATTCAGTCGTTTTAGGAGCATCCAAAAGTAGTAAATAATGTTTATATATATACCGCCTTTCACAGACCAGAGTCACAAAGCGGTTTACAATTGTTATTTTTTGGGCATTTGTCTCACTCCACACAGAGATGGGAGCGGGGTTTCCGGTACAGGAGGCGCATGCCTCTAGGGGAAACCGGAACACCCAGAGGAAACCTACGCAGACACAGGGAGAACATGCAAACTCCACTCAGAAAGACCCTGTTCCGACCGGGATTGGAACCCAGGACCTTCTTGCTGAGAAGCGAGAGTGCTATCCACTCAGCCACCGTGCCGCCCTGCAGCATTTCTGATTGAAAAACCATGTTATTATTGAATACACCACAAAATATCCAACAAACTATCACTACTCTTTTCAGAAATCATATTCACCGATGTTTTGATTATAGAGCTTTATTGTTTGGAGGAAATGATACTTCTTTGTTCTGTTTTTACTTTACTTCTATTTTTGCATAATGAAAAAAAATATATATAACTTTGGTTGTGTGTTCATTACCACATAACCAACAACACAACATGTATTGTGATCTGATTATTTTGACCTCTGTATCACTGCCTTTAGATAAAACAGCTTTGGTTTTTGGCTTTTTTGCAGTGTAGAATCCTCTCATCTTGTTTCATTGGATCCTATGTTTTGTTTGAGACATTGTAAATATACAAACTTCCTCAAAGAAAGCACAAACCATTTTGCAAGGCCCAGTTACAAATCAGATCTGTGGAGAGGCCAGTCCATTCTCCAGGTTTTTTGAGCCACATTCTCTTTAAGGGCTTACAGTATTAGGGCTGCAAGATGAACAGTTGCTATGGAATCTTTTCGTTCTCATACATGGTTTGTGTGATTTGGTAACATCACAGCCAAGGTAAGGAGCTAAATTCAGATTTTTCCAAATTTTAAGATAGAATTGCCCTCTCCAATTTTTGAACAAAGCTCTCTGGCCTCATTTGACGAACACATATCACCAGACTGACAATTGGGAGGACCAATAGTCTTGATGATCCACCCTGGAAGTCCAAAATCCTCCTATACCTTTAAGGATTTAGCGATTCTGTTCACATTATACAGTTATGTGTTTATGAGAAAATAATTAGACATTTGGCCAAAATCATTCAGCCCTATAGTGTAGTAAATATATAAAATGGGATTTTTAAACAATTTAACTTACTGAAACACATTTGGTCACATAAGTCATGTAAGGCAAGACATGTTTCTTATCACATAATTCATACAGGTAACTCAATGTTTAAGAACAATAAGTTAGTAAAATCTCAAGCATGAAGAAGAAACAAGTATAAAATCTCTATTTTTTGCATAATAAGTACAACAAACTCTGACTTACATAATAAAGAAGTATAATAATAATATCCATCCATCCTTCCATTTTCTACCCCTTTATCCATTGCTGGGTCGGGGGGGTGGCAATCAGAGATGCCACCCAAGTCTCATAGCACCAGCATAGCATTATAAGAAGCAAGTAAAAAGGGCTGTGTATTCTAGTGCAGATCATATACAGTCGACAAAACGCCATAAATATAATAATAAAACATACAAATATTGCAAAAGACAATAAAAGCGTGTATGTATTCCGCTTCCTTCTCTTATTAGTGGTCGAACAGCAAAGAGAGAGAGTATGAATGAGCGCAGGACGGAGGATCCCGGCCTCTCGCTCATCTATCAGTGCCTCGTTAGCTCCACGCCGCGCCGCTGCCTCTGCCCGGGACCTGAGCGCCGCTTTGATCTGCCGAAGCCAAACACAGGAGAGAGACGCTCACCCCTCACAGAGAGGATTAAATATCCCTGAGTCGGACGTCCCAGCAGCCCCCCTCCCCCCTCTCCCCTCTCCCCTCCCCCTCTCCCCTCTCCCCCCACTCCACATCCTTCGCCCCCCCCCCCCCCCCCTCCCCCCGTACCCGGTTATCACTGGGTCTCAGGAGGGCCGCGAGGAAGAGGAGGAGACCAGAGGGTGAGGAGTGTTCTGCTGGGAAAAAATGAGCAGGAGATTTTAGCTTGTACTTGATGGTTTGACTGCACTGCTGCATGGTCTGATGTTTGGGCATTTAATTTTTTGGGGGAATTTTGTTTGTCCCTTTAGAAAGAGCTTTGTAAAAGTGAAACAACCCAGACCTAAACATTTTGTCTTCCTTCTATTTAATAAAACCTCTTTATATTTGTGAGAAAGAGCCTTGTGTGTGTATTTTACCCTTTGTGCTTCACGTTTATGTCTGAATAAGCTGATCTAAAGATGTGACATGTGAAAAATAGTGTCCTAAAGTATTCAATCTTTTATGACATTTTTCGTATCATTTTGGTAAAAGCTGAGCTGGTCATTACAACAGCGTGCAGAAGTCAGTGATTTTCCACGTGATGTTTTGGTTAAGGTCTGAATGAATGTGAAGGTCGAAGGTCACATATCTATTGTCGCCGTCGCAGATGTGAAAAGAATGGTCCTTGATTCCTCTGGTTTAAAATCACATGCTGCTAAACTTTTTACTTTTTAACAACAATACAATGTCTTCTGCTGTGACACTTTAGTTTTTAAAGACTAAACTGTATTGAAGATAAGGAACTAGTGTCAGGGATACAGCAGACAGAGACGGATCGTGGTGCGCCAAACTCTGGAAGTTTATTTAAGTTTCTCTCAAGTTCCAGTGGTTAACTTTGTTTCTTTCTCCCAGACAGAATAAAGGCAGTACACAGTTTATATAGTCATTGTCACGTCACACATCGAAAGACGTACGTGTCACAAAGAGACAGCCAAATCATAGTCATAACATGGAGTCCTTGTAGAGTCCTGCACGTAGGCCATATTGCTATCTAATACTAACACTAGAAAGATGGATTTTAAACTTTTTAAACTTGAATTTTAAAAAAAGGTTCAAAGAAAATCGCTTGTAAGAGATACTAAACATAAAACATTTTGAACAATTATGTTGTTCATCCCTTTATGGTGTATCGTCAAAAATGTCATCACAACAAAGTGCCGACATAACAGCAGACCTACATCATAGTGGGCGTCAAAAACAACAGTGATTCTCAGAGAAAAGGCGTCTTGAATACAACATAAATATGTAGATAAATGCTATGAAAAGTATTGTTCCATCCCTTTAAACAAATACATTTAAAGTGAAACCTCCCAGATTCTTCCCAGACTGTGCCACGTGCAGGTGCTGCTTTGATCAAACAAACCTCACTGTGTTTTACATTGGCCAAGGTTCAGTCTGGGTCACAGAGACCGGCCCAGGATCTCACAGGGCAGGATTGATTTAGGAACACCTTTGTTTAAGTGGAAGAAGGAGGAAGAGGAGGAGGAGGAGGAGGGTCATAGGTGCAAACAGGAGGTTATTAAACTTCTGTCCTTTTGTCATTAAAAACCTACACGACATTTTTAAAACACTGTAGACAAAGCTTGGGCGATACTTAAAAATTTGCTATGTATGTTGTTTGTTTGTAATGTTGTATGACGTTTGAGTGGCTTTTAAAATCTCATTATATTTGTGTTTGTTAAGTATAGAGTTGTGCTACACTTAATATTCACTTCTCATCTTGTGTTGTGTGCTCCTCGTTCCTACTGTTCAGTTTCTTGGGATGTAACACTGAAATTTCCCCACCTTGGGACTATTAAACGATCTTTTACTGATCAACACTTGCCGAAATTTGCTAAATCATTACACTGGCACTTTACATGGACACTTAGCACTTTCTGATGGGGTTATAAATGCCATAAATCGCCATGGAGACGAACACTATAATCCACATTTACAGATCTTGTCTGTGGAGAATGTGATCCCAATGATGCTTGTTTCTTCAAAAATGTTGTGGGGAAACTGAAATTAAATTATGAGTGATTTATCAAACGCCTTACTGCAACATACGCTAAAATATGGGCAAAGCATTAACAATAGAATTAGACAGACTGCCACAATTGTTTTTTATCATAAACGTTATTAGAGTGAAATCATGTAAAACAATAGAGTTTGTCGCCCCTGCTATAAAACTTTTTTAATATAGTTCCCATCCATATCACTCAGAGATGTACGACACAAAATGCTGACGTTGGGATTAAGTTAGGAGAAAAAAGCAAGCTCAGACTTAGATGGAGAAACATGGCGCTCATGGTGCGTGGGTGACAGGTGCAGACAAACAGCCCTGGTTCAAGCTGAGTTGAGTGACATTGAGCAAAACTGAGATGGCACAGACGGCGACTTTCACACCAGGAACAGAAACAGGAAATGCTTTGAATTTTACACATTTATAAACATCTCGAAAGAATTCAACATAAAAAGGAAGCATTAGTAAATCCTTGCAATGCACAGTGGAATCCAGGACTATAGTCTGCGGAGAAAGGTGCAGAATCTGAACGGCACATTTTCTTTGTATATCTGATGAAACATTATTATCTCAAGAACTGAATGTATTTGTTCTGACCCACATTGCTACAGAATATATATCGTTAATATCTTTAATATCTCAAGTCTCTGTTCTTATGCACATTGTCATTCATCATATAACAAACATGATATAAAAAGCTTTGTTCTACTTTGTGAAATAAACTGTGGTTCTCGAGTGCCTAAGATCGCGGCTGCCCGTCTATTTCTCACAAAGGCCTAGAATGATTTAGTTTAAAAATAAATCTTAAATTGTAGCATTGTTTTCAGCAGCTGACTCGGTCCTACTCCAGTCTACTTTACTCTATTCTGGGACGGGCAGGTGGTAGACAGAGCCAGTGGAAACGCTTCGTATCAGGGTAGAGTAGAGCCGAGTAGAGTAGAGTAGGGCCATGTATGGCTGTAGAAACAGGCCAGTATTTAAACTTCTGGTTTCCACTTTATCAGCCACTTGGGAAATGTAAATCCTCTTATGTTACATTTAGCATTAATAACCGTGACAAAACTGTGGGAAAAGTCCATCTATCCTTTGATTGTTTTGACAAATTGCTCCATCATTCAACAGTTTTGCCGTTGCTCAGTTTCAAATAGTGTTGTTTTGTGAGAATTACTTATGTCATCCAGTTTATTTATTCAACATGGCCAGATAATTCATATAGCCAGAGAATTCATAAAACCAGAGAATTCATATAACCAGAGAATTCATAAAACCAGAGAATTCATATAACCAGAGAATTCATAAAACCAAATCAATAGCACAGATTAATCTTCCGAATCACATGGTAAAAAGTTATGAAAATTTAGATAAAAAGTGCAGTTTCAGTTTTGAAATATAAAATTTCAATCCCTTTTTTGATAAGATGTTCATTGGACTGTATATTCATAAGCAGTTCCGGCTCTAGCTCTCAAGGGGCCCTCAGCAAAGTTTGTTTGACGGGGCCCCCTTCACTGCTTCTAGAATCCCTGCTGCCATTACAAATTAATTTATTTTTTATAAATCTCTAAATCTCAATGGGACTACAGGTTAACAACAAAAGCAAGATATTTTAACTTTATTGGTGTCCAGGTGGCTTGTAACACAATGTAACATTTTGTAATGTTTGTGTGGCATTATTATAGGGCCTTTGATCACGGGGCCCTCTGCAGCTGCATTATCTGTTCTGTATAAAGCCAGGCCTGGTCAGAACTGATTCCAGTAAAATGCTGTTGAACCATAGAGGCCTGAGCTTGTTATTCAGAGGAGAACAAAAGAGTATATACCATAAACGTGTCACCAATTAAGATAACTTTACAAACGAACTCTCCCTCTTGTTTACACTGTCGGTGCCGCCCAATGACAAATAAACCTGGTCTCAAAGTGGACGCAGCACAATTACTACCAATCATATTTAATAACAGCTTCATAATTGGGATTCTAATATCAATATAAATTAATTTACCGTTCCCGACATTCGCCAGAATGTATCACAACACACCTAACACAAACCTCTGTTATCTTTCTCATTTAAAAACAGCCCAGAACACGGACTGCAGCATTTCTTATCTCTCTAATTATGACAGCTAATTACTGCACCTTTACACCAATGTGAGAAGCTACGATACAGAAACAACCGCATCTCCTGCTGCAGTTTGCCTCTTATCTGCGCTGAACTGGAGATTGGCGTGTAATGAGAGAAAGACAGGTAGGAGTCCGTAGCGCTGACAGATAACGTGGGCCTGCTTTTGTTCCCTGTGCCAGCGTAGGTTGCATTAAAGTGACGTTATAGCTTCGTAAAAGACAGTTTTAAAACAATCTTGGTATAGTTTTTGTGGTCTTTGACTGAGGGGAAATTCACACTTTAACCCTTTAATATTCACTCCTTGAAAAAGAGCAATGCCATTTTTTTCTAAGATGTAGGACAATAGCAACACCAATTATTTAAAGGTGCTATACCCGATTTTTCTTCTAATGAGTTAATAAAATGCTTATAACTACATACAAATTGTTTTGTAATCCGTAATTTAATTGAAAACTTGAGCTCATTGATTCAGCTTGTATGTGAGTTCAGGCCGTAGAAAAGTGCCGAGTAGAGACTTAGCGTGACGTCAGCTCTCCTCCAATCACAGAACGAGGCTGCGTCCTCTAGCCTCTACAGCGCTGCTAAACACAGTAGCATGTTAGCAGCATTGGCTAACACTGGCTGTAACTGCAGACAAAGCAAAACAGCCCAAACAACACAACAGTGAGAAAGAGAAGAGGGATCTAAAGCGAAAAAATTATGAAAGAAGAAATCAAGCCCGGGTGAACAAAGCTAGCTTACATCGTATCCTCTGGAGAGACTTGTCTGTGGGAGAGACTGCCTCGGATTATCTACGCTCGGACTACATTCGGCCGCAAAACTAGCGGTAATCTTTCAGTTATATATTTTGTTAGCAGTGCGTTGCTTTCTTACCATTTCATCAGTGATTGTTGTACAGCTTAAGCTGCGCTAATACTAATGTTAGCATATGTATCAGATTGCAAATAAAACTTGATGGCTCCGTGGGAGGAGAGCGTGGGGGAAATGAGAAGCCTCTGAGTGAGTAGAGGGCCGGTGCTAAACATTCAAACCTTGTGCTGTGATTGGTCACAATCTGCGACCCGAAACACATTCTCTTCCTTGTTTCATCAAAACTCGATCTAAAATATAATGTCACGCCAGCACAAATCTGCGCTACTTTTTCTTCAAAAGGACGTGAATAGCATTTTCGTAATCAATACGAAAATAAAGTCAGTTAGTGCAGTTTTAACTAGAGCATTTCTGGTTCCCTTCAAACATGCTTTAATAATGAATGTAAAGCCATCCACATAAACATGTTTTAGTCAGTTGGGACATTCAAACCAGGCAGCCAAGGAAAGAATATATAATTTCCATTTTTATTACCCGAGTCTAAACGCTCTTTTATTCTGAAGAATGACTGGATTCTCTTCTTCCATCTCGGTCATGTGACACGGTAGCGCTGAAACGGAAATAAATGTCTCTCTACAAACGATGTATAAAGAGAAAGTTTGCTGGGTTTTGGTGCAAAACGGTTAGAAATGGCTGGTGTAGAGGACGTTAGAAGTGCTATAACAAGTGTGGATGAGCTTTGTGATGATTGAACACTGTTGTAACTATTGTCATGATTAAAGTAGGCATGTCCAAACTCAGGCCCGGGGACCAATCTCAGCCCTCAGTGTCTTCATATCTGGTCCTCTGCCACGCTAACCCAAAGTACAGTCTTTGAGATCATAAACACAATTTCACTGTCATCCATCCAACTTCAGCTCAGCCAATACAGACATGTCATCACTCGCTCTAAAGCCCAGTACGTCTGGATTTCAGGCATTGATTTGTGAGCTGGTGAGATGGTAAAACACTTAATCTCAGTTAAAGATCATTTTAAAGCTCAGAACAGTCCGATGCCAGTCAAGACAGTTTTTCAGTCCGTAACGTCGGCCCCTGGACTAGTCTGGTGAACTAAAGTGGCCCTCTTACTAAAATGTTTGGACAACCCCTGAATTAAAGGCACCTAACGTCAGTTTAGCATTATCTGTGACCTTCCAAATGTGATCTAGTCTTCAGGTCCTGGTCCTTCACTAATAAGTAACATGTATGAAACCAAGGTCTACTAAAGTTCTTGCCGCAAAAAAAAGGTTTTGCGTTCAGCCAATTCACCAAGAAATCATTTTTGTGAAAGTTAAAAGTATCCCATTCCGGGTGCTATTTCGCTAATTCTACCTTAACAAAAACAAGCAGTCAATTCTATGTACACATTTCTTCCTCCTAAAGTTTTGCTGTGGTGGGTTTCTTGTGGAGC
This sequence comes from Knipowitschia caucasica, assembly GCA_964034765.1. Classification (NCBI taxonomy): domain Eukaryota; kingdom Metazoa; phylum Chordata; class Actinopteri; order Gobiiformes; family Gobiidae; genus Knipowitschia; species Knipowitschia caucasica. The sequence continues at coordinate 35,896,552 of OZ035830.1, read as the reverse complement.
TGCTCTGGGGCCATGAGCTCCGGTGGATCAGAGGCGGAGGTCAGGACCCTCTTTGGGGTTAATACAATCACAGCCTCTGCTTCCTGCTGCTGTCCCGGGGCAGAGCAGGCCAGACTGAGAGCTCTGACATGACAGTGACAAATTGCCTCGTATTTATTCAAATGGTGTAACTGGATATTCTGGCCGTGTTGTAATGTGTGTTTTTACATGGCTCGACCTCACTGATGAGTTAACACTTACAAGTTAATATTAAGAAAAGGGAAATCCGAGGAGCCTGCAATTAATTGAGTAAATACAAGGTGGGGGAAATGTTAAATGTTCAGGTCCGGTAAAAAGTGGCCCGACCGGTTTTTCTTTATTCTAACAGATATTTCTTGTTTAGATTTGTGGACTCATTGAAATGTTGGAGGAAAGGAAATTATTGGAAGAAAGAAAGATATTGTGGACAAATGTATTTCTGGGTTCCATGAATGAAGAGACTGTGGCAGCACTTTACCACCACTGGGAATGGGGAGAAAAAGCACAAATCTGTAAGGTGACTTGGGAACAGTGAAAGTTACTGATAAAAAATGTATATATTTCTGTTTCTAAAAAGTTACACTACTTTGACTTACTTTTGGACACTTTCGGATAGTAAGGACATTGGTCTAAATTTTTTATAAAACACTTCCGCAGTTTCACATATAATTTTGAGATATTGTAAGATCATTATCATATTTTATTGTTGTTTTATTATACAGCTCCTCACAGCAGCAGTAGAACGCTCCATTGATTTGAATGTAATTTCAAAACGTTCTACCGGTCATTATTTTTTATAACGGACCTCTCAAAACAATAATGACCGCTGCCCATGGCAACGCAAACTCTGCTTGTATTTCAAATGCGTGGATAACTCCGCAAGTAGTTCCGGCCACTCCGGAGCTAGCCACGCTCAATAAACGCAAATACCAATCAATCAACACAATTAAATGTTAATCGGAGAATACTTATACTGTACATACACATTCTTCACACACGTGCACAGAGATTTTCAGAATTTACTGCTCTTGTCTTCATGACAAAAATACTATGTATCTGCGTCAAAAAGCGATCATGAAAAACCCGGAAGTAGTTCCAGCCACTCCGGAGCTTAGCCACGCTCATTAAACGCAAATGCCAATCAATCAACGCCATTAAATGTTATTCGGAGAGTACATTATACATATACAGTCTTAATACAAGTGCACGGAAGTTTTCAGAATTTTCCGTTTACGTTTTTATGACAAAAACAGTGATGTAATGTGAGAAAAGGCGATCCCAAAAAACCTGGAAGTAGATACCGGCACATTTTAGGACACATTTGCAGAGGATCAAATTATGGATTTAGGTTAGGTTGATGTTCACAATTCTTTGTTCAGTTTTCATGCAGTTCCAGAGAGTTCTAGTTTGGATGTTGCTAGCCTAACTGTTCCTAGCATAGCCACGGGAAAGCCTTTGGGAACTATTTTATTTTCTTTCTTATTTTAAATAAACCTTCGGCATTCCTAAAAGGTTTTTCTACCAACAGGGCAAAGCAGACCCGCTTCGCCCTGTCGGTACTTATTTTCCGATAATGACCTGCGTACTATACGTTATCCCTTACATATTTGAGACAAGAAAACTGGTTATATTGTATCCAATTGCAGGACAGTAAAATGTTGAACAAAGCTGACAGTTGATATTTACAATTCAGAAAATGAATCCATCACGAATAGGACATGACAAACCACCTGTTTTATTCTTTTCATTTTCACATATACACTGGAAGTAAACATACACTGTGTTTTGATTTCATTCAGCAGTATGAATAATGCAGGCACATTATCTCAAAAAGCTGTATATTGGTAAAACTTCTTTCATCCATCAACAAGTACAGATTCAGATTCATTTATTTGCCATTTGCAGTAAAACCACATTGGAAAAACTGTGCAAGTCTACCCCAGTGTGCACCAGACAGAGGACGGCACACACCGGAGCTCTTGCCACGGCGCCAGTTTATGTTTATCTGAATCAAACATGTTGTAAAAGCTCCATAATTTGCAGAACTTTTTTTTTGTTGTAAAACTTATTCCTTAGTGTCTCCTTGTTTTGACTTCATAAAAATTGGCATAAGTTAAATAATATCCTTTCTGAACTAACACATTTCACCGCACACTGTATCAAGTTCACATGCATTTTTACTGCATGAGATTTTTCTTTAAACCAACACTGAAAGAAAGCAGAGAACAACAGCATATTCTTTACCTTCTCCGCCGTCTCCTCTTTGGTTATTGATACAGAGGCTTGAAAAATACGGGTTAGTCTATGAAATAAAACCTACCGCACACATGTTCACCTCGTGGCCTGATGGAGGATGATTCATGCAGGGGTTACAGTGGGATCTATGGAGACTTTAGTGTGAGGAAGTGCACCTGCTCCTGTGAGATCTGCAGCCTGTGGATGTGGGAGGAGTGGGCTACAACGAATGTATAAGAATGTAAAACTTTTGCATCATCAACTTCAGGAGAAACAATCTGTTCCCAGACCTCTTGAGGACAAAGCAGTAGGTGGTACGACTGTCAAAGCAAGTTACGTTTACATTTAGTGAGATAGTTTGACAGTTATTGCTAAAGTTAGATTTTTTGTACACATTATGCTAAAGATAGAGATTTCATACTTGCTTCCTCTTCATGCTAGCCTGGTCTTACCACACTATCGTACAAATTTCATTTTGTACTAATGTCTGCATTTGCTCTATTGAGCTCCGTTAACAGGTGGGAGGGGTTAACTCCTTTTGCAGATTGAAACGATTGGATCTGAGTTTGTCCCAAGCCCCGGCGATCCAAGATGACGCCATATTCAAATGAATGGTTTGTGCTCAGTGGCGCTTTGTGCCACGGTCGCTGACATATTAGCGGAACTCGCCTGGAACTCGCAAAGATCTATGGGAAACTCACCTGTATTTGGGCATTGTCTGGTCCTCCCGGTTCTGCGCAATGGATGATCTCCCATGATGCGTTGCGCGAAATACGTGTGTGTGGCTCTTATGCACGCGCACAGAGGGGCTCGGCCGCGCTTTGACCAATCAGAACTGCTGAACAGGGCGGGATTTAGAGCGGGAGCCAGATGGGCAGAGTTTGTGGCACTAAAGTGTAGATTTAAAGAAAACCGAAAGATTTAAGAAGAATAAAAGTTCAGGATGACAAGGGAGACTAAAATCCCCACAAAATCCGATCTTAATGAAAGCTGTAGGTTCTCTGTCAGCTGAGGTTGCGCTGTTTTACTTTACATTGAGTTCTACGGGGAAAATTTCTGGGTAGCCCACGTGAATTTAGTCTGGCTTAGTCTGCAGTACCACGAGAATCCCCCGAGCACATGAGTTCTTCAGCTCAGTTAATATAATAGATCCATGGTTTTCCCTCATGCATGTGTAAGAGTGATATTATTTTGATGAGTTATATCTTTGTTAGTTTGGAGCAGTGCAGTGATTGGGTAAAATGGGTCATTTGACGGTGACGTAAGGGAGGAAGAAAAGAGTTGAAAAGGGGTTGATAATAAAACTGACTGCTGGCTTAAAAGAATCCTGCTCCATCCTGCTGTTCTATTAGTTTGAGAGTCATCCTTCTATCACCACGAACTTGACCCGTTTGAATGGACAGTGGTTTACAAAGAAGGCTACTGTCATTTGAATGCAGATGCTTTGTCGCGCCGCTCAAAGGACCCTCTAGCTGCAGAACCGGCTGTCACAGGTACATTCACTGATACAGACTTATCACATGTGAGTTCAGCAGTGCCCCATTATTCGGACATACAAGGAGTTTCACAGACTGTTGCCTCCACCAGCATGCTGCAGCTCCCGGCAGAGGAGCTCAAAACGGCTCAACAACAGGATCCAGTTTTGTCTGAGGTGATAAACTGGACAAGGAAGGGACACAAACCGCCTTATTGGTGTATGAAAAAGCGCACCCAGGTAGAAAAGGCTCTGTGGCATGAATTCAACAGGCTCTCATTTAATGAGGGACTTCTTTGTCGTAAGGTCTATAATACTGTGACAAAATCAGACATGCATCAAATTGTTGTTCCGCAGGCATGTCAGAACACAATTTTGGAATTGCTTCATGGTAATCCAGTAGCAGGTCACATGTCCCCAGACAAAGTGGTCAAACGTGCGCAGCAGTTTTGTTATTGGCCTTTTATGTTGCGGGATATAAAACAAATGTGTAACAAATGTGTTCCTTGTGATGCTAGACGCAGCCCTGTTCCTCAGCAGAGGGCTCCCATGAAAACCATTGTTGCCACAGAGCCATTTCAGAAAGTCGCTGCAGATATCCTTGAACTCCCTATTACTACTCGTGGCAACAGGTATGTGCTGGTGGTACAGGACTATTTTTCTAAATATGTTAACCTTTATGCAATATTAGACCAGCGAGCTGTCACAGTTGCCAAGTGTTTATTTGAAAACTATATATGTGAACATGGCATTCCCCAAGTGTTGCATACCGACCAAGGCAGACAGTTTGAGTCAGATATAGTTAAAGACCTGTGTCAAATGATGGGCGTACAAAAAACACGCACGAGTGCTTACCATCCACAATGTGATGGCATGATTGAGAGGTTTAACAGGACTCTCATTGACCAATTGGCTAAGACTCTGCTACAACAGTCAGGTGAATGGGATGACTGTCTTAATCAAGTAGCATTAGCCTATAATACCACTCCCCACTCCACTACTGGCTTTACACATGGTTTTGAAGCAAGGATGCCCGCTAATCTGTTACTTGACAACAGCGTGCCTCTTTCTGCACGAAACTCTCCTACAGAGTATGCAGAGAGGTTAACGCAGAAACTTGAAACCGCTTTCATCACTGCAGTGAACAATAGGAATGATGCTTCACACAAACAGAAAGTGCAGTATGATCCATCCATCCATCCATTTTCTTCCGCTTTATCCGTTGCTGGGTCGCGGGGGCAGCAGTCTAAGCAGAGACGCCCAGACTTCCCTATCCACACACACCTCCTCCAGCTCGTCCGGGGGGACCCCAAGGCGTTCCCAGGCCAGCTGAGAGACATAGTCCCTCCAGCGTGTCCTGGGTCTTCCCCGGGGCCTCCTCCCGGTGGGACGTGCCCGGAACACCTCCCCAGGGAGGCGTCCAGGAGGCATCCTGAACAGATGCCCGAGCCACCTCAACTGGTTCCTCTCGACGTGGAGAAGCAGCGGCTCTACTCCGAGCTCCTCCCGTGTGACTGAGCTCCTCACCCTATCTCTAAGGGAGCGCCCAGCCACTCTGCGGAGGAAGCTCATTTCGACCGCTTGTATCCGCGATCTCGTTCTTTCGGTCATTACCCAAAGCTCATGACCATAGGTGAGGGAGGGAACGAAGATTGACCGGTAAATCGAGAGCTTCGCCTTTCGGCTCAGCTCCCTCTTTACCACAACGGTCCGATACAGAGACCGCATCACTGCGCACGCTGCACAGATCCGCCTGTCAATCTCACGCTCCATTCTTCCCTCACTCGTGAACAAGACCCCGAGATACTTGAACTCCTCCACTTGAGGAAGGACCTCTCCACCCACCTGGAGAGGGCAAGGCACCTTTTTCCGGTCGAGCACCATGGCCTCGGATTTGGAGGTGCTGATTCTCATCCCAGCCGCTTCGCACTCAGCTGCAAACCGTCCCAGTGCATGCTGCAGGTCCTGGTTCGTTGGAGCCAACAGGACGACATCATCCGCAAAAAGTAGAGATGAAATCCTGTGGTTCCCGAACCGGACCCCCTCCGGCCCCTGGCTGCGCCTAGAAATTCTGTCCATAAATACAGTGAACAGAACCGGTGACAAAGGGCAGCCTTGGCGGAGGCCAACATGCACCGGGAACAGGTCTGACTTACTGCCGGCAATGCGAACACAGCTCTGGCTCCGGTCATACAGGGATCGGATGGCCCTCAGCAGAGGACCCCGGACCCCGTACTCCCGGAGGACCCCCCCAAAGGACACCCCGGGGAACACGGTCGAACGCCTTCTCCAAATCCACAAAGCACATGTGGACAGGTTGGGCGAACTCCCATGAACCCTCGAGTATCCGATGGAGAGTATAGAGCTGGTCCAGTGTTCCGCGACCGGGACGAAAACCACACTGCTCCTCCTGAATCCGAGATTCGACCATTGGGCGTAGCCTCCTCTCCAGTACCTTGGAGTAGACCTTACCGGGGAGGCTGAGGAGTGTGATCCCACGATAATTGGAACACACCCTCCGGTCCCCCTTCTTGTAGAGAGGGACCACCACCCCGGTCTGCCACTCCATTGGCACCGCCCCCGATCGCCACGCGATGTTGCAGAGACGTGTCAGCCAAGACAGTCCTACAACATCCAGAGACTTTAGATAGTCAGCACGGATCTCATCCACTCCCGGCGCCTTGCCACCATGGAGGCGTGCAGTATGATAAACGTGTTAAACATGTTCCATATGTGCCTGGCGCCCTCGTGTGGTTAAATGATCCTACAAAGTCTAAGCAAAAACTGGCTCCTCATTGGAAAGGTCCATTTGTGGTTCAGGAGTGTCTAGGTGGTTTAGAAGAGCAGACGCAGGGTGTGACCTATAAGATTCGTTATTTGTTAGATGATTCGAGTCGCTCCCAAATTGTTCACTATAATCGGCTCAGATCTTACAGAGCTCCAGTTCCAGAAAGCAATGTCAGGGCCCCTGTTCCGACTGTACCTATACAGCCCGGGCTGCCTGCATTGAATGCTTTGTCTGGTGCTTTGCCTTATTCGTTCTCTCAGGGCATGGGTAATAGTGACACGTGCAGAGATGTTACTCCGCCGGTAACTTTACCTGCGGCCTCGCCCCAGTCCGAGCCTCTGCTCCTTGTTCCTGCGGACTCCCAGGGTTCTCCCAATGTTCCTCCTGTGTGTGACGGTATGAGTACGTTTTCACGGCCCAGCCGGCGTACTGTTAGGCCACCTGCTTACCTCAGGGATTATGTTACTGAGTGATTTTATGTTATATTTGGTTTTTTTTTAACCTGTTGTCTGAAACGGGGACGTTTCTTTTGTGGGAGGGGGAGTAATGTAAGAGTGATATTATTTTGATGAGTTATATCTTTGTTAGTTTGGAGCAGTGCAGTGATTGGGTAAAATGGGTCATGTGACGGTGACGTAAGGGAGGAAGAAAAGAGTTGAAAAGGGGTTGATAATAAAACTGACTGCTGGCTTAAAAGAATCCTGCTCCATCCTGCTGTTCTATTACTTTGAGAGTCATCCTTCTATCACCACGAACTTACACGTTACACGTGTAACACGCTGAAGCATTTAGCATTTAGCCTAGCTTTAGCCATCACCTTTGCCACCAGTGGAGCCCGTGGGGAGTAGAGCCACAACATCTTCGCCAGCAATGAAACTTGCTGAACATTCCTCTTGCTCCGGCTTCAATTTCTTGATTACAGCAGATTAGAAAATAAAACAATCATAACAAGACATACATCTATAGATCCCAAAGTGTCACCAATGTCCATAAATATTCCAAATCTTCCCCTGAGTTTGGACCTTCTGCATCTGCAAGGCTCTGTCTCCTAAGTGCTGCAGACAACAGGCAGGATTTGTATGGCTAATGTAACGCTAGCTAGCTACAATAAAGTATTCAAATAAAAAAGAAATTGTTTTTTTATAGAACAGGTGTTCTGTCGAGTTGGTCTGCCCGTCGAGAAGATCTGGCTCAGCTGTTAATGATGTAATGCAAACCTGCGCTGCGCGTCTCACCGCAGCCGAAGCAAACCAAGATGGCGGACATGTAGTCCGCGAATTACTTTAAAAGTTAAATATGAACGAATTAAGACACAAATGTCACTTTTAATGCAACTTGAGGCGAGATGTTGATGGTTCCGCGTTGTGATATGTCGGTTTTAAGAGTAAGAGTTTCATGTAAAGTTTGTTTTAAGCAGTACACTGCTCCTGCGAAACTACACTGCTAGTGTGCCCAAATCTGATTTGCGCATGCGCACAAACCCGCCAGAATGGGGAAAAACTCGATCTAATTAAATATTTTGTTTGAACACACTATTGTTAATCGTATTGAATACAGTATGATACATGCATAAAATTTAATTTATTATTTCCATTATCAACCCGACAGACCAGTCACAGGACGCGTCATGGGCCTGACGTATGCAGCAGCTCAGGGACAGCGATCACACAGCAGCAGTGTAGTTTCACAGGATCAGTGGACTGCTTAAAACAAACTTTAAACAAAACTCTTACTCTTAAAACGCACATATCACAACACGGAACCATCAACATCTCGCCTCAAATTGCATTAAAAGTGACATTCGTGTCTTAACTCGTTCGTATTTAACTTTTAAAGCAATTCGCGGACTAAATGTCCGCCATCTTGGATTGCTTCGGCTGCCGTGAGACGCGCATGGGCAGGTTTGCATTACATCATTAACAGCTGAGCCAGATCATCTCGACAGAACACCGGGACTATTACAAATAGAATTAATTCATTTTCAAAGAGAGAGTCATAACGTTATCCATCAAACCTAGCATACTATAAGAAAACTCAGAGCTGTTTTAGTGAAGGAAATTGTGCCAATATTAAATAATTGTCAAGACTCCTTTCAAGATATCTAGGTTTTGAAACGTCATGCCAAATAATTTACCAGTGTTGTGGCCTGAAGCACTGCAGTTATAAAACAAAACTTTCACTCCATATTGTAAAGTGCTTCTGTTTAACAACATATTTTTGGCTCTGTCCTCCCTGCCTGCCTCTTCCTGTTTTTTTCCTTGCTTTCTTATCACAGCTCGAGGGACTGACTGACATTCAAACTGTGGCGAATGACACTTCGTAAATCCAACTCTCTCTAGCCGTATCTCTTACTATTCTTACATTTTTGCCTCTTGTTCTGGTTTCCGGGGCAATTAGACACAAGCAGAAATCCCCAGTAGGCGAACTGTGGTAATCAAACATCTTTTTCCTGTCCATTTAACACCGGGATTAATTTCCTACAAGGTTAATTAAAGAGGCCCATCAGACAACGCTGATTATAGCAAAGGTTATTGTAGCTGCAGCTCAGTGTGTCCCATCAGCAGGTATGTCCCAGTCTGAACTACTGAAGCTTCTGTTCATTCAGGCAGGCATGCAGGTCCAAACAGATAGTCTTGTTAAAATTAAACCACAACATGCTGTGTTTATTTTATTACGTATAAAAAATATAATAGTTATATTATGCATATTTGTACCAGTGCCCGGTGAATCATTAGTTTGTTTATGTTTTTATTAGTTGAATTTATTTCAAAAGTATTTTTCTAGTTGGGCATTTTAACAATAAATGTGTACAGGTGAAACCAGTCATAAAGAAATGCAGAAAACACAATATAGAATAGCTTGGTTGTACCACACCTTAGTACAAATTTTATTTCGTACTAAGGTCTGGATTTGCTCCATTGAGCTCCGTTTACAGGTGGTAGGGGTTAACTCCTTTTGCAGATTGAAACTATTGGATCTGAGTTTACCGTGACGTATGTAATGAGCCCGAGTGTGTTGTTAGCATTTAGCATTTAGCCTAGCCATATCCTTTGCCGCTAACGGAGCCCGTGGGGAGTAGTGCCACAATCTTGACCAGCGATTACATTTGCTAAACATTCCTCTTGCTCCTGCTTCAATTTCTTGATAGAACCAGACCAGATTACTTTACTATCGCATTCTTCGCCATTGCCAAACTACAACCTGCCCGTTCGGCGCAAACTCTTGACGTCACCGGCACCGACCTACAACGCACTCTCTGAGTAGCCGGTCGAAATACGACCGATTGTAATCGCTAACATGGGGACCAGACCCAGACGCTACATGCAGTGAAATGATGATTGAGCGGAGTGTACGGATGGCTATGGCCAGGCTAAATACAGAATGCACCAAGATCAGAAATGGTCACATGCCTGATCTCACTCTAAGAAGTTTGTGTGAAAAGAACGCAGTTTGTTTTTGTTTTTCCATTCTAAAGATAAACACATGTTTTAGAGCTTTGGGACGTAAAATTACTTTTGGTCAGTTTCCACTCATGGCCAGAGTCCACCGACCTGAGAGAAGCTGGATTGATATTACAAAAACACATCATCAGTAGCAGGTAAAACCTGTCTGTAACTTGCCTCACATGGTCTAAAGCCAGCTGAGCTTTCCAAATAGTGGTTGAACAATCCAACGTTTGGTGAATTCTGTTTGAAAGAACAGACATCGAAGGATACAGTCACAGAAATCCTGAGGGCGCTGCTGCTGATGCATTTGTGCCTAAGTTTCAGGTGTGAGAATTCAGTGTTGTTTTCTGGACAGCATCTGGAGTGGCCAGGCGCTACATTGTTGCGACCATTTCTCCAGACAGTTTTCCATAGTGGCATTGAAGGATGGGTCTAAAGCAGGGGCCAATACACAGACAACAAAATGTTCCTTAACCCAGGGCTGTGCCAAAAGGCACAAGATCAAAATCTCAACTTTTGTTGATAGCGATTATTGAGACGTGCATTGTACATGTGTCCTGAGTACAGTCACTACACTGACATGTTTGTCTCATGTCTTCTGTCATTGTGCAGATTCTCACAGACTCAATGAACTGCAAAGGCTTAAAACAAATCATGTTCAAACACATCCTTCAAATGGACAAAACTACCCCACTGTTCATTTACCCAGTGTGTCAAATATGACGTCTGTATCACCCACGTCTCTATAACACGGACCAATCACAAGTGCCTGTGCCCACTGCAGCGCCGCCCTGGAGAACAAAGGTCGCCATGACAGGTATAACAAGCCGCACAAAACATTCAACTGGTTTCCATAACAGCAAGGTCAAAGTCCATACTCTCCCCATTCTATTCTACCTCACTCCCCCCTCACACACACACACACACACCCACACACTGTTCCGTAAATGCCAGCCTGGTTGTGTTTACGCCTCACAGTGAGATGGAGCCCTTGGGTGACACATGTGCGCCCTCATTAGCATGCTAATTGGAGGTGAGCGCGGCGTGGTGGAGGTGGCACAGTGCAGCCCCAGTGTATTAATCACAGACTTGGGATGGACCAGCTGACTCCCCGCCTATAGTCTGGTCCTGGTCTGCCCCCCCCTCCAAGCCCATGGGTTGAACTCCCCCCACCCCTCTCTCCTTCACACACACACGCACACACACACACACACACAGACACACCGTCTCTGAAGCCTCGTGGGCCTTTTACACAGGGGCCAGCTGGTGAAGGAAGTGCACAAGGAAGCCAGTGTGTTTAGTTGGTTTATTTGAGGGGGCTTTTGAGTCCCACATGAGAAGCAGTAAAGATTAGGTGCTGAGGTTGGAGGTTTTTAAGTCTGCTGAAAACACCTGCGAATATTATGGTTACTAACAAAATATATACACATGATTTGTTTGTGTTTTTCTTGCACTCACGTTACTTGGTTTTAAATGTAACCCTTTCCAAACTGTTAAATTCACCATGTTTGCAGCAAGTTGTGCAGCTCGGTTATGGAGATAAGAAAAACAAATTTAACACTTAGCAAAGAAGCTATAATGATTTAGAATTGGCTTTGCGTTTTGCATTTTTGTCATAAGATTTCCATTTAATTGATGATGACTTAAAAATCAGTGAGTGCAGGTCCCGGCTCAAAAGGGTCAGTGAGCACGTGCGCTGACATGCTTCTTATCAGTCTCCTTGTCGGTGGGGGTGTACCCGGAAAGAGAATTATCCAGTGCGCAACATCGGATCCAAAGTTTGACACCAAACACCGTTGTGCCTTTGGGCAGGACACAAATGATTACATGCCAGATATTAATAGTTTGAGAAAAACTGATCAGATGGCTCTATCAAAAGTCTAAACTATTCATACTTATTTCATAAGACATAATTAATTAGGTAAAGACAAGCGATAATGGACAATGGCACAGGACCTTGTGATTAACTGCTGATTTCCAGAGAAAGCAACTTTATGTTTAGCCACATGTTATAGCAAAACAAAGATCGTTCTGTTGTTCCTGCAGCAACATTAAAAGCATTATTTTTTCAGAGCATTAATGCATCAGTCATTATGCAAATGCAGCCCGCCCACAGCCAATCAGGACACAGTTTATGCACAGCTTTGCCAACCAGCAGCTGTAGGATGACATAATTATGTTCAGAAAGCCCGAGCTGCAAGAACAGACTTTACTGTATATGTGTTATAAAGTTGGAACTGGCCTTCAGGCATGATTGGCAGTGTCAGCCTGTACTGTTATTTCCTAAGATATAACAAGAGCACTTCATCAAGTCTCCTGTTGGAATTTCTTGAGGAAGAAAAGGTTGTTCAAAAACCAATATTGCAACATAATTGCAATTAAACATATGCATATAGTCTGCCCGCCTCCAATCACACACACCCGATTTATGGCCCTATATATGGACCAGTGGCTCCTTTGGTGTTTCTTATTGTTGCATCAGGGTTAGGGTGAAACGTGGCTATACAAACATATATTTAAATTGAAATAAATTGAAACCAGAGCTGTTATTAGAAAATGTAGGTGAAGTTTGTACACGGACACAAAGACAGTTTTCACTCAGCTATGACAGTTGGTATTTCCAGTGGTACAAACCTGTCCCCACAGGACAATAAAAAAGTAATAATCAACACAGAATGAAAAATAAAAATGCATCAGACCAGTCCCAATTTACTGTGCACACATACAATAATATTGCCAGTTATTCAAAAAATAAAATAAACTAAAATACTGGAGGTTCTAGTGGATCATAGTTGTCAAATCTCCAGTGTGATCTGAGGTCTGAATGACTTGCCACGTGCTCGTCCTTGTGGTATCTGATGTGTGAGAGTCAGACCAAGACAGCGCTGATACAACACAAGCCTCACGTCCTCAACAGAAGAAGAAGAAGAGAGAGAGGCGATGGAGCAGCCAAAAGTAACCTGCTGTTACTGTAACCAGGGACCCTGATAACACAGTAATAACAGGCTAATCGTATTTGGGTTCAGAAACCACAACATGCTAATTCAATTAGCTTAATAAGCCCCTGTAGATAAAGGGCTTGTTTCTGCTGAACTGATTGGCTCCGGGTCCCAGGGAGGAGGTCCACTGGGGCAGGACGCCTCGGAATACTCTGCCTATGGAGGGACTGGAGTTTGAACTCTCTGCTCAAAAGTAATTGTGGAACTACTAACTTTGAAATATGTGGAATAATTATGTCATTATCACAAAGGATGTTTACAAATGACATATATTTCATGATAAATTGTATTTTTATTTGGACTTTAAAAATGTTGTTTTGTGATTAATGTCTTAGAGTCATAAAACGGGGCGACAGTGGCTCAGTTGGTAGAGCATTGGCCTTTGAGCGTGAAGATTCTGGGTTCGAGCCCACCACAAGACCTTCTCCACCGACTCCCACTGATGTCGTTGTGTCCTTGGGCAAGACTCTTAACCCCACCTTGCCCCAGGGATGGATTAGGGGGAAGAAGATGGATGGATGGTATTTTAATAGGGACAATGCACATTGATGAAAATGTCTTTACAAGTGCCAGTTTTAGGTATACAATGTGGAGATTCCATTACTTTATTTGTCTGTTCCAAGAAAACTCACAAACACATATTTTAAGGGACTTTTTAATTTAACTAATGTTTCTGTGGATATGTGAAACCGTGAGACCATGAAACTGCAAAGACAACTATTTATGGTACAAACATGTAAAAAAACAGGCACATAAAAAAATCCAAATGGAACGAAGACTTACAGTACAGAATAATAGATCATCAGTAAAAGTTGGTACATTAAAGCAGGAGTCACATTTTTGTTTGTTTCATGAGTGTGTTTGTCCCAACAGAGGCTTTTTTAAGAACTGTAACATTTTGTGAACCAATCAAACCAACATGCTGCCTTTATCAAATTAGAAAACAATTTACTTTTAACATACTGAGAGCTGATTGGCTGGGGATGGTCCTCTCTTTTTCACAAATAACGTGGAATGTTTAAAAAACGGAAAATAAGTTCATGTGAAAAAAAAGAGATAGAAACCGTATTCAGAAGCCAGGATATTATTCCATATATTTTGTGGCTTCAAAGTTAGGTAATCCATCTTAAAATGTGTTAATTCAATCTATCAATGCCCCAGGGTTGAAATTATTGTATTCAATCATGGGGAAAAAGTTATCAGATTTTGAGAAAACTCATTAAAGCCTGTACAATTGTTTAAAGACTTTCTGTTTTAATTTAGAAATTGTGTCCCATGGAAGAGAGCCATTTGTTTGTATACGCAAATGCTGTGCTTTACAATAATCTTTCCCATTTTAGCATAAAAGTATAAAGTAGCACATACAATAGTTTCATATAGCACTTTTTTGGACACTCAAAGACGCTTCATGTGTCATTTTTCATTCACTCCATCCACAGTGGTGATCGACTACTACAATAGCCACAGCTGCCCTGGGGCACACAGACCGGAACAACCAGTATGTGCCATCGGCCCCTCCGACCACCACCAACCATTCACATACAATACACCAGACTCATCCTCGACAATGTGGGTGAAGTGTCTTGCCTACAAACACAACTTTACATCTGTGCTCCCAGTGGTCTCCCATCCCAGTACTAACCAGGTGAGGCCTTGCTCCACCTTCAGAAAGTTACATATGATCTCTTTTATATGGATGACACGCGGGGAACTTTCCATTTGCAAAACTTTCCGTGTTTGCAAATTGGTAATGTGATCCAACCGCAAAGTTAGATCATTACACCAACAGTCTCACATCCCGCGAACTTTTCTTATTGGAATGAAAGATGACGCCTGCAGATTTCCCAAAGCGCCCTCTCTCCGTTCCTGTACACTCGGCGTCTTCCACAATGAGAGAACGGCGTCTGCAATCCCATGAAACTTTCTTTTATTGTTTATGTCGACAAACACACGACACAAAAGCCAAACAAAACCCGGCTCGGGATCTATTGTCCTTCCGCTGTGTCGCCCTCTCTCCCTCCGTCTGTCCCTGCTCCCGGCTCTTTTGTAGGGAACACGGAGTAAGAAAAAAAAAAACAAAATTGCTGTTATTGTTTCAGGGAGAGAAAGGGACGTTACAGTGCGCCCGAACGGCAGCTGAGCCCTTTGCTGATTCTCCACACAATATTACGAAACACACGTATACGCCTCCAAAACCCAGACCCCTATAGCCCCCCTTACACCCCCCTACACCCCCCTCTGTGCACGGTCCCGTCACTATGAAATCTGTATTCTCTTTTTAACCCTTTGTTTCTGCGCAGACCAGCTATAATCTGTTTACAGTGCGAGGAGGAGGCGGCTTTTGTGGATGCCACGCACATCTACGGCGCATTAATCTGCGGGCCGTGAGCCAGCTGACAGAGGCAGAATGTGGCTGTGCTGAACGCATGCGCCGCACAACAAAACACACACACACACACACACATTCATTATTTCGAAACATATTTACTGTAGGAAAGAGTGTTTTATTTGATATAACACAATGACTTGGTGGTAATGGTGTATGATGCTGCACTCATGTGGTCCTTGGGAACCCGGGATCTACATTGTTTGGTGTTTTGATTGATTTAGGTTCATATATCTAACCTTGAACCCTTGAGCAGTTTGAATGTAATAAATCATTATTTATATAGGGCCTTTCTGAGTGGAGTTTGCATGTTCTCCCCGTGTCTGCGTAGGTTTCCTCCGGGTACTCCGGTTTCCCCTACCACTAAAAATATGTACAATAGGTCTGGCATGTGCCTCGTGTACTGGCGACCCCGCTCCCATCTCTGTATGGAGTGAGGGACAAATGCCCAAAAATTAACTATTGTAAACCGCTTTGAGACTCAGATTTGCAGTGAAAAGGCGGTATATAAATAAAGATTACTTACTACTTACTGAACCTAATGGTCGTGGGTTCGATCCCCCCTCGACCCATGTCATATGTTCCCACTGAAGTCTGCTGTAGTTGTGTCCCTGGGCATGACCCACACTGCTCGAAGGCCCCGCTGAAACCCCACGGCGAAGCAGCAGCCATCTTCCCCTGGACCCACCACCTGCAGGAGGATTAGCGAGGGCCGGTGATTTGGGTGGCAGCTCTGATTGCCACCCCACCAACCCAAAAATAGAATAATAAAGGGCCCTGTTCCGACAAGGATTGGAACCCAAGACCTTCTTTCTGAAAAGGGAGAGTGTTATCCACTCAGCCACCGTGTCGTCCAGTATTGTGTACAAACTCATACAAACATGATACATGAACAATGCAAAGACTCTCTCATCAAAGTGTATTGAATAGAAAAGTTCAAAAAAAGCAAATCTGGTCTCATTATTTTCTTTCCACATCATTTTGACCAATGAGATGAATCATTTCCAAAAGCACGGAAAACAACATCTCAAGGCACACAATCGTATCGTGGCACACTGACCTCACTGAACCTGGTGTGTGCGTGAATGGGTGGTGGTCGGAAGAGCTGATGGCACATACTGGTAGCCTCGCTTCTGTTGGTGTGCCCCAGGGCAGCCTGCAGAGTTTAAAAAAGTGCGATATAAAACTAATGTATTGTTATTATTATTGAAAGAACTATTTAAAAACAGGGGTTCATATAAAACAGTGATACAGTGATCCAAACGAAGGCCGGAGCCACCTCCACTTTTCAATAAGAGAGAACTATTAACTCAAAAATGCATGTATGATAACAATTGAAAGTCAGTGTAGGTGTGGACTGTGGAGATGCTCTACTGTAGAAACTTTCACTGTCACTTTCAGACATTGACGGTAGCCTTAATGGACAAATTCATGTTATTTTTCTCCCACCATATGTTTCATCCACAGTAACAAAAGTATAAACAATATTGTAAATGAAAATACAAAGTCATTCAAGCTTGTATCTTTATTCGCAGAGTCACCCAAGGCCTCAGTGGTTCCGTCGTTCTTTGCTGATGTTGAAATGTATCTAGACATATTTTATGTTTTCATTATAAACATTCTTCCTCCTGCTCCTCGCTCTGCACTGGTCCCTTTACATCACACATTCCTCCCTATACTTCATGCACATATAAAATGGGGGATGGTGCAGTGATGAGCTGATAAGCGGAGGCAGCGTCTGACCGTGTGGGTAGAAACCACTGTAAACAAGACGCTGCTTCTGTTGGAACTCGGATTTGTTCAGAATCTAGAGCTTGAATTCGTAAAAACAGCAGAAACATCCGCACCGGCTATGGCAGAGCTGATGTTGTTGCCATTTTTTTTAAATACATTTGTGGCTTTGTTTTCTTGATTTACGGTTTGAATGTCAGAGATATAACCTGAAAAGAAAGGTCTATCATATACAGTACATTTCAGTTTGTTTTGTTGAAGGGGAAACCGGAGCATCGGGAGGACCTCTAGATAGACACAAGGAGAACATGCAAACTCTACGCAGAGCTCTCACTGCCATCGTATCACCGGAACTGAGAGCGGAGTCACCTTTATGGAGACATAGTAAATTGTCATGCTTCAGAACGTATCGGTAAAATTTACAGATGATGGACCCTCCACTGGAAAATGTAGGATTTTCTAACAAAATATGAAAAAAAAAAAAATAAAATTGATATAAACGAGTTCACACAATGTGGTCAATCTGCTTTGAAATCAATGTTTCAATGCTGAAATTGTACCTTAGAATTTCCTTTTGGATAATGCTGTACATCTAAAAGAGTATAAACTGCTTTGAGGCCACGGTGCTGGACCGGAAAAAGGTGCCTTGTCCTCTCTCCAGGTGCTTCCTCTGGTGAAGGAGTTCAAGTATCTCAGGTCTGGTTCACGTCAGGGAAAAATGACAGCTGCAGCGTGTGGAGTGTCGCTGTATCAGACTGTTGAGGGAGCAGCGTCTGCATTCAGAGCTGTATCTGACTTTTGTGGTGAAAAGGGAGCAGCGCCTGCATTCAGAGCTGTATCAGACTGTTGTGGTGAAGAGGGAGCAGCGTCTACTTTCAAAGCTATATCAGACTGTTGTGGTGAAAAGGGAGCAGCGTCTGCATTCAGAGCTATATCAGACTGTTGTGGTGAAGAGGGAGCAGTATCTGCATTCAGAGCTGTATCTTACTGTTGTGGTGAAGAGAACTGCTGCCTCTACAATCTGGCAATGGAAAAACTCTCAGCCAAATATCATTCATCCAGTTTTGATGTTTGAAGTAAGAGTTTTTTTTTATAACCAATAACCAAGACAATTAAACTAGTCAAACTATATTACAACATTCTTGAACTGAAGTGATTTTAACCTGCTGCAGATTGGCTCTTTTTGCAGTGTAGAGTCCCCTGGCTCCTGTCTCGCTCCCCTTCATCAATCGTCACAGTAATTTGGGAGATTAGACAGTGCGGATTAAACGGCACACGGCTTGCGTCCTTTTTGATGCACGCTCAGGCTTTTGTGCTCCATTCTTTGCTCCTCTTTTCATTTTCATAAGACCATATTATATCAAGCAGCGGTAAGAGTCTCGCACGCACAATGCCAGTGTCTCAGCTGAATCAGTGGCTATAAGATCCAAACAAGTCATTATGTAAGACTCCGGGGCCGATAGACGCCGGGTTGACTCGAACGTTCTGTTGACAACTCGTGCAAATTACCTAAGGCTGTTTGTAGGCTGCCGAGCTGAACTGGCATTATACAGGCTACACATACTCAGGCTAAAGCTAGTGACTTATTTAAATGTTTGTTGCTCTGTTGGGCTGGGGTTAGATTGACAGTTGAAACATAGGTAACAATGTTTGCCAACTGCCTTCCTGCTTATACACACAAAACTAACAGACTCTTGCCCAAGGATATAAAAACACAAAACAAGATGTAATTTGAGGGTTACCGTTAAGTGGGCCAGAGCATTTTCAAGCTGCTATTGATGGTTTGAAATTCATTAAAAACTGAATACTCTTATTGACGCTTTCTGAGGTTGGGTGAGTGCCCCAAGAGTAAAATGAGTCTGATAATAACTTCTACCTATTTCATTGTTTAGGCCTGATTCTGATGTCTGTCAAAAGTGTGGGATGACTTTAGTGCTATCCCTAAACTTATACTCGGCTCATTAACCTACATTTTGATTGGACTGAGTGTGGTTTAGCCAATTTCAACGCCAGAATAAATTATTTAACGCACTTCAAACTCTGTCTTGGTCTTGCCCATCATCACCATTATGACAACATTTGCTTCCCACTTCTGTCAGACCAAAAAATAGAAAAATGTGTTTAATTGTGCATTATTATACTGTATTTTAACTTTTCACCCGAAAATCTCTTTGATTTTGGATGAGATTACAGCTGCAGATTCATATTCCATATTGTACAAAACAAGTAATCAAAAGTCATGACCAAATGGCATAATGTTGCAAGGGCTTCTGAAATGTATTTTTTCTCATGGATCTAAAAGTCTTGGGCCGGTCTGTACTTAAATGATGATGCCATGAGTTATAACCACTTTACACAGTTGCCTTACGTTCTATTCTATACGATTTGATGTGCATTTTTTTCCATTTGTTCAAGTCACATCTCCATACTTTTTAGAGACTGACATTGTAATCCAGTTCATGTTGTCCAATTTGTTCTGCAAGACTATCTTGTTTGCATCATAGCCAGAGTACAGAAGAATTAAAGCTAGGTAACATGCTTATCCTTACCTTGAAGCTGTTGATTGGATGGCCTTAGCTTTAGACCTGCTACTTCTACTTCAGCACTGATTGATGAGATGGGCACGCCGAGCCACGCGCTAGCCTCTCACCAACTTAGCGCTGCTATTAGTAATGATTGAACCCTATCCAGTGGATGTAATATATTAGCAAGGAGATTATTCTGACGTTAAAACATGTTCTCTTTGCTGACAGCATCATCAATCACCTTCACACGACGCACACTGGATGTAATTGCTTCAGCATGGGGTGCGTGTGCATGTGCATGTGCATGTGTGTGTGTGTGAGTGTGTGTGTGTGTGCATGTGTGTGTGCATGTGTGTGTGTCTGTGTAGGTGGGTGTAGGTGTGTGTATATATTAGATACACCAAGCAAAAGAAAAAAAACTTTTTCTTTTCTGACTGGACTCACATCAATTGCACTCTTGAGTTAGATTTTGGTATAAAAGTATTGACAAAAATATATTTGGGACCATCCATCCATCCATTTTCTTCCCCTTTATCCATTTCTGGGTCGGGGGGGTAGCAGTCCTAGCTGCACCCAGTACACATAGCACCAGCCCCTCACTTATCCTCCTGCAGGTGCTGAGTCCACAGGAGTTGAGATAAGTAAGCCGTGTATTTGTGACCCAATATTATTATTTAACTGGTTTTGGCTAACTGGTGGGCTTATTTTGTGTAATGAAAAGTAGCTACTAGGAGTTTACAGCATGCAAAAGTCAGAGTAGCTATCTTTTAAAACTCAAAAAATGAAGTATAACTGTGGATGGTTTTGCCGTACTCCATTAGAATGGGATTCTGTAAGTAAGTAAGTAAGTAATCTTTATTTATATAAAGCGGTTTACAATTGTTATTTTTGGGCACTTGTCCTCTCACTCCACACAGAGATGGAAGCGGGGTCGCCGAACAGGAGGCGCATCCCCTAGTGGTAGGGGAAACCGGAGTACCCGGAGGAAACCTACGCAAATATTATACACACCAAGAGAGTGCTATCCACTCAGCCACCCTGCCGCCCATTCTATGGATTCAGTGCATGATTTTAGAAAACCTATTTTGAGATTTACAGTATACGTCATATATGTTCGATTTGACTCTATTTTCTACGTTTTGTCTTTCCCGTTGTGAAAAGCTAAAAACACTTACCGAGCTTTGCACAATGTCTACAATGGGTTAGCAAAGCAGAGGGCCACACAAGACGGCACGTGATTGGCCCGCAGGACAGCCGTTGGACATGGCTGCCACAGAGAAAGCTGTATGATTTTTCAGGTGTATATGAAACTGATTGGACCAGGGACTTTGTGTAAACTGTGTAATGTTGATGAAGATAAGTTCCTTTCCTTTTCCATGAAAGAGAGATGTGGCTCGCAGCGGCCCGACAGCTCAACATCGTCAAAAATGTTGTGTCGTCTGTTTGTATGTGATGCACTTTGTGATTCAAAACCATGAAAGGCACTACATGAAAACCGTTTATGGGCAAGTTTATTTGTATTGCACATCTCATACACAAGGAAACTCCAAGTGCTGAACAAAACAAGATAAAAATAATCAATAATCAGGCTTTGAAATTATAAATAGTCACTGTTCATTAAAAGGGGTAGAGATACAATCCCTCAGTTGTTCGCACAGCCAAACAAACTGGATTCAAACATGGTGGCAAGAGCTCTGGTGTGTGTCGTCTGGTGCACACTGGGGTAGTCTTGCACAGTTTTTCCAATGTGGTTTTACTGCAAATGGCAAATAAACGAATCTGAATCTGAATCTGGTCAGAGAAGAAGCCGGTCTCACTATAGTTACTAATAATTGCAAAAACACATTTTCAAAACTATCCAAACAAAACTAACCCCATATCTTTTTAAAAACCACTATTATTACCCACTATACCGAAGATGCATTTGAGTTAATCCACCTTCATTGCCTTCATTTGGGTTCAACGTGAATTCAAGGGTATTTGTTCACAAACTATTCTTACTTCTGCCCCTGTGACAGAAGCACAAACTTGAGACAATCTTCTTCAAAAGCCGTTCTTCGCAGACAGTAAATGAAAACATATTTGGTTTGCAAATATTTTCAGAGCAAACCCACAAATAACAGCAACATGTCATGAGTGTGAAAGAGTGGTTCGCCGTGTGTGGAGACAAATAAAGCTCCAACTGAACTGGGAGAGGTATAAATAGTTTTCGGGCAACAGTGGTCCTCTGCTGACAGGATTTTGGGAAGCTTTGACAGAAGAGGCGCAACTTCATCCAAGTGGAGTATTTTCATTAGATCTAGGACTATTTTACAAACAACTTTGATAGATAATATTAGTACAGAACATGTTACGAGTTATTTTAGTTTTTAAAAATATGTTTTGAATGAATTGGGCAGCTTAAAAAACACTGTTGCTGTGTTAGAATCATCTGGGGGTGAAAATAGTTGGAAGGGAGAATTAAAATGCATGAGATACAAGCAATGGGAGATGCTTGAATAATACAGCCCCAATTTTACAATATGGAGGAGAAGCTGAGATTTTCATTCTTAATCATGTTGTAGTAATAATAAGCATAGCTGGTCTGCCCACAACAAGCTCTGAGTCTACAAGATTTCCGTCCATTCAAGTCGATAGCCTTTGCTTATTGACGACTGACCAAGTGGAGGAGTTCAAGTATCTCGGGGTCTTGTTCACGAGTGAGGGAAGAATGGAGCGTGAGATTGACAGGCGGATCGGTGCAGCGTGCGCAGTGATGCGGTCGCTGTATCGGACCGTCGTGGTGAAGAGGGAGTTGAGCCGAAAGGCAAAGCTCTCGATTTACCGGTCAATCTTCGTCCCCTCCCTCACCTATGGTCATGAGCTTTGGGTAATGATCGAAAGAACGAGATCGCGGATACAAGCGGTCGAAATGAGCTTCCTCCGCAGAGTGGCTGGGCGCTCCCTTAGAGATAGGGTGAGGAGCTCAGTCACACGGGAGGAGCTCGGAGTAGAGCCGCTGCTACTCCACGTCGAGAGGAACCAGTTGAGGTGGCTCGGGCATCTGTTCCGGATGCCTCCTGGACACCTCCCTGGGGAGGTGTTCCGGGCACGTCCCACCGGGAGGAGGCCCCGGGGAAGACCCAGGACACGCTGGAGGGACTATGTCTCTCAGCTGGCCTGGGAACGCCTTGGGGTCCCCCCGGACGAGCTGGAGGAAGTGTGTGTGGATAGGGAAGTCTGGGCATCTCTGCTTAGACTGCTGCCCCCAACTGCTGCCCCAACGGATAAGGCGGAAGAAAATGGATGGATGGATGGACGACTGACCAAAGTTCTGATCCTCTCGGGGCATGCGTAGTAGCCGCTGTGTGGTGCTAACTCAGTTATGCTTTGCGTCTTTCCACAACGAGAGCAAAAAGAGGCTGATGCAAATTTGTAGTATGGATTTAATGAAAATGGGTAGATTTCAAGAGACAAAAAAATCTTGATTAAACAAAATCCTTTTTTTTCTTTTTTTAAGCTGTAGGTTTGCTGTCAGCTGAGAACAAGCTGTTTCTGTTGAGATCGCGGCCGATGGGAAACTGTCTTGTGTAGTCCATGAGAAGTCTTCCTGAAGTTGTGAGACAGACCTCCACCCTGACCATGTTCAAAACAAGGTTGAAAACGTATCTGTTTAGCTGTACGGGCTAAACCCCCATGAGTTTTAGGTCTAATACTTATATGTTGCTTTATAAGAAATTGTTTTATATTGATCTTTCTGTATTGATCTTTTATTCGTCCCTCAGAGGGAATTGTCATTGTTGCATCACCAGTTTCAGAACACTAGGAATGAGGAGCACACAGAACAATAACTTAATCATAAAATAAAATACAATCTCTAACTTTAGCTTAATAAATTTGTTTATTCCTGAATTTACATCTGTGTTTGTATATAT
This sequence comes from Knipowitschia caucasica, assembly GCA_964034765.1. Lineage (NCBI taxonomy): Eukaryota > Metazoa > Chordata > Actinopteri > Gobiiformes > Gobiidae > Knipowitschia > Knipowitschia caucasica. Next base: position 35,873,036 of record OZ035830.1, on the reverse strand, counting down.
TCTTGTGACACATTTTGAATCGCCACATTTCTGCTGTACAAATAAATGTTGATTGATGCATTGAGAGACTGGTAACGGTTCCTTAAACATGTCAAATGTAACTTATTAGCATGGTAAGGGCTTTATGTTTAATTATATGGCTTATATGGCTATTAAACTATATCTTCATGTAAGCTAACATTCCCACTCACATCCTGTTATCGTAATGCTGTTTTGCTAATCTACCTCCTAATGCCCTGTGCCTGTTTACACCCTGCCAACTTCTGCACTTCATATGTTCTATAATTACGATGATGCTCAAAATGCAGTTGTATTAAATGTAAATTCTTGAGCCTTGAATCTTGTGATGATTAGATATTCATTCCCCAAAACCCCATGTGCCGACATCCACCACACAAGTGCAGCTTTAGCATCTCCCTCCTAAACCCACATCAAACTTTACCATCTTACTCTCATACTTTTCACTCCTTCAGTCCACTTTTGCACATTTCTTCCATCCGCACCATACTTTTAGTCCACTTTTTTTAATTTCCATGCCTCTCACAGCACCAGCACATCCACCCAGCAGTGAAACAACAGATACCCACGCTACTCCCACCTTTTCCGACGTTCGTTAGCTGATCTAATCTATGTCATTCACGGAGCTTTTGCCTCTTTCTCCGACGCAGTAACTATCTCCTCTTCTGCGTAACCTGATCCTGGTATTAGTATTCAACGCATGCACAGGGGACGGCGAGCGGAGTGGCTGCCTAGAGATGTGCTAAATCACATCAGTCTGAGAGCCGGCGAGAGGGGGAGAGAGAGAGGGGGGAGTGGAAGCTATAGATCAATCACACCAACAGCGGCAATAGCTAAGTGTTGCGTGTGTATTGTTTAAACACACATTTAGCATCTAACCAAGCTGCGGCGACGTGCCATTTGTCAGCCATGTTGGTGTGGTCCTATAAGCGCTCGCCAAGGTCAATTGTGCTATATAGCCCCTAACTGCACCACATCTCCTTATGGAAATACAACGGCTTCCATGGCATCCGTGACTTTACGTTTTTGCATACTTCTTTAATATGCTAAAGTCAGAGATTTTTGTATTTGATTATTACTTCTTCTATTACTTCTTCTACATCGTGCGACAGTTGGTGATTATAGACTGCTTCCTGACAATGCTAAAGCTAGAGATATTGGTAGGAGCTCTGGTGTGTGCTATCTTCTGTCTGGTGCACACAGGGGTAGTCTTGCACGGCTTTTCCAATGGGGTTTTACTGCAAATGGCAACTACATTCTTGAATCTTGAAATCTTTAATTATTTAGTGTATAGTTATTGTTCATTGATCTTGTGCTGTGTGCTCCTCAGTCCAACTGTTCTGTAATCGGTGATGCAACACTGAAATTTCTCCACTGCGGGATGAATAAAGGATCTCTTAAACTTAATGCCGCAAAGAAATACCGTAGTGTTGAAATTGTTCGTATTTTTCTATAATTTCAGTATGAGCTTGGATGGAAAGCTGTTCTGCTTTTTTGGTCTAAAAACGTACTATCAATATATATATGAAATGATGTGGCAGCGCTAAAAGTAAAAATACATTAACTATTTCAATAAAATAATTATGAATGACTGCTCTGATTTGTTTATGGACCAATTTTAATTTCTAATCAAGAGACATTTAAAAATATCTTAAAATCATTTCATTTGAAGTAAGAGGAAGACTCTTTTTGCAGTGTACATGGTTCAATTGTAACATAATGAGTTGTATTGTTTGGTTATAGCTGTTGAATTGCTTTATAATGAGGTTTAATGTGCAATAAAAGGCGCATATTAAGAAAATAAAATGGTTTATAGCTTGTAAACAGAGGCATAAAGGCACAAATGGGTGCGGAGTTGGCAGACCTCCTGACTGACCAATGAGGGAATTAATTAGGTCCATTTTTTGTGTCTGTCGGAGATGCTTTGTTTTCACGGGAATTTAAGCCGTGATGAAATTATATAATATTCTCCAAACGATATGAAAACTGCATCCAGAGCATACAGGAACTGACGCCAATCGAAGTCAGGGAAATGCATTTAGACAGTTTTAGTTTCTTTTCAAACAGCTCTAAAAATACATTCAAGATTCAAGAAATTATTTGCCATTTGCAGTAAAACCACATTGGAAAAACTGTGCAAGATTACCCCAGTGTGCACCTGATAGCACACACCAGAGCTCTCGCCACGGCAGCATTTTTCCGGCGCAATGAGACATAACCGCCTGTTGGTGAACGACTTTTATACACAGAATGTTTGGTGCTGTTGAACAACAAACAAATGTACTAATACCGTAAAAATCGACATGAAAATCTGCAGGGATGACAAACTCAGGCCTGGGAGACAAATTGGGCCCACAAGACCATTTGTATTGGCCCTTGAAAGTATTTTAAATTTGTATTGTCAATATTATAATTACCTTTCAGTATTGATGGTGATGGGCTATACTGTGTCATGTTATACATCAATTTAAAGCAGAATTTATCCGTAAAATACTATTTTTGCTCTCAATATTGGACCCAACATTAGAAGTTGAATTGTTGATCGTTGATCGTTGCTAAGGCATTGTTGAAAAATTCTTCAAATCACCGGTTTATCAGTCTTCAAATACATATTATGTATCAATTTTGCTCAGATTTACCAGGAAAGATTATCATAACACATGTCAAATGTGTTATTTTTTGTGTGAACAAAACTTTGATAATAGACACACCGCTGATACTGGCTCTTTTAGCTGCTATAGAATATGTCGTTATGAAGCAAAGGTGACAGGACTTGTTGCACTGTGACATATTTCTGCAAAATTACAATGAAATTTCAACATTAAACAAATGTTATTTTGAAAAGAATTCAAACATGCATAATTAAGTATAAATTGGTTAAAAAACATCCAGTGGCGATTTATTACCACAATTATAATGTGATTACAAAAAAACTTACAATACCATAAAATCACACTGTGATTACCGTAATTTAACATCAACTTGTTGCAAGCAATTGCAACCATGAGTGTAAGAGGTGTAAACTCCTGCTTTTGTTAAAATGATGCTTTTGCGTTAAGCATGTTATAGAAGTAAAGATGAAGAACTATTTTCTAATAAACTGAAGATGTTAAAAAATAATTGAAAAGTTGTGTTCATTAAAGTAAAACAAATTAAACTGTAGTTTTCTGTTCAATGAAACTAATTAGAAACAGAAACAGTCATATGGTGTAATAATACAACATTAACATTATAAAGCTGTTTGTGTTTTATGTGAATGAACAGGAACAAACAGTTAAATCCTGAAATCACAAAGACATAATATGATTCAGTGAAACAGTCTTTAACCGTTAAAATTAGCAACGGTAATTCCATGTCGAGTAAACGGTAAATCCCTGGATCCATATTTGCCAGCTTTTTACCGTTTTTCTACAAGGATATTCTTTACAGTGTAGAATGAAGTGGTTTGTTGAGGCTCTTTCTAAATCAGATACTTACACTCGTAAAAGAGAAACATTGCTCAGAATAATCTGTCTTTAATATTTAGACAAAACAAAATCCCTCCATTCGTCTTTCTAGTGTCTTTCTGATGAACACTTTAAACGTCCCCTCGTCATCTGTGCCTAATCCACGTCTGCGCAAAATACATTAACATTACTGATGAGTTCTTTAAGTAACATGCCGTAGTTGTTGTTGTTGTTTTGTGTGTGTGTGTGTGTGTGTGTGCGGGTGTGTGGGTGTGTGTGTGTGTGTGTGTGCGGGTGTGTGGGTGTGTGTGTGTATGTTGTGTGATTACTGTTTTCTTACAGTAAATGGTCTGTAACCGATTTGCGTTCCCGACAGCCGGCAGCAGACTGATGCCTTTCTGCTGCCAACCTACGGCTCTTTGTGCAAACAGCAAAAAGAGAAATGTCATTAAAGGATTGATTTACACAAAGCATACACACAGATTAGCAAAACGAATAAAGCAAATATGTAATCTACTGCAGCGAGTTAAATGTGCGAGGTCTGTCAGGGTTTAGGACGTGAGTGTGGGAAGTGTATAACAGAAAGCTAGTACAAACCATTCATATTTTTCTCCATCTCACGGCTCCGACTGTTGACGCTTGTGTTGTGTGTGAAGTACAATGCTGATGCAAAGGTATTTCTATGATTTGTTTAGCATTTTGTAAACATACCTTGAAAACAGGATTGATAAATTATGGATTTTCTTGTTGGAGATTATTGTCTATTGCCTCATTGTGGAGCATCTCAGACAAAACCAAACACCATACATACATGACCACTGAAAATATTTGAATGCACCTTTTTATTGCTGAAAATCGATTATATTTAGTGTTGTCTATGTACATTTGGATTCGAACTCCATCTTTTTTAATCCACTTTGGTTGGGTCTTGATTTGGAATTGATCTTTTGACAGAATCTAGACTTTGCTCGGTTGACTAAATCGCTAACAAATACAAAGCAGGTATCTAGATTTTATTCTAATCTAAATGATGTATTTGGGAATTATGACATTTCCTGAAATTAGTGAATCACAATATTTGCATTTTTTTCTTCAAAGTCAAGATTAAAATTTCACCACTCCACTAAAATAAGTTTGAAGATGGAATGGCTGGTTTGAGAGAGAGCGGCTGAAATATGTCAGTTATTGTTAAGCACTGGTTAGACCCGCCCCCATGCTCATCTCACCACTTCCTGATAGGTCGTTATTGGTTTAACTGTTCTCCTCCAGCAAATCTTCTTGGTTGTAGTTATGCCAAGGGGAGGGACTCTTATCATATGACCATGTCCCATGGTTAGAAATATAGATTATTTCAAAAAATTAAATTTAAGACAGGACCTTTAAGATCCCACAACATAGAAATACAATGAAAGTTGTTTTTGTACAACCGTAGATGGGGTCATTAAATGGAAAAGGATAAATATGCTTATGAAATACAAGGAACTAAGAAGCAATCCACTGTTAATGACATTGTCAAAAGACACTATTTTCATCTCCTTTTCCCTCTTTATTCATGATTGATATTTTTAAAGCTGAAATACCTGTCTTTAAAAAAAAAATAACTTAATAGTTTTTAGCCCTGGGGCGACAGTGGCTCAGTTGGTAGAGCTTTTGCCTTTGAGCCTGAAGGTCATGGGTTCGAGCCCACCGTAAGACCTACTTCATGACTCCCACTGGTGACTGCTGTCGTTGTGTCCTTGGGCAAGACACTTAACCCCACTTTGCCTGAAGCCCCCACTGAAAGATCTCAGCTCCTGTGGACTCACCACCTGCAGGAGGATCAGTGAGGGGCTGGTGCTCTGTGAACTGGGTGCAGCTCTGACTGCCACCCCCCCGACCCAGAAATGGATTAAGGGAAAGAAAATGGATGTATGGATGGTTTTTTGCCCTCAAACAGTTTCACATACTGTATATGCACTTCTACATACATGCATCAGTCATATCTTTAGACCAGATTTCAGACACAATTGAAAAAAAGAGGATCTAGTCCTCACCCCAAAGCGTCATATAGTGACTCCTATGGGCTCTTTCTTACAAGTAAGAAAACAGTAACAATGTTTAAGATGTAGAGAGCTGGCTCTGATTTTTTCATAAAATGTTACTTTTCTAATTTTCAAAACTCCTACTGTTGGAACAAACAACATGTATCAGGCTAGTCAAAGATAAACAAAAAGTCACATACCCCAGATTTAATTTTGTCCTGGTTATAAATTATCATAAGCAGCAAATCAAACTATCAAATCTCACAATTGTAATAACAGTAATGTCACAGTTGGGACAAATCAGCACAACTTGGATAATACTTTCACTTTCCACGCTTATTTTCCCTTCTTATATAAAGGGGAAATTGTATATGAAGTTTGGTTAACACGTTGTATACTATATAAACTTGTTATGTGTTCTGCTGAGTAAAAAAAAACAAAACAAAAACAATCAATCAATCCATATCATTTATCATCCATTTTGTACACGTTTTTAAAGTCACAGTGTTAGCATAATCTATCGCGTTTCCGTTCTAAATGCCAAATGTCATAAATAGTGTCCTTCTTGTCGGGCTTGTTCCGGGGGCTGCACCAGGCCCTCAGCCTCAGTGTGTCTCTGTGCACACTTCACTGACGGAGAGAGAGAGTGGCACTGCGCTGCTGGAGGGGCGCAGGCGTGTGTGCGCATCCAAATGTGGAATTTTCTTGTCAAAGTAGCAGGATTTGGGATTAGTTTACGATCTGACTGAGACAAGGGGGTGGCGGCCTGATGACTTTAGCCACATAAAGAGATGACTGGGCAAATATAAGCAGGCACATACATCAATAACCCCAACCGGAGCATTATAGCCGCTAAACCACCGACCATACGTTTGAACACACAGCCTGGGAGATTTCCTTTTGTTTATGCATGAGTGGAGCGAAGGAAATTAATATCAGTGAATTGAATCCGCTCCTCCTATAGTAGATCTTTAAGCTTCCCTGTGCAGCCAAAGCACACACACACACACACACACACACACACACACACATTGAAAGACAGGCAGCTAAAATAAGCCCTGTTTCAGAGGCTGCACTGTTGGGGATCCTGCTGGGTGGTTTTAATGGGGAAAATTAGCCAAGCAGAAAGGTGGATCGTGTTTGTTATGCTCTGCTGTGCCCTCGTCGTGCTGTTGTCCGCTCTCCCTCTCTCTCTCTCTCTTTCTGTGTGTGTGTCTGTGTGTGTGTATGCGTGTGTGTGTGTGTGTGTGTGTGTGTGTGTGTGTGTGTGTGTGTGGATGCGCACTCTCGACTGACACGGTTGGACCCCACCAGCTGCTGCCGCATGTCCGCAAGAAAGAAATCCAAATGGAGAAAAGTATTGTATAAGGTGTGCACAATAGGAAGTGTGAGTTATAAATGGTCCTTTGGCAGATATGTGGACAGTATCATGTTGAATATTGTTAACAGGGATTAGAGTATGAAAGCAAAAAAGATACACTTTAGTTGCTTTGGGACTAAATCTGGATTAAGGCTAAAGACTGATCTGTCCGTCAACTCTCCTCCTCTGCATCCTCTTCCCTCACACCAACCAACTTCATGTCCTCTTTCACTACACAACAGGACTCCTTCTATTGAGAACGCCAAAGTAAACATTTCTACCCAGATGTTTCTGTCCAAAAACAGACATGAGCAGCCTGTTTCTGCCAATCAGACTGTGCAAAGAACAATGAAGACAAATGATTACTGCTAACCTCACATGGCATTCATCGGTGCAATATTGTGCAAATTAGTAGTGCAATATGGGACCACATTTATCACTTTACTTTTACGTCACTTTTAGCCAACACCCTCACTTTCTTCAATATTTTTGCACTACATTAATTACATTTAAGTACATAATATTTCCACTAGAGTACATTGGTTTAAACTGTATATGTGTTTGAATTTTTTTTTGTTAAGCTAAATATGAAGATTTTAATTTACTTTTCAAGTATTGTGAACAATGATCTGTGAGATTTCATAACACTTTGAAGCAACTTTTGTTAAAGTTAAAGTAATCATTCTACCAATGTGCAGAAGCCTGTACTTTTCCACTTCATGTTTTGATTCTCTCTGCTGGCACTGTGGCAGCTGCTGATTGGAGGTCTCTGTTTCTCCTGAGTATTTTACCAGTTGCTGTCTTTAACATCCCTTGTTCGTGTTGTTCGTGCTGTCTACCATCGGCAATGAAACATGTCTTCTGTCTGAATTTAAGACACAATCCCATGTCATCTTCTTCAGATCTTCAAAAAATGGACAAACGCAGACATAACATGGAAGTAATCGATCATGGTGACTTCAGTTTTGCATCTGTTGTTGTGACTGTAACAACATATTTCGATGTGACGTGACGTAAAATTGCCCTTTATAATGCGTGCAATCTGTAAGAGCTGAAACTGGATTAAAGGGCCCATATGTGCTTCTGAACTAAAACTTAGTCTGTTCCATTTTTGACAGTATCTAGTTGTGCTTTTCAAAATATTCACTTACTGTATCTTATCTTTTGTGCTCCTCATTCCTACTGTTCTGGAACCTGTGATGGAACACTGACATTCACCCACTGTACGACAAAAATTGCCTCTTAATCAATCAATGTCATCGACTTGATAATGTTCTTGTTTACTTTCACCAACAACTTGTTAGTGAAATCTGTCATCCAAATATTGACCAATTTGGCTCATTCCTATAATTCAGATTCTGAGAGTTCACATTTGGCATTGTTGATTTAGCTTGAATTTAAATCATTCTTCAAAACGTAAGCATTGCACAAACAACAAACACTGGCCTCAATGTCAACACGAATGACAAACAACAAAAGAAACGACAAATTCTCCTTCACATGTTTAAACAGTCGTACGCACATCGGGAACTCTATAAAGGATTCCACAGTATAATGTTCCACCATATGCCAGCTCAAATTAGGGATTTGTTCTGTTGCGGTTTCAATCCTTTAGTGTCACTGTCAATGTCATTATCTCACTTTCTTGGCTGAACCTGGAAGTGAGCTCTCCCACCCTCCACACACACACACCCAAAAAAACTGAAAGAATATAGCAACCAAACGGGTGCTTAGGCCTGATATGCAGGTGCAGAACTGTGGGTGAGTGACAGGGTGAAAGATGGAGGGGAATGGGGTGGCGGAAAGAGGAAAAGCTTCTTTGTTCTGGGTGGGCACAATGACACCCTCTTTCACGGCAGGGACAGGACAGGACTTAAGTCACTTCTTCTGGCACCACGAGCTGGCACTGTGGAGGAGGAGTAAGAGATAGTAGTGAGAGAGGAGTAGCGGAAAGCCATTGTGAGCTTGTACTTTGTATGAATGGCTTTCGCTGCAGCCAGGAAGCGGTATAAGCACAATGCAAGTGAATGTGGAAAGGCAAGTTGTGTGCTATTTATCACCACAAAAACAACAATGTTACCAGTTACAACAACAGAGAAATGAATGTAGATTTGTGTTTACTTTGACTTGTTTGCACCGAGAGCCGAGAGTAATTTCCTAGTTTGTGACTTCTTGTTGCTCACATGGCCACCACCTTGTTTTGATAAGGTATGCAGGGAAATCTAAAGCTGTAAAAGGAAAACGTCCCAAAATTCTGAACAGGGTGCCAGTCCGGATGATGGTTCATGGCCCAAAACGGTGGGAGTTACAGTATAGCTGTGCCAAACTAAGATTAGAATGTTTACCAAATGGTCGCACAGGTACGTTGTTGTGATACCTGACAATGCACACATCCTTAGACTATTTTATAATGCATCGGTTTTATACAACGCTTTTCTGGACACTCAAAGACGCTTTACATGTCATTATTCTTTCACTCCATACACGGTAGTGATAAACTACTACTGTAGACACAGCTGCCCTGTAGCAAAATGACAGAAGCGAGGCAACCAGTATGCGCCATCAGCTCCTCTGACCACCAACAACCATTCAAACATACCAGTCTCATTCTAGGCAATGGGGGTGAAGTGTCTTGCCTAAGGACACAACAGCAGTTTGACACTTACAGCCGCAGCCGCCCCACTGTGGCACCTGGTGTTCCCAGAGGTTTAGTGTCTTGCCAAGGACACAACAACAGCAGACAGTTGGAGTTGAAGGTGAAAGTCTTGAGGTGGGCTCAAACCCATGACTTTCTGGCTCAAAGGCCAATGCTCTAACAACTGAGCTACTGTCGAATCTCTTAGAACACTTTTGAAGCAACTATGGTTGTTAACTACTTAAAGCTGAACTCTTTGTTAGGCACAAGTTGGAGATTTTCCACTTGATGTTTTGTTATCTGAAGGCCGAAGGTACCGTGGCAGGTGCTGATTGGATTGTCTTGCCAGGAACACAACGATAGCAGACATCAGTGGGACTAGGTGGCATGTATCGTGGACTAGATTAATCACCACACAAGTGAAAAGTTAGGGCGATAGTGGCTCAGTTGGTTGAGCATTGGGCTTCAGATCAAATAGTCCTGGGTTTGTTCCCTCAGGCTTCACGATACATGCCACCTAATCTCACTGATGTCTGCTATCGTTGTTTTGCCGGACAAGAAACTTAACCCCACTCTGTCTGAAGCCCCAGATGACCAAGCTGGATCGTCTCTGACCGCATAGCCATACCTCCAAGGGACCCACCAACCTGCAGGAGGATGGTGGACCGGTGCTATATGAGTATTGGGTGGCAGCTCCCCTCGACCCAGAAATTGACTAATAAAGGGGATAAAAATGTGGGATATCTTAGACCTAGACAAAATATCCACAAGGGAAATTGCGTTATAACAGTAGCTTGAAGAGTATTCCACAATGAAAATAACATTAAATAAACAATCGGAATAATAATAACAAAAAAATATTATACTTTTTGGTTCAACTTGAGTTTTGGTTAAACCTAAGCTTGTCTTTCTAACACAATGCAGCAGCTGGTGATTTTCCACTTGATGTTTGTGTTTTCTGAAGGTTGAACTATTGATGCCGACTTTGAGAGGAGTATCTGCTTTGTCTTGTACAAGCCTAGAATGAATGAATGAATGAATGAACGAGAGAGAAGTATTAGAGCTGTCTGAAAGCAGAGAGGTCAGGCCACTTTCTAACACACTCAGGCAGATGTGAAACTAAGTGAACCCAGTGTGATATTTAAGACCTTTGCAAAACACATACTTTAAAACACAGAGCAGAAGCAGATGACAGGCCATGTTCAACGGTGCCTACAGCTTGCTACAAACTCAACATCAAAGAAAAGCAGTGGAGCTGTTTGACATTGATCATATAGAAAATACAATCTGACAAATGCATGCCTAAAACGCCTCAGTCAAATTAATTATTGAGAACTTCCAAGAGCAGCACCACTATAGTTTTCAGTGTTGCTCGGTATCGCAAATTGTTATCAAAGCCAATATCTGCAACATCTTCAGCCATACTTTATATGTCATAGTTACATCCTGAAGAACCCTGCACTGCAAAGTGATGAAAAGTAAGTCAAAATTGTATCTCAATTTGAGCACATTTTTACTGCATTTAAACAAGATTTGCCACAAATTATCTAGTTTGAAAAAGACACAAGAAATGTCTCCTTTGGAATGAAAAAATAATGAAACAGTTCTCGAAATAAGTCCAAATGGCTTTTTTTCCCATTGGCAAATCTTGTTTTAAGACAGTCAGAATGCATTTAAACTAAGACAAAAACCACTCGATTGCAGAAATTATTTCCTGATATCATTTTTTGCAGTATGTATATTTTGCCGTAATCTGTAAAAGAACATGAGAACTATGCATTGGCTCTTCTTCCTCTGTACCTCCGTCTAAGTTCCTGCTCCGGGAGGTGTCATGGCTCCTCACTTGTCCAACCCAAACACGCTCCAGCCACATCAGAAGGGGGTCCTATCCTCTGCAACACCCCCCATAGTCGTACCACCGGTGCTCAGGCTCTACATAAACATATTATCCTGTATTAAATGTTTCCCATATTTGTTATTCTTCCCCTTTTCGGACTCCAGGTGGAATTGGGAAGAAAACCAAAAATCATACAAGCCTCACTTTGGATAAAAGCGGTGGCCGAGGGGATCTCTGGAACTTGCAACAACATTTGCACATGCAGATGCTTTGATTGCCTTCTCACGTCCAACAAAGGCAGCGCTGTGTCCTTCAGGAGAGAGCGCTATTCCCAGATGTGGATGACTACGCAGAATTCATATCAGGAAGTGTGTGTGTGCTGGAGTCAGAGGAGGTCCCTGTAGCTTCTGAATCAGGTCCAATTGGTTCAAGAGGCACCGCGGCTCGTATCAGATTGACTGGAGATGGGAGGTGACAGCTGGGCGACCGCTAGAGCCAAAATGGCCGACTTCAGAGGAGCGAGGTGATGACAGTGCTTCAGCTGCGACCCCCAATTATTTGCAGGGTGAATGTGCAACATGAGAACTTTGGAGACTTAATTCAAAATGCATTACTCTTGTTATCAAAATACTGGAACATGACAACCGATAATGTGAGTTCCTTTGATTTTGGTGTTTTTTCAGTGAAATGAAATATTCAGCTGCAAATGGGTTCGTTCAGCGGTTTCTTTCCATGAGCAATGTCCAAAAGAATAAGTAAAGCAGTAGTGGCTTAAAGCTGGAGTACCCAGTGTTTTCTCATGAATAATCCATGTTGTTTTTTTTTTCAGCAGAAAGAGTCTTGTAAGAGTAAAATGTTGTGAACAAATCAAACCACATCAAGCTTTCTTTATCTTATTAGAAAATGTGTTATCTTTAGCGTGTGATAAAGAGCCCTGTGAGTCACTATTTGACACTTTGAGCTGAGAACTGAGAGCTGACTGAGGATGGTCTTTTCTTTGTCAAGTTTTTTCTGAAGAAGATGATCTAAAGATGTGAGAGGGGCCATAATACAATTGAAAACTAGTAGTGATAGAAACTGTTTTGTAGAGCGAGGGACTAGAAAGCATTTTGTATTTTGTAGGTGGCAAATAGATACTTTAAGTTATACATATATCAAGATACGAGATGATTGTATGATTCTGTTTATTAACAATTTCTGACTACATTGTGCTTGGCTTCAACACACTGTATACGGTGTGTGTGTTTGGAGTGTCAATGCAGGCTTCAGGCAAAGTGGGGTTAAGTGTCTTGCCCAAGGACACAAGGACAGCAGTCATCAGTGGGAGTCATGATGTAGGTCTTACGGTGGGCTCGAACCCATGACCTCCAGGCTCAGAGGCCAATGCTCTACCAACTGAGCCACTGTCGCCCCTGTTTCAAATGTCCTAGAGTCAAAATCAAAGTACAACTGTTCAAAATACAGTATGTTTTCTACACCTGGACAATTGTGTTGTTGACAGTTTCCACCTAAAGTCCACTGTGTAACCACTGCTCCATTACAAACAGATGATCTCAAGTTCATGTCAGTATCTGGAAATGTTGTCATAATTTTAGATTGATGCTAAAATAAAACTAAAATAATAATAATAATAATAATAATAATAATCTTTATTTGTACAGCACTTTCAAAAACAATGTTTACAAAGCGCTGCACAGTCAGCATAATAAACAATAAAACAGTCATAATGCAAAGTCAAAATAATTAGATACAATAGATACAGGGAAAAAAAGCAGACAGAGCAAAACACAAGAAGAGAGACACAACAAAGACAAAGCAGACATTAAAATACAGCATGTGAAGTTTAAAACTAGCAGTTAAAAGCTGTTTGATAAAAGTGGGTTTAAAGAAGAGATTTAAAAGAGGATACTCATGGTGCGAGCCTTATTTCCTCGGGCAGGTCGTTCTAAAGCCGAGGAGCCCGGACAAAGAAGGCTCATTTTCATAGTTTGATGGAAATACATTACGTTTTTCTTTGAATATGTATGATAAGATAATCTTTATTCTTAGATGAAGCAATAACTGTAATTATGTAGAAAATAGATGAATATATATATAAGTTTTAGCTTGGATAAAAAGTAAAAGTACCCTGTATAAGGACATTATACAAGCATTGCAGTAGGAGGTAACGGTGATGATGGCTGTTTATGAATTCAGCAGCAGAAGGACAGGAGCAAAGGACAATTGCAATAAACTCGATTATTGTAACTGTTTAGCGACATTCAGTACGCATAGCAATGATGGACAAGACTTTTATAAGAAAAACTACTGAATATTTGATCATAAATCTAGTTTACAGTGAGGAGTTAACGTAGGTTATGGTTACTACAGTTCATATTTGGCAATTGACAGATCAGTCTTTTTCATGTCATTTATAGTCAGTGTAATGTGCGGAGAATTCACTGGAAAGCCAGCGTGTGTGCGCGAGGCTCTGAGGAGGTCCACAGCATCTGATATCCGTCCAATTGCTTGAAGAGCCCTGAATCTTGTTGAGTTGTATCAGATTGAATGGAGATTGAAGGTGACAGCCGAGCGGCCACCGTGGATCCAAAATGGCCGACTTCAGAGGAGCCAGGTGATGATGAGTTGCCTCCCGCTCAATTACGCAATCATGTCCAAATCACTGCCAGAGATGGGGCGAGGGCCTGATAGCCTTAAGCTAACTGCGAGTGCAAGGCGATGATGTGGTTCAGGGAGCGCATTGGCCTGTAGCCCCGGTGTAAGAGGAATAATATGAAACATGGCGGTGCACAATATAATGGGTTAAAGGTGATGCTGGAATATGAAAGTGTGTGAGTATAAATGTTAAAGCCCGTCAACTTCTCCATGTTGTTGCTTTGTCTGAAGTTGTATAGTTAAACTTTTGTTAGTGAAGTCACTGGGCCAACGAGGTCAGGTTTGTTTGCTTGAAAGAAGAAGAAATTCACCTGTAAATGAGTAAAAGCAAGACAAAAATAACTTACTGCCGAGCACATTGAGCACGTAGCAGATCCTTTCTCATAAATCTATGTAAACTAGTCCGGTCTCCGGTTTCTGTAGAGTGCAAAGTGTGTCAATCAATTCATTCATTCATGTGTTTTTGTTTAGATTTATTACCTCATATATATATTTAATGCATTGTAATATTTATGACACAAATAATAATAATAATGATAATATGAACAAATATGATAAAAATAGTTGAATAAAGCACAATAACAAATAAAAACCAATAATAAAAACTATGATTAGGTGATCATGAATGTAATGACCAGATAATTTTACCAATTACAAATCAGAAAATCTATTTTTCAGCTCAAAGCTTTGTTAAAGTGTTTGTTAATTCATGCAGTTAACATTTGGTTGTAACCCCTTTGATGATTTTTTTTCTTACTGCCGCAGTAAGAATTTTTAAAAATGTATTAGTAGATTGTATCACCCAAAATGGTTATAACACAATAATAATGCATCATAGTCTGTTTTTTTGGTTTTTTTTATGCTGAAAGGTACTTCAAATGGTGTATTCATTCACTTTGTGCGCAGCGATGGTAAACTACAGACCTAGCCACAGCTGCCCCACACACACACGCACACACACACCCACACACACACACAGACACACAAACACAAACACCAGACTCACACCAGTGTCTGTGAGAAGTGTCTCGCTTAAACGACACAGTAACCGTTTTTCACAGTTGCAGCCGCCCCACTGTTCCCACTGTTCCCAAAAGTCTCCCATCACAATACTAACCAAGCCATGCCCTGCTTAGCTCATGAGATCTGAATCAGGTGTGACCACAATTGTATAGAGTATTTCTCCGATGCTGTTGTTTTCCAATCGTCGATCCACAGAGACCTGCCCTGACTCCTGCAGCGCACACGACTCAAACCGGCTCTGTGTCTTTGTGCCTTTGAGCAAAGCGTCATACTGCTTATGTGTATTTTACTAATCTGAGCTGCAGTTGCTCCTCTCCTGCTGGGACCGGTTCATGTGGACTCAGACTGTTTGAAGTCTCCTCAGACCCTGGAGACTCGCTGTATAATCAGTCTTTTCCTCTAACATGCAGAACACAGACTCACAATTATTAGGACTTTTTTACGGACAAGCAGTTGGTTGAAATAAAGCAGAAAAAAACAAGGGGATTTTGGAGACTTTATTTAAATGTGATTGTACAACTGAGGATTAAAGTGAACCTGATACAAATAAACATCACAATATAAAGCACACGGAGCAACTATCTACTGTATGTGTGTCCTGTAATTGTTTTACTTGATGTGTGTAGTCTGTACCTGTCATTTTGTTTATCTGTCAGTCTGTTTATGTGTATCTTTGCTGCCTCTTGGTCAGGACTCCCTTGAAAAAGAAGTTCTTAATCTCAATGGGGATTTTTCCTGGATAAATAAAGGTTAGATTAAAATGAAAAATAAAAAGTAAAGAAGAAGCGCCTTGCCTCAACTACTGGCCTCTTTCGGCACTGAATCAGGTTGACCGGTCACAGATATATTTTCTTAATTGGAGAACAGATGCTCATCTTCAAAACGTAGGAAGTAGTCTACTGTATATAGTGAGTAAGTAAGTAATCTTTATTTATATACAACCTTTCACAGACCAGAGTCACAAAGCGGTTTACAATTGTTATTTTTGGGCATTTGTCTCTCACTCCACACAGAGATGGGAGCGGGGCCAGTACAGGAGCCGCATGCCAGAGATATTGTACATGTTGTAAGTGGTAGGGGAAACCGGAGTACCCAGAGGAAACCTATGCAGACACGGGGAGAACATGCAAACTCCACTCAGAAAGGCCCTGCTCCGACCGGGATTCGCGAGAGTGCCATCCACCCCACATCTGGGTGGCACGGTGGCTGAGTGGATAGCACTCTCGCCTCTCAGCAAGAAGGTCCTGGGTTCGAATCCAGGTCGGACCAGGGCCTTTCTGATTGGAGTTTGCATGTTCTCCCTGTTTCTGCGTAGATTTCCTCGGCTGCTCTGGTTTCCCCTACCACTAAAATTATGTACAATAGGTCTGGCATGCGCCTCCTGTACTGACGACCCCTCTCTCTGTGTGGAGTGAGAGGACAAGTGCCCAAAAATAACAATTGTAAACCACTTTGACTCTGGTCTGTGAAAGGCGGTATATAAATAAAGATTACTGACTTACTTACTTACATATACACACACAAGTCTGTAATTCTTTGGACTAGAGTTTACAGGTTCATACTGTATATATATTTGTTTTTACTCTGTTTCCTTAGATAAAGATTGACCTTTTTTAGTGTAGATTTGTGCTATACTTAAAATTCACTCATGTGTGTGTTGTGTGCGCTTCATTCCTACTGTTCTGTAACATGTGATGCAACACTGAAATTTCCCAACCATGGAACAAATAATCTCTTGATCATGAATATGTAAAATAACACCAACTGCTTATACATTCAGTTATAATTATAATAGGAACTGCTGGAACTATGTCAGTTCAGTGTTGACGGTTATTTAAGTCTATGTTTTTTCACCATATTTTTTTGCAGAGGTTTTTTAATGTTTGAAAGACGCTAATATGTTTTTTTTCCCTGTATAATGCATAAAAAGGGGACACATTACAGTTCATTTTTAAATATTCCGATAGAAAATTTTGACCATTTTCTTTGGTTTTACTCTGACCGTTCTTTCACGCACTTTGAGAGTAAAGTGCCCGTGGGTTTAACCATAGCTCCAGTGTAATCCATCATCTTTTAGCTTATGCTCGGTGAAGTGTCTGGACCTGATTGGTGCAAATGACGACGTGTTGGACTCTGTATTCTGGTGAGGGCTCTCCAAGCTCCAGCGAAAAAGGGGCAGAGGGGTCAGCGATGTGTGCCAATGCAAGTATGTGTGTGCACGTGTGCGTGTGTGTGTATGAGAGGGGGGGGAAGAGGGAGGGGTCGGGGTGTATCGTCAGTCCTCCAGGGCACAGCGGGCTAATTAATAATGAATCCCAGAGAGGCTATGTTTGAAATGCAGATGTGCGACTGCCAACCCCGCCCGTTTTCTTCAGAGGGACCAGAGTGTGTGTTTGTGTGTGCGTGTGTGTACGTGTGTGTGCAGGGGAGAGGCGGCGGGGCCACGAGGGACACATGCCCGTTTGGTTTGGGTGGTTTTTTTACGCCGCTGCTGTGGCACAGATCGAGATTTTCTGCATGAAATTCACAGGGGTATTGCTGTGAGAGATGGGAGCGAGTTTGAGAAGTTTGCAAACACACTGGTTGTATGTATGGGGCTGGCTGCATGCAGGGCTTTGGAACAGAGGAGGTGCTATAATGTATACAGTGGATGGTTAAAGCACTAATGCAAGCAGAGCATTTTAATTTGTTGTTTTTAAGTATGTGTGTGTTCACTGCCACAAAAGTAAAGATGCTGTTGTTTAAATTACCAAATCAGAGAACTGTGAAGTGGGAGCAAAATAACACATGATTTTACACGTTATTAAAAAAAACAAATAACAAACAAAGTGAAAAGTGTAGAGATTTCTTAGTAGTCTTTTTGGGTGAGACTCTACAAGCCTTGCACATCTCGAGACTGATAGTTTTGCCCATTCATGTGCTGTCCATTTTGCAAGCCGCCATATACAGGATATATAATGGGAATCTGAATGGTCCAAACTTTCTCAATTTTTCAGGTTAAGTTGAACTAAGTGAAATAATAATGTTCTTATTTGTGTATGTTCCATATTTTGGAATAAATAAAAACTTAACTCTAAACATTTGTAAAGAGCTTTGGTTGACCTTGGTCTGTAAAATGTGCTGTATAAATAAACTACTACTTAATTATAGGTGGATGACCTTTTATTTTTTTGCCTTGAAGATAACTTTTTCAAAACATCACGCAAGTAACAGAGTTTTCAGTCTTCTTTATGAAACATTGTAATATTGGTTCATACTAAGTAAATCATTGTAAAAAAGTAATTTCAGAAAAATGGCCGACAATCTGTTAGCAATAGAAATAGAAAGTACAAAAGTATGCAGAGAGTAAATATTCAGTCAGAGAATTTGAAATGTGAACTTCCAGTATTGTGCACTAATAATGCACAATACTGCATAACTAACAGACTCATAATTTACACAATTTTTTTTTTTTACACCGAGGAAAATCAGTAAAGCACAAAACTGAACATTATTATGCCAAAACATAAGAATCAAAACGTGTTATGTACAATTATGTCCTTGTTTATGCAGAGTGCAGAGCTCAGAGAGAGACGAGTAAATAATTCATGAGAAAATCTCTGTTTTGGGTCAGGTTGAACTCTGACTGGTTTTAGGCGTCTGTCTGCTCCTATCCGTTCATTTACACTCATTCTTGTTTTAACAGAGAAGAATCATTGCTGCTATGAAACACATTGTTTACGCTGCACCTGAGTCTGACCTGCTGCCATTGCTCAAAAGTCTAAAGACCACATTTCAAACACGTGCGTTTCAAAACAACATGTTCTGTGCAAAGGCCTCGCGCTGCAGGAGACAGGACCCAGCTCTCAAGTTTATGAACTCTTTCAAGTTTGAGGCCACGGAATTGTTTTTACAACTCTAACTCGGGATGTTCTGTCAGCACAGGAAAAAAAAGACCTTTTATTTGAACCCAAACCTGTTCCGGAGACTAATATTATTACTGGTATTAAAGTATTGAGAGTTAAGATGATACAGAAAGAAGACATTAGAGAAATAGACGATTTTATTTTGGATTTCATTGCTGTCTTGTATCTATGTGTGTGTGTGTTTGTGAGTGTGTGTGTGTGTATTCAAAATATTATTTAGCATATTTAAAAATACTAAAATGGGAAATTTCACATGTTTTAGGACATTACACACTGTTTTCCAGAAATTATTATGGCTCTTGCTCAGTGATTTAAGCATTTCGTAATCGATTGAGTTTGCATTGATTATATCCCAGTCCTAAAATGCTCATAAATCGCTGACATTTTTATCTTATCTTAAAATTATACGTATGTGTAGGCATAAAATATTTGCTATTATTCTGCAGATGCATCATTATAACCATGCTGGCTTACTGGTAAAGTTGATCCGTCTTAAAATTAGAATGAAACAAACGGCAAAAAGTTCTCTTCTGACGATAAACGACAGGATTAATTTCAGAGATAAATATCACACTGGAACAAATGATCACGGCCACAAACCACCGCAGAAGCCGAGAGCAAACCCACGGCTCCTCTCCGGACGCAGACAAGAGGATGTGGAGAGACCTGGAGAGCCTTCCATGGGCCCTTATCGCCTCATCCCTGAGCGTCGGCAGCAGTTTGAAGTTTAACGCGATGGTAATTTTATGTAGATTCATTCCTCACCGACCCGGCACCACTTTACCATCCACTGCACCTGTAACACAAATACACACACATACACACACACACACACACACAACACACACACAAACACAACATTAAGTCACCCCTCAGAAATCATTTGGGTCTATAAGTGAGACACAGATGGAACCGATCATGTTTGCCTTAATCTGGCACTTTTATAATGTTATTACAGATGTTCATAAACAAGAAAAGTGCATATGAAATCAATCACCTCTGTCTAAAGGAAAGGGAAACTCAAACCGGCCATTGCGGGACAAAACAGCAATCATTGTTGTTTTTATATGGCCTAATATTTTATGAACGATCTTAAGAAAATGCCATTATTATTCTATTCTCTACACCAAAAGAGCCAATGCAATTTCCTAGTTTGTGACTCCTTGTTACTCAAATGACAGTTAAAGAATTAGGATTTTGCCTGGAATATCGCTCAATTTTAATGTTTTTGTATGGCTCAAACCTTTTATTTACTTCAGATCTGATCTAAATCGTAGCATAAGCATGTCTATACCTCAGTACATTTGGCAGCTAAAAAAAAGTATTGCTTTACTTTATTGCTCCTTTACTTTAGATCTGACCCAAAACTTGATCAAGAAAAGGCCATTATTATTCTATTCTCTACTTTAACTTGTTTGCACCGAGAGGTCAATATCCTAGTTTGTGACTCCTTGTTGCTCACACAGCAGTAAAATAATTCGGATGTTGATTCTGATTATAAAACTTTATTAGGAGGTAGGGCTTTGCCTGGAATATTGCTCAATTTACCGACAATTTGAATGTTTTTTTATTGCTCAAAACCTTTCCTTTACTTCAGATCTGATCTAAATCGTAGCATAATCATGTCTGTACCTCAGTACATTTGGCAGCCTGCTCTCTGTTTAACTGTTTAAACAAAAGAAAGAGCGTAGAACTCATCATCGTGCTGCTGAGGCTGCACTAGCACTGGTCAGGTGTGTGTTTCTGTGGGTTTGACCGTGGCAAACTCAGAGCAAAGAAAGGCAAGTCCAAAAAAACATGATAAAAGCAGGTACAGTGTTTTACATCAGGGTACGGCAAAAGGAAGTGGTAAAGCTGGGGTACCTAACTTTTTGTTGAGAAAATTAAGTAGGTGGCGTTTGTCCAAATAGCAAGAGGAGTTTTGTAAAAGTAAACAGTTGTGAACAAATCATATCTTAGGAATCTCAGTGGAAAACCTGTTATTCTTTGCATACTTTTAAGAATGAAGCCAGAACCTTTGGGGCTGAGAGCTGATTGGCCGAGTGAGGGTGGTCTCTTTTTCACATTTCTGTCTGAGAAGGTTGATCCAAAGATGTGACAGAGGACAATAATAAGGATCATAATAATATGACCCAAACTGGGATGACAGCGAGGATGGACTATATCACATATAGTTAAATGAGTGGTTAAATGTGTAAGTACCCCAGCTTTATAAAAAATAATAAGGTGCACAAAAAACAACTTTGAGCTGAATGAACAAATGTCAAGAGAAAACATACCATATGTTTTCTCTTGACATTTGTTCATTCAGCTCAAAGCAAGATAATGCCGTTTGTCAGAGAGTAAAGGCTTCTTCTCACATGCATTTGAGGCGATGCACAATTCCCAAAAAACAAAAACAAAATATTAGATCCGCAAGATTAAGAATATTTACAATTTGATCTTCAAATTACCTGGACTAAACCTTGGCCATTTTTATTTTTATTTTTTATTTTATTTTTTGACGAATATTGTTACTATTAATCATCGTTTCATCTTTCATTAAAACACACAAAAAGGTCCATATAACACAAAGAACAAAAATACAGACATATAACACCGTTCTGTGGAGACAGTTTTTCCAATGCCTCCAGAGTTCAGAAATGTACATAAACTGCAATGTATGAGAAGTAAAAACATCATAATTAAAGTGTCCTCAGACGGTTTCACAAACTCACAGATAAAGTTTCTGATCACAACATGATATTACTGCCCTTGTACTACTTTAGCTTCCTACAAACTAAAAACAGCCTTATGCTAATCCATATGTGTCGAAAGAGTTCTTCAACGACAAGTTCCCTGCACCACAGCTTGAGAACCCCTCATTCTAAACGCTCATATGTTTGAAAAAAAAAAACAAAAACAAAGTGTTTCTCTTTGGTTCAGGTGCTGAGTTCCTCCCTGATAATCCAGAGGTGACTCCTCCATCGCGGCCGCTGTGGCTGTTTACTCTCCAAACAGAGAATAACAGACTGCGTGACCCGAGGCTGCGCGCCTGTTTTGACTGAATTCATTTTCTAATTAACTGGAAACCCAAATCATTTGAGTCTTTGGATTTGAATGAGAGGTGGAATACTAATAAGCCAGATGTTTATTTAAAGCTTTGACACGTTTGATGACATTCGGGTCAGAAGTTGTTGTGTATTAAATATTCTAAGGGCATCTGAAGATTACGACAAACCATAACTGAATGATTAAGCTTCTCTGCGTAATCATGATCCTGGTTCGTTTTTGCCTCAACTGGATTTGTTCATATTTCAGTAACAGACTAAAACATGTAGTACACGTAGTAGTATCTATCAAGTGGAAATGTATCTTTTTTTTTAAGTATAAATAGTTGTTTATACTTTAGCTAAATAGGTATACTGAAGTTCAAAGCATGCATGTATTGAGAATATTTGAATACCTTTTTAACTTATATATTTTTTTTTCTCTATTTGTGCATTGTGGCACGGTGGCTGAGTGGATAGCACTCTCGCTAGCAAGAAGGTCCTGGGTTCAAATCCCGGTCGGAAAAGGGCCTTTCTGAGTGGAGTTTGCATCTTCTCCCCGTGTCTGGGCAGGTTTCCTCCGGGTGCTCCGGAAACTGCCACTAAAAACATGCACAATAGGTCTGGCATGCACCTCCTGTACTGGCGACCCCGCTCCCATCTCTGTGTGGAGTGAGAGGACAAGTGAACAAAAATAACAATTGTAAACCGCTTTGTGACTCTGGTCTGTGAAAGGCGGTATAAAGATTACTTACTTACATTGAAACATGTAATTGTTTGGCAAATCCACATGTTCTAGTGTCAATTCTGATGAAATAAAATGTGTGCACTTTTTTATTCTTTGAACTTTTGAACTTTTTTTACAATATTGGCCAAAAAATAAGGAAATTAGGTCAAGGCTTATTTCAGCTATAATTTCAAGATCAAATAGAGCAAGATTGAATGGTTAATTTGCAAAAATAGATACCGCAGTTGTATTCTCTTTGCTACAGTCTTTGGAAAAGATTTGCTCAAGAAAAGGTGAAACTTTATTTGTCTTGCGCTGAAATTGGTCTTTTTCAGGTCTTTTCTAAAAACGACTTGGTAAAGGACAAATTGTCAGCCTTAATGACACTTATCTAATTTTTGCAAAGGAACATATATACTCTTTGTGATTGTTCAACAGTGTAAAAAGTTCAGACCAGTGAAAATATAGTCTAGTGTAGATTTCAGTTATCTGATATCACCAATTTTTGACTTTTTTACTCATGCAGGATGCAGATATTTAAGATAATATTACTTGTTATAAGTTCAAACCTGTTTATGCACTGCAAAAAGTGAAAATATAGACTAGATTTCAGTGTATTTATCTAATCACACCGATTTTAGACTTTCTTACTCATGCAGGCATACGTAAAAAAAAATTATCCACTGGCAGATCATTTGGATACATTTCCTTTAAAAGTAGCTATTTTGTTCTTGTTTTTGTTGGACCCACCTTCTGCAGTGTGGTTGAATTAATACCATGAATTTAAACATAGTTAGAGGTCAAGGGTCAGTGTGTGGAAATATTTGAGCAAAAGCTATAATTTTGTTAATTCATGCCAGGAAGACAATGTGTAATATAGATATAGCTATACACCCAATTTCTTTTGTACAAACTCCCACTGACTGTATATGGGTAAACAAACAGTATATGAATAGATCGTCCTCAATAGTATTTGCAAGGCCCATAATAGGAGCCAGGCAGGACGAGGAAGTCTGTTTTGCTCAAGTCAAATTAGCTCATCCTTACACACCACGCTCCTTTACGCACATATACATATCCATAGAGGCGCTCTGGGACGCGCGTAAGCCTCATATCTGACCCATTATGTGGCCGGTGCCTTTCCCCCTCTTTGATAATGACTGACAGCTGGACACAAGCGCACTACAAAAAAAAAAAAAATAAAACCTCTTCCTGGCTTTGCGTCCCCGACACGCAGCCAGTCGCGTAGAACAAGGCGAGCGTCGTTTCCACTGAGGTCGCTCGGTTTAAACGCGGTGTCACTGTCCTTTATTAGCGACGTCATGCGCTAATGGGAATATCGATTTTAGTGTCTGGCGGAGCGCGCGTACTGTCGCTTATGTCAAGGATGAGAGGACGACTCAGTTTACTGCCAGGGGTGACACCAAGATCGTCTTTTATGCCTCAAATATAAGTAACATTTATAGGCGATCAGGAGGAGGCCTGTGTGGATTCAGGTTTGGTGATGAAGCGGTGGGAAATATATCCACAAAGGCCTTTATATATATATTTGCTTGTATTCAGATTCCATTGGAATTTTTCCACAACACGCATTTTTGTGGATGGTGAAAGAATCGACAACATTTGTAAAAGTCCAGTGAATTATACAGTTCAAAATCAAAAACAGTGTGCGTAAGAGATATTTGATATAGAGGCAAGGCAAGATTATTTGTATTGCACAGTTCATACAAGCCATCTCAACGTGCTTAACAAAACAAAATAGTAACAATCACACATTAAAATCATAAATAATCCCAGTACAGTATAACATACAGGCCTATATATTATCATGATAAAAGCACTCTTCGTATATTTTCAGACATAGGGCGCAGGATGCATGTCATTCTGTGGCATTATCACCTGGTATATATATAATACATGCAAAGCTCTATGGATTACAGAGCAGCAACGGTTAGTCGACTGCAGTGTGACCATAGTTGATAATAGAATCAATAAACGTTTTGGAATACATATGAACAATAAATCATAGGATACGATTTATCTCAATGATACTGTATTTGTAAATGTGAGAATCAGCTTGGATATACTGCGAGATAGGCCCATATGAGAAATTCCTATAATTCGTAATATATTCCCAGGATTTTATCATTATCCCAATAGGTCTCTTTGTGCACCAGACTTTGATTACAAGAAATACCTCAAAAGTGTTAAAATTGACCATAATCTACATGCATTTAAAAGTATACTGCAGAGGTAACGTAATAATTATCGTTTTGAATCCAAATGTGCAGACAGCCTATATGTGCCTATATCTCCACAGACACTCTCTCATTTTGACTCTCAGCGGAGATTTAGGCTTCAGAGAGGTCGTGACACCGTGTGACAGGTCCCGCCCCGGGGCCCTGAGCTGTCTGTGCCCCCAGTCTGAGCTTGATTTATATACGGACCCACCGAGTCAGCGCGAATGTGACGGTTTGAAATAACAATATATTCAACAGAAAAAAAGGGATTATGCATAAAAGAGAGAGGCAACGATGACAAATGAAGGTTTTGGCAACGATGAAACACGCTGTGGGGATTTAATTCTACAATAAGTGCCAAACAATCCATTTTATTTTAAATTCCAAACCTGTTTTGCTATGGGTATATTCAGACTCTCACCCGTTACATGGTGAATTATATTTGTCCACACTGCGATTGTCTGACCTTAGCAGCGGGGTGTTGGCAACAAAAGCTGCGCCTTTTTTACTCACATCTGACCTCAAAATATGTCTCTTTTCGCTGCCAAGAACATGTACAGAAATGTTGTGGTTATTCCATTAAAATATATGAATAATAGATGACGTTTTTCACATACCCCAAAATAAGGCAATGGCTTAATGTTTCAAGTGAACAATACGCTTGGTTTAAACGCAAACATTTTTTAAAAATAAAAACAAAAAATGAATTGTTTAACTGATTAGTGCAGAATTATACACGCAAATAACATGTTAAATAATCTTGTAATATCACTATCGATAATCAAAATAGTCTAATTGTTTTTTTTTCTTTTTTTTCCTGTGGAGTATAAGTGTTGTCCTTGATATATGTGGAAATAGCTGTGCGTATAATGACTCTAGTCGCTTCATAAACACAAACAAACGGGTCAGAAATGATCGCTGGTGCGTTTGGGAGCCTGTGTGTGCAAGTGTAGCCAGGTCTGCGCACTCGGGCTATCTGTGAATGGGCTCTTTATTGGAGGCGCGGAGTGGGGATTTGCCTTTTATTCGCCTCGCTATGGAAACGCGCTCCACGCCACAAAAATGTCCATGTGAATAAAAGGGATCGGCACAAGGAGCTGTTTCTAGAGAAGCATCTGTTACACTTAGAAACTTAGACTGTTGAGAGAAAGCGAGAAAGAGCGTGCATGCACCCCCGTCCGTGGAGTTAAGTCCTCTTAGCTTCAAGCTTCGTGCGTAAATATAGTTTGTTTGTGGGTTTTATAACGACGCGCTGTAAGTTATACACACCAGGATTACGCATGTGGTTCGTTGATATAGCAGCCAGGTTTTTAGCATAGGCCTGTGTGGACATCCAGGCATAACAAAAAAAAAGAAAGACAAAAGTGACTATAAATACATAAATAACTATGAATGTTTTTTTGCCTTATTATTATTTTTACAACGCTATGCTTATGTGAGGCGAATAAAATCAATCCATCTCAGTTGCTTTGAGAATAACACATCCCAGACATCAGACACAGCCTTTAAAGCTTCAAACGCGCCAAATTACGCACAGCAAAAAAGACAAAATCCAGCAAATGAAGTCAAATAGGCTATATAGAGGCCTGTTTCTGTAATGGCGTGCGTATTGGAGGAGTGTTGTATGTGTGTGTGGGGGGGGGGGGGGGGGGTGTGCGTGTGTGTGTGCGTGTGTGGGTGTGTGTCCTCTGTCTAACCCTGATACAGCGGGCCCATGTCCTCCCCCTGCAGCATCTTCCCCCCGCGGTCAGAGCCCTCACCTCTCCGGCCATGGTGCGCCATGTCTGCCCGCCTGCGCTCCCAGGTTTTCTCCTCTCTTTCCTCCTCCAGCAGCACCTCGGTCTACTTCCACGGCTCCGCGCTCTTTAATGACTTTCTGGTCGCTGCAGTGCTTCTTTTATTTCTCCTAAATGTATGAAAATGTATGCAAATTTAAATCAAGCTTAACCTGGGAGCCCGAGCAATATATTTAATGGAATTTCACAAACCAATAAGGAGACTGGAACGCGCGGAGTCTTCTAATGGCAAATATAATTACGCGCGGGCGAAGTTAGGGCTCAGATATGCAGTTAGATTAGGTTTTTCAATTCAGACACGAGCTGTGGGGAGATTTTTAAATAGTGCTACAATGGAGGAGGCCTGGCTTTGTACGAGCAGTGAAGGATTTGAATCAATGAATTTCATGAGCTGGAAATGTGGGGTTGTCTTGTCTTTTAAAAACTGGGATTTTAATGCCAGTACATTCTCACCTACACATCCGTGACAGTGAAATTTCCACTCCGCGGTAATGAATATTTATATGGGAATGTTCGTGCGTATAGAGCAGCGTGTCAGCCTATCTAGGTGAGATCTTATAAACACCCCAGGAAACATTGCGTTAAAGTTAATCATTAGCGCGCGGGAACTGGTCTGGGTTTGATTGTGGGGCTCCAAATGAAGTGCTGGCACGTCTCACAAATGCCATCGCGCTTTAATCTCCTCCTTCGCACGTGCTGGAGGGTGACACGAGCGGCAATAAACTCGTGCGTAAATCAGTTGGAAACTTTAATTAATAAACAGGAACTGCGCCCCATGCACACTGGCGTCACTCCGCACCAGCATGGAGCAAGTGGACCGACACAGCTCACTTCCGGTTCGAGAACCCCCTATACCTCTCCCCATGAATTGTCTGCACCATAACAGCAGGCACCAAGCAGTGCTTTCAGATGCTGCAGGACAAGGCTTTTCTTGGTGGACTGAAGGACTAGACAGCAGTGTCACCATTACTAAAGCCCACAGGCCTCTGTTATTGTTATTATTATGATTATTGTCATTATTATTATTGTCATATTGTCATTATTATGTTTGCCAAACATGGTAAAAGCTATATGGGGCTGCAAAGTGAACAATGACATATTTATAACACAAGATGACGACATGTAATTTAAATCAGTTCAATAGTACTCTGAGTTGCCGACAACTTGACGTGCAACTGACAAAGCCTCTTCACCAAAAACACTTCCCCATGAAGTCCCTAAGTCTGCTTTTGTGGAGGTAAGTGTGAGTTTGAAATAACGGGATAATTGCCTCATAAATAGACTTATAGAATTGGCCCAGGCAGATATGAACACACATGTGTTTACATCTCCGTTTCCCGATAAAGTTGTGATTACTGTAAACACAATTCAGCAGAGGAGGGTCTTAAAGGAGCACGCGGGCTATTGGTCCGTGAGAGTCGTCACTTCGCGCTGATTGGTCCGAGCAGCTGTCAATCTGAGCAGAGCCAGAGGGAGATGTTTCTGGGCTGCGGTGCAGCCTGGCGTCAGTAGCTCCAGCGGGGTCGAGCAGCAGCATGGCCACAGCGGCGTCCAGCCCCTACACCCTGCTCAGCTCCAGCCCCATGCTGCATGCGGACAGCCAGGCCATGCAGCCCGCCAGCCCCTACAGAAGCCACCACAAACTGCTGCAGAGCGACTACGGACACGCGCTGGGACACCAATGGGAGGGCAGCCCCTGGTCTGGCTCTATGGAGCAGCAGGACGTGAAGCCAGGCATCATCCACCACCACTCCCCCCATCACAACACCCACAACAGCCACCCGGGCGCATGGGGCAGCCCCGTGACCCACAACAACATGTCCTACTCTCAGACGGGCTTCTCTGTGAACAGCATCATGGAGCCCGGGGGCCAGGGCATGCACGGGGGCCTCAGGGACACCCTGAGCCCTGAGCACGGGGACCTGGGTCCGCACCACTGCCACGACCACTCGGACGAGGAGACGCCCACCTCGGACGAGCTGGAGCACTTTGCCAAGCAGTTCAAGCAGCGGCGCATCAAGCTGGGCTTCACGCAGGCAGACGTGGGGCTGGCGCTGGGGACTCTGTACGGGAACGTGTTTTCTCAGACCACCATCTGCAGGTTCGAGGCGCTGCAGCTGAGCTTTAAAAACATGTGCAAACTCAAGCCGCTGCTCAATAAGTGGCTGGAGGAGGCCGACTCGTCCACGGGCAGTGCCAGCAGCATAGACAAGATCGCAGCTCAGGGTCGGAAGAGAAAGAAGCGCACATCCATCGAGGTGAGCGTCAAAGGGGTCCTGGAGACGCACTTCCTCAAGTGTCCCAAACCCTCCGCGCATGAGATTACGTCTCTGGCGGACTCCCTGCAGCTGGAAAAGGAGGTGGTGCGTGTGTGGTTCTGTAACCGGCGGCAGAAGGAGAAGCGCATGACGCCTCCGGGAGAACCGCCACCGCCGCACGAGGGACCCTACTCCCACGGAGACGCCTCGTGCCATGACCTCTGACCCCGGTCAGACTCTCAGACTTTTACAGACACCTGTCCGGCCTTCGTCCTTCCAGCGCCGTGAGGGCATTACTGCATCAGCACCACTCTCTTTTACACCACACGAATCAAGGATATAATAATATTACAAATGTGCCTAGAACCTGCCAGCGCCTTGGTTTGATTCACCATCAGCTCACACTGTCCGCATCCGCCGGGACTGCTGGTCCCTTGTTTTGGCCCTGGATGTTTGCGCGCTCGCAGAGGAGTGAGACCTACAGAAATAAGAGTGGCTCAGTTACTTGTGTTCATTGATTTGCTGCGGACACAGAGGCCGTCTCTCCTCACGCTCCCCTCGGGCTCAAACGCACTGCTTTAGTTCTCCTATTTACACTCATTATTTTGTAACGCAATATGTAATTATTTTCTCCAGTAGGCCCTGAGTCATTTGACGCGTAGAGGAAGCATAGCACTTACAGAGCAGGGTCCTGCTCTCTCTTTGGCCTGTAGCTTCACATTATTGTTATGTTGTGTTTTCATCCACGTTCGACCATAAACTGTGTGGACTGCAGCGCGACGTACGCGACACCTGCCTATACTTTTATTGTTCACTATCGAAAAACAAATTTTATAATCCTCCTGTTTATCCGTTTATTTCTTAAGTATTTTTTCGAATATTGTACAGTTTTATATATTACTCTTTTGAAGTCATTAATTTAAACAGAAATGATCTTAGTTATTATCCGCACCTAATTAGCAGCGTACAAAACAAACAGGATATTTTCCATAAGAACTGTTTGGGCTTTGGTCCAAATTTCGATGACAGCTCAAGTAATTATTTATTTTCAGTATAAAGCTTGTATTATGTTTCCAAATAAACTATGTATGTTGTAAAAAAGAAACAAAACAATTCAAGTCTTTACTGTCATAACACACTGAGTCTGGAGACAAGGGGAAAGATCGACCAACTCAACTTTCTTATTCGTAATACACTTATTTTTATTGTTATTGTAAACATTTATTTTATTATTAGAATTATCGTTATTTTTTGATTGATTAGTTATTTATGAAGATACATTTGTTAATATTCTCACTGCTGAAAATCAAAATCTAGCAAATTGTTTACATATAATCTTGAAATTAATTAATAAATTATATATATATATATAATGTATGTATATAATGTATGTATATATATATATATATATATATATATATATATATATATATATATATATATATATAATAATTTCAAGATTTCAATTTTTTTTTTTTATAATTTTGAATAGCTTATCTTTTTGATCAGATTTGATATAAATTCTTGTTCTTTCCATCACTAATTTATGAGAAAGATTGTTTGGATTGCATTGTACATAAAACGTGCAATAGGCCTAATGTTTTATAAATGATTTAAAATGATTGCGTAAACAAAACTGTCTCTTTGGGGAAACAGAGAAAATTGCCTTTTGGACGAGAGCAATGTTGTTATTTTCCCTTTCTCTCTCTCTTGGTGGATACTCACTTAAGCTGAGATACTCACCAATGACCCACAGACAATCGTTCCCCTCACTACACTTAAACTATTGTTTTTATCTTTTTGTATTCTCTATTTCTGAATCCATGGCACCATAACAAAGCAGCATAACCTTGACTCATGCTCCAATGTCACAGCCTGCCCATGCCATCTAAATATCAGTCCAACTCTGTCCAATCTGCACTTTTCTGTTGGTCCTTTGCCTCATTTGGACCACTTTCCTCTGTTTCGTGTTCCTTCCTCTTCCTCCTCTTGTTATTGTCCAAACCCTCTGCCCTCCTCAATCAGACATGCGTGATTTATCGCCCAGTCCGCTTGAGCTGACATCAAAACACAAAGACACCATGCACACAGCACCAAAAACCCCATTTCAAAGGCGACACAGCTGCATAGACTTGTGTCGCCTTGCAAAAAGACATGGACTTGCTTTCCTGAAAAGTCATAAAATAATTTGAGCTGGGGTTTACAAAAAGTGTTCTATGCTTGTTGTCCAAACTAAAGATTTGGAGAGGCTTGGTGGTGAAAAAGGGTGCCCGGCCTTGCCTTGAAATGGAGTAGCCTGACTGGAATACTAATGTGGGTGAATTTATGCATGTCCTCAGTCTGCAGTCCTGAGAGGGGGGTGGGGGAAGCGGCTGGGGAGGGGGAGAGAGGGCGGAGGTGAACTGTGGCTGTATATGGAGAAGAAGCGTGCCTGATTGATTCCATCTATTTTTTCCCCTAAAAAAAATCCTATTTTTCAATCTGCAGAGAAAACAATCAAAGAACGAAAAGATTTTGTTGTTAAAAAAAACAACAAAACAAGAAAAAGGCCTAATTTGTAATTACTGCATATATTTTTTAAAGTCTGCATAGTAGTTTTATAAGCTTGAATCCCGGAGAAGAATATTCTGCTGGCTCTAACTTTCAATATTAATCCTTCCACCAGTAAAAAGCATGATTTTAGTGGCTTTAAAACAATGTATTTTTGTATTTGTATATTTGGACTAAGAAATTGGCATTTTTGAGTGCCTATAGTTTTTTGTCATATAATAAAATCAAAGTACTACACAGTATACAGTATACCTGATTGGAGATAAGGGTCCACCCATCCATTTTCCTCTGCTTTATCCATTGGGTCAAAAATAACATATCAGCGACAATATCTTGAATTAATTTACTATTTCTTTCCAAGCAGGAGCCAGATACAAGCAGCACTGTGGTGTTTTGCATTGCTTCCCACAGAGTTTCTGGACCATTTGTACCGGTCCCCTCTGCCAACACCATACCAACATGGCCGACAGCTCTATAATAGACTGAATGGGATGAGTATTTATAAAGCTGCTGTGTTTGACCAGGCACTAAAATAGGTTACAACCGACTGCGTTCAAAAACATTAATCACAGGAGAACATTTGAGAATCGATAAATATTTATGGTGTCACTTTTTCTGCAGCTTTGAATGATCGAACATAGGTTTTTCGCAGTGTTGCATGGAAGCGGAAGCGTCTTATTTATAGGTCAGTTGTTAATCTTTATGTGAAATTGTCGTTTTGTACTTTTATTGTCATCACTTAGTATGCTGGCATTTTCTAAAAGGTTAGAATCCTAATCTAAAACACTGAATATGCAAACCGTGCTGCAGGTGCATTACGAACACAGCACAATACTTTTTTATATCAGAAAAATATTGGCCAATTTGGAACGATAACCTATGCTTTAAACTCAGCAAATCAAAAGAAATGTGCTCATATTTCTTCCGCCTGTATGTACACAACAGCAATGAACCTTGGCACTTGAGAAAGTAGTTTAAAGAGAGTAAAAAATCTTGAAACTTTCTCACAGTTGAACAGATTGTGGAAGAGGCTGCTGAGATAAAAGCGTGGACTGGTATCAGAGAGAGAGGGGTGACTGGTGTTTAGCAGAGAGAGGCACAGCGGGTCACAGAGAGGACGCCGTACTAATACTTTCTCTTTAATTAGAGTCAGGAGAGAGGGAAAAAACAGCAGCTTCAGACACTACAGCCCAGAGGAGGCAGACGAGCCCCCAATCAGCATCAGAGGACGCCAGACTGCTGCACTTTTTATGCATTTATACAGCTGGGGTATAGAGGAGAGCGCAGGGTAAGTTGGGACAGGTTTTGCTTGGTCGTTGCCTGGGCATGAGGAAAAGATACAAGGAATTAAAAACACAATAAAACTGTGCATTTAAAAAAAAAAGATGTGTATCAAGTGAGACGAGGAGATCTAGGACAAAGCAGTTCAAAAAAAGTGTCTAAACTTGCCTCAGGGAACGTCAATGAGCCATGTCAGTGGGTAAGTTGAGCCAAGACAGTGGGAAATATGGGCCAAGTCAGTAGGTTATTTGAGCCATGTCAGTGGGTAAGTTGGGCCGAGTCAGTGGGTAAGTTGGGCCAAGTCAGTGGGTAAGTTGGGCCAAGTCAGTGGGTAAGTTGAATCAAGTCAGTGGGTAAGTTGATCCATCAAAAAAAAAGTGAATATAGTTTTTGTAAAGTAAAATGGGAAATTTCATGGTCAGTTTTTACTCAGTTTGCACAAACCACAATATTGCAGGTGAAAAGGACAGAAGTCAGAAATGTTCATTAAACTACTCGATTACAAAATAGCTTTGATTACAGTTTTATTATAATCACTGACACCCTTGTGAAACTTTACAACTCACCACCACAGAGTCATAGAAGTTCCTGAAGTTCCTCGGGTCCAAAAGATCTGGGTCTCCTGAGCAGGTAGAGGCAGCTTTGGTCCTTCCTGAAGCGAGCGTCTGTGTTTGTTAGTCCAGTTTGTGTTTCAGATGAAGACCGAGGTACTTGTAAAGAATCCATTCTCTCAACTCAAATCTGTCACCATCTCCTTGGTCTTCCCCCACATTGATGAGAAGGTGGTTTGACTGTCACCAGGTCTACAAAGTCCACCCTCAGTGATGAGACCTGTGAGGGCCAACACAGTTGACTGTCTCCTTTGCCTAAGGGAGTTCAATTCATTTACATTTTTTTCTTGTAAAGCCCTAAATCACAACAGTAAGTTATCTCAAAGGACTTTACAAAATGGTAAAATTTGCCAACACAGATCAGAGATTTAAACAGTTTCTAGGAAGTTTACGTAATCACAAAATCAAACCATTGGTTCAATTTACCCCATGACATCATAGATTCTGGTTGATATTGAGAGGACTCTTTCTATTGGCATAAACCCGATAAAAAAACGTAGGCACCCTAGCGTTTTTTCAAGTTTCAGTTAAAGTTTCTCAATGTCAGCGTGGTTAGATATTAGTCTTGCATTGGATGATCAGAAATCCATAGTCATATTTTACCATGTTGGTTTGCTTGACAATGATCTGAACATAAGTAGTTGCACTGATTCTCTGCATATATCGAGACACACAACTGACAGTGGACAGCTGTGGACGAATGAAGGGGCAGAGAGCAGAATGATACACTTTCAGGTACAAGTCAGGTGTGTGGAGAGGCAACTATCCTGAAGAATGTTTTTTGTATTTTTTTCAGGGCCGTAAAAACCTCCAAAATGAAAGAAAAAAGGCTTCAGGTGAGGAACCATACAATGTTTTGAAAAACTGAACTTGAACTGATTTTTTTGTCTCATTACGACCACAGACATAAAGATATTTGATTGGGATTTTATGTGAAAGACCAACACAAAGTGATCGACAATGGTGAAGTGAAGTACAGTACTTTTTGGTTTACAAATAGAACATGTGGCAAAATAGTTCACTGCAAACAATTACTTTCAGAAGTTTCTTGATGATTGATGAATGGTCAAAGTTTGAAAGAGTGACGGAGACAAATGTAGAGTAATGTTTGAAGAAAAGCTGTTGGAAGTTCTTCAAAAGACTTGAGACTGGGGTGGGACTTTATCTTCCATCAAGAAAAAAAATCCTAAACATAAAGCATTTTCATACAATGAAATAGTTTGGAACAAAACATTCCCATGTGTTAGGATTGCTCAGTCCAAGTCCAGACATGTCCTGTCAACAAACATATCCAATCTGAAAACTGCAACTGCCATGAAGCTCAGGCTGTTTTGTAATAGTAACAATAACGGGCAAAAAGTCCCTAGATCTACAAAGCTTTAGATTCAACCTGGAAGAGGGATGAATACTTTTGCAAACCAAACCAATATATTTTTTTTAGTTATCTATTATTTAGGCGACAGTGGCTCAGTTGGTAGAGCATTGGCCTTTGGGCCTGAAGGTTGTGGGTTTGACCCCACCACAAGACTTACTTCATGACTCCCACTGATGACTGCAGCCGTTGTGTCCTTGGGCAAGACACTTAACCCCACTTTGCCTGAAGCCCCCGCTGAAAGATCTCAGCTCCTGTGGACTCACCACCTGCAGGAGGATCAGTGAGGGGCTGGTGCTATGTGTACTGGGTGCAGCTCTGACTGCCACCCCCCTGACCCAGAAATGGATTAAGGGGAAGAAAATGAATGGATCTATTATTTAGTTTCACTTCACATTGTGTTTGTCGTTCAAAAAATGTCATGTCTTTATTGTAAAGGATTAAAGTTAAAGACACTGTAACTGCATCCTGGGCATCAAAGTGTTTATGTCAAATTGTGCCCAATAATATTCAGAAATTTTTTTCAGATTTTTGTTGTTGTTTGTTTACAAATCATGCAAACAAGACACACTGAGGCTCTAACATGGCATGTTAGCTGCAGACCTTCAGACACTTTGGCCTGGACCAAGAGTCTGGTGGTATCGCGGTAAATCACTCAAAGATTAAAAAATGTTATTAACATTGAACAATGAGAGATTTGCTGATCTATGCCACACCTTGTTGCTCTGAGATTGCCTTCATTTCATTGTAATCCATTACACAAGTCCCTCAGTAATTAAAGACAAGCAATTAAAAGTCAGACAGCGTTTGAAAACACTCCAAATCTGCTACAATCGTTTGTAATCCTTGCATAAGCACTTTGTATCTGAATGAATGAAAAGTAATTTCAAGAACAATAATGTTATTGTAATCGTTGATGACGAAAGAAAGGAAACATTAGAATTATATTTCAAAGATAGAACAGGAACCATCCTTTCACTTTTTTATTCATTAAATGGCTACATTCACTATTGTGTCTTTTCATGTTCCCCGTGCGCCTGCGACAGTAATCCCATTCCTCTGCACTTTCCAGAGGACATTCAGAGTTTTTGGTGCACTCATATTTATTGCTTATTGTCTGGGTGTTCTTCTGTCACACAGAGTCAACTCTTCTGGGACACATGGATCCATTAGCAGACCGAGTCTGGGCCAAATCCAGCTCCAGTGATGTTAGCACTAAAGAGGATGTTAGTCCTCAGACGCTGCTCCTCACATGAGAATAAAAGCAGATATAAAGTCTTTTAGTGATGCATTAGGCACAAATAGTATTTTTGGCTTTGGAAGAAACTTTTGGTCTCTTCTACAATTAGCAGCTCTGTGATTACACTAAGGGCCTCATTCATCCAGGGTTTGCTCATGTGCAAAAGTGATTCTTCCCTTTATAATTTGAGTAAACTTGTTTATTGTACACATGATACTTGGTTTAGTCACAATGGAACAAAACACACATTGTTTTACTTTGTACCTGAACTTTAGCACCTGATTGATAAGTGTCCCTATGAGTACACTTGTTATAAATGCAACAATGTCTAACGGAAATGTTCATGGTGGCTGAGTGGACAGTTCTTATGCCTCACCCAAGGTCCCAAGGTCCTGGGTCCAATCCTGTACCAGCTCTTTTTGTGTTGAGTTGTGTAGGTTTGTCCCTGTGCCTTGGTGGGTTTCCTCCGGGGGCTCCAGTTTATCTATACCACCCTAAACATGGGCGAGTAATAGTGGTGGTCAGTGGGGCTGATGCACGTTGCCTCTATTTGGTCTGTCTGCCCCAGGGCACCTGTAACTGCAGTATTAGTTTACCAGGAATGTTTATGCATGTACTGAATGAATAGTGACTTATGCTCCAACGAGAGAGTTTATACAAGTTTATAGTTAATGTTGTCAAAGAGGATTTGTAAATTGGACAATTTCCAGGAAGTAAATAAATACAGACATAACAGACAAAAACAGACATGGAAAACATATAATAAAAAATAAATAAAATTACATAAATATGAAAAAATCAACAAATTTTTTTTAAGGCAGACAAAATGCTGACAAATCAACAATACCAAAGTAAAGGAATTTGGAAATTTTTTGCATTGTAGTTCAAGTTTAACTAAGCCTGAATATTCAGATTGATGAATGCCGCAGGAGTGCATTGACAAGAGGTCAAGGTTACCAAACTATTAACGGCGGAGCGTGTTGGCCACGCTCGAATCACAGCCTGTGCTTTGGGAAGCTATCCACAGTATTCTCTCCATCAGCACATTCTCTCATTTATAGTTCAATCAATTGTTATATTTTCTATGATTTGAAATTATAATTTGAACAGTCAATAGCACAGCATGAATGGAGCTTCCCAATATGTTTTCATAATAATATTTTCCCTGCACAATGCATTCCTAGCCATTAATTGCTTATCTCATCTCTATCTTCAAAGAGTTGATCCGTGGCTGTCAGTGCTGTTTTGAAGAAGTACAGTTGGGGGAGGATTTCACACCAAAGAAAGGGAGGGGGCAAAGTAAATTGACGGAGAGAGCATAGAGAAATATGACTAATTGTGTAATGGTAAATCCAATTCTTACTCTCAGTTCTGGCTTCTTCATAGTAGCTTTCATGTGTGGGTGGGGGAGGGGCTGGGAGCTGTGCAAATGTCTCTATATAATCAGGCTAAATAGAAAAATGAAGCTTCTCGTTTGCTGGAGGGAGAGATGTGTGTAATGTATTTAGATCAGGACAGCTTTCCCCATTTACAAACATTTTAATGGTAAAAACAGTGCCATTAGACATCTGCCTGTGCGATCCCCTCACTCCTCCCCATTGAGGCTGAAACATGTTGGCGCAATTACTTTGACAATTAAAACTATATTAAGGTCGCGCCGTGTGATAGGTTCATTAAGGAACAAATGAGCATAAAGGCTACAGACCCACACTGGAGGCTAAATGTACGCTCAACATCCAGATGCAGTCAGGAGATGGCACATAAACACTTTATTGTCACGTTATATAGTCTTCTAAAATCAAGTTAAAATATTCGAAAGGGATTTATGTTGTGCATCACTGTAATTGTTATGATGTCTAATATATCCAATTTATGGCAAAAGGTAGAGGAGAAAATAAGTATGAGTGGCCTGCTGAATTTTAAAAATGTGGGAGAAAAAAAGGATTTACCTATCAAAAGCTAACCAGGAAGTACACAGCACACTATTAGATATGGATATATTAATTATTAAATATCTATTTCTTAGCGCCTGAGGTTAAGGTTGAATCTTCAAAAGTCGTCCTCTTTTAGGCCTGTTATTAGAAAAGATAATAAATGAACAATAGTGGACTGTCGACTGAAATAAAGATAAAAACTACTAAATATATTTACATTTAAAAATCTGCTGTGAAAATATGTCATAGTCTAAAGTTCAAGTTGACTCTACAAGTTTTCTATGTGTATTCTAATGAAATGAAACCAAATCCAGGGTAACTTTAAAACACAAAAATCCAAACAAAAAAACAAGCCAGGAATACACAGGGAGGGACAGCAGAAGTAGTAAAAAGTACAAGGTATAAATACATTCATAAATACATACAGCACTAATATAAATAGGAGAACTCAAAAAGGCAAGACAACAGATGAGGTAACAAAGTAAATCAAAGTTTAAAAAATAAAATAATGTGTAAATTATAATGTGGCAAAGCCCTGATAATGGTGACATGGCATTGGAAGGTCCATCCATCCATCCATTTTCTACCCTTTAATCCATTTCTGGGTCAGGGGGGTGGCAGTCAGAGATAACACCCAAGTCTCATAGCACCAGCCCCTCACTGACCCTCTGCAGGTGGTGAGTCCACAGGAGGACGGCTGCTCTCTGAGTGTGAGCATAGCCTTGATCTTTCAGTGGGGGCTTTGGGCAAAGTGAGGTTAAGTGTCTTGCCGAAGGACACAACGGCAGCAGTCATCAGCGGGAGTTGGTGGAGAAGGTGTAGAGGTGGGAATTGAACCCACGACCTTCAGGCCTTAAGGCCAATGCTCTACCAACTGAGCTACTGTCGCCCCGGAATTGGAAGGTTCTGTTTTTTAATTTTGAGGCAATTTCTCAATATTTTGCTTTCTTGTCTGACAACATCAAATTAATCTCCAAGTCTGGTTCAATCAATTTCCAAACGCTTGAAGCTGCCACGTTCATCTGTTCCAATAATTATGAACGCAAACTCCATGAGAACGTCTAAAGCCATCACACCTCAGGAAGGAGATGGATATTGAGAACCACGAGGAGAGCGGGCTTTTGGTCAGAACAACAGCCAGTGACCTTCATAAGACAAAATATGTGACAAAATCCAAACAAAAAATGGCAAATGTCTGAATGGGTTTGTAGGAAAGAAGAAGCCAATACTCAGCGTTCTAAATTGGACATTTGAAGGGAAAGGTCGGAGGGAAAAAAAATGCTTTTAGGTAATGGCACCAACTTAAAGGTATATAGGAGGATTTTCTACTTCCAAGTGGATCATAAAGACTATTGGTCCTCCTAAATTGTCAATCATTCTGGTGATATGTGTTTGTCAAATAAGACCAAAGAGTTTTGTTCAAAAAGTGGAGAGGGCGGTTCTTTCCTTAATTTGGGAAAATCCTCCCTTATACATTTAAAGAAGCAGTATGTGAAAATCTTGCCAAAAGTGGTACTGCACCCTCTCCCACTCTCCCTGACTCAGGTTGCCAGATATGCAGATGAATCCAGCCGGGACCATAATATCTGAAAAGAGTTTTGTCTACAACAAATCTATATCCAACACCTTTTTCACAAAAGCCCTGATAGAAATCTGGTTTTATTCCTTGTTTTGTCCTCAATGATTTGAGAATCATAACAAACCCTTTTTAGTTCTGCAGCCACATGTTACTTTACCAGTGAGATTAGCTTGACGTGGTGAATTCTGGCAACCCGACAGAACAGACAGACTTTCTGATTGGTGAAACGGTGGAGGGCGGGGCATCAAAATAAAAACAAGAACAAGATTCACGGGCTGAAAAATTAATTTTGAAATTCAAATATCTCGGCTGAACTACTGTTATCAGTTAAAGAAGTATTTCGAAAAGAGGCATGGTTCATTTATGCCTTTGGACATAGCAGACATTATTTAACGATGACTTGACATGAAAATCTTACATACTGCTACTTTAACTAAATCACAGTGTGACGGTGCTACTGTAGTTTCACGTCTTATGGATATTTTAAAACACTTTGAAGCAACTATGGCTAAAGCTGAACTCGTCATAATGCCAGTATGCGGGACTCCACTTCATGTTTTGGTTATCTGAAGGCCGAAGCTACTAGCGCCATGGAAGGTGCTGATTGGACTGTTTTAGATTCCTTTAAAATCAAAGCATGTTGTAAAATCATTATTCATGTCTCTTTACCATCGACAATAAAACATGTCTTCTGCGACCCAAACCGATCCGCAACAGTCTTTTAATAGTTTAAATTCATTTTTTCCGCGTGTCCTGTATATTTACTGCCTACTGTACACCAGACTGTATGCATCTTTAATCCAGACAAGCCATAGACTGGAGACGATTGGTTACTGTGCATAATCGTCGACAAATCAAGCTTAATAATTTTAGTTGTTGATTTTCTTTTGCACTTGATAACGCACAGCCTGATGAAGGAGCTGTCTGTGGAAATATTGAATCTCAAAACAACAGCAAAAAGTTAAAGCTTGGGAAGAAATGGCGCTTCCAAATGGACGACAACTCCGAGATTACAGTCATACGTATAACAAAAGTTGTCCATGTCCTGGTCATTGCAAAGCCTTGATCTTAATCTCATGACAGAAATTCAGGTAGAGCAAATCAGGCAGTTACGGTGGCAAAACGTGACTCTGGAGGAATGGGCCAGAATTCCAACCAAGTCATGCAGTTTAAAGGAAAACCTACCAAATGCCATCAAACACTTGCTTGAATATATTTTATTTTAGTGTAAAAAAAGATTGTCAAAAGAATCCATACTATGTTATCGAGAAGAAAGATAATGTCGGAAACAACAACGTCGACATGAGAAGTTCAGTTTACATTTCTTTATTACGAGGAATAGCCTCTTGAGATGCATAATCTCGTTTTCAGGAGGGTCCTCAAAAATAGCAACACAAGTAGCAGCAGTGGTTGTCAAATAAATGCAGTTACAGTAAAGTGTAACAAATAAAAAACATAACAAATTACAGTAAATAAATTCAATAAAATAACAGACAAAAAAAACAAAAAACAACAATACAAGGACAGAAACATTCACTCTCACACACATGCACACACAGAGCTATCAGAGGTCAGAGGTCACCCTACTCCTCAAACTAAGACAGTGAAAACCAAAGGATATAATATTTAAAAGAAAGTTCAGTAGCAGTTACAAACATTACATAGATGCCTTAGTACAGCAACTTTAAAAAGAGAAAAAGAAGTTAAAGAGCGAATAGAGGCCGGAAGGAGATTCCAGTCGTTTGGGGCTTTATATTGTTGTTTATAAGTTCAGTCCGGTTTGCAAAGTTCTTGTCCCGATACGAATCCATTAGTCTATTTTGACAAGCTCTCTTTCAACACATCTCTCAGCTGTCCTCTGCTTTCACAGCTTCTGGGATTCCCTGGTCTCTGGTCAGTGACTTAAATCTCTTCTTCTTTCTTTTGCATGATGTAGTTTCCCAATCCGTCAAAAGTTAAAGTAATGGACCGTACAGCTGAGAAATGAAACGCAGTAGGCCACCCGACACCTTGAATCATCCGCGAGCCAGTATTTTGCGCATTAACACAAATCTCGTTGGTACCAGAAGCGCAGAAAGACGGGCGTGTTTATGGTTGCGTGCGTGTGCGTAAATCACTGTGTCTGATATCTCCATTTGAGACGCTGGGCCGATCAGCGCGTCCTGCTTGTTCCACATTACCTCATTATCACGGGCGCTCAGTCCATTAATTGTCTTGCTTATATTAGGCAGACGTATACACACATTACGCACAAGAAGTCGCACGTACGGTGGACCCACGACGGCGGCGAGCGCGTCGGCTCTTCCTCCTCTGACAGCTAATGGCTTCATTACGAGCCCAGTGTTAATTAGATGACTTTGGGGAAGGCGCCCTTGTTAATGAGGATAAATAGATTCACACCTGAATGGGAGCCTGCCACGTCCCGCACTTTGGGAACCTGGGGCCAATAGACCCCAAATATATCATGACAACACTTGATTATAGCTGTGGTTGTTTTCACACACGGTGGCCCTGCTTTATCACCAGAGCGTAGAGAAAGGTGTGTATATCATGAGCGTATATGTTGTGGTTGTATATATTTTGGTTGTGAATATTGTTGGGTATATATTTTGGTTGTATATATTGTGGTTGTAAATATATTTTGGGTGTATATGTTTTTGGTGTATACATATTGTGGATGTATAAATTCCATCCATCCATCCATCCATCCATTTTCTTCCCCTTTATCCATTTCTGGGTCGGGGGGTGGCAGTCAGAGCTGCACCCAGTACACCAGCCCCTCACTGATCCTCCTGCAGGTGGTGAGTCCACAGGAGCTGAGATCTTTCAGCGGGGGCTTCAGGCAAAGTTAGGTTAAGTGTCTTGCCCAAGGACACAACGACAGCAGTCATCAGTGGGAGTCTTGAAGTAGGTCTTATGGTGGGCTCGAACCCACGACCTTCAGGCTCAAAGGCCAATGGTGTATTACATAAATATGTGACCAGAGGGCGTGGGGACTGTGAACCTGTCCTTTTCAGGTGTTCAGCAGATTTGACTTTGATGAATGTGACGTGTGTGAAAATGTAACTTTATAATTGTATAATGTGACGATCATGACTGGCATCAAAGGGAGACTGTGGCTCAGAGGTTGGCGCTTGTGCTTCACTGCAAGAAGGTCCTGGGTTCGATTCAACTTTGTGAGTTGAGTTCGCTCGTTCTCCCTGTGTTTATGAAGGTTTTCTCTGGGTACTCCGGTTTCTCCTACAATAGTTCAAAGCAAAGTGACTGTGGGACAACGG
The DNA here is from genome assembly GCA_964034765.1 of Knipowitschia caucasica. Lineage (NCBI taxonomy): Eukaryota > Metazoa > Chordata > Actinopteri > Gobiiformes > Gobiidae > Knipowitschia > Knipowitschia caucasica. The sequence continues at coordinate 35,830,241 of OZ035830.1, read as the reverse complement.
ATGGACACTATCCCAAAGCAACAAATCCAGAAATAAGTTATCAACGCACAGTTCCAATCAAGTAAACAAGACATTTCGTTGCAGCTACACGACCTCATGAACAGTCGCACACGTTCATGTTATGAATCAGATGGTGCTGTGTTCAGGTGTGCACCATTCCTCACACTCATTTGGGCTGTAAGCTTCATAACATTTACAGTGTGTTTATGAATGAGGGCCATTGTGCTGGTGGTTGTCCCTCTCTTGGTGACAATATTGAAACAAAGTTAAAAAAACAAGACCATTTTGCACTCTCCAATGATAAGGCACTACAGTATGTATTTCTTTGTGTGCATCCTATAGCCTGTTTTAAATTATCCTTTGTGCAATATATTACTATTGTTGCAGTACCTTAGAAGAATTATGCTTCTATTTATGTTTGTCTGGGTCAGTGCTCTATACTTGATACCCGAATTTATGCTACAGGAGATCAACAAAGTATCTATCCATCAATCTAACCTACCTTTCCTTCATCACAATTTCTACCCTTTTCCAAATTAAACATCTCAGACGTGTCCTACTGGGTAAAATTACGCATGAGCGAGTATCAGAACATGACTAAAGTAATTAAACTAAGTCTTCATATGTAGCACCTGCATCCATCTCGAATCAAATGCCTAACGTCAGAATAACCATCTTCCTGTATTATATTGCCTACTAGCCCAAACAAAACGCGTGCCAGCCGGGTGGACTTATTAGCAAGCGTGGTCGATTAGCGCCAGGAGGCCAAAACAAAGAGCACTATGTCAAACCAATTAGGCCACTGTTTACTTCTTATAGCTTCTAGTCTGACTACAAAATGCACCTAATCCTGCAGAGAGGAGGGAGGGAGGGAGGAGAAAGTATGGGACGTATAGGAAAGGAAAAAAAGGGGGTTCAGACAACAGCTGGTCCACGGGCCAAAGTGTGCGTAATTGTGTGTGTTTGTGTGCGCTCCATCCATCTGCGCGTCGCTGCCCTGCGCACGGCCTCCGCGGTCTGCTCCTGACAGCTCCAGCACACACCAGTGGTCGGACGAAAGGGCGCAAGTCTCTGGGGAGAAGGGGGTTGAATGTGGAGGCTGCCTGGCGAGAGATCATTTACATAGGAGCAGAGCAGCAGCGCGCAGGGGACCCGTCTGTTTAAATGTGGCGGGAGAGAGAGGAGAGGGAGAGAGTGAGAGTGAGAGAGAGAGGGGTACGTCGTACGTGTGAATGAACAATCAGGACATCTAGCGGTTCATAGTGGTACTACAGTGGATCTTCAAATATGACGTTAATAAGGAGTCCTCAATGCAGAATTTCCAGATAATTGGAAATACAAGTCGAAAACCATGGTCGATAAAGGCAAAGTGTTCAAGTCGATTGTATTTTGTATCAGTTTGTCTGGGTCAATGTGGTAAAGAGCCACGCCAAACCAAATGGTGAATTTGAATATAAAAAAATAAAAAGAATCCTCAGTCTGATGTATCCTGTACATACTTTAGAACATAGGCAATTATATGGCATATAGCATGTTTCAGGTTTCCTCTGCATATACAATTAAGACCTGATTTAGACCAAAAAAGTCCTGTTTCAGACCTCTGGAAATGTAGACTTCTACTGCCATAATAAACAGTGTCAGGGTTGGAAGTTTGATAACCAGCTCAGGCCGTGGCTGGTTTAGTCCTGCTATGGTTGGAGGAATAATAATAATTATTAAATTGAATACAAGTTTCTTGGTTTTTTGTTCTGGGTTTGGTTAATTTTCTTCGTTGAGTCATAGCTTCTGATAACAAGCAATTGGTCTAAAACCAGGTTGGTACATAGTCAGGTCATTTCTCTCACTATAAAAAGACAGCAATGTGCATGTTAATAATGATCTTTAATGTCAATATATACAGAACCTGAAAGAAAAATAGAATCTTAAAAATCAAATGAAATAAATACATTATCATACAATTTCCACAATGTCTTTTGAAGAGATACCCATGGAAATGTCTTTTTTTAATATATATATTTATATATTTATAATTCAGCTTCTCTGGTTCAAAGGGGTGTCCCCCGTTACCCCCCCAGCATAATCCCTACGGCTCCCCCGTCTGCTCTTCATCGCAAACAGCTTCGATACTTCACCTTTGCACCATTTTTGCACTATTTTTAGCTTCATCCATCTGCAGCATCACATTGAATACACTAACATCACAAACAGACATGATGTTCATTTTTTAGAGAACGATGTGGTCACCTGCATGTATCTTTACCGATCAAGCACAACATTATGACCACGGGCTCTGAGTAGTGTATAGAATATGAAACACGACAAACTATATGACCTGATGTCTTTCCATTTCCACTGAAAATGTATTAACTCTTTAGGTGCCAAAGAAGAAAAAAATTCACTCTCTCTGATACCACTAAAGTTTCCCTCAATTTTGCCCAAAATATTTATATTCACTTGTGTTTTGAGTATAGTTCTCCTTTTTTTGTCAATCAAAAAATTTCAGAGAACTCTGGCTAATAAAATATGCTAACTTTTGACCACTCCGTCGCACTACCACAATACTGATCCAGACTAAAAACAGTCGGATAAAAGTTGATTCAAACTTTGGACACACTGATTACTGTAGTGTGTTACAAATCAAGATTCCTGTAGTTGACAAACAAAGAAAAACTATTTTCTGACAATTTAAAATTGCAAATTCAATTCAGCCCAATAAAGCTGGGGTACCCAACTCTGTCGCCCATTACTTTGTCCTAACCAAAATAATCTTGTAAAAGTACAATAGTGTGAACCAATCAGACCACAACATGCATCTATTCTAACAGAAGACATGTGATGTGATGAAAGGCAAACAATGTGATAACTAGTGATAAAAAGTGTGTTTTTAGAGCTTGGGACCGCTTAATATTATTAGTTACATCTTTTTGGTTTGAAAGTGAAGGACCTCAGCTTTAAATAATGCCATAATGAAAATGCACTGTGACCGTTTGTCAGTGGTCAGTGTAATGCTTGATCGGTAAATGAAACAGAAGTGCTGGTAGATGTATTCATTTGATCTTGGGGGGGATTTTTTTTTTCTCATTTCAACTTTTTTTTTTACAAGCCCTGTGAAGAGAATATTTCCTCCTCATATTTCCCCCGAACTAGTCAATAACACACAATCATTCCTGCACGTTCCCACATACATCACTTTGAGGAAAACTGCGAGCAAAGCAAACAGGCAAGACGTACACGTAGAGAAAGAGAGAAAAACATAGAAATATTAGGCTTAGCTACGTCGATGAAGAGCAGTGAAGGGGGGTTCTGGGGGTCCACAGTTTTTTCTTTTTTGAAGCAGCTTTGAATCAGCCAATCACAGTGAAGGAAAAAACATCAGCTGGTGCGAATCTTCCCCGGCCAGAGGAAGAGAGGATGAGAAGGCGAGGAGGGCAAGTGCATATGAGAAAGCTGAGGAAATACACATCAGGCTACATCGGTGCATTAAAACGTCACGGGAAAGACGGAAGTGCGGGTAGTGCCGTTCAAAGTCACACGCCGACGTTAAAACTAAAGAAAAAAACTGTACAAGCATGTGTTTTATTTTTATTTTGACGATAAAGAGGACCCAGTTTAAACCTGATAATGTGGCTATTTCTTTTGACCTTTCAAGTTTTGGACTGAGAAATAGAATACCAGAGAAATGCGCTTAATTGTGGTTATTTTTCATCTAAATCAAACATTGCGGGCAGCCATTGAAGACATGGTTTTTAAGAACGCAACCAGTTTGGAGGCAATAATGTGGTTTTAAAAAGGCAGAATAAAAGGCTTTGAAGATTAGTTCCTATGTTAAGGAAATGTCACAGTGTACCAGGATTGATATGGGAGCATTTACACAGAAGGGAGGAGGAACAGGTTTGAGCGAGAAATTCCTGATATTAGCGTGTATGGAGGATGAGGGACCGATGACGTAACATCATTAATACATATTTTTGGCCACTTAACCCTGGACTAAAAAGTAAAGTAAGTTGGATGGATGAGGAAATTGTGAAAAAAAATTGTTAAACCAATGGGGAGAGAGCTTCTGTGTCAATAAAGGATTTGCATTTATTGCTCCAATCAGGAGCAGGGGATTGCATTCAAAGCTTATCCCTCTTCAGAAGAGACTGACATTCACTTTAACAGAAATCAAATATAACAATTACTTTAAAAATAGAAATTAAATTAAAAGGGAGAATACAGCTTTAAAACATAAGACATCAGCTAAAATATTCAAGTATTTGTTCTAAAGTTTGTTGCATTTCAGCTGGTAATAAATGTTTAGCACCTGCGCTTAGAAATGAGTTAGATCTAGCTTTGACCTGGTTCAGTCCTGGTTTAGTCGTGTGAAGACCTATTTGTAGTATAGGTTAATTCCGAGACCGTGTGTAGCCTTTGACCTACGTTAGTTTACACCTGGGTACCTCACATTTTATCTCTATAAGAGTATTTTCACCATCATCATCATAAAAACACATGATTGAAAACATTATACTGCTATACCCTTTGGACCGCACTACCAAAACACAATCCGCTCTCCGCTGTCCGTCCCAATGCACCAATGTGGGATTTGCGCGCGCCTGTTGTTCCGCAGCAGTAACAGATATGTCATTCTCAGCTGACGTCTTCATGACACCACCTCGTCCAGTGTGTGGATGCATATGAAGGGCGAGTCCAAAAATAATAAATAGGCTAAAAAAATACTCAGGGAGACAGTATATGGTGTAAGTGCGACTGGCCAGAGCTTGTTTGGATCTGCAGAGTCCGTTTGAGCTTCTGAGGTTGTAGTTTTTTGAGTTTCTTTTTTGGAGAGGGGACTACATGTCAGTGGAGGTGAGCTTCTTCATGCTGCGGCGCTGGGCTAAACTGGACGCGGCCACGGGCTCCAACACGGGCTGACTGGTCTTCTGGCTCAGAGCGGAGTATGTGGCAGCCATCGCCCCCTGCAGAGAAACAGCCATTATTAATCAGATATGTGTATTTTAGACTCAAAACAGTTATGAAGAAGGAAGTTTGGATAAGGAGGTCTGAGAGTCTCTGCTTGGACTGCTGCGCCTGCGACCCGGCAATGGATAAAGCAGAAGACAACTTATGGATGGGAGGATTTGCTTTCATTCTTGTGATGATCCAAATATTCATATTCAGAAACATTACCTTTGACTTTGTTTTATATAAAAATACACTAATTCCATTTATTTGGTTTTGTTTTGAGCAGTTCATGATTATTGAATGAATGAATGAATGAATGAATATGTGAAATGTATGAGGACCAAAAAAAAAAAAAAAAAACACAACTCTACATTTTTATATCATTGGTCTGAAAGGACTGGACATGTTTGAGAGCCCTTTTTAATAATAGCAATAGAAAAAGAAACATTTTCCGGTGAATTATTATTGATATATTATTGTCAAGAAGTTGTCTGCAGAGTCTTCAGAAAGCACTGGGCAGATACACAACCATCTATAGATCTGCTTGGACCGTTTATATTGTATTGCATTGTCCTTCCTATTCTTTTAAAATATGGACCAATTTATTCTCATTCTGTTTGTTGAGACAGTGTGGGTTACGTTGTCCCCTTTTAATTTTACAGATTTCATTTCTGTACATTTATTTTCCCACATAAACCCAAAACCATCTTGATTTTTTCGAGTCAGTTTCTCGTCCAACCCCTTTTTGAACCATGTATTTGTTTGTTTTTGAGCACATTTTATTATTACCAACAACAATCTAAATTCAACAAAATAAAACAAATTGAAACTTGGGCCAGGTTCCCCCACATCTATGTTCATATTTTGTTGCTAATTGAGATTAATGAGTTTGTCAAACACGATCTGCTCGGCAAAAAGGTTTACTTATTAAAACAATAAACCAATGGACAATATACAACTTTATGAAAACAAGAGAACACATGTGAAGCAGCGCTGCCATCGTGTGGTTGTTTGAGGTACTGTCCTTAACTATGACTAGATTTGAAAATACAGAAATGTTAAAGTCCGTTTAGTCTGACCTTGACTAAATGCGGCGCGTCGTGTCTCGTGAGCTGGAAGTGCGGTAACGTGTCTCTGCAGGTGATCCACGAGTGTTTCAGCACCTGCTCCGCTGTGTAACGCTGATGAGGATCCACGTGTAACATATGAGACAGAAGGTCCTGCACAAAAGCAAGGAATATATATATATATATCATAAAAACAGTTTGATCTTCTCTTCTACTTTTCCGACATAAATCCTTAAATACATGAGTCACATTTTAATGAAAACACAATCCATGAAGCATTGGGCAAATACAAGACTCCCACACATTGAAGTTTATTATGGTTTCAAACTGCTATTTTTTGGTAACACGTGACAAAAATCTATACATATAAATTGAGAATATATTCCATATTTTTAACAAGTATAAAAGTACTTTTGACCACAGAAGAAGTATCTTAGGAGTCCAAGAATCCCAAAAAAAAACAAGACATTTGTTGTTAACATCGGCAAATCTATTGTTCGTTGTTAGCAATTTGCAAATACGTACAATTACTTAAGTCTTCTGCAAATTGTTACCAGTAATTTATATTTTGATTATGACATACGATACGCACCTTCGAAGAGTCTGAGACAGTATCCCAGTTGCCACCCGTCAAAGAAAACTTGCCAGATCCTATTCGGAGTAAAATCTCCTCTGGTGTGTCATTTGGCCCATTTGCAAACGGCGTATATCTATGTGAGAAAACCAAAAAAGGACCAATGTTTAAAAGTCATACGTTTGGACATTTACAGGAGGATTAGTGAAGTGAAGGATTAGAGAGTTTGGATTTAGTTTTTGAGTTATGCAGATTATGTATGCGATGGAGATAAAGAACAGAACTGATAAACATTTGTACAAGTAAAAAGCAAACTAATTTCAGAAAGGGCCGGTAGCTGCAGGTTTTCATTCCAACCGAGCAGGGGCACTCCAGATTCCACCCATTTCCTCAAGTCCTCCTTCTTGGTTGGAATGAAAACCTGCAGCCACTGGCCCTTTGAGAACTCATTTGACACCAAGATCTAAGCCAGTATGTATGGGTTAAATCGGTAAAACAAAAAACCAACAAAAAACAATGGGAAATTCTTCAATGTATGAATGTATGTATGTTACTATCATGTATTGCAGTAAATTCTTTTAATGATTCCTGTTTAAATGCTTGAAATGAATCCAATCATTCAATTATACACGCATTATGTTAGGCCAAATTGAACAACTTACAAAATAAATAAAAAATAATAATAATAAAACAGTAATCATTAAATGCAATGGCTGAAGATAAGTTGTACAAATAGATTATTGGTAGTAAATGTGAATTCTTACCCAGCCAACATTGTGTACAGTAAGACTCCCAAACTCCATATGTCGCAGGCTGCGTCGTAGCCTTGCCGCATTAGTACCTACACATACACCAGGTTGGTTCATCATTACTGCATTTTCTGGCCTGGTTCATGCCAACAACACTGATATCCAACAGAAGAATGGGGCCGGTACCTCTGGCGCCACAAAGTTTGCAGTGTAACAAGGCGTGAGGAGCAGCCCGTTTCCTCCACGGAGCTGTTTGGCGAAACCAAAGTCGCAGATTCGTATCGAGTCCGGGTTCCCAGAGTCGTCCATGTAAAGGATGTTGCTCGGCTTCAAGTCTCTGTGTACCACCTGATCAAAAAGACAACCGTTTAGGAAATAGAATATCACTGAAAACAACTTGCCCCTCTGTATTTGGACTTGTTTTATCAACTGTTTATCTTCGCATTGTTTTGACAGAGTTGTGTAAAACATAACACACCACAACATGCTGTCACTCTCTTATCGAACATCTCTTCTTTTGCTTGTAAGAAAGAGCATTGAGAGTTATGATTTGACATTTAGGGCTGGGAGCTGATGTGCCGAGCAAGAGAGGTCCTTTTATACCTTTGTTGGAAAAAGCTAATCTTCAAATATGACCGAAAATATACAGTCATGTGAAAACTAGTGATAGCCTCGTGGGGGTGAGGAGGTCGTACCCCTTGGCAGTGGAGGTAGTCTACAGTCTTGGTGATGGTGTAGAGCACTGCACTGGCCTCGCGCTCGGAGAAGAACTTCTGCCTGAGGATTCTGTCGAGCAGCTCTCCGCCTTTCATCAGCTCCGTCACCAGGTAAACGTACCTGCCCTCGTCGTACACCTGAGAACAGAGCAGAGGTGAGGTTTTTCCATGTTCATTTTATTTTTTTATTTAAGTACAGTGTGTGTTGCGCCGTACATACGTCTTTCAGTGTGATGATGTTTGGATGCTGCCCGTATCGCATCAGGATTTCGATCTCTTCAGAAGGGTCTCTTTTACTTTTGTCAATGATCTGTTCACAAGAAAACAACGGTATTTACTCATATGTATATTTTGCAGGTTAAAAATATGAAACATCACCATAGAAACAGTCCACTCTATTGATAAGAGTGCCAAGTTCATAAATTAAATGCTTCCTTTATACTGTAGCTATCTGGATTTATAAATGCTAAACAGTTGCAAACAGTTGAATCTATTAAATTAAAAATAAAGAAATACAAGAAAAAACATATTCAACCTAAAAGCTGGGGCACCAAACTTTCAAAACAACAACAAAAAAACCAACTAAAACCACCCAACTAGTTCCTTGCTCTCAGACTCACTTCAGAACTGTTCATGCTTAACTATATTTTTTGTGTCAAATGTTTAAATATAATATTACAAATTAAAGTATCAACAGCATATTACCGTTAAGGCCTTTGCAAAAAATGGATGCTACTTTTCATTCCACTGAAGAACAGGCATGACTTTAAACTGACAGCGAGGTGATCTCTGTGTGCAATAACGCTCAAAGCTTTCACAATTGTACTATAAATACTGTGTAATTGGTGTAATTATGTTCTGACAGCGAAGACACGCGTGTAGTATGCAAATGGGGACGTGTCATTAATCACCGGGGCTACGTATTACTCAACACGGCTCTTTGTCAGACCTAAATTTCAATAGCCACATAAAATCAATAACATCAACAGCTTTTTACCATCTGAAGAACATTGCCAAAGTTAGAAATATAGTGTCCAGGGCAGACTTGGAGATTCTTGTCCATGCATTTGTCTCCAGCAGGCTAGACTACTGCAATGGCCTGCTTACAGGTCTGTCCAAACAGACCTGTAAGCAGCTGCAGTACATCCAAAATGCAGCAGCTAGAGTCCTGACAGGAACCAGGAAGTATGACCATATTAGTCCGGTCCTCAGGTCTCTGCACTGGCTTCCTGTGAATAGATTTTAAAACGGCTCTGCTTGTGTACAAGTCTCTCCATGGCCTTGCACCAGAATACATTAGTGACATGTTGGTGTCATATGAACCGGCACGGACTCTGAGGAGCACAGGGACTGGCCTCCTGCTGGTGCCCAGAGTGAGAACCAAACATGGGGAGGCTGCGTTTCAGATCCATGCAGCTAAGATCTGGAACAATCTCCCTGAAAATGTGAGGGAGGCGTCTACTCTGTCAATGTTCAAATCCAGGTTAAAGACTGTTCTGTTTGCCTGTGCATACAACTGAAGGATTTTATCTCCATTTTTAATGCACTGCTGTCATTTATTTATTTTTTTAAATTTCTTGTGTAATTTTGAAAGTTTTAATGGTTTTATTCTTTTGTGTGATTTTAATGTTTTAATTGTGTTTTAATCTTTTGTGTGATTTTAATGTTTTAATTGTGATTCTGGTGTTTGTTTTATGTGATGATTTGTGATGTGGACTGTGAAGCGCTTTGTGTTGCCATGTGTATGAAAGGCGCTCTACAAATAAACTTTGATTGACTTTGATTGACCTTTCTATTAATGCACATCTCGCACAATAAATGCAGACGGAAGCAGGGGACAAGAGGGGCTTTTATATGATGAAGTACAGGGCTTAAGAGGCAACAACATTATATAATATTAATATTTGATTCAAAAATTATTTTTTGAATACGTTTTTATTATTGCTGTTGTATGGTCTGAAACTACACTCCTAGCTCTCAGTCTATGACATTTACATATATGGAATAAATACTGATTCCTATCAATGATATACAATTCCATCCATCCATCCATCCATTTTCTTCCCCTTAATCCATTTCTGGGTCGGGGGGTGGCAGTCAGAGCTGCACCCAGTTCACAGAGCACCAGCCCCTCACTGATCCTCCTGCAGGTGGTGAGTCCACAGGAGCTGAGATCTTTCAGTGGGGGCTTCAGGCAAAGTGGGGTTAGATGTCTTGCCCAAGGACACAACGACAGCAGTCATCAGTGGGTCGCGAAGTAGGTCTTATGGTGGGCTCGAACCCACGACCTTCAGGCCTAAAGGCCAGTGCTCTACCAACTGAGCTACTCTCGCCCAATACAATACAATTCATTTAATTTAATTCCTATCAATTGATCATTGTCAAGTTTTTGTCACTGAGAGATTAATCGATATTATAATATTGAAGCATTTGCAGATGGCGAAGAAACACAGCAGCTACATATATTTTGTATTTTGTGTGCTCCCTGTGTGCTCTTACTACTGACCTGTACGTGCGCTGCAACCTTGACATTTCCCCACTGTGGGACAAATATAGGTTGTCTTATCTTATCAACAGCCAATCCTCTTTAGGACAGACAATGACAATTATAAATGTTTAAATTCAAGTTCAAGGCGTACCACCCGTTTTAAAGTGTCCCTGCGAAATGACAGGAGTTTGGTTTACGCCTCCAATTTCTTATTTGATATTGTTGTTTACCTTCACAGCGTAGTCCATGGCAGTGACTCTGTGAACACAGCGTTTGCAGATGGAATACGAGCCGACTCCGATGTCCTCTTGCAGCTCGTACAAGTCGGAGAACTTAGTTGAGCCTCCATGCAGCTATAAAAACAAAACCACAGAGCAAATGTTTTACAATTCAAAGTATTTTTCCTTATTATTGGAGTTGTGGGATTTGTTAAATAAATACATTAACTACTGTAACAATGCCACGACAGAGTCAAACCAAATCTATAATTTGTCCCTGACCTGCCTTCAAACAAAAACGAATAGGTAAAATCTTCAGGAACCAGGAGGAGCTGCTCTGTATGTTGCAAACCCAAAACTCGTGACATTTAAACTTTTATTGATGGGTCCAAAAGTTTCATACAACTGCACATTTTCATTTAAACACATATTATATTTAATGACACAGTAGATACCAATATTTTTTTATTTATTTGTTTACTTAAATGGGGCAGTGTGTACTAATGAACAGCATTTAATACACATGAATTTCTATCCCTAGTCCCAGAGTCGTGATCTCGAACACTCATTCATCTTTAGGAAACGTATGCACACACAGGGAGAATATGCAAACTCCACGAAGAGAGGCCCTGTCTGGAGGTGGAATCAAACCCAGGACCTTCTTGCTGTTACTAGATAGATAGATAACTTTACTTGCAGACTCAAAACAAGATCAACAGACACTGAAAAAAAAACCACTTTCAAGAGGCAGTCGTACCAATGTTTCCAAAGCAGCGACGTGTGACGTACCTCGCTGCACACAACACTGGACAATAAGATAATCACAGCATTTTTTCAATTGTTCAGGCGACCTATAAACTTAAACATCAAATTTCTCAAGACAGCTTACAAAGTGTTGACTCTATTTGACACAAAGTTCGCTGGCTCTTGTCCATCTGGGCTTTTTTAATACAATTCTCAGTGCATCATTGTAAGCAACTGTAAGTTTCTGAAAGCTGTACTTTTAGTAATGGACGCACAGATGTGCTGTGTACAGAGGTGAGCACTAAGCTCAAAACAGAGCTAATTTCACCTGTACAGAGCAGGAGAATTTCTGAGACTTCGCTTGTGCAAATAACATCCGGCACTGACGATACATGTCCTCGTCATCGGTCAAACGGTCAGTTATGATGTGACCGAGGTACTTGACCGCATCACACACAGTCAAGATGTTCCCTGAGAGCATAAAGTCAGGAAACTTCAGTGAACTGTCCTTCTTAGTCCGGCAGATCATGATTACACTTTTAGTGGACTTGTATTTTACATCCTGAAGTTCCCCAAACTCAAACAAACATTAAACAACTGCTGAAGACCGGCTGAACTCGGGCTAAACACCACCAGGTCGTCCGCATACATTAAGTGATCAATTAAAGCACCAACCATACAGCCAGTTTTTCACTTATTCAGCTGCTTGGATAGGTCATACATATAGAAATTAAAGAGCACAGGGAACAACAGACTTCCCTGTCTCACACCATAACAAATCTGAAATGGTTCTGACACACATTTGTCCCATTTGACTATTGTTGAGTTACATGAATACAAGAAATAAGTATTCTGTAAACTATAAGAAAGTAATAAAGAGAACAGACCCACATAAAGTCAGTGTTACCTTTTTGTGTAACAGACGCATGAAATTAAGCCGTTCCATATCCACCTTTCCCGTCTACAGTCATAACACTCATTACATTTACCCAACAGCCCATTCAATCCCCATCATTTCGCTGCAATTTCCTCTTCTTTACCATGTGATTGCGTGTGTCATATTCTCCCCAGTGAGCGGCCGCGTTACCTGGACGATGGGCAGAATGCTGAGCAGCGGCGAGCTCTTGTTCTCGTCCATCGGCACCGGAGCCACGAAGCTGAATCCTTTAAAGAGCTGGTGAGCGTTTGCACTGGGAGGTATACCCGGGGAGTCTGACGAGCAGAGCAGACGACGTTTCATAAGTAAATACATAGATATAAGATAAGATTAGTTAAGATTAGATAAGATAGTCCTTCATTTGTCCCACAGTGGGGAAAAGTCAATGTCATCGTTGCGCACTTTACAGCAGAATAAAAATGGGGAAAAAATAAGAGCACACAGATTGCACACATCAAACAGGATCTATCATAGAACATAAAATATAATAACATAATAAAACTGTAATAAGTAATAACATAATAGAATAAGATAATTACAATTCTGGAGCTATAATTGCACTTGGTTCGACGATAACACTCATAGCCAGCAGGAAATATTAGATGAATGGATACATGTAGTATACTGTATATAATAATAATAAATAATAATAATAATAATAATAGCAGGGAAAGTGACTAGTGAATTATCAGAACAGGTGAGAGGCACGTGTATCAACTCAACAGTTCTCGTTGTACAGTCTGACAGCAGCAGAGAAGGAGGACCTGCGGAACCTCTCTTTCACATGCAATAGGCCCTTTTTTCTATCCATGGCTACAAAGAGGCGTAATTGGTAAAAAATAATAATAAAAATAAAACAATTCAAACTGCGGATGTTTGAATGTTAATACATGTATATTCTATTTTTAGGGTTTAAGACATTTTCTGCAATTGCTGCTTTATGTATGGAGGTTTCAAAAAGATGCCATCGAACAAGGCTCTTTGATTTGGAGGTCTTATTTCTACAGCTAGTAAAACATGTAAAAAAGATACGAGAAGCTTGCTAGTTATTATGATTATTTTGTAGTTTGAGTCTCCTACCATGAGGTCAGAAATCAGCATACATATTCCAAAAACACACTCCTTGAAAATAGTGTTTTCATGCAACATTTATTTTTTATCTGAGATTCTTTTTACATGATTTTCTTCTGTTGAATATTCTAGACTTGAGCAACACTTCTCATTCCTCATTTGTAGTTACCTTTAGGCGTTTTTGCAGTGAACTCTGGGTCAAAGCAGAACGTGTCGTCTGGTTTTCCTGCTGCAGGCTTGAACGGAGGCTGTAGCTCTCTTCTGTACAGTTTCTATAAAAATCATAACGGTTCACATTTCAGACAACGACAGTTTCATAAAAAGGATTAATAAAGACAAGACCAGGGCCAACCAAAACCAACAAAATGTGGATGAAATATTGCATGATTTACAACAGAATTCCTGGTAACACTTTACATTACGGGCCGGTAAGTCCATGGTACTTACAGTGGTACTTCTAGGTACTTACGGTGGTACTTACGGTGGTACTTACGGTGGTACTTACGGTGGTACTTACGGTGGTACTTACGGTGGTACTTACGGTGGTACTTACGGTGGTACTTACGGTGGTACTTACGGTGGTACTTACGGTGGTACTTACGGTGGTACTTACAGTGGTACTTACAGTGGTACTTACAGTGGTACTTCTAGGTACTTACAGTGGTACTTCTAGTGGTACTTCTAGGTACTTACAGTGGTACTTCTAGTGTGGTACTTCTAGGTACTTACAGTGGTACTTCTAGGTACTTATTGTGATAATTCTAGATACAGCTGTAACTTAGTAATTCAAGGACACTACAGTATTATTCCTATGTAGTAAATGTGGTACTTCTACATACATACATACAGAGGTCATTTGTAGGATTGTTTGACTATAAAACATAAAACAACATTATGTAAAACAAACGTCTTACCAGCAAGTACCAGGTACAAGTACCAGGTACTTACCAGCAAGTACCAGGTACTTACCAGCAAGTACCAGGTACTTAACAGCAAGTACCAGGTACTTACCATAGGGACTGGCCCATAATAAGACAAAGGACTTTAACATAAGTACCAGTGATAACACCAGTAATTATACAGTAAGTACCAGGTACTTACCATAGGGACTGGCCCATAATAAGACAAAGGACTTTAACATAAGTACCAGTGATAACACCAGTAATTATATAGTAAGTACCAGGTACTTACCATAGGAACTGGCCCATAATAAGACAAAGGACTTACCCATAAGTACTAGTGATACCAGTAATTATATAGTATACCATGTACTTACCAGCAAGTACCATGTACTTACCAGCAAGTACCAGGTACTTACCATAGGGACTGGCCCATAATAAGACAAAGGACTTTAACATAAGTACCAGTGATAACACCAGTAATTATATAGTAAGTACCAGGTACTTACCATAGAAACTGGCCCATAATAAGACAAAGGACTTACCCATAAGTACTAGTGATACCAGTAATTATATAGTATACCATGTACTTACCAGCAAGTACCAGGTACTTACCAGCAAGTACCAGGTACTTACCAGCAAGTACCAGGTACTTACCAGCAAGTACCAGGTACTTACCAGCAAGTACCAGGTACTTACCAGCAAGTACCAGGTACTTACCAGCAAGTACCAGGTACTTACCAGCAAGTACCAGGTACTTACCAGCAAGTACCAGGTACTTACCAGCAAGTACCAGGTACTTGCTGGTAAGTACATGGTATACTATATAATTACTGGTATCACTAGTACTTATGGGTAAGTCCTTTGTCTTATTATGGGCCAGTTCCTATGGTAAGTACCTGGTACTTACTATATAATTACTGGTGTTATCACTGGTACTTATGTTAAAGTCCTTTGTCTTATTATGGGCCAGTCCCTATGGTAAGTACCTGGTACTTACTGTATAATTACTGGTGTTATCACTGGTACTTATGTTAAAGTCCTTTGTCTTATTATGGGCCAGTCCCTATGGTAAGTACCTGGTACTTGCTGTTAAGTACCTGGTACTTGCTGTTAAGTACCTGGTACTTGCTGGTAAGTACCTGGTACTTGGCTGGTAAGTACCTGGTACTTGCTGGTAAGTACCTGGTACTTGGCTGGTAAGTACCTGGTAATGTGTAATTCTTGTTACTTGGGTTGGGTACCTAGTTCTTGCAGTGTTTCCCTTGTCCTTGAAACTTGTTTTGAAATATGCATTACATGTATTTATACTGTCCTTTCTGTGCTACTTATTCCATATTAATAAAGACGTTTGTTTTACATAATGTTGTTTTATGTTTTATAGTCAAACAATCCTACAAATGACCTCTGTATGTATGTATGTAGAAGTACCACATTTACTACATAGGAATAATACTGTAGTGTCCTTGAATTAAGTTACAGCTGTATCTAGAATTATCACAATAAGTACCTAGAAGTACCACTGTAAGTACCACAATAAGTACCTCTAAGTACCACTAAGTACCTAGAAGTACCACTGTAAGTACCACAATAAGTACCTAGAAGTACCACTAGAAGTACCACTGTAAGTACCTAGAAGTACCACTGTAAGTACCACTGTAAGTACCACTGTAAGTACCACCGTAAGTACCACCGTAAGTACCACCGTAAGTACCACCGTAAGTACCACCGTAAGTACCACCGTAAGTACCACCGTAAGTACCACCGTAAGTACCACCGTAAGTACCACCGTAAGTACCACCGTAAGTACCTAGAAGTACCACTGTAAGTACCTAGAAGTACCACTGTAAGTACCACTGTAAGTACCACTGTAAGTACCACCGTAAGTACCACCGTAAGTACCACCGTAAGTACCACCGTAAGTACCACCGTAAGTACCACCGTAAGTACCCCTGTAAGTACCACCGTAAGTACCACCGTAAGTACCACCGTAAGTACCACCGTAAGTACCACCGTAAGTACCACCGTAAGTACCAACGTAAGTACCACCGTAAGTACCACCGTAAGTACCACCGTAAGTACCACCGTAAGTACCACTGTAAGTACCTAGAAGTACCACTGTAAGTACCTAGAAGTACCACTGTAAGTACCATGGACTTACCGGCCCGTAATGTAAAGTGTTACCGAATTCCTTCTCCTTGGACTCTATCAAAGCCAGTTAGAAAATAGGCAGGTAAAAACATATAAGGGCTACTTCTCTTACAATAATTAAAGATAGTTTAGACATCAAAATAGTGTTGTATCACTTTTTATGTGGTCCATGGCTCACACATTGCACATACATTTTGGCCTGGCCGGTCAAATGATTGAACACTCCTGGTCTACAGCATGAATATTACAGTTTGGGGTTTTTTTTTATGTCATCAAAGCAAAAAAAATATGATGTTGATGACCTGACCCAACCTGAAAACCAGACTTACTTTATTAATAACACCTGGACTTATGAGTGCACTTTAACTAAGAAGGATTCACAAAAAAATAGGAAGTAAAAAAATCCACATTGAATTTCGAATCAGTGTGAGAAATAAATACACAACAGGACCACAAGCAGTTTGAAACCAACCCCTTATGTGACAATAGGAGATCACACTCACAGTATTAAGCAGGTCACTGTGCACAACATATGCAAGTGTGTGTGTGTGTGTGTTCTCCCAGATTAACCCTCTCCCGCCCTTTAACAGCGAGCGCTCGAGCCAACAGCCGCCTACTGCCTCTTAAACACTGGCACGCAGAGAACTGGCCCCACGCCCGGGCGCTCCACGCAGATTGCTGGCACGGCCCAATCACCGATGCCCACGGACGAGCACAGCCAAAACGTTCGCGAGGTGTGAAGCCTCAGCAGCGGTTGGAAGAGCCACACGTCGCTACCACGTTGTGACCAGTAAAAGTGAAAGAGGGAAGGGGAGGGAGGTAACTGCGTGTTGTTTTGTTGCTTACGTTCCAGTCGATAGTAGAAAAGAAAGCGTGTCGTTTGATCTCCTCCACGCCATCTGGACCGGCCCCTAAAACAAAGCAGAAGTGGTGTTAACCTGGTGAGCTCATTGATTTGAAGGGATCAACGCTTTCACACATTTCAGTCTTTTCAGTGTGTTGACGTGCTGTGGGAGAGGACGCCAAAATGTGAAGTCATGGCGAGCGAGAACAGGCTGTTGAGAGACATGCAACAAGTTACATTCAATGCAGCACGATCCAGAAATGCTTGAACACTTTTCAGATTCAGATTCATTTTATCTCTAAAAATCACGTACATTTGCAAACGCCCCCAGAGTGCACAAGACAAGTTCATAGATAAAACAAGGTGAAAAGTACAGGAATAAAAAGTGCTGGAAACGATTGACAGTGTAAGATTGTATTGTACTTAAGAACCTTTGCAATACACAATGTAGAAGACAAACAAACTATCACTATCCGTAGTATTCAGAAACTTGTAATATGTTTTACTTAATTCTTGCTTCTTAAGTGCGCGTTTTTAGAAGATTCTATTTTATTTTAGTATGGAGTTCACATATGTTGTGCTCCTCATTCCCGCTTTTCTGTAACTTGTGATGCAACACTGACATTTCCCCACTGTGGGAGGAATAAAGGATCTCTTAATCTTTAACAACCACTAACTTGCTGTGTGGAAATTGGTGGCGTTTTGTGTATAGTCCCTCTGATCTTTCATCTGTGCTAATTTACCCATTTTACATGCTACCCTGTTTTATTATGTCTTTGTGATACAATACAATTCAATTTATTCTTCTATAGCCCTAAATCACAACAGAAGTCATCTCAGAGGACTTAACAAAACCATTGAATCACCAACACAGATCAGAGAATCAACAGTTAAAACACAAAAAGATGGTGTTTCTGTGTTTGTGCTTGTTGTATGTCCTATTTTACATGTCTTGATATCAACCTGCCATGGGACTACGGATGAATATTAGCCTAAATTGTAAACTGTGGCACATTTACATGTTTAAAATACACATGTTGATTAATGTGCAGTGTCCATATAAAAAAAAAAAAAAAAAAAATGTTTTAACAAATCCGCTTGAAGTGCATGTCTATATAATTTTGATTTTAGCATCACCTCTTGAGCTGGCCGTTACAGTGGTAGGTTGGTTAACCGTTAAAGAAATCAGCTTCAATGATCAAGCAAGGGCATTGCCACAAAAAAGTATGGCCATAGACACTGTAGATTACGGTACTAAGTAATAAACACTTTTATTTATATACCACATTTTTACAGACCAAGGTCAACCATAGCGCTTAACTATGTTCAGAGTTCAGGGTGAAATGTGTAGTCTTGGTTGAATAGTGTCTTTCTTTTCTTTTCATTCCCCTTCTTCTAGTCTGCAGGTTGCCTTGATAAAGCATGGGCTGTCGGGGAGTCTGCTTGACAGCATATATTCAACATCACATCATGCAACACTTACCTAATCTATTAGCTGGGTTTCGTTTGAACAGCATTCTCAGCAAACTCTGGGCCTCCGAACTGAGGAACTGGGGCATTCCCAACTTAGCCCTAAGCCGGAGAGAGAAAAAGAGTAGTTCTGGTAAATGCCTCCTCTTCCTCCTACTGGTTCTTTCTGTAATATTAATGTATTCAGTGTAAAATGACTCACTTGAGAATCATATTCATCGTCTCATTACGGTCTTTCCCTTGGAACGGTAATGTTCCTGTTAACATCTCAAACTGCCAAAACACAAGAAAAAGAAGGAAAGGACAACTCTTAAAAGCAGAGTACATTATATTCACATATTAGCATAAAATGGAACACACACACTCACACATGGGTAATAAACAATGCAGATATGTTAAATTTAGACAATTCATTTGGACAGTTTTTCAGCAGAATAGAATCCTACAATATAATGCCACCTTGATCAATAATGTTGTTATAAACTAGTAAACTGGGATAACATAAACGTAATGTAATTAGTTTTCCATTCATGAAGTAAACGCTTTAATTTCATTCACTACAATTAAACATATAGGTATAACTTTAGGCCTACAAGTATACACTTTCACTCATCTCAAATCAAAAAAGGCACTAGCTGATAACAGTCAAGAACTTGTGATAAAAATGATATTCACTGGAATATTTTCATCAAAAAATCTTCAAACAGCACCATTGCTTTACATGAAATCGTAACTTACTATATTAACCCTTTAGGCGTGGAACATGAGCCACATTTGCAATACTGCTTTACCACAAACGTTTCTCTACATACTTTAATTTATTCATTGGTTTTTGATAGTAATAGTCCCCTTATCCCTCATACAGTTCCAGGGCTCCACTTTTTGTCTGCTGCACATCAAATTGAAATGAAAAAAAAAATAAAAATAAACATGTGTAAATACCATGAGAACTCCGAGTGACCACCAGTCTGCGCTCTGTGTGTGTCCTCTCCTGTTGACCACCTCAGGGGCCATATACTCCACAGTACCACAGAAAGAATAGGCTTTCTTATCAGCGTCCACGGATTCTTTACTCAAACCAAAGTCTGCGGATATGAGAGAGGAAAGGTTAGCTTATTAGTGTTTAATCATTACATTGTAGCAAACCGCACGTACCTGTTAGTTTTATATGTCCAGCTTCATCAAGTAAGATGCTGAAAAGGTAGACACAAAGGCACATGGTTAGAATATGGATATACAAAGCTGAGGAGGGATTTCAACATATTTTTTGTGATGTTGGAATGAGTTTTCAAAATTAATAAATTAAATTGTAAAATCATTCATTATTTAATTCATTTAAAGCAAGGTTGACCAACTAATTTTGCTCATGTGTCAAATTTAAAAACATAAGTATTAAAGTGGTATAAAGTTTTTTGTTTTGACAGATTAAGTATATTTGACGTGAGTTAGGATCATATTTTCTCGGAAGTTTGGATTCAACAACTGGGCACAAATATAAAGAGGAGATGTATTTGAAGACTGATGAAGTAAAATTAAATATACAATAATTTCTATTTACATTAACATTCACCTTTTAGAAAATATTCATGGTTGTTTTCCTGAGTAAAGTATGACATGCAAAAGTAGACCTTTACTATCAATGCAGCAAGTTACTGTGATAACGATAACTGAAAATAAATTAGGGGTCACTAAAAATGGTTTTGTGGGCCAAATACTAAGTTTGACATGCCTGATTAAATACTGGGACAGGATATCTGTATGCGATGATGATAGATGGAACACTGGGTAGTTCAATCTGTGGAATAATAATCTACAAACACATGCTGCCGGTTTTGAGAAAGTCAATTCAATATTTTTCTTCTTCCAAATAAATAGTTTGGATATGAGAAAAAACAGACAATGTTTTCATTTCACGTTTTTATCAAGAGCTTTGCGATTTCTAGTGATATCAAATGGAAGAGTCAACATATGAACGCAGACGGGAAACTTAAACCAGATGTTATGAAAGGCACAAAAGGGAAATGTTTCATACTTTTCTGGTTTGAGGTCTCTGTAAACTATGCCCAGACTGTGCAGGTGGTCGAGGGCTAGGGCCAGCTCTGCAAGGTAGAATTTCACATCTTCTTCTGTAAACATAACCTGATAAAAAACTGGACAATTTTACTCTCTGAACTCCAAACACAAGGAAGACACCAAACAAAGCACGCACACTTCACCATCAAAAACTGTATCAATCACTTAAAGACAAAACAAAGCATTATCTTTCAAAACATTTCAGAACGTGTTCACAGCTCAGAGATGCGGACTTGACATTGCCTGCAGCGATCGCTTTGGTTTGCAGACAAGCCTTCAACTGGAGGTCTGTCTGCAGAACAATCACACATTGTTCAGGCTCCCAAGAGCATTAAAGGGATTGATCTGGGCCTGAATCAGACAAGCTACAGCTGATCTAAAGAGAACATAATCCAGATTTCAATCAAAATAAAAGACGAAAAAGGAAATCAAATATAAAAGGATTGAGGTGATTGTCATATGACAGTTACATGCATTTCAGAATTGTATGTGAATTTACATTTTTTATAATAGAGAATCGTACTGCCTGTATTTCATTTGATTACTTAATATTGCACCTGCTTTTATTGAAACCAATGTGGGTCTAATTTTAGTGTTATTCACCAAGCTTTTGTGGTGTCCTTAGGCAAGACACTTTACCCACATTGCCTAGTATGAGTCTGGTGTGTGCGGGAGTGGTCTTCCCCACGTCAGATCCGGCTGCAGCAGTAGTTTATCACCACCGTGTAGTGTACGGAGTGAATGATTAATTCCATGTGAAGCCTGCGTGAGTGTCCAAAAACTGATGCATAATTAAGTTCAGCTAACCAAACTCAAATATAATTGTGCTCTGCTCTCTGATTGGATAATCTGCATGAAAACAACAGAAAAAGGCCAAAGATCAAATGTAACCCAGATATACAGTATGTATAATAAATTACAGGGCAACACATAAAATATTTAAATGTATTATATGACTTGGACCGAACGCGCTGATTTGCTGATTACCGGTCTGATATTTTCCCATCTCGGACCGTTACCATGACAATTGGTCCGAACAGCGCGTATCACATTTGATATCTTTCCTCGGACCGTTACCATGACAATCTGTCCGCAGTGCATATCACACAAAACCAAGTCGGACATGAACACACTTCACAAATATCTCAAAAGCATTGGTAAAGACACAGACGAGAGTCATATAATGAAACATTTATTAACCTCGCTTGCTCGGTCTGTGCAGAGAAATATCAGACCGCGGCCTTAATGTACAGACCGAGGTCTGTACATTAAGTCTGATATTTCTCTGCACAGACCTCGCGCTCGGTTAATAAGCCGTTATTACATAAACAAATAGGAAATGGTACATGCAGTTCCTTTAAAAGAAACCATTTAATTAAACTTCTGTCGACCAACAATAAAGTCTAAAATCCAATTTCCTGTTCAAATTTTTAAGGACTCTTTTCAAATAAAATAATACAATGAGTCCAAAGAAAAGATAAAAAAAACTTTGAAAATGGATTTAGGAAAATATTGAGCTGGATTAAATTATTAAATGCACGATTAAGAGGACGATATTTAGCTGGAAAAGAAATGACTAGAACAAATGAAAGGTTTATGAAGCTGTAAAACTGTAGAAGCAGAAGGTCCTCTTACCTCTTTGGATAAGCGAGTGAATACATCCCCTCCCCTGAGAAAGTCCAGTATTAGATACAGTTTCCCTTCTGTCTGAAAGGCTGTGGAGCAAAACACAGGGATGATCTCAGCAGCGAGCCTAACATAATTATAATTGAGCGGAGGCACTCTTATGGCTAAATTAAAAGCAGAAACATGTAGGTCAATTGCGTTTACAAGCTAAACAAATTACAGCCATAAAACTCCCAATGCCATTTTACATAATTGCTCACTTTGCTTAGGTAAATCCAGATCCAGCCCAGAAAAAATTGTAAAAAAACACTTCATCCAGTGATGTTGAAGGGGATTTCCTTGATTAATAACGTTGCCTGGTTCAAGTGAGCAGCTTTGGGGAGGCAATACACAATCACCGGTTGTAAAGGCCGGCAAAGTGAAAAGCTCAATGTTGAACTGTTGGCGCAGTGACTGGGAGTTTCATGGGTCAGATAAAAATACAAAAATCCAATGCATAAATACTCCTAATTACACACTACATTTATTTGTTATCATGTTATTCTCAAAATGTTCATGCGCTCTTCCCATTGCAGCCATAAAAGCACAAACTATAACCACGTAGTGAAGCTAAAGACATTTACTGCTGAAGTTTTAATTCTATAGTAATTTAAAGCTACAAATGCAGTCTGTTTCTTTTATTTTTTGTATCTCATCAAAAAGGTGCCGGTACTGTGACTGAATGCACAACAGATGGTGGTCAATAGAGTGAGTCATTCAAGCTCACTCATGTTCTAAGACGTGTACCTTTAGCAAATAAAATCGTGTGGGGCAGATAAATAAAAAATAAATTAAAAAGTCTGTATTTTTTTCCAGTGTGTTCAAATATTCATAGCTTATTAAACGGTTTGCTTTATTCATTCCCTCAACCACAACACCCACAGCTGCCCTAAGGCCGACTGATGGCAGTGTTCGACCAATCTGTGCTAGCATAACATTTACTAACAATTGCACACATACGGCAATTCTATCCAAGCTGCAACAGACAGAAAGATGTACATTTATGACACGTTTGCCGTCGTCTTACCGTAGTGCAACTTCACAATGAAGGGATGATTGACTTCCACTAAAATGTCTCGTTCCATTTTAGTGCGAACTCTATCCCTGACTGTGGAGACAAACAGGAGAAGAATGTCAAACAAAAAGCTCAGTGGAACAACATGGAGCCAAAACAAAGCTGCATTACCTTTCAATGATGCCTTTTTTAAAACTTTCATTGCATATAATTGACCAGCATCAGGACCTATTAACTTTCGCACAAGAAAAACCTGCCAGAGAAGAGTCAATATTAATAATAAAAATAGTATTACAAGTGATTTAGCAAACTGAATTTTTTTTTTCCTCACCTTGCCAAACGAGCCCTGGCCAAGGACTTTAAGAAGCTCAAACTGCGAGGGATCGGCTTTTTCACAGCCCTCTTTCACGTGATGAGTGATGGGAATCTCCTTATAAGCACCATCCTCGTCCTGCACAAACCATCACAGTAACATTTGTGATTTGATCCGTTGCAGTTGATGACTGAGATACTGTTACTCCAGTGAAGACATAAGTGATTATTACCAAGAAAATCAAACAGCAACAAATATTTCATTTAGGGTGTAATTTAACTTTTTAGGTAGATTATTATAGTAACAGCTATTTTAGCACTGGTGGAACTAAAGTGAAGAGAAAGTCTGTTCTGATTCTGAGGTTAGAGAAAAATAGCAAAAATATATATTACTATCAGAAATCAATAACAAGTCAATTAAAAACTCAACTAAAAAAAAAACACTTAATTCAAAACATTTTCATCCAATTACAATCATGTGAGCATTTGTAATCCTTCTATTTACCCGAGCCTCAATAATCATAATCCTCATAGATCACTGGGATTACATACTGGAGTTAAATCACTGATGAAGACATTGGAGCTGTACATTTGCTTAACAAAATGACGTTGACTTACACAGTGCGTGAAAGACTCTCCCTCCTCCATGGGCTCGTCCATGATCTGATGTCCATTGACCTGTATGCAGAGCCAGAATTCAGCCACAAGAGTTTAATCCCAACAAGTAAGCATTTTTCAGAAGAAGCATGAGCCTTCACAAACAGAGCCTCGGACTTTCAGCTGTCACACGCCCACATGTATGATACAAGCAAATCAACAGATGAATTTGGTGAGTCATAAGTAAAAAAAAAAAAACAACAACAAAAAAAACAGGGCGCCTTCTACTGCCTACTACTCTCGCTCGAATTGTTGTCAAAAAAGTATGGAGCCCATAGTTTAAGCCACGTCCAGCTGTCCAGCGCTCATCCCGTCTCTATAAAGCCCTGCACTATTAGCATTCTAGCTTAATCCCCGACCGGAGCAAAAACAACATGTCTGACTGAGGCTGAAGAGCTGCAGTCAGCATTCAATCTCATGAGAAATAAAGGCAACCTAGTTCTTCAGCAATTCTGCCCCATATTGGTCTCAAAGTGCCATTTACAACTAAATTGCTTGCCCATGCTTTCAGGCGAGCACATCCACGACTATAGGGTTTTGAGGATCTATATGCACTTAGTTGTAATGTCAGTTCAAAGGATTGCAAATTTCAAAAACTTAATATGAAGACATTATTCTCAAAGGTAAACAAACTTGGAAATTGGAGTGTGTATTATGTATTAGACTTCAATGGAATAAGCTTTCGAAACAAAATAAATACGAGTCCATTTTGTGTGTAAGCGCCAACAATTTCTGATATTTGAGGTGAAACAGACAAAATGAAAGATTACCAAAACAACTAACAGAAAAATGTGCTGAACAAGTTTGTAGGATGTGAGTTCGCAGTATAGAAAGTGCCATGGATTCAGGGAATTCTTTTTGCCACTTTGACATTAATATAACCACAATTATTGATTAATTTAAACTTATAGATTATTTCCAACAATAACATGTTTCTGTGCTCAGAGCAGTGATGAGCAGTAAGACAAAGGTAAAGATACGGGAACATGTTAAGTCTCCTTTTTAAATAAATGTAAGCTTTTTGTCTGGGAATAAAATAGATTAATGCTTGAAGACCTTCTAATATAATGTTTCACGTATATATATATATATATATATATATATATATATATATATTTTTTTTTTTTTTTTTCCAATGGCTAGAAAGGGCTGGCCTACAGGACAGCACAGAGGCACTCATCATCATGGCTGCACAGGAACAGGCACTGAGCACCAGAGCGATAGAGGCCCAGATATACCACACCAGACAAGACCCAAGGTGTCGGTTGTGCAAAGAGGCACCTGAGACGATCCAACACATAACTGCAGGGTGCAAGATGCTGGCAGGGAAGGCCTACATGGAACGCCATAACCAAGTGGCTGGCATAGTGTACAGAAACATCTGTGGAGAGTATGGGCTGGAAACCCCAAGGTCTAAGTGGGAAACTCCTCCAAAGGTGGTGGAAAATGAGCGTGCGAAGATCCTGTGGGACTTCCAGATACAGACCGACCGAATGGTAATGGCAAACCAACCTGACATCGTGGTGGTAGACAAAGGGCAGAGGACAGCCGTGGTGGTGGACGTGGCAATTCCAAGCGATGGTAACATCCGGAAAAAAGAACATGAAAAGCTTGAGAAATACCAAGGTCTCAGAGAGGAGCTGGAGAGGGCCTGGAGGGTAAAGGTGACAGTAGTGCCCGTGGTGATCGGTGCACTCGGGGCAGTGACCCCGAAGCTAGAAGAGTGGTTGCAGCGGATCCCCGGAACAACCTCGGACATCTCGGTCCAGAAATGTGCAGTGCTAGGAACAGCAAAGATACTGCGCAGAACCCTCAAGCTCCCTGGCCTCTGGTAGAGGACCCGAGCTTAGAGAGGGATAACCGCCCGCGGAGGGCCAAAGGTGAGTGGACAATTAATTTTATATATATATATGAGTCAAAGTAAATTTGACAAAAGATTTCTTGACAAAGAATCCACAATCAGTAAAATTAGAGTCGGACATTTAAAAAAAAAAAGAAACATGGTAAATTGCACTGATACAATGTGTATTTTATGACTGTAAATATTGTTAGCTATTTTGATATAATGCATTTATTTTTCCCAAATATTTCTGCTTCTGATTTTTGACTATTTTTCATGTTTAATTAATACTTAACAGCAGTAACAGCAGTATTGCCCACCGTGAACTGATCCTTCCTGATGTAAGCCACTATTAGCCCACTCCCCACGTTTTATCTTTTTATTGTACACTGAAGCTCCTTGATGTATTCGGTCCAATGTGTTTGTGTTAAATTCCATCAAGTCTGTGAAGAGGGGGATGAGTCATAGCACTCCGCAAGCCCACACGGCGCTTCATACACTCACGTACATCCACAGAGGCCAGCTGACCACGCTGCCACATCTACACTCGTTTCATTGCATTTCAGATCAAACTATGAATTTATGACTGTTGAAGTAAGGGCGCACAAGTGGTAACAGGAATATTGTTAACAGAATAGGTGATGTATGATAAAAAGAACAAAAAACAGCAACAACAAGAAGGATTTATCAATGAGCTGTGCCAGAAAATAACATACTGTCTGTGCTCCACTGTTGTACATTTTTGACATTAACAAGCTAGGCTGAAAAACAACATATTGAAAATTAGATATCTGGCTCAATAAAAGTAAACATTATGTTAATGCAGGTCAAAAGAAAGAAAATTAACCAGATTCCATTTCTAATACAAAGGAGCAAATGTAATTTTTGTGATTTACTTATGAATATGATGATTTTGGACTTGACAGAAAATCGGTCAGTCACATTTCACACATATTCAGCATCACAAACACCTTTAACTATGCATCATCACAGTTAGTAGCAGTGAGCAGCCCACACTTGCATCACCAAACCAAGAGTCTTTTCAAGTCATATCAGAAGATGTCGGTCACAAAGGCTTATAGTCAATTGGGTTTGCTCTGTAGTTTCTTGATAACGTCAGTCAAGGCTACTCTTGTTTAAGAAGTTAAGCTTGATGTTTACTCGGCTGCATCTGTTACCTTGGCAAGTATACGCTGCCTGCTCAAAATAAACATCTTAAAAGCCTTCTAACACAGTAAAACGTAGCAATAAATGATCGCAATGTTGTGATGCAGAAATAACCCCAATGTAAAACAGTCCAGCGTTTAAAATGTGCAATTTATGGGGATAAATGCTTTGGGTTTTCCCTTTTGTGGGCCCTGAACAGCCACTGTAGTCAGCACAGTCTGAGTTGGGGTTTGGACATTGAGAAAGAATGCCAGAGATGAAAAACAAATGTGAGTTTGAATAAGCTAAACATTACATCACATCCTGGGGCCTTGGTTTAAGCAAACTATCCCATTATCTTTGCTTCTGAGAGAGACAATGACACTGCAGTGATTGCATGTAACAGGTAGTTAGGGAACACAATGTAGGGCGATACATTAGACAAAGTATATCACTATAATTAGGCTACTCTGTTAAGAACCTGTTTGCAATGGGACAAAGCTTTATAGTGAGAGACTGGTATTCACTTTATACAAATCTGAAATGGACCTTTTAATCACAATCTTATGACTGAAAAACTACAATAGTTGGAGGTAATCAATGAACTCTGGCAGTCAACTAAAGTAAAGTAGCTTATTGAGATTCACGTTGTTCCGCTGATGAGTGCCTTAGCGATTGTAAGGAAAGTTTTCTCATAATTCGATATAAATTCATCACGTTTAAATGAAACTTATATCCCATTAGTTGCAAGTCTGTAAACTGTCATGGCTATCAGGCGGGCTAACACTTGCTAATGCTACACAGGCTAAGCTAGCCACGAAGCAACTCTTTTTTTATAAGTGTAAACATTAACAAAAACTAAAAAATTGGGCAATGTGGCATGAAAGCACAAGTCGGGTGTTCCAGTGGAGTAAACTGCTGCAACTATACACAAGAAGGATCAATGCACTCGTAAAACTTTTGAGTGCAACAAAAATAAACATCCTACCAGCTGTTAGCATGTTAGCTGGTTAGCTGGTTAGCATGCATCACGGTGCGCTGCAGGTCGTGACGCGGATTTAAGCCGTAGCCAGAGCCGCTGTGGCCAGGCTAACTTAACGGGACAGTAGCAGCCAAAAATAGCTCCAAACAAATTAACATGCAAGACGCGTAAAGGGCAACTCACCTCACTGCTAACGCTGTTTACCTCCATCTTGTGCCAGGTTTGGACTAAAGTCTAAGGCATCATTTTAAGTCCTCCTAGACCCACGCTCCACGTTGCATGTCTTGTCCTGTATAGAAATCCAGCTCTTCTGCTTTGATGATCGCAGACAGGGCACACGGTCTGACGGGAGGAGGCTGGGATGTGGGGGTCGCAGGGGTAATAATAACATCGGATGCTGATGCCCAGGACCATAGACGTTCACCCAGAGCTCCGCAGCCCTGCCATGGATGCGAATATGGCGGCTACCGTGGTACCTGATCGTCAGTGAATGAGACTTTATTGACGTGTTTATGACGCAATTCAGTTAAGGATTTCCCCCGTCCAAACCTGAGCAGCCGATGCGCGGATGGTGAGGAGGGGGCAGCGATGACATGCAATGTTCCGGGGGACGAATGTTTCCTCCTGACCGAAATAGTGGATTGGTAATCATTGAAATAGCAGAGATTGACGAAAATTGCATTGACGCATCAAAAGAGCAAATATAAAACCACAGCCAGCCACATAAAGCCTTTTATCAAATTAGCATTTCATTTCAGCTTGTCCATCTCAGCTCCAAAGTAGGACTTTCTGAGAGGCTTAAGCTCAATCCATTATACTCCATAGAAGTTCCTGAAGTAAACATTATATTTAAAGCTGGGGTACCAAATTTACTAACTCCAAACAAAAATTCAACCATGTCATAACTATTTCACTTCCATAACAGTTCAGTTCTATATACTTTTCACCTGCATTTATTTTGGCCTGTAACCTCTTTAAATCCTCAAATAGTGACTCTTTCTTACAAGAATGCAATTTATAATAAGCTTACTTTCGCATGAGATAAAGGCAGCATGTTGTTGTTTGATTTGTTCACAAACTTCTATTTTTACAACCCTTTCTGGGACAAACAAAACGCCTCTAAATATGAGGGGAGCAAAGTTGGATACCCCAGCTTTAACTTTGTAAACATTTTAAGATGACATTAGGGTGCAATAAACAACGGTTACCTTGGTCAGTTTTTTATTCTCGCTGAATAATTCTAGAGCACGTGAAATACTATGCAGTAAAAAGTCCGCTCCAACCTAACAGTCAATTTTATATTTAATCCACAGGCACAGGGCAGTGGGATGTGAGATGAGCATTTTCTTCATGTACTTGTTAGATAAACTGTTTCTAAGTAAAATATGAGCACATCTAAATGTATTCATTACACAAGAAATCATTCCATCAGTTTGTTTCCTTCTGATGCAGAAGGTTCAGTAAATGTGTGCGCGTTAATGTCTTCATTGGTCAGTGGTGAGTTTCCTCCACAGCTTGGGGACTGTTCGTGCTCCGAGTTTTCATGAGCTGAAGGAGAGGCCAAGTTCTCAACGTCCTCCTCGACGTCCCAGTCCCGATCGGAAGACAGAGGTAGGCTGTCTATAAGTTCCTAAAAATACATTTAAAAATAACTTTATCTTTACTAGAAAGTATTGATCTAAAATGTGTTGAATATGTAGTTTACACACAAAAAACATGTTTGAAGGATGAGAATTCTGATTTCAAAACAGGTTAAAATAAGTTTGACATAACATTATTGCTATTAGTAATTGAATGATCATTTTTCTGTACTACACAAACTGTACACATACTTGTATATGTTAGCATGTCAGCTGTATGACCTTGCACCCACACATTTACCTGCTGTTTGTCCAGGTCCTTATTCCTCACAGCAATTAGCAGGCTTTTAGTGTAGCTCGCAAGCTCTTGGTATCTTTGTTTTTGGTTCTCTAGCTCATTCTCAAGAAACTCCACTTCTTCATGCTAAAATGCATACAATCAGGTGTATTAGTTGTAAACATAAAACAAACAAACGTTCAGGTTTTAGTAAAAGTAGAAATCTTACAAACCTTAAATTCAAGCAGGCTTTGCATCTGTTCCAGGTCTGAAGCCATCATGTTGACACCATCATCATTCACTTCCTCATCATCCTCACAGACTTCTATTTTCTGAAGAAATTTGATTGATAAAAGCAACGTATTTTTGTTAGAAGTCTACATTATATAAAAAAAGAAAATATCACAAAATACAAAGTAACCTACAACATGATTTACCAACGGAGCAGTGGACATGTCCGTGTCATCTTCACCATCTCTGTTCTGGGAGCTGATTGTTCCGTCTGAAAGAAATCATTGTTATTCAAAGATCATTAAACATCAAGTTACAAAAGTTGGTATTGATTTAATAAACATAACGTGATTATATTCTGTTATATAAATTCAACATCAGGTGATGTATTGAAGTTTGTGATTAAAGCTGATGCTTTATTTTGAAATCACAAAAAATGGAACCATCAAAAGAAATCCTTCTAACTACTGTCGTTCCTTGCTCTTAAAACAGTTTGGGGCTGTCCCTGGTTTTCATAAAGAGAGGACATGTCATTCTTTGTTTACAGAATGTTACTTTTTCAAGACTCTTTCTTTTGGGACACACAATGTTATCATTTATGGGACAATCTATGGGTAGCCAACCACTTTATCAATTTGGTTGTGAATGTTTGTTCTTGCAAGAAAAAAGTGTTTTGTGCCTTTGCATTGTCTAAATGATAACAGTATTTTTGTCAAAAGTATTTTTATGCAATTTTAAGGTGTGCTCCTGATGTTTATGAAGATTACATATATAAAGCTTGTACAGCTGTAAGTATATTATAGAAAGTAGTTTTTGCCATTCATATATAGCTCTTGATTTGGTGTTTGCCTTACCTTCAGACAGCCCATCGTTGGTGTCATCTGTTAAATCTGGAGTCTGCAGCCTGTCCACGTCGGGGCTAAGGGCCACCGGAGATTCATTTCCCGGGGATGAGGTTGTAAATACTGCAGGCCCCCCCTTTGGAGGAGGGATCTCGATGCCCATCAGACGATACTTCCTGCGTCTGTTACTGATCCAGGTCTATCAAGCAAAGACAGTCTGCATTAGTCATACTAATACAGACAAGAATCCATCACAAAACCAAATTGACAGACTAACAGTATTTTTTGATTGCTTATTAGAATTGCAGTGCTTATACATTACACTCTTGATAAAAGCTGTGATGCAGATATCATAAACATGGTGGAATATAGCAATAGATAGTGAGAGATGGTTGGGCCATAGTAACCATTCCATGATAAGATAATAACAGATTTATACACATTCATATTCATTAAACTACACAAATATTACCCAGGCA
This sequence comes from Knipowitschia caucasica, assembly GCA_964034765.1. Taxonomy (NCBI): domain Eukaryota; kingdom Metazoa; phylum Chordata; class Actinopteri; order Gobiiformes; family Gobiidae; genus Knipowitschia; species Knipowitschia caucasica. The sequence goes on along the minus strand of OZ035830.1, from coordinate 35,798,270 downwards.
TTAGAAAGTAAAGGTTGATAAGTGTTCTTATACCCATACTTTTATGGCAACGGGCCACATGGGATATAAATAATTTGTCTTCTCATTATTGTGAAGCAATACATTTAATGAGTCTACCTACGACGAAAGCCGAATGTCCACCGCATACTATGAAGATAATGGCAGTATTATTATTCTGTAGCTGTGTTCATTAACTAGATTCTTTCCAGAAGCCATAAAATAAATGAGGAAGTGAGATGGTTGGAGAAAGCAGTAGGTCATGTGTTTCTGTACTAAGGCACTATATTTAGTCCACCAGCAGGCCTGCCCTGACTTTAAAAAAACTTTGAACAGCAAAGTTGAGGAAACTTTTCTGACCCAAATTGGGTTCCTTCTTGCTGCAGGGGCAATAATAAATTGTATATCAAGAATGCAAAGACACACTTCCCACAGAATCCAAACCTCCTGCATATACAGCGCAGTGTTTACATATTCTGTACATTCACCGTCCTGAGGATACACTACACACCAGATCAAATATTACACCAGATCAAATATTCTTCAATATAGCATTAAACGCTTCATTGTACAAGCCAATGTAGTGCCAGCTGGTCAAAATATGTGGACAAATGTTTGCTACCTGAAAAAGTTATGCACTGCTCTTACAAGTTTAGTCCTAGTTCCAATTAGCGCTGAATTAGTCCTGATTCCAGTTCAGTTTCTCTCTTAGTTTAGTGTAATTGGATTCCCTGCTCTGTCACTTTTAAACTCTGTGCATCAAAGTTGAGCCAGCTTTTCAGACCCAAATGAGCTCTCTCTCGGTTTGGCTTTCATTATGATAAAGAAAAGTCAAACAAGAACACTTAATTTAATTTAATTTACTAATATTTACTTTGACTATTTCAGTGTCTACGTTGAGCTCGTTGGCTGCTGCGTTGATTTTGTCTTTGCACACAGAGCCCAGACTGGTCATGCCTCGGTCCCAGTAGCGCTTTAGTTGGAGCAGATCCCCATCACTAAACTGGGTCCGATCTTGGAGCTGCAAACACAGATATGTGGTTAGTATTCATAAACTATTCACAGTAATGCTGAGCGCTGTTCTTTCAACATGTCTCAGATGTGAGTTTATTTCTTAATTATTTCAATTAAGGCTAAATTTACGATTTATGTTTAAAATCAGGATTAACTAATACCATTGCATTGTTTTTATACAGTAAGATTATCATGCATAAAAGAATGGCCAGCCCCCATGAGCACAAAAACTATTTATTTATAAAAAAAATAAAAAAATGCTGCAATTGAAAGTTACTCACTCAGTCCAGCTTTTACACAACATTTTAAATCCTACATAACAATAAATAAAATAAATATGTAATGAACTGAGAACCTAATAATACAATCTTATATATTTCAGTTACAGAAACACTCAATTAACCTAATTGGAGCCTTTGCAATTAGCGACTTGAAACATCACCACAACAAAGCCCTCAAAATAGCCTGCACTGGAATATCTGGGGATTGGTATTATTAATAATACAATACTGTATTAAAACTTAAAGGAAAAATACTAATAAAATACATAATATTATCATTTGACATCATTTCTCTACTTAACTGTTCTGACAATGGACATCAATAGGACAAACAATAGACAGAAGAAATAGCATAGATTATGTTTAGTTGAGCTTAAACACTTACTGTTCTCTTTCTGGAGTTGTTTAAAATCCAGGGATCAGCAGACGCACTAACTGAAGTCTGCAAAACAAACTCAAGATTACACGTTTTAAAATGTATATATAGCCATGTTCTTTTTAGAATGTAGTATAGAGACAAATAAAGTTAAGGTAGCTTTGTAACTAAATTCACTGTAGTTACATAGCTACCTGTAAATGGTAAAAAAATGTCTGTGTTTTTGCGGAATGATGCTAGGTCATGCTCTCGAATACCACATCACATAGGTCAATCTTTGAAGTAGAAACTCACTCTCTTCAATGGAAACTGCTACTGTAGCTGGTGAATCTCTACGTTTCTCACCTGCGAGCTGGTGTCTGTCCTAAGCGAGGTCTGCGCAGCCACTGCTTCATAACTGTGGAGATCGCTGTCGCCTTGAGCTGCCGTGGATTTGGAGTTTGCCGCCGCTGGAATGTTGCTACTTCTACTTGTACCGCTGACCTCTGTCACACTCTGGCTCCTCTGCTCCCTCCTCTGTCGGTCCGGAGCTTGAGCCGCCATGTTGGCCATCTCCTCCTCCCTCAGCCACTCATCTTCTTCATCCCCAGTTTCCATCGCGATTGAGAAATTATAACTGGTATCCAAGTAGACAGGCGCGGGCCGTTTCTTTTCTTGTACTCTTTGACCCGATCCCTGTGACGAAATAAGTTTGTTCCACTCACTTTTTTCCGCCAACGTGAAAACCTGTTGAATGCGGGGAATCGCTGAGGGGGTGGTTGCGTTTTGCACTGGAAGCATAACTTTTACTTTCTGAGGAGGAGTGGTGCTAGAAGTAGATTGAGGTTGTGGGTTTGAATGAGGTCTATGTTGAGTCTTGATTTGGGAGGTTGTGTTGTTGGACCATGAGAGCGAATTTCCCGAAGGGTATGGTCTTGTCCAGCTTTGAGGTACTACGCTTGTGCCGATGTTCCCTCTTGGCTCAGCGGAGGTCTTCCTGGTTGCAGTGTGGACTACAGGCCCCAATAATGGAGGTAACGACATGAGATTTTGAGCCAGAGATACTGCGTTTGACTGAAGAGGTAAAGTGCTTAAGGTATTTTTGTTATGAGCAGTCGGGCTGATGTTAAAGGAAGATGCATTTGCCGAATCAGACCTAGGAGACGGGCCCGCTGGTCGCTGTCTCGAACGCTCAGCAGAATTAAGTGAATAAATACCAGTCAATATGACGTCATTGTTATTGTTACTGTTGCATCGCGCAAAGAGAGGAGAAGATGTCAACGACGAGGAAGATGTTGTAGTGAAATTTTGACTCTTGTAATTTGAAGAGTGGGGGAAAAGCTGGACTCTGTTTGGGATGCTGCGTGCTGTGAGGACTTCAGAGTGTAGGAGGGGTCCGGGAACCAGAGACGGGTTTGGCAAAGTACCAGCAGGAAAGCTGTGGTTGGAGAGGAGTCCCGCAGAGAGGCTGTGGCCGGACAAAGAGACGGACAGGCCACCGTTCTGGTCCACTTTGGAGGCCAGCTTTCGTCTCTTATTGCCAACCCATGTCTGGAAATGAAGACAAATATATGCTATTATACTTGACAAAAACGTTGATTTTGCAAACAAAACAAAAAAACATTTTGTGGAAGGGACATGAATACACACATGTATTCAAGTAAATGCATATTGTATACATTTGTACTAACTTTGCTGAACATGCAAGTATATTTTATATTGTAATGTTTGCTGAAATTGACATTGGCGTTTTACCCCTTGCCGAGGGACTACAGTTAGAAATTGGTGGTTCAACTAATACTGGTACATTTATAGTCTTGTTGATGAATGTGCACTGTCCCTTTTCAATTAAACTAATACAATCAATGAATGAAATAAAGTTGGACGACAAATAGCAAACTAGTATTGTGTATATAAATTGCAAATCAATGTGAAAGATGTGAACTAATAATGTTTTACAGCCAAAGTATAGACAGATTGTCCAATAACAATTTCAATGTGTGGCAATGATCATATTTTACGCAAGTTGATGTTCTGTGCGTGTTTATTGATATACTGTAAATAACTTCCATTGCCTGAGAACTAAACATAAACATAAGCTACAGTATGCAGGCTTGGAGAGAACCTTGGAAACTCCACAGACCGGCTCTGCGTCACTCGGGAATCGAACCCAAGACCTTCTCGCTGCAGGGTAACCAAATCATTTTTATTACACTGCTCTACATGCACTGATGCAAGGCAAGCATAACACAGCTCAAGTATAAGCAATGGACTAGATTTACAGCCTTAATTACCTCATGTTCATTATGCACCTACCCGGACCACGCTGAAATCCAGTTTGGCCTCTTGAGCGCACTGCAGGATGAGCTGAAAGCAGGACTTGCTCTGGTTGGTCATCCCATTGTCATAGTAACGCTCCAGAATCCTCTGCTGCTCAATAGTGAACACTGAGCGAAGATTCATCTGCAACAAGAGTTTATGTGTACACAGTAAACTTTGCTCCGTCCCATGTACATTTATTATTTTATACATTTTTAACTGACTCTGACAGCTATATGGTGAGAGCAACTGTCACCCATAAATCTATTAGATTGTCACCGCTGTCCCCCCACCGTGGCACCTGGTATAATTGGTAGTCCTGCGTGTACTTTTGTTCAGCACTTTGAGTTGCCTTGTGTATGAATTGTGCTACAAAAATAAACTTGCCCTGCCTGCCTACTTTGGAAATAGCTGTTGACCTGTCTCTAAAAGACTTCTAGAAAGTATCAGCCCAAAAGAACCAGTAGACACTGACTCAAATCTGTATCTTGTGTTAATAACTAATTTTAAAATCCTTCAGTAAAATATTACATCCTAACACCTACAGATCTCAAGATTGTTTCATTAATTCAATCAAATGTATGTTTGTATAGCCATAAATCACAACAGCAGTTGTCTCTTCTGGGCGACAGTAGACAGTCGTGAGTTCGATTCCCACCATGGGACCTACTCCAACCGCTCCCACTGATGACTGCTGTCGTTGTGTCCTTGGGCAAGACACTTAACCCCACGTTGCCTGAAGCCCCCCGCTGAAAGATCAAGGCGGTTTCTCAACTGATGGAGCAGCCATCTTCCTGTGGACTCACCCCCTGCAGAAGATCAGCGAGGGACTGGTGCTATGAGCATTGGGTGGCAGCTCTCATTGCCACCCCCCTGACCCAGAAATGGACAAATAAAAGGGGTTGAAAATGAAAAAATGAAATGAGTTGTCTCTTCTGTTATAGGACTTCACAAAGTTGTCGATTCGTCACCACAGACCACAGGAAAAGCCATAATAACAAACACATAAGTCCTTCGTCCATAGTGGGTCCATGAATGTTAATATGTTCGTGACATCATGCTACTTTCTACCACTGGACTAGAATAATACTGTGTTACGGATATCGATGTCATGATGTTTGGTGTATGATGCATGAAATACAGGACTGATGTTTCCACTCACACTTTGCAGGCCGCGCCTCTGGTCCCACGTGTCCATCCTGCTGCTGGAGGGGTATGGTGCAGCTATCACTGCGAAGGCTCCATGATTCTATGAACAGCCTTGTTTATCCTCATTATGGCAGGGCATGACGCACACAGGCAGGGGATCGGGCTGTAGAAATAGGGTATAATTTTCACTTGATTACACACTATCACTTTACCATCTCACTATCACACCAATAAGAATCATTTGTGTGTGCGTCTTCATAAATAATAACTATGCTATACTAATAATAATAGTTAATAAGAAAGTAATCGTATTATCAGTGGTGTGGAGCATTGGAATACTTGTAGCGCACTACGTTGCTAGAGTAATGTAATGAGAAATGGCAACTTTTAATTTTTTTTGACAATACAGTTACATACAACAATACAGTTAACAATTGTAAGGAACACTATTTGTATTTGACCATGCAATTTCGGCATGATACTGTAGGCTATCTATTCTTTCATTTTTAATGAACTTTTAGTGGTTCTGTGAACAATTACCATAAAAGCAAAAAACGACGGTGCTAAACCAAGTACTTATAATCCATCATTATATAGTTACACTTCATTATGCAAATTAGCAAGAACGTTTCCCGATTATTTAGAGTACAGTTTTCTGATTGGATCACAGCATAATACGTTACAAAGTAATTCAGTATTCTGTCACTGCATACATTTAAAAGTATTCCCCGTAACACTCCTATCATTCATTTCATGAATATGCTAAATTGCTAAATAACCTGAAACAGAGGAGATTCACGAAATGGTTGTCACTAGGGGGAGCAAGTTAATGTTTATATGGGTGTTATTAACTTGCAATGATTGCATACGCGAACGCAATGCGACCAATAAGCGCCGAGCTGATTTATCTCGGCAGAGAGACTGCGCATGGCCACAGTAAACAGTGCGTCTTGGACATCATTACGCGCGGAAAAGCCACTGATGTAATAAGCGAATAGGTAAATAGTGGTGGCGTCAGCCCGCTGTGTGAACTGGGCAACAGACCAGGGTTTAGCAACGAGGCTATTGTTGGTGATAAGGGAGATGTGTGATAGCAGACAGCGTGTGTTTGGAGCCGTCTGCACTTAGCTCCGTGTAGGCCAGAGCCACAGCCAAGCCACCGGGGCTAGTTAGCATTAGCCTAGCATCCCTCCCAGCCTGGGCTAAACTTTTGCTTTAAATGTGTGAATTTTCGGCCCCGCTGTGGTCACTGGGGCAGATCACACCTATGTCCAGCTACAGCGAAGAGGAGCGCGCAGGACTTACGCGTCAAGCCTGAAATCAAAATCAAACTCACCATTTCTGATGTCAAAATCAGGCACACGATCAAATTCAGCAGATTTCTTCAGCAGACCTTTTTGCTAGACAATGAAATCAGAGCCTCCGATCATCAATTCTAATCATGATTGTGACGTAGGTGCAGACATGAGCCAATCAAAAGCCAAGATCAAGCGCTGACATCCACAGGTCCCGCCCCCTGACAGTCCAGTGATTCTGGAGGAGGAGGCAGACAGGAATTCTCCTTCATTGCGATTTAGAATTTTCAGTTAATGTTTTACACACCAGTACAAGTAAATGGAACATTTGAGGGGAATTTATTTTACTATGTGTGAAGTATAAACAATCATATCATCTTGAACGTTCCATACATGTTTTTAACAACTCCCAGACGTCATACAGAGATCCTGTGTGGGGTGGAGTGACCTCTCCTGCACTCTGCATTTCTGTGTGAATGCAGCTGAACAATGAATCTGCATTGTCTTTATTGAAAATGTAAAGTACATTTCTCCATTATGAGATTAGTTTTACCTAATCCATAAGCCAATGCATTAGTCATTGCATAGACCCCATACTCTACTTATTTTTAGGGCGCTTATATACATTTCCTTAAGTGTATTTGTAGGATAGTTGTATATTCTTTACAATATATTTTAGATATGTATTATCTAATCTTCACAGTTGTAAAACATGTTTATTCTTATTGATCTAGTTTGGAGATCAACTGCTGTAATGTTTGCATCAATGATATTTCCCCATGTGACATAAACAAAGATTGTATTTTTTTATATTAAAATATTTAATTATTATTATTATTTTTAATATTATGATTATTATTATTCATATTTTAAAAAACATGTCTTATATATTATTTTCTTCCTGTTTTGTTACACATTGAATTACAGGCTTCACAAATCGTGTATAATTTCCTTATCCTACTTTTATATAACACAATTACAGGATATGATGTGAAATCTCAAACTTATTCAGTTCCATAATAAAAAAGTTTTTGGCTTTCTGAGTATTGCACTAAATCTCAGGTGTTCACTGGGAATGAATTATAACACAGGTATAAACATTGATATCACGGTATATTTACATTTTAATTATTAAGTTATCATTCTTTCACAAAGAAGAGAATTCTGAACGTCAGTTGAAAACACATGTATACAACACTTATTTTTAACCCTTTGTATGTTTTTCATTTATTCCTCATAATTCCGTGACTTGCCTGCTGCTACTGTTTTGTCATATCCTGGTTATACACGAGGTCTCTTTTGTCTTTCTCTGTCCTTTGTATTAAATTTGTTTATTAAAAAAAGGATTATATCCCTTATTATATTACTTGCCAACACTGATCAATTAAATCACTTGTGTCCTACTCATGTAAAAAAACAACAAAAATAACTGTTGAATACCTTTATTAGCAATTTGAGTATATATATTATGCATTTATTTCTTTTCTCTTTTTTCCCCTTCAGATACAGTGCATGACGTCACCTCCCTCACATGCGCAGCAGGGGGCGCCTCTCCGCTTCAGAGCCACGAGCAGCACAGGAGCCCTGCAGGAGCCCCTGATGCTGCTCGAATTTCCCTTCAGTCAAACACGGTGAACTTCACTCAAACCGAGGACAGAAGCTTCCACATGTGACACGGGTGACTGCTCGTTCCAATTATGTCATTTTGTTCCATGTTTTTAATGCTAGCTGGCTTTTTAGACTTAGTACAATACTTTCTATACTCTTGGTATTTTGTATCGGAACAAGTTAGCCAGACCCAAACACTTTGCCATGCATATTTTAATGTTGAATACGTGGGAGAATGCAAGAATATAGGCTATTTATTTAGCCTATACCAATTCAATGTTTATGTATAGGCCAAACTGTCGTTGCTCCAGTTTAGGAAGGTGCATCTTGTCTTAGCTTAAGTTATTTGATCTTCTATACTGGTCTGGTAGGAAGAACCAAGAAAGAACTTTGCTCCAGTGGCGTTTTGTTGTATTGAATGGTAATTAAATTATGCATTATTATTATTATCATTATAACCCTGTCCATATTCTAGCATGATTGTGACTCTTAATGACGAATTCAAATAATGAAATACCAATAACCGTGTAATATTTATTTGACCAAGATTTTAGTGTAAGTCTCGTTTAATAAGGTAAATGCTGTGTTAAGATGCATTCAGTGGAGCCTGCCAAAACGTGCCTCGCTGCTGACTCCCTCCCTGCCATTCCAGATAAGTGCATGTGTGCGTAAAGCGGGAGCGACGTATAGCTCCGTGTGTGGAGCGCTGCACCATTCCCGCTCTGTTATACGAGTGTGGCCCCTGTGATGCTGCAGCGAAGCGAGGGGAGGGGCCCCATCTCCTTCCATCGCCCACCAAAATCCCTCCTCTCAGCGCGCGGGAAGGCACCAGGACCCTCAGAGCGAGCGAGTGAGAGAGAGAGAGAGAGAGAGAGAGATAGAGAGAGAGAGAGATAGAGAGGCAGGGGAGGCGCGCGTGTGTGTGTCCGTGTGTGTGCGTGGATTGCACCACCGCATCCCGTTCACCGTTTCTGCAGGCGGCCATGCTCACGTTGGAGAATTTACAAGTGTCGAGCTTTGCCTTTTCTCTCCTTTCCCCAACCGCTGTCTCATTCCAGATGTGACTGACAAGGCGTTTTATGTCTCCCGCATTGAGTCCTGTGTCGTGCACCGCGGAGAGCCTGTGACACCATGGCTTTGGTTATGGAGCCTATAAGTAAATGGACGCCAAAGCAAGTCCTGGACTGGATGAAAGGTAATGTAGCCTTCATCTTTATTACGCGCGCTAACAGGCATTTCACACGCCTGGTGCGGTCATGCTGTGTGAATATGTAACCTAGTGCAGGGCCACTGGCTGCGTGCATGTGCCTCTTGTACAGAAAACCCGCAAGCTGACGTATGATTCACCCACCACTGATCAAAAAGTACAGTACAATGCGTTTCAAGCTGGTGCAGTGACAGTTTAAGGGGGACATTATTTCAGCACGCCACCTTATTCACAAACCAAGTAAGCACCACCACCACAGCAGCAGCAGTACAGCAGCGTATACAGCTCTCATCAATGAACGTGAAGGATGGATGTACAGCCCATGCATCACCCGTATGTGCAACAACCACCTCGCAATGTGTGTGTATGTGCGTGACTGTTTGTGTGTGTGTGTGTGTGTGGGTTTGATTAATGTGGTTATAGCTGCATGCACGTACCCCCCACCCCCAGTGCCAACCGTACAGTCAGCTTCAGCACCATGGACAGCGCAACGCCGCCTGCCATATAAGGGAAAGCAAGTCTTTTCTGTGCTGCACGCTTGAGTTCCGCTGCATAGCTCTCTCAAAACAGACATGATGAATGAGTAAAAAGTAATTGTGTACTGCTTATAGTGAAGATGTGTGTGTATGTGGACATGGGGCTGTATGCTGTCACTTTGATCAGCTGCTGAGGTGTAAAGCAAACCGTGACAAATGTGGTGTAGGCCCATGCACGGACAATATAGAGGAAGCTTTGGCCGCAATCTTTCCCTTTAAGAGAACGACTTAATTGGCACCACTGTGATGACTCAAAACCGCAAGTCTAATCCGTATCAAGGCTGTAATGAGGAGAATGAGCCCCAAGATACTTTATAGTGCACACCAACATCCCATGAGTGTGTCTGAATTGAAAGGAAGATACTTGACTAGAAAATGACTAAACACATATTGAAATCCTTGCAAAACAGGTCACATTGACTAAAATGCTATTCACAATCTAATGATCTGAGGAGTAGAGCATACGTGTGGTACTTTTGTAGACATTTTGGAATTCATAATTTATCTGTTTTGCCTCTTCAGACTTCCTGGTAAAAAAAGGGGGAGTACAAAGATAAAAGTCAATTTGAAGCAGGGTTTAAGGAACACCGAGTATTTAGAATTGTCTCAACATTAAGAGTCTTGTGAAAGTTAAATGTTGGACACAACTGAGCAAACACAAGGTGTTTTCCATCTTTATATTAAAACATTTTGTCTTTTGCATATTCATTAGCTCTGTAAGTCTGATTGCCTGAGTGAGGGTGGTCCTCCTAAAAAGTCTGATACAAAGATGTGATAGAGGCAAGAACATACATGTGAAAAATAGTGATACAGAACCAATATGTGCTAAGATAGATAGCACCAAATCACATCTGTGACATGTTAGGCTGTGTGAACAAATGGGAATATGTGGAGCACAGGGACTGGCTTCCTGCTGGGACTATGAGGAGCACAGGGACTGGCCTCCTGCTTAAACTATGAGGAGCACAGGGACTGTCCTGTTGGAACTCCGATGAGCACAGGGACTGGCCTCCTGCTGAGAGTCTGAGGAGCACAGGGACTGTCCTCCTGTTGGAACTCCAGTGAGCACAGGGACTGGCCTCCTGCTGAGAGTCTGAGGAGCACAGGGACTGGCCTCCTGCTGGTGCCCACAGTCAAGACTAAACACAGAGAGGCAGTATTTTATGCATCTGCTCCTAGAATCTAGAACAGTCTTCCTAAAGATGTACAGGAGGCCTCATTTCTTGCATTGTTTAAGTCCAGGCTGAGTTCTATATATTGAGTTTTAATTCTGACATATTTTATAATGTTTGTGTGTGTTTGGAAAGCACTTTTGGTTGCCTTGCATGAATTGTGCTTTATAAATGACCAAAACTATGATAAGATTTAAGTTTGAACAGATTCTACAAAATACCAGTTACCAGATCACCTTTAAATAAAAACTAGATCCATAATTATATCAAATTAAAAGCATTATTATTGTTGTTATTATTAATCTGTATTTAAATCTCAATTGGTTCATATTATAAAAGAATCAGGATATTCTAGTGAAGACACATGGTTTTTCAGGGCAGCTAAATGTCTTCTAAAACCAAGCCCTTACAGATCAGGACTAAATACTTTCTAAACTGGCGTCAACACAAGGATTAACTCAGTACTTACTCAAATTCCTCAGCCACTTTACATTCCTTACACAAATATCAAACCAAGGAGCTTCACGTTAGATATTTATGATCCAGTTGAATTCATAGTCTGTTTTATCCCTGAAGCCTTGATTGTGACCATCCAAACGCTCATATTTTTGGTTACGCTCCATACCGTCTGAGGCATCCAGGTGTTTCACAGACTCTCTGCACACATTGTGGTCGAGATGTTTTGATTGCGTTCTGATGAGTGATTGTTATGTCCTGGTTTATAATTGGTTGGTTCGCAGTCAGCCGCCGTCCTCTGATCAGTGGAGGGCACTTCTGAAACGCTGTGTTCATTAGGAGACTGGCTACGGTTTGAATTTGGTTGGGGAGGTTTATCTCTGCCACTCGGCTCCTCGTGGCTACGATTTGCAAAATGAAAAATGGCAAGGCAAGTGCAAGTGGACTGTTAATAAGGAAAGGATTGGGGTTTGGTCAGATGTACAGTATAGTCTGTATGGAGGGTCTATAGGATGTGTCGGATACGTTTCAAATGATGTCTTTTTGCACATTTGTACTTCAACCAACTCATTGTGACTCAGATAATATGTATTTATTCATGACTAAAATACAATTTTGTTAATAATGATAATATATTTTTCTTCAGTCATTAGTCAACAACAAGAATAATATACAGTCAAGACAATTATTTTGCCAATTCCATCAAAACCGAGATGAATGAATACATGTCTTAACACTTACAGTTTTAGGCAAGGCAAGGCAAGGCAAGTTTATTTGTATAGCACAATTCATACACAAGGCAACTCAAAGTGCTGAACAAGATAGCATTAAAATCATAAATAATCACAGAACATTAAAAAGAAAGATAAAAAATATAAAATCCCTCAGTTGTATGCACAGCTAAACAGCACAGTTTTTAACTTGGTTTTAAACATAGTCAGAGAGGAGGCCTGTCTCACATCTTCAGGAAGAGTGTTCCAGATTTTAGCAGCATGAATCTGAAAAGCAGCCTCCCCATGTTTAGTTCTGACTCTGGGCACTAACAGGAGTCCAGTCCCTGTGCTCCTCAGAGTCCTGGCTGGTTCATATGGGACTAACATGTCACTAATATATTTTGGTGCGAGGCCATGGAGAGACTTGTACACAAGCAAAGCTGTTTTAAAGTCTATTCTCTGAGCCACAGGAAGCCAGTGCAGAGACCTGAGGACCGGACTAATATGGTCGTACTTCCTGGTTCTAGTCAGGACTCGAGCTGCTGCATTCTGAATGTACTGCAGCTGTTTTACAGCCTGTTTGGACAGACCTGTGAGCAGGCCATTGCAGTAGTCTAACCTACTGGAGACAAATGCATGGATAAGAATCTCCAAGTCTGCTTTAGACACTATGTTTTTGATCCTGGAAATGTTTTTTACATAGTATATGTAAAAGTTTTTTACATAGTATATACACACAATTATAGATACACATACACACACAAACACATACAGACACTCCTACACATACACATACACATACAGACACTCCTACACATACACATACATGTACATACACACATACACACACGCACACACACACACACACACATACACACATAAACACATACTCATACACTTGGTCTAAACCATCCGGAGCATCGAGGCTTTCTTACAGATGGAAAGATCTGTCTGGACCCCCCCAATATAAAACCACACTTTAGATTGAAGGATATGTCATGTTTTTCTATTTGAATTGAGATAAGAAATACAGTATCATGCAGATTTAAGTTGCTAAACGCAGTAATTGTGTCCCTCTGGAAGCTTATCAAATTATTCTAACCTTTATATTGTTCTATAGCATTCACCTTACAGACTTAAATGTGTGAATTCTACAAAAAACATTTTAGAGCGTCCTCCAGGAAAGATTAACCACTCTGACACTCTCACACAAACACATCTACTCTGTAAAAAAGTTCTCATGTTTGCTGGAATGATCCATTATAGCATATTATTATTTTCATGACCAAACTCTAGAAAAATGCTGTTCAAATCTGAAATACAATTTACTGAATATGAGATTTTTTAACAACACATATTCTATTTGAAAGACGTTTTGTACGGTCTATAAACCTCTTCTTTAATTTGCCTCAAGTTTATCATGGAAAATATCAAACTGCTTGATCTGAACTAAATTAGCTTTTGCCATAAACATCTGTTATGAGTTATCTTCAAATGAAAATAATTAGCAAAGCATGAAGGTAAGATAATTAAACAGAGCACAGGTGAAGCCACATCATTAACTACATTTCTTTTATCCTCAAAAATCAGAATTTACCCAAACACTTATTTTGTCTTTTTAATGTTGCTTCGAAGAGAACCTGATTTTTCATTTGCAGGACCCATAGATGGTTCTCTGCTGTCTCTGTTAACCCACACGTTTGGTTGAAAGGCCAAAGTATATAATATCATTTGTTGCTTGTTCTCCTCCTTCTTGACCTTCCTTTTGCTCCAAACACGCACACGCTTCTAAAGTGAATACGTTTATCAACAGCCTCTTATTTTACTGTCTTCAAATAACCACTACCGCTTAAGTGCAAACGGAGCAATCGTTTTTCGGCACATAAAAGGAACGAGGGGTCGAGGGGTACAGCCGTAATGAGCAGCACCGACCACTCTTTTGCCTTTTGTTTTCTGTAAGATCTAATACGTCCCAGTTTTTCTTTTCCATCTTGTTGAGAGCACTTACATTGAGACTTGCGTTTGATGTTGTACCATGAAGAAGAAAGCGCTCTAGATATTGCCTTATTAGCTGCACTGCCTCCTCGCCTCACATGCAAGCACACAACACAGGAAGCACACAAGACTGGAGGCTTGAACGTGCTGTTTATGAGTTTGATTAGGATTCAGCCGTCACAAGAGTCTCCTCCTCTGTCACTGTCGACGATCCAACGACTGCAGCTCGTTCGAATTTTCGCGGCTCATGTTCTGAATCGGACCAGAAAAAGAGCTTGCATTACAGACATATTGTTACTCCCTCAGAGTTTATTAAGGCTCAAAATCGTTCTTTAGTTTTTAACAGACATTTATTCGTCCAGAGGAGAAATGCCAACATTGACGAAAATGAATGAATGAATAAAAAATGTACATTAATGCTTAATGACGTTACCTACACATATAACACACAGTAAAGGAGACCAAGACATACTGTACCTCATTGGCCGCTTTACTCAAACAGGGAATAAAACACAAAAAGACTTCCAAAGGGTTGCTTTTCTGATACCCTACGTTTACTGCATCTTCCATGCAGGGACCGAGCAAAAATTAATACTACAAAAAAGGGGTGTGTCCAGAAAACTATTCCTCAAACATATTTCTATAAACAAAAGTTTCCTAGTGTCCAAAATTAGTAAAACATATGAAATATCTTTAAATTGCACTTTTAACTACGTATAATATTTGTAACTTACGTGAAATTATTGTAAACATGAACTTAATAAATGAGAGTTGCCTCTGCAGCTACAGATATTGTTTGACTTTAAGTGAATGTTTGTTACTTCTAAAACTGTGAAGAGAGAGTCAAACCTTTTTAAAGACACTGGTTTGACCTGCTCCAGCTCGCTCTGCAGCTTCCTGATTGGACGAAATGAATTCAAATTCTTGAGGCCTTTTGCCATTGGCTAAATAATTGTCCTCCAGAATATCTTACTGGTCGTAGTGATGCTAAAGGGAGGGACTATATTCAGTTAGCGTTAGACATACTCAATGTACACAATAGCACAGTTTTCCACGGTCAAAAATACATATTATTATAAAAATGAAATGCAATTTAGGTTAGTGACATCACCTTTAAAATTGACGAAAAAGAGTAAAATTGAAAGTATCACAATGCTCCTTATACACGGAGTACTCAACCAAATAACATCAATTGTGCTCCAACATTGAGTGCATTTCAGAATCAACTAAAGATTTAACTAACGCTGAAATTGTAAAATAATAAGCTCAGTGTATTATTTTATCGCGTGGAACATTCAAATCATTTATTGGTCTACAGAATGCTTTTTTATGAGATATCCCACATTGGTTTGAACTGTAACATAACACAACATAAAACACACCCAAGTGAACAAACCAGGCCATGTTTTAGTCCTGCCTGGGTACACGCAGAAGTCTGATAACTAAATTCTAAATAGTTGCAGCTATTTCATAATGTATTAGATGGGCGTTTTAATTATGCATACAGCATTGTGACTTGCATCAGAGAGTTAAATATAGCCCTCTCAAGCATTAGAGAGAATCACAAGCTACAGCTGCTCCGTTTGGACAAACAGCTCGTCATTGTTGCAAAAGTGAAGTTGGAGACATCTTTATGACAAGTTTCAATATCATAACTTGTTATTGATTGACTGCGGAACCTTCCGCAGTCAACCATTGGTTTTGTATTTCTTTATTCCGTCATTTTTTTTGACACGTTTCACAGCTTTCACATTTTCAACAATTTCCACAAGTTATACATCAAAACGTTCCACATGTTTGGGAGATTATTGCTATTACTTTTGGGACTTCAGCGATTTCCGGTTTTTCCGCAATCGGACAAAAATCTGCATTGAGAATTCTGCAATGCATTTTAATAGGCCCATGCATTTTAATAGGACTTCAGCTCTTTCAGACATTTCTACAGTTTCAATGATTCAACAGTTTCAAGGATTCAACAGTTTCAAGGATTTCAGCAGTTTCAAGATTTCAAGAGTTTCAAGGACTTCAACAGTTTCAAGGACTTCAGCAGTTTCAAGGACTTCAGCAGTTTCAAGGACTTCAGTGTAATCATGCAACCTAATAGGGATTTTTCCATGTAAACCAGTATAATGCAACTTAATAGGGTTTTTTTCATGTAAACCAGTATAATGCAACTTAATAGGGTTTTTCCATGTAAACCAGTACAATGCAACTTAATAGGGTTTTTTCCATGTAAACCAGTATAATGCAACTTAATAGGGTTTTTTTTTCATGTAAACCAGTATAATGCAACTTAATGGGGATTTTTCCATGTAAACCAGTATAATGCAACTTAATAGGGGTTTTTACATGTAAACCAGTATAATGCAACTTAATAGGGTTTTTTCCATGTAAACCAGTATAATGCAACTTAATAGGGATTTTTCCATGTAAACCAGTACAATGCAACTTAATAGGGATTTTTCCATGTAAACCAGTATAATGCAACTTAATAGGGTTTTTTTCATGTAAACCAGTATAATGCAACTTAATGGGGATTTTTCCATGTAAACCAGTATAATGCAACTTAATAGGGATTTTTCCATGTAAACCAGTATAATGCAACTTAATAGGGTTTTTTTCATGTAAACCAGTATAATGCAACTTAATAGGGTTTTTTTCATGTAAACCAGTATAATGCAACTTAATGGGGATTTTTCCATGTAAACCAGTATAATGCAACTTAATAGGTTTTTTTTTTACATATAAACCAGTATAATGGAACTTAATAGGGTTTTTTCCATGTAAACCAGTATAATGCAACTTAATAGGGATTTTTCCATGTAAACCAGTATAATGCAACTTAATAGGGTTTTTTTCATGTAAACCAGTATAATGCAACTTAATGGGGATTTTTCCATGTAAACCAGTATTATGCAACTTAATAGGGATTTTTCCATGTAAACCAGTATAATGCAACTTAATAGGGTTTTTTCATGTAAACCAGTATAATGCAACTTAATAGGGTTTTTACATGTAAACCAGTATAATGGAACTTAATAGGGGTTTTTACATGTAAACAAGTATAATGGAACTTAATAGGGGTTTTTACATGTAAACCAGTATAATGCAACTTAATAAGGATTTTTACATGTAAACCACTATAATGTAACCTAATAGGGGTTTTTACATGTAAACCAGTATAAAGCAACTTAATAGGGATTTGTACATGTAAACCAGTATAATGCAACCTAATAGGGATTTTTCCATGTAAACCAGTATAATGCAACCTAATAGGTTGCATTATACCACCAGACCAAGACCCAAACGAAGACTCAGACCACCACCAGATAATGACCACAGACCAGGTTTCCTTAGTTACAGGAACCAAATTGTTTCAGCGGTGAGGGGATTTTTCAGTTTCAAGGACACTTTCAATACATTCAGTAGTTTCAAGGATTTCAACTGTTTAAGAATTTAACCAGTTTCAAGGATATCAGGAGGTTCAAGGATTTCAGGAGTTTCCACACTTTCAACAGTTTCCAGGTTTAAAAAAGTTTCAAGGATTTCAGGAGTTTCAATGTTTCAACAGTTTCAAGGATTTCAGGAGTTTAAAGGTTTCAACAATTTCAAGGACTTCAGGAGTTTCAAATATCTATCAAGTATTTTAACAGTTTCAAGGCCTTTTAAAGGATTTCAAGGATTTTTTTTAGCAGATTTCCACATTAGATCTGTTCCGCAGTCAATCGCAATGGCTTCAGCCATTGCAAGTTTCTAGTTATTAATGTTATG
Source organism: Knipowitschia caucasica (assembly GCA_964034765.1). Lineage (NCBI taxonomy): Eukaryota > Metazoa > Chordata > Actinopteri > Gobiiformes > Gobiidae > Knipowitschia > Knipowitschia caucasica. The sequence continues at coordinate 35,780,402 of OZ035830.1, read as the reverse complement.
ATGTTAAGATGGAATTAGCCTCTTGTATGTTCTTTACTGGGGGTTGGGCTCTGGCTTATCAGTGAGTGGGTGAAAACAATATTATTTTGTTTGTGTAATGCAAGAGTAAGGATCTCAGGCCAGCCCCAAGCCTGTATGCACATATGAGATTAAGATTAAGATTAAGACGTCCTTTATTCGTCCCACATTGGGGGAATTTCAGTGTTGCACCTCTATACTAAACAAGATACAATACAAATCTCTAACTCTAGCATGAAGAAGAAACAAGTATAACATCTCTTTGGGATAATGAAAACAAAAAAAACCTCTAAATATCGTAATAAATAAGTATAAAATCTCAACATTAAACTGCACTAAACTAGATTAAACTTACTACAATTAAACATGATTTAAAATGTGTGCTATTACTAATAAGTGTTTGTAGTAATATTTTCACTGTAATAGTAGTAAAACATTATAAAGCGCCGTTTTGGACAATCAAAAACAACAAATAAATGCATAAAAGCTATAATAAACAGTTGAACCGGTGGGTTTTGAGCAGTGATTTGAAGTTCTGATGTGAGTCCGAATTCCTGATGTGTTGTGGGAGTGAGGCTCAGTCTCCCAAGATTCAACACTTTGTTCTGATGGGAGTGAGGAGGTTGGAGTCGGCGGATCTGAGGCAGCTTTAGGGGCAGGCCGTGCTGAGGTGAGATCTGGAGGGCCAGGTCATGGAGGCACTTTTAGGTGATGAGGAAGACTTTATATTCAATTCAATTCAATTTTCAATTTCTTGTATAGCCCTAAATCACAACAGTATATCTCAGACGTCAATACACAAACAAGTCAAACACCAGAAATAGAACAGAAAACACCAACCCCCATATGTGTTGATATTCAGTATGCGGTATGGGACAGGGAGTTGTTTGAAGATGGGGGTGATGTGGTCTCTGGAGCGTAAGCAGTGGAGCTCATGTAGCAAATCTACTACTGTGAAATAAAACATTCTGAATATAGAAACTTTAGAATAGGGCGAGTCTTGACTGAACTGTGAGGTTGGAGTAATCAACTGGTATTTTCTTTTTGGTATTTATTTTCATGTTTAAACCATTGAGTATTCGATATGCACAGAAATATGTATTTTATTGTATGTATTGTTAGTATGATTAGGCTTTATTGAGGACACATGGTCCATAGAGATTAAACGACATTAGAAGAGACAGAACAGACACAACACAGATTGTAGCCTCAGTTATCAACATCAACCCCAGCGAGCCCACTTACAAGAAGATTTTGTTACTCTCAGTATCAACTTTTTTCCTGCTACAGAGTCCCAACAAAAGATAAGAAAAGATACCTCAACCCGTATGAAAAACCGATCCTTCCGATGTCTGTGAACCTCCTGCGTACAATCCATCGAGCAGAGCAGTGATGGTCTATGTCTGTCCTACTTTTTTAATTCCAATTACCTTCAGGACATAATCAATTAATCTTGAATCTTAATATCGCACCAAACCTAACGCCGTTGGGAATGTCTTCGGAAGCCCTGACACAGCTATAGCTTAGCATTAGCAGCAGGCCAAGACTCCCCTTGTCCCTGCTCTGCGTGGAGGAGCTTCACATAAAGATGAGTCATCGGGGTTTGTTGTGATCCGAACACCCACACGGAGGAGTTTCCTGTCTGCGTGAGCGTACATGGACCTGTGCATCCGCCACTGACGCGTTTTACTGTGACGCGGAGAATCTCATCGAACCCCCGCTCTCCCTGTCGCTGTTTTGTTCTGCATAAAACGACTTGAGACACGGTGCATGCGGGGACTACTGATGCAAGCTTTGACAGGAAAATGAATAAGGCACTTTGCTACAGTCATATGTCTTCTGTATTGGTGCAAAATCTAAAAATAACCGTGACAGGGAGGCTGAGATCATCCTTAGTCCCTATAGACTTCTTTATAGTGACTGTGCCATGTTGAAGTACATTGTGAATGCAAATCACCGCTGCGGTTTCAATCAAACGCGTTGGTGATGCTGCTTTTGCTGTTTTCCGTACAACCCCCATTGGGTGGAAACCTTTTTTCAATACACCCAGATGTCAATGTGTGTTTTTTTTATTTTTACAGATACGCCAGATGGATACAATGGTATACATATGTTTTGATCAAAGTCATCATTTTAGTTGTGCATGATATCAAAATAATAAACAAAATAATAATTTCTGCTTTTCATAATTATGAATACACTTTAAGTAACTTTATTTGTACATCACACATTCTTTTCACACAAAGAACAAAAAGAACTGGTGGAGGATCTGCTTCTTGATATAGTATTACTAGACTTTGGTTGGAAGAGCAAGTTTCAAAAGTACGCTAAAACTAGATGGATCACTTCAGGGTGAAGGAGGAAAGACACCTTTTTATCCAAAATTACAGGTGTTTTATTGAAAAAACAAGATATTCAAGGCATTGGGGCGGCACGGTGGCTGAGTGGATAGCACTTTCACCACTCAGCAAGAAGGGTTCGAATCCCGGTCGGAACAGAGCCTTTCTGATTGGAGTTTGCATGTTCTATGTACAATAGGTCTGGCATGCGCCTCTTGTACTGGTGACCCCGCTTATCTCTATGTGGAGTGAGAGACAAATGCCCAAAAATAACAATTGTTATCCACTTTGTGACTCTGGTCTGTGAAAGGCGGTATATAAAAAAAAAAACATTACATACTTATTCAAATCACACATAATCACAGTTCCTGAAAAGAGTGACAGTACAATCCTTCACTTTATGCACTGCTAAACAGATTTTTTTTTTTACCTGTATCTGAACATTTTTAGAGTAGACTGATTCTTTATTCAGTTCCTTTTGCTATATTCATCATTCTACATCCTCAACCCAGAAATGGAATGATAAAGCTGAACAGATTGACATGACATCATTCTACATCTGCAATGGAAAAGTAGTATAACTTTCATGAATTCAATCAACTACATTTACATAGTGTCTTATCATTTTCGAGACCAAACAGTTGTTAGCGTTGATCGTCCTGTCTCACAATCCACCAGGCATGTATTTTCCATGTATTTTTGTAATTGATGTGGTATTTGCTGATGCGTTGTACTATTTTTCGGCTCAGAAAACCAGGCCATCCAAAAATGTGCTGTCTCTGTGCTTTTGCCATGTTTGAAGGTTTTAAGTATATGGCTTGTGTTTGACGCCTTTGAGACACTGAAAAATGACTTTACTCTATTTCGTTTCTTTTGACGTTAATATGGGGCAAAATGCAAACACAATAATACAGTGTTATTTTACTTTTTCAAATTCCTTTCATGGCTTGATAAGTACAAAAATTATAGTTAGTAATGATGTCTCAGTTTTATATAGCGCTTTTCTGGACAAAGGCGCTTCACATGGCATTATTCATTCACTCTACACACGGAGGTGGCACTTTAGTCAGCTCTGGGGCAGACTGACGGAAGCGAGGCTATTATTATGTACACACACACACACCAGACTCATACTAAGACATGTGGGTGAAGTGTCTTGCCTAGGGACGCAACAACAGTTTTCCCACTTTGGCACCTGGTGTTCTCATAGCTCTCCCATCACAGCACTAACCAGCCTGCTTAGGATCAGGCCTAGTATTTAACAGTCAAATTTGTACATTTTCTCCCTCCAAGTTTAAATTATACTCTGTGCAGCATGTTGTATTTACTTATACAACTCTATAAAGTAGACCATAAAACATAGCTTCATCTCAATTCAATTCAAATGATGATTTTATAAAACACGTTTCCAAAGTGCTGCACAGATAAACGTCCATCCATCCATCCATTTTCTTCCGCTTTATCCGTTGCCGGGTCGCGGGGGCAGCAGTCTAAGCAGAGACGCCCAGACTTCCCTATCCACACACACCTCCTCCAGCTCATCCAGGGGGGACCCCAAGGCGTTCCCAGGCCAGCTGAGAGACATAGTCTCTCCAGCGTGTCCTAGGTCTTCCCCGGGGCCTCCTCCCGGTGGGACGTGCCCGGAACACCTCCCCAGGAAGGCGTCCAGGAGGCATCCTGAACAGATGCCCGAGCCACCTCAACTGGTTCCTCTCGACGTGGAGAAGCAGCGGCTCTACTCCGAGCTCCTCCCGTGTGACCGAGCTCCTCACCCTATCTCTAAGGGAGCGCCCAGCCACTCTGCGGAGGAAGCTCATTTTGACCGCTTGTATCCGCGATCTCGTTCTTTCGGTCATTACCCACAGCTCATGACCATAGGTGAGGGAGGGAACGAAGATTGACCGGTAAATTGAGATCATCCTCAAAAAGTAGAGATGAAATCCTGTGGTTCCCGAACCGGCCCCCCTCCGGCCCCTGGCTGCGCCTAGACAGATAAACGTAACACATTAAAATTTACAAGTCTGCAAGATTTAAATAAACACAATAAAAATGAAATAAAAACTTTTACAAAAAATTTAAACCATATAGATACATAAATAAACATAAAAAAACAATAAAATCAGTAAAATAGAGGACTACACAAGCCATGTTGTGTTAAAAGCCAATATTAATTTATTCTTGTGTAGCCCTAAATCACAACAGTAGTTATTTCGGAGGACTTAAAAAAAACAAAAAAACAAAAACAGTTGAATTTGCAAAAACGCAGACCAGACCAGAGAAACAGTTCAAACACATGAAATGCAATGACGACAAAAAAACAAAAAACAAAAAACACACATCAAGTTGTTGGTCCATTAGAGGCAGATGACCAGTGTCCATAAATGTTGATAAATGTCTACACAAAAATAGCTAAATATTGTGCGTTCCACTGCCACCATTCTTTTCCTCTCTATGCGCTTCCCTCCTTTTATAAAAAAAAAACTGTCTTTTGGTTGTTGTTTGGTTGTTTGCGTCTCCTGGTGAGCAGCTTCATGTTCGCCACGTCCCACACTGCGTCGCCTGGTTTAGACTCCCGCTGAGACGCAAGGAAAGTCAGTCAGAAAACACGCTCCCCCCGACTCTGTGCGCTGGTTGTAGTTGCAGCTGCATTAAAGTTTAAAGAGCATTGCCTTATTAGGAAGAAGCTCAAAACTCGTCCATCATAACAGATTTTTAAATATGTCCTAGCTAATAGATAAGAAAATGTATTGGGAAAATGGGGTGTGTATGGTATTATTTGAAAGATATAGGTCTTTTTTTTACAGACCTGCATTTTTATACGTAAGATCAAAATGGGGCATCAGTTGTCATGGAAACAAATAGAATCAAAGCTGAAAAATGGGCTAACACAATTCACCTCACGCATCACTATTATCAATTAGAAAAAGATCAGATGTTTTCTAATGAGATAAAACAGCATGAGGTCTGATTTGTTCACAAAATGTCGGGACAAGCAACTAACAACAAAAACAAAAGGTTAGCTTCCTCAGCCTGAGATAGAATATATGGACTATATTAATTATACTGTATCTTTTTTTCTTTTTAAATTTTTTTACCAAAACATTTACAAACATACGGACATAACTGACAAAAAACAAAAGAAAACAACAATATAACAATAAAAATAACAATACTTAGAGTTAAGAAAGAGCCATGTTTGATTTGGCCTGAAAGCTGATTGGCTGAGTGAGGGCGGTCCTCTCTGTTTCGCTTTTCTGTCTGATTTTTATAATTTTTTTATTGTTACAGTTAAATGTATGTAGATCTCTGAACTAGTTACACGAATGCTATTACAATTTATTGATATTTTAAAAAAAATCAGGTACCCCAGCTTTAATAAATATGTATAGTATGTCACAGTCAAGCCAAAGCAAGGGTTTCTCATCTGGTCATTTGGTTTGAATCAGAACACTCTTTGAATAAAAATACTTGCATTACCGCGTCACATAATGCTCATGTGTTGTTCTTTTAAACCCAAAAGCTAAAACGCAGACTTCCACGATCAAATTTAAGGTTATGAACAGAAGGATTGAAACAGAAATTGGTGCATGGAGCAATAGTAAGCATCAGAGGAGGAGCACTGAGGACATGAGTCTGTGGAGAATGAGTGGCGCCGCAGTGGGCATCATATCAAAGCGCTCGCTCTATCCGGCGCCGGGACACAGAGGCCTGTGTGTCTAATGTGCTTAAGGACCAAACTGCACCTGCATTTTGTGGGAAGTGCACATAAATCACACCTCCACCAAAAGTTTCCCATGAGTTTACTTCACAGACTTCTGCGATTACAACAAAAATAAACTTAGTAATTCACGGTCATTATTGATAAAGATTATTATAAAGATGGCCTGTTATGCAGACTTATGCAGCAAAAAACAGAAACAGTCTTCTGAAAATGTGCGACAGAATTCTTCTCTGACAATGTTCATATCCAGGTTAAAAATCGGAGGATTGTATCTTCACTTTTGAATTTACGAGGATTATTTAGGATTGTAATGCCTATAGTGTGTTTTATCTTTTGTTCAGCACTTTAGACTTGCCTTGTGTATGAACTGTGCTATACAAATAATCTTGTCTTGCCAGAACAATGGGCCTCATTCACGAACGGTTCTTAGGAACAGATTTGTACGTAAATCCTACTTACGCGTTTTTTACGAAGAAAGTGGCATTCACGAATATTTCTCGTAACCAGAATTTCTCTTGGGCAAGTACAAATCCTACGAGTCCTCAGGAGCACTCGTACGCATTCAGTCAGTGCCGACATGTTCACACGCGGGGGTTGTCCTCTTTGGTGAAGTTGAATAAAAATACAACATTCCAGTGATATGTCCGTCATATCGATGTATGTATTTATTCATTTGTAGTAATCTTTATTAGTAATCTTTATTTATATACCGCCTTTTTCACTGCAGATCTGGCCTACTTTTTAATTCATTTTTAAATGAAATGTGCCAACGCTTTATCAAATACATTGGAAATCTTGCCGTGTATTAGTGACCCCTTCCTATTTATTGGGGGCATTTCTTTATCCACGGGCCACAGAACAACGGCATATATACTGCTGCTGCAGGAGGTTACTGGGTCCGCGCTGAGTCTCTGCACTGGTCTCTCCTATGGATCTATACGGGTCTGCACTGGTCTCTCCCATATACGGGTCTGCACTGGTCTCTCTCCATACGGGTCCGTGCTTCATGCTCCTGGATCCATACGGGTCCGCGCTGGTCTCTCAAGTCTGGTCTATGCGGTCTATCTTCGGTCCGCGCTGGTCTCTGCGCACCGGTCTCTCCAGTCAGGTCACTCCAGTCTATGCGGTCTCTCCTATAGGTCCGCGCTGGTTTCTGTGTGCTGGTCACTCCAGTCTCTCCTCGGGTCTGCATTGGTCTCAGCGCTGGTCTGCGCTGGATCTCCTCCCAGGGTCCAAAATATTTTGAGATTAATCTCAAAACATTTTGAGATTCATCTTTAAAATAATACATAATATATTTTTAAATTAAGCTCATAACATTTTGAGATTAATCTCATCATATTTTTAGATTAATCTCATAATTTTGCTAGTTCGACTTTATTATCATAATATTTCGACTTTTAAGTCAACATTTTATAACTTTATTCTCAGTCTGGTAAAAGAAGAAAAAAGGCCTGCTTTAGGCCTGTTGCTGTTTCCTCAGCCGTCTGCACACGGCCCTGCATCCCCTTATATGGGCATTAATGGGCGGTTACTTATGCTAAGTACCTATGCTAATGAAGCACCTGGCACGCGCGCTGTACTTACGAGGAAATGGGATTCGTCAATCTGAGAGAACAGCTGTGAACAATTCAGCGGCTTACGAGCGCGTTGATGAATCCCACGTGGGGACTTCTTAGAAATCTACTTAAGGACAACTTGAGAAGAAAGTTGAGTAGTTTCTTACGAAGTTATTCGTGAATGAGGCCCATTATCGTTTTAATTGGTCATTTCCACACTCAAAGTTTTTCATAAATTAAAAGCTGCGGTGCATAACTTTTTTTCAATAATAATACATGGGAGCCTTGTGAAAGTTACAGTTTGTGAACAACTCAGTCCACAACAAACCATCTTCATCTCATTAGAAAACATTGGGCCTCATTCACGAATAACTTCGTAAGAAACTACTCAACTTTCTTCTCAAGTTGTCCTTAAGTAGATTTCTAAGAAGTCCCCACGTGGGATTCATCAACGCACTCGTAAGCCGCTGAATTGTTCGCAGCTGTTCTCTCAGATTGATGAATCCCATTTCCTCGTAAGTAGAGCGCGCGTGCCAGGTGCTTCATTAGCATAGGTACTTAGCATAAGTAACCGCCCACTAATGCCCATATAAGGGACTGCAGGGCCGTGTGCAGACGGCAGAGGAAACAGCAACAGGCCTTTACACGGAGCAAAAGTCACCCTTTTTTCTTCTTTTACCAGACTGAGAATAAAGTTATAAAATGTTGACTTAAAAGTCGAAATATTATGATAATAAAGTCGAACTAGCAAAATTATGAGATTAATCTAAGAATATGATGAGATTAATCTCAAAATGTTATGAGCTTAATTTAAAAATATATTATGTATTATTTTAAAGATGAATCTCAAAATGTTTTGAGATTAATCTCAAAATATTTTGGACCCTGGGAGGAGATCCAGCGCGGACCAGCGCTGAGACCAATGCAGACCCGAGGAGAGACTGGAGTGACCAGCACACAGAAACCAGCGCGGACCTATAGGAGAGACCGCATAGACTGGAGTGACCTTACTGGAGAGACCGCATAGACTGTAGTGACCTGACTGGAGAGACCGGTGCGCAGAGACCAGCGCGGACCGAAGAGAGACCGCATAGACCAGACTTGAGAGACCAGCGCGGATCCGTATGGAGAGACCAGTGCAGACCAGTATAGATCCATGGGAGAGACTAGTGCAGACCCGTATATGGGAGAGACCAGTGCAGACCCGTATAGATCCATGGGAGAGACCAGTGCAGACCCGTATATGGGAGACACCAGCGCAGACCCGTATAGATCCATGGGAGAGACCAGCGCAGAGACTCAGCGCGGACCCAGTAACCTCCTGCAGCAGCAGTATATATGCCGTTGTTCTGTGGCCCGTGGATAAAGAAATGCCCCCTATAAATAGGAAGGGGTCACTAATACACGGCAAGATTTCCAATGTATTTGATAAAGCGTTGGCACATTTCATTTCAAAATGAATTAAAAAGGAGGCCAGATCTGCAGTGAAAAAGGCGGTATATAAATAAAGATTACTAATAAAGATTACTACAAATAAATAAATACATACATCGATATGACGGACATATCACTGGAATTTTGTATTTTTATTCAACTTCACCAAAGAGGACAATCCCCGCGTGTGAACATGTCGGCACTGAATGCGTACGAGTGCTCCTGAGGACTCGTAGGATTTGTACTTGCCCAAGAGAAATTCTGGTTACGAGAAATATTTGTGAATGCCACTTTCTTCGTAAAAACCGCGTAAGTAGGATTTACGTACAAATCTGTTCCTAAGAACCGTTCGTGAATGAGGCCCATTGTAGCTTTTGCATACTTGTAAAATAAAGAGCCCTGTGAATCACGATGGCAAAAGGAAATGAGCCCAAAACACAGAACTGCAAAAATGATGGATTTAATAAAAGAAAAACAAAACAAAATCCAGGGAAAAAAACAGAAAAAGTAACCAAACAGGGACTGACGACTAGAACTAAAACAGACGAATAGCTAACGAGACAAAGGTGATACACATGAGGGCGGGGCCAGTAATCAGGAAACAGGAAGTGACACTGAAGAAGACACAGGGGTTAACAAATTAAAATTTCCCACGTCAAAACAGCTCCCTTGTTGGAATGTTTTAAGTCTCGACCCACTTTTATTTTCTGGCTTTTAACCCTGCATGAGTCGTGTGGTCCTCTGTGCTTTTTAAATAAATTTTTTTATACGTGTGTCTTTATTTATTTTTTGCCATTTTTTGCTTGTTGTACAGCACTTTGGAAACTGCTCTTTTATGAAAGGTGCTATATAGATAAAGTGGATTGAAGTGGATTGGATTACAAAAGAAAACAGGAAATAAACACAAACCATGACAATTCGACGTTTTGAGCTGCGAGCTGATTGGCTGAGTGAGCGTGGTCCTCTCTTTTTCACATCTCCCTCAAAAAATGCTAGAAAACAGAGAATAAATACGGAGGGAATGATGTTATTTTTGTTGAATTTAGATCCTATGGAGACTATGTGCGATCCCGAAGCCTGCCCTGGTGTTCAGTGCTGTGGGGCATTCTATCTCCTGCTTGTTTCCCCAAAAGAGAGAGAGAGAGAGAGAGAGAGAGAGAGAGAGAGAGAGAGAGAGAGAGAGAGAATAAAATGTGGATGAAGTTGTCAACATGAGATGCTGTGGACAGGCTCCACTCTGGGACGCGGTAATGGAGTGCCTCCGTGCCTATCTATCCCCGGAAAATAAAATCTTTTGACACTGGGAAAAGCTGTGCACTCAAAGCACAGACATATTCTTTTCAATTAAGTCAAGCTATTTTTTGCTCAATAAAAAAAACAAACTATTCCAAATATGTGTGGGAACATTTTACAATTGTTGAATTTTTTTTGTTGCAATATTTGACACTGACTTTTTTTCACTCTTGTCTGTATAAGGATACAATGGATGATACAGTAGACAGTAGTTATTGCTGCTAAATATGAAGTGATCTCAGCATTACACATGGATGGGGAAAAATCCATGATATCGACATTGGTTGGATTGACCAATACACAGGTGAAACTCAGAAAATTAAAACATACATGATATTTAGATCAAACAATGAATAGGATTACATGCAAAGACTTTGTTTTGTTATACATTTGACAAACAAAGGCTTGAAATATAATTATGGTTCTACTTTGGATGATTATGGCTTACCTGGTCTGGTCGGAGGGGCCCCAGGGCAGCTGTGGCTACACTGGTTTATCACTACTGCGTATAGAGTGAATGAATAATGACATGTGAAGCCTCTTTTAGTGTCCAACAAAGGCGCTATATAAAACGGATGCATTCTTACCTTCCATTTTCAAATAAATACATAGTTTCCTGAGATGTTTTATGTGGGATCCTTAGAAGCCGTGAGCCAATAATCCACATGGTATACATAATTTGACATTGAAAGTTGAATTACCGAAGTAAATGGACTTCATCTTTTCTTTGAGGAGTGAATATAGTGCATGTCTACCGAAAATGCTAAAGGTTTTCATTCTGCAGGTTTATAGCACTTTGAGCTGCATATTACGACTCTGTGAATTCATCTTGATGATTATAGTAACTGCATGTGTCTCTCGGGGGAAACAGGAAGCTGCTTATGAGTCAATTCGATGCATGTGTTGCTTCTGTCTTGCGAATGTGAATAGACGACTGCAATTTTCACATCTGTGCTATGACTGTATTAACATTGTTTGATGTTTGCATTAAAGCCAGGTTGAAAACGTATGTCTGTACTTGCATTCACTCTGGTAGCGTTCTAGTGAGTACAGTGAAAACGTATATCTGCTGGGTTACACAAAAAAATTGTTTTATAATGATTATGTTTTGGTACATGGTTGGAATTGAACTAGCTGAAAACATGTTTTATTACGTTTCCTGTCTTCTAAAAAAACTCTAAACATAGGGAAATCAGGTATATGGTTACACTAATGTCCAGTTTTTGTTAATGCATTAGTTCACTTATCTGTTTGTATTTGAAAAGATAGATACAGTAGATAGATAGAGAGACAGGTAGATAGATAGATGAATACATTTGTAATTGCACTGCTCCTTATGCCCTTATCAAGTGTATATTGCATCTCCCCAGTTGACCTTCAAGTGCACTAACTATTGCACTTCTCCCAAGTCCACAATTACTATTGGATTTCCAGAACCAATTATAGTTCATAAATGGAACAAATGAGAATGTGAATCTATTTAATTTACGTTAGGAGCATCCTGTACCGTTCCACTAAGAGTATGACCTCATATTAATCAGGATTAGTCAGGATGTGATTGGAATTGGTCGCTATTTTTCAAGAAGGAGAAATCTCTTTATTTTTTACTTTCTATATTATCTGCATACAAATACAGCGTTTCTTTTCATTGCAACCAGCTGGTGCTTGCTGCAAACTTCTGACGGTGACAATGCTATTCGCAGTCTGCTCCTCTGGACATTTATGTATTAAGATTGAGATTAAGAGATCCTTGAATTTTGGGTCCTCCTTCTTTTTGAAACGAGACTGGATAGAACATGCAGTTTTGTGGAACCGGCCCCCACATGTTGAACTACAGATTGTGGAGATGATGATTGTGACAGCCCTAATAGGACGTGTTTGAGAACAGAAATAGCCGCTGTACTGTTATGTGGGTCTGCAGCAGGGCCCCATGTGCACTGGAGCTGCCATATGAACCCAGATCAGCACTTTGTCCTGGGGGGAGGCACTGGCACTGTGATCCGACGAAGCAGCTGCGGTTGTTTTCCTTATGGAGTACTATATAGGCCACTGTGTATTTCTTTTTGTTACATCACAGCATTTATAGACGTTGTGCCTTTACAGTTTGGACCCCGGAACATTTTGACTGGGTTTTCGCTTAGAACTGAGTTGAAGGATGAAATTGGGATTGTACTAGACATTACAGAAATAACTTTGTGAGTCTGTGTATCCATGAGTCATAGCTGATTAAGTCCAAGCCAGCTTTCAATCTTTGCATGTTTTTTTCTGTGGTCTATGAGAAAAATAAAAGTAAACTTATTTTGAAAGGAACCATGTAGCTGCGTTTGATGAGATTCACAGATGACGTCATAGAAGCGGTATAGCAGGCTGTATAGACCAAGGATGTGGTCTAGCACCTTTCTTCTTTGCTTATACACAGGTAATGATAGAAGATAGTTTGATACTACTGAGTATGCCTTTTTTTGTCTGTTGGAAGCCTCTGTTCAAGTTGAAGAAGTAGGACGTAGCCGCTCGGTGATACTTCCCCTGCGCATCCAGTGGGAAACCATTTTGATTCTTATTCATGGCCTCATCATATACACTCACACATGCACTGCTGCAGGTCAGGGCAGAGGGCCCCAGTCTGCACCTAATGATGCGATAAATCAGACTTAAGTGTGATTAAAGCTGTTTTTTCCCATCTGTAATTATTGTTTAAGGTAGACTATAGGAGATTCAAGTGTGGAGAAATTGTCTGGTCTGTTTATTGAGAAGCATGTTCTAATAAAGCAAGGTCAACAATGGCCTATATTCAATTATTAATTCTGTATAACATGGGACAAACACACACACATATACGGACCAATATTCATGCACGCCATATCTGAAGCAACTGTTTATGAAAGTACATTTCCTCTATCATTAAAGACTATCTCTTCCCTCTCACTGATATCGTGGACCCTCATACTCCCTGTTGTCTGGGGGCTTCCTCTTTTACCTCATGCCGTTGCATTACTGTCGAGCCTTTGTCGCTTCTGGCCACTTTAATGTCCTCGCCGGTCCAGTGGCTTTTATCTCCGCCTGCAACCACACTGATTTATGAGACACTGCATTACATTGTTTTGTATGGGATTTGAAATTCACATTATGACAAATAAAGACAAAAGTAAAGCTGGTGTTTCTCAGAAAATTGGAATAAGGACCGCGACATGTGAAATGTGAAATGCTATAAATGGGCAGATTTGTTGTGTTTAGGCTCATTCCACACAGTCACTCATGTATCAAACACATCTTTAAAAAATAGATGCATTATTATTATTTTTACTTTTTATAAGTATTGTTCCTCTCAGTGCAATTATGCCCGGTGTTACTCTAGAATCAATTAAATACATGCACCTTACTCATATTTCGTATACAAATCTTGATTATTCGTAACACTAGTTTTATTGTTTGTAGTCATACCTGCACACCTGTTGTGTCCTTAGGCAAGACACTTCACCCATATTGCCTTGCTAGTATGAGTCTGGTTTGTATGAGTAAAGCATTGGTGGTGGTTGGAGGGCAATTAGAAGCCTCACTTTAGTCAGCTGTGGCTACAACACATTATCATTATTTAAAAAGAAGTGAGCTCTACAGCATCTCTCCGTGGTTGTTAGGTTGTTTCTCTTTCTCTCCTCCTCGGTGTCATACCTTACACCACTGTGATGTGCAGTGTGGTTTGTGCCGGTCGCTGGGGAGACTTTCTATTAACGCGCTCCTGACTTCTGCTTCTCTGAGCCGGCGTCGTGTGTGATCTGAAATTGCGCCGCAGCGCCGTTCGTAACAAGATTGTTTGTCCGTGTCAGTCAGAGCAACACGGGCATTTTCCCTCCTGTCCCGTGGCGCAGGGAGGATCTGGCGTGTGTTTGGAAATGTGATGGTTCTCGCTGGTCCTTTGTTACTGGGTTTGTTTATTTTTGTGTATTGTTGTAACTGGTGCGACGTCTGTGTCCTCGCCCCGTCAGCCGCGGCTCCCCTGGGCTTCACAACGAAACACCTAATTGTGTTTCGAGGAGACAAATGTAGTAGTGGTGTTTTCCCCTTTAGTTTACTTATACTTACACACTTGTACTTGAGATTGTGTGCAAAGTAGGATTCACGCATTTTATTTGGTAGTAAAACAGAACACTTTCATAATCACATTGTTACGACCAGTGAAGAGAACAGATAAGTCATAACAGGGATATCTAAAACAATCATTGAAACACAGAGACGCTCAAAAGGTTTGGCAATTTCTTATTTTTATAAAAGCCAAGCAAAAGACATAACAGTGGTGGGAGGAGTGGTGTCGGCCAGTTGTGCCAAAAGAAAAAACCCAATATAAAAACAAGAGAACTAGACTAGAATGAGTCTGGTGTGTGTGTGAATGGTTGGTGGTGGTCGGAGGGGCCGATGGCACATACTGGTTGCCTTGCTTCTGTCAGTGTGCCCCAGGGCAGCTGTGGCTACTGTAGTAGTTTATCACAACTGTGTATGGAGTGATTTAATAATGACACGTGAAGCGTCTTTGAGTGTCCAAAAAAGCGCTGTATATAACCGATGCATTATTAATAATATTAACTAAACAAAGCTAGCCTAACAAAAGGAATGAAACCAAAATGTCCTAGTCTGTATTATCTAAATAAAAGAGAGTCCAAAAAAGCACTATATAAAACCAATGCATTATTATTATTAGTATACAACAGTTAGTTAGGTGATATGACGTTAAAGCTGAGGTACCTTTTCTTCACATGATTTCATTATTTCTATTTTTCCCCTTCAAAACGTGTATTGTAAACATAGAACTTAATCTACATTTGAAGACTTGCATACTTGTCAGAAAGAGCCCGGTGACTCGGTATGGAAAGGCAAAGTCCTGCTTTTTGGTTGTCTGCTCTGATTTCTAAAGTAAAAACCTTCTTCTAAATCCACATACCAAAAAATCCAATTATTCAAATCCACTCAACCGAGCTTTAAGGCATGATGGATGCTAACTAGCTCTGCGATACGACCCACAGCATGGTTGTCTTCAGCCCAAAAAGGCAAATTAAAATACACAATTTAGCTAAATGTGTTGATATGAAATACAATTTAAATCAAAATGTGGTTGTTACAACCACAGAATACGTCAAATGTTATTAATAAATGTTTAGGCCCGAATCAAGATGCAAGAATTCTATATTTTGAAGGTGAACGTGCTCCTCTCTGCTTCATATTGGGCTGAGCACTGATTTATAGGTACAAAGCTGCATCATGGTGGCCGAGCATTCAGGGACGGGAATAAGATAACATAAGATATCCTTTATTCGTCCCACTGTGGAGAGATGTTGACGTTGCATTTTGCATTACAGAAGAAATGAAAATAAAGATTACAGAACCCACTAAAAATACAGAGATAGATAGCTGTAAATGTGTCTTTATCTTTAGCTGTGAAATCTCAATACTAACTAATAATACCACTGACAAGGGTTACATTGTTAAGGATTTTAATATATGCTTCCTCATTGAGGGACATATACAGGTTTTTCTTCCTTTTCCTCTTTGAAAACCAGGCTCTGCTTTCTTTAAGTGAAACATTTATTTTTTCTCAAATAGGAATGCCTCTATGTGTAGAACTTTGGATAAATGTATCATCCTCCAAAGCCATAGAGTTTCACTTTGTCCTTTGGCTTCCTGACTGAGTTGTTCTATTCCCAATCATCCACAAATACATTGAAATATACGTTCCAAGGAGACCACGGCGGTACGACCAGCAGCATCTATTTGAGGCGTATATGCAGTGCTTTAATGGTCCTATATGCATGGGTAGATCTGCTCCCAGTGTGGTTTTTCTCTCATTGTTTGAGGGAATTGTTCATTAGCTCTGCGGGAGGCGTGATTCTGCTGACTGCGTTTTAGTCTGGAGCCCGGGGCCCTCTCTGATCAATATCCTCCACAGACCCGACTCGGACACGGCCGATCGGTCCAACGCGTAACAGCACAAAGTCCCACGTCAATATGTTGCTCTATTCTGTACAGGCACCGTTTGGAGGCAGCCGCAAACAATTAGGGCCACCATTAAATGAACTTACAATATAGCAGTAATGATAAAAGTGAAGCTGATTGGTGTGTGCGATCAATGTGCGTGTGTGGGGGTTTAACAGTTTGCAGCAGTAACCAATAGTTTCATATTAAAGTGATTGGAGGGTTTAATCAAATGGAGATAAAGTCAATGCTTTACCAAAAAAAGCTGAAGTATTTTGTTTAACTACAGAATTATTAGTTTTATAAATCCAGGTTTTGTGTATCCATTTAAGTCAAAATTGTGTTTCCTTGATACAGTAAATGTGACTGTGTTAGCAAAACACAATATATTTGTTCCATTTTTTTTTGTTAAATAGTTAAAACAAGAGAAAATAAATGGAAACAAAAAACAAAAAACAGCAACATCACAAAACAATACATAAAAAAACACAATATATATATACAAATAAATAAAATTAAATGTAGTTACTACGTAAAAATTCAGTCAATCTTTTTCAGTTAAAAGGATATATTATTTTGTTTGTATTTGGTTTGGTGCCTCCTCACATCACCACCTGCGCCACCTGCATGTGAAAGCCTGATCCTGTCATACTTCAAAAAGCTAAGCAGGGCAGGGCGTGTTTAGAACTCTGATGGGAGACCGAACTGTGACAAAGTGTTGTTGTGTACTTAGGCAAGACACTTCACCCACATGGCCTTGTGTAAGTCTGGGTGTGTGGGTAAATGATTGCTGGTGGTTGGTTAATGGTTAATTGGTTGCTTTGCTTTGCTTCCATCAGTCTGCACGATTCCGTCTGTGGAATGAATTCAAAATGCCATGTGCAGCTTCTGAGGGAGTCATGAAAAGCACAAGTGGTATGCATAATGTATTACTAGTAACAATGAAATATGTTGTAAAAAACATTTTTCACTGATGGACAGAAAATTGAATGTATTATAAGATAGCTGACTGAATTAATGTGTGAACTGTGATTTCTATCACGATCAAAGCTAAAAATAGAAATACTGAAAGTTGGTTGTGTGGGCGCTGGTCAATAGTGTGTGAGAGTGAGTGGAGCCGGCGAGATGGCTGCATGGTTTTGATCAAATGTACCAGTATAAAGCAGAAATGGTGAAATGAAACATACATTGATTTGGGATCAATATTGCACAGCAGCCGCTAATTACAGATGTACATTTCAATACAGCAGCATTTACGAAGCTGTGCCGTGGGCTTTGGTTTTGAAAGGATTTATGCTTATTTCTTATTAACGCAGTAGGAATAAAGCATTTAGCGATTAGCCAAACAAATCCTGAGCAAATAATATCAAAATAACATCTTCAGCTGTTCTGCTTCATAATCTTTCCATGTTTGCAGATTCCACACAGACTTTATAGTAATATACATACAATTGTCTGTCAACTAACACAACATTTGGTCAACCAAGGAACCATCAACTAATATTGACAGCCCTAATCATTATCTGAATATGGTTATTAAAGCATATCGTCTGTCGGGGTGTGTAAACCTACAAGCTCAACATTGTCTTCTGTCTCTGGGAGAGAGGTGCAGATAAACTAGTATCATAAAGATTAAGAATAAGATTAACAGATGTGTTATTTGTCTCACATTGAGGTAATTTCAGTGTTGCATCACAAGAAACAGAGCACACATCACAAGATAAATGAACAATAACTCTATAGTAATTAAAAAAAGATACAATCTCTATCTATAGCATCAAAGAAACAAGTTTAAGATCTCTATATTTAACATAATAAAGAAGTATAAAATCTCTACATTAAAATAAGAAGCAAGTATAAAGTACTGTGCATTCTAGAGCAAGCAATATGTAGTTGTATCTTTACATCTGTACATTAGCAGCAGTATGATTACATCTGTACATTAGCAGCAGTATGATTACATCTGTACATTAGCAGCAGTATGATTACATCTGTACATTAGCAGCAGTATGTTTACATCTGTACATTAGCAGCAGTATGATTACATCTGTACATTAGCAGCAGTATGTTTACATCTGTACATTAGCAGCAGTATGATTACATCTGTACATTAGCAGCAGTATGTTTACATCTGTACATTAGCAGCAGTATGATTACATCTGTACATTAGCAGCAGTATGTTTACATCTGTACATTAGCAGCAGTATGTTTACTTCTGTACATTGGGCTCTGGGACATAGTGACTCAGTAAAGTGACAGTGACATGTGGTTATTGCACATTCTGACATTAGTTATATTGCCCCAATGCATGACATGTGAGATCAGGTTGGCAGTGTACGTTAGTCCTCATTGTTTGTTGTACAGTCTGACAGCAGCAGGAAAGAAAGATCTACAGAACCTCTCCTTCACACAGCGAGGGTGAATACGTCTGTATGTTAAACCAGTATAGTATGAGAATCTGTGTATGTATAAATATAACTAGTATAAAACCTTGTGGGCCATTAAAAAGTGTGTTACTGTAATTGATATGTTCAAAATTGCAGCTCTTTGTCCAAAATGTTTTGTTTGATTATTGTTTATTATTATTTTTGTTTCCAAAGAGGAAGTTGGAGTCAAGTAGCAGCACTACATTGTACGCATCATTGAGAACAGTGTGGGAACTTCAGCCACTTGTGTGTGTCTTCACCTGTCCATCACCTGCCTCTCACTCACCTGTCTGTGTTCGTGTGCTCAGGTCTGGATGACTGTCTTCAGCAGTACGTGAAGAGCTTCGAGAGGGAGCAGATGGGCGGAGAACAGCTGCTGCACATCACACACCAGGAGCTGGAGGAGCTGGGGGTCACCAGGATCGGACACCAAGAGCTCATCCTGGAAGCGGTGGACCTGCTCTGCGCCCTGGTCAGTCACGCGCTCACTTTTGGTCTGCTATGACACATTTGCATGAAAAATGATATATCCAGATGTCCCCCAGCTGATAATGACCCCAGCTTGACATGCATGTTTGATAGACAAGCTGTTATGGGACCATTAGAGGAGGGACTGTCATGGTGTTTTATTTTGACTATAGTGTTCTCTGTTGTGATTGTGTCACTTCCTGTCCTCTTCCCCTGTTGGTTTTCTGCCCCGCCCTGATGTGTGTGTCTGTCTGTGGCTATGTGTATGTGTGCTCCTCTGCCATTGTTCCTGGTTCATTGTATTGTCAATGTCTGTCCATGTCTGTCCTGTTCTGTCCTGTTCTGTCCTGTTCCGTCCTGTTCCAGCCTGTTCCGTTCTGTCCGTCCGTCCTGTTCCGTCCTGTTCCGTCCTGTTCCATCCTGGATCATCCTGTTCCGTCCTGGACTATCCTGTTCCATCCTGGACCGTCCTGTTCCATCCTGGACCATCCTGTTCCGTCCTGGACCATCCTGTTCCGTCCTGGACCATCCTGGACCATCCTGTTCCGCCCTGTTCCGTCCTTTTCCGTCCTGGACCGTCCCGAACCATTCTGTTCCGTCCTGCTTCGTCCTGTTTTGTCCTGTTCTGCCCTGTTCCGTCCTGCTTCATCCTGTTTTGTCCTGTTCTGTCCTGTTCCGTCCTACTTCATCCTGTTTTGTCCTGTTTTGTCCTGTTCTGTCCTGCTTCGTCCTGTTTTGTCCGTTTCTGTCCTGTTCCGTCCTGCTTCGTCCTGTTTTGTCCTGTTCTGCCCTGTTCCGTCCTGCTTCATCCTGTTTTGTCCTGTTCTGTCCTGTTTCTGTCCTGTTCCGTCTTGCTTCACCCTGTTTTGTCCTGTTCCGTCCTGCTTCGTCCTGTTTTGTCCTGTTCTGCCCTGTTCCGTCCTGCTTCACCCTGTTTTGTCCTGTTCTGTCCTGTTCTGTCCTGTTCCGTCCTGCTTCATCCTGTTTTGTCCTGTTCTGTCCTGTTTCTGTCCTGTTCCGTCTTGCTTCGTCCTGTTCTGTCCTGTTCCGTCCTGCTTCGTCCTGTTTTGTCCGTTTCTGTCCTGTTCCGTCCTGCTTCGTCCTGTTTTGTCCTGTTCTGTCCTGCTCCGTCCTGCTTCGTCCTGTTTTGTCCTGTTCTGTCCTGCTCCGTCCTGCTTCGTCCTGTTTTGTCCTGTTCTGTCCTGCTCCGTCCTGCTTCATCCTGTTTTGTCCTGTTCTGTCCTGTTTCTGTCCTGTTCCGTCTTGCTTCACCCTGTTTTGTCCTGTTCCGTCCTGCTTCGTCCTGTTTTGTCCTGTTCTGCCCTGTTCCGTCCTGCTTCACCCTGTTTTGTCCTGTTCTGTCCTGTTCTGTCCTGTTCCGTCCTGCTTCATCCTGTTTTGTCCTGTTCTGTCCTGTTTCTGTCCTGTTCCGTCTTGCTTCGTCCTGTTCTGTCCTGTTCCGTCCTGCTTCGTCCTGTTTTGTCCTGTTCTGTCCTGCTCCGTCCTGCTTCGTCCTGTTTTGTCCTGTTCTGTCCTGCTCCGTCCTGCTTCGTCCTGTTTTGTCCTGTTCTGTCCTGCTCCGTCCTGCTTCATCCTGTTTTGTCCTGTTCTGTCCTGTTTCTGTCCTGTTCCGTCTTGCTTCACCCTGTTTTGTCCTGTTCCGTCCTGCTTCGTCCTGTTTTGTCCTGTTCTGTCCTGTTCCGTCCTGCTTCATCCTGTTTTGTCCTGTTCTGTCCTGTTTCTGTCCTGTTCCGTCTTGCTTCGTCCTGTTCTGTCCTGTTCCGTCCTGCTTCGTCCTGTTTTGTCCGTTTCTGTCCTGTTCCGTCCTGCTTCGTCCTGTTTTGTCCTGTTCTGTCCTGCTCCGTCCTGCTTCGTCCTGTTTTGTCCTGTTCTGTCCTGCTCCGTCCTGCTTCGTCCTGTTTTGTCCTGTTCTGTCCTGCTCCGTCCTGCTTCGTCCTGTTTTGTCCTGTTCTGTCCTGCTCCGTCCTGCTTCGTCCTGTTTTGTCCTGTTCTGTCCTGTTCCGTCTTGTTCCGTCCTGCTTCGTCCGGTTTTGTCCTGTTTTGTCCTGTTCCGTTCAGTTCCTTTGGATTTTTTGTTTAGTTTTGTTTTTACCTTGGACTTTTATTTTTCCTCCTTAATCCTTTTCATCCTTTGAGCATTATTATTTATTTCCTGCATTTTTGAGTCCTCTGTCACTTGACCGCGGTCGTGACAGGGACACTCTTGTTGCTATAGTGATTTTGAAGATATGCTTTGAGTTTACATTCACTGGGAAATCTTGAAACTCATTGTTGCATAAATCTATTGATATTTATGCTGATATTTCCAAAGCAGTGGTGGTTGGTGGTATATTTTGTTGTCGTTGCACCAATGTTGTGTTTTGTGGTTTCATTATTATATATGTATGTTAAAACACAAGTGAAGCCATCTGCAGGGCCATTGTAGCAGCCCACAGCCTCCAAATCCATTACAAGAGCCAAGGCCGCAGACAGACACATCATTTTGATCATTTTTGGCTGAAGTATGTTGAATAATACATATATTCAATCATTTATTTCGCTCAGTCACCTGCTCTACAGTCCACCCATGCACCAATCCCAAGGTTTTGTTTGACATAAAGAGTTCAAAAAGGGATTAAAATGAACAGTATCATTTATGACTATTTTAATTTAACCCTATGGGCTCCAGAGTTTTCCAGAAATGTTATGTGAAACAAGGTGGAGCTTTAGAGCAGGTCTACTGAACAGAAATAAATACAAGAAAAAGTGTAGATCTTATTCACCAATTATCGGGCAAAAAGTAAGTCAAGTCAAGTAGGAATACATTTCAATTAGTAAAGACATTTGTTCTTATTTAAAAAAACAAAAACAAATTCCTTGTCAAAATACTCAAGATCAACAGCAATTTAAAATCAGCCTCTAAAATCCAGTCCAACTATGCAACGATGCTTTACAAACGTTGACTCCAGAAAATGCAGTTTAGAGATATTGAAACAAGGATACACATTCTGTAGTATCGTCTGTGTGCAGCAAGCAGCAGCTGTGTCCTGAATATAAAAGAAACTCACAGTCGTCAGCACTATCGTAAAGAAGAGCCACAGTCTATTGTACGGTCACAGTGCACCAAGTGAAGTGTTTCAGAAAAGCAAAACTGAACACTGGGTTATTGCTAACATGGGACAGACATTAGGTATCCATTTTATTTATTTTACGTCACACTTAACAAACAACTGGCTAAGCAAAATAATAAATACCTTAAGTAACAAAAAGTTAACCTGGGCCGGTCTTGAGTTTACATTATAACATCTATTGCATAATGCAGCCTAGATTGCATAATATCACACTAAGATAAGATAATATAAAAATAGACTATTCACAATGGAGAAATGCACTACATTTTTTCTACATTTTCTTTAACTCCTGCATTACCCATGCCTTCAAAATGGCACAATGATATGTTGCAGGTTTGTGGCATTGGGTAATTATTAAAAGAAAATACACCATGATTTTCTTTTGTGTATTTCTTCAACCAACACCTCTACAAAATTCCACGTGAATATTGGTTTAGAATCATATTGTTTATTCTCTCATTCACAACATTTGGCTTAGCGTACGCCTATTACTACCGCCACCCCATTCCCCATTATCCGGGCCCTAATGTTTGAAGCACGGCCGGTCACCGCTGGCTGCTGCCGTGCTCTGGTCCTGCTCAGGATTAGAGAATTAGGGAGAATTAGGTGCTACTGTCCCACACGCGCCACTGAGAAATGCTCCAAGAGGCTGTGTGCAGACGGGGCCCTTATCTCCGGGATGCACATGGCTGGATTAGTGGGTCCTGTTTGAACGTGCGCTAATCAGCACCTCTCTCTTCGCTCCATTCAAATGTATGTGTCCCAAACTACGGTCCACACGCCACACGTACAGGAGGAAATTAAAAAAAAAGCTAACACCGACAGGACCATGAGAGGAAAGACATTTTTAAGGATAACTTCACCCAAGATGAACTCTGAAATTTAAACACATTAAGGATATCAAAGAGGTGGAATTTTGGGGCAGTGTCAAGGGAGGAGGAGTACTCTCCTTTTCAAACGATATATCAGGAGTCAGGAATGGGACATGTGGAGATTTAAAGGTATACTGGCATTTTCTAGTGGCAGGGTGTGAGATGTGAGACTTGCACATAGACTTAAGTGCAAATCTTGGAATCTGGAATTATTTTTTCTTTTATGTTTAAGGCTTTGAGGGTTCTTCTAATGAGAGAAAAGTGTCATGAAGCTAGTACTGCTTATATAACACATGTTTCGGGGGTTAGACTTCCACCGGTGACATGTGATGATATGACATGTCTCTGATCAGCTGTTGTTTCCGGATGTGGTCAGTCAGACAGGTCAGGCAGATCCGTCAGACTGACCACGCCCCCTGCCGCACCGTGGTCACGGGAGAAGTCAGTCCCAGGTGTGAATCAAGGTGAAAGCCCCCTCGTCTCTGTTGAGGGTCTGTGTGCACCGCTTGACTTTAGGTTCTTTTAACCTTGAGTTCTCTCACTTATTCTTGCAATAAAGCAAAAAAAAACATTGGATTTGAAATATCTTTTGGTGATGCAACCACACATTCATTCATTATGTTACCTCATCCCTGGGGTGTCCAAACCTTCAGGTTCAATTTAGTTCAACCCAGATTGTAGAACTGTTTTTACTGTTTTGGATTTCATACAGTGATACCTATTATTATATATAACAGTTGAACAGAAATGTTATGACACAATCGGAAAAAACAATTGTCAGTTTGTACTATATCCTATATTGATGAGTCTGAAGTTGGCTTTTTTATGATCCCAATGGCTTCTTTGGTTTAGCGGCAGGGGTCCACGGAACAGGACACAAATGGCCCATGGCTCTTAGTTTGGGCATGCATGACCTAGTTAAGCAAAAGTGAGATTGAGCATTATATTTAAATATGTACAAAAAGATAAACCAAATGAGGTAAAACAAGCAGTGGCTGATAAGGGTTGTTTAAATGTTGTTTTATGCTGATTCCAGTGTGCTAGCAAACATGTTATATTTTTGGCTCAATATCTGGATGTCGTACAGTTCACAGAGAATGAAAAATAATATAAAGTGGTAATGGATCTCTCTTTCATTTTCTGTCATAATATCCGTTTATATATCTCATTAGCCTATAGCTCTAACCGTTCATTAGTGCTATAGCCCTTCACATTTTTAAACTCATACTGTAAAGTGACTTTATTTTAATCCTTTTTGTGATCGTTCTAATGGGCTATACTTGTGATACAAAAACAGCCGACTCATTAGTGGTGGGAGAGGATGTGGAAAAATCAACTTGAAGGATGATATATGTGGAAAAAAGTTCAACAATATGACATTAACGGATTGCAAAAATGCACTATTGTTTTACTTCAGTCCCACATGAAAAAATATGCATCTGGTACTACCCTTCACTCTATTTCAGACATGATCGCTGAACTACTATGTTTATAAAAAGTTGCGAATTGCGAAGAGAGAGAGAGAGAATTTACCACTGTGCTGCCGAACGTTTTAAGAGATCCTTTGTTCCTTTGGCTGTCAGACTGTACAACAGACCTGTATGAAATTTCTGCTACTGATCACCTGAATTTCTCCTGCGGGGGATCAATAAAGTATCCATCCATCTATCTATCTATTGGTATACATTTTCTCCTGGTTGTGGTATTGCCAAGAGGAAGGTCTTTTTGAACTATATTACTTTTCACGGTTGAACATGCAAAGGGTCACATGGTCAAAACTATGCATCGTTTTAAGAATGAAATACAATTGAAGCTGCTGATATCACCATATAATGTATCTTCTCGCTGATACTCTGCAGGCTTCAAAGAGCCATTGTTGCAGTGAATATTATGTGGGCTCAGCACTTGACTCAGACTGGTCCCCTCTGCTCGTGTTTCTGCAGCAAAAGTCTGTACACCTCTGGATCAATGCGGCTCTCATGTGCTGCTGACTGCCACTGTTTACATACTGGAATCTTCAAAGCCTTGCACTGTGTACCATCTTCCTGTAATAAAGGATATTTCCATTGTGATGAAATATATGATGAAACATATGTCACACGGAAATGTTGGAAGGGTCACACACTGTTGCCATACTTGCATGAGAAAGCCAGATCCCGTCAGATCTCTGAAGCTGTGCATGGTAGGGCCTGTGATAGGACGCCTCTAACTCCAGGTGCCACAGTGGGGCGGCTGCAAAGTGTCAAACTGTTGTTGTGCCCTTAGGCAAAACACTTCACCCACATTGCAGAGAATGAGTGTGGTGTGTTTGTGAATGGTTGGTGGTGGTCAGAGATGCTGAAGGCACATACTGGTTGCCTCGAACGTGACTGTACTGCGGTTTATAAGCTTGGATGCAGGCTTTTATTGGCTAAAAAACTAAACTTCTGTTTCAATTTGATACTACAAAAAATGAAATAAATCATTAGCTTTTAACTATTTTAAATGTCAATCATTGGCCTAAGTCTGATTATGTAGCTGGTTTGCTGCTCGTGCTGATGGTTTG
Source organism: Knipowitschia caucasica (assembly GCA_964034765.1). Lineage (NCBI taxonomy): Eukaryota > Metazoa > Chordata > Actinopteri > Gobiiformes > Gobiidae > Knipowitschia > Knipowitschia caucasica. Next base: position 35,754,635 of record OZ035830.1, on the reverse strand, counting down.
TGATTTTGGTGAAAATGGAGAGCCGCAAAAGCAGAGAAAACAGCTGTGGAGGTGACTGATGAGGGGTGAAAGACAGTAGAGGACCGGCATTACATTAGGTAAAAGACTCAAGAAACTGGACTAATATTACTGTGGCCCTGTGGAAGACGCTTTTTCCCCCAGAGAAGCAAGACTTGAAATGATTCTATACCTTTAAAATAAATGTTCCACCAAATCCACTTCAGTAAGGACCATTGATGAGGTATTGTTAGAAGTGATAATACAGCTGGACCAAGTTTACCTTTCACCATCATTTCAACATATACAAAGCTGTATCTTATTGTAAATACGGTTTGAAAATGCTACGCAGCCTGACAAAAGAAGAAAAGCAGAAACTGTGGATATAGCGATAGTTTTCATTTATGTATGGCGGAGCTCGCTTCTGAGGATTGCTGTGGAGATACTGAGAAGAGGCTACTCCAGGCAGGGCTGCCATGGCAACCACATCGACGTGGGGAAAAAATGGTCGGGAGGGAGTTGTTTTAATGACATAGCCCCCCTCGTGCCGTATTGATTGGACAAAGCTACATGCATACTTGTAGTTAATCCAACAGAAACAAAAAACGCTAACCTGTACTGTAATCCGACATGTATGGTTGAATTATATCATAATAATAGCATGTTATTTTGCCTTGACAGTGGCATGTACTGCAAATGCAAGTCTACTGGTGCCCCAGGATCCAAAAAATATATATAGTTTGAGTCATAAAACACATACAACATTGGCAACAGTATAGAGAATCAGATTGGTACTAAAACTGGTGATGAAACTTGATATTATTTTTATATTGTCAAATTACAGAACAGGACAAAATTGGACACATAAAAACAAGATGGACAAGGGAACGAGATGACTACAGATGGAGAGTACCGGCCATCTTTTTTAATGAAAATGCAGCTTGTCCCAAAAAAAATAGTGTTGATATTTTGAGTTAGAAATGATTGTTTGTTGTCCAAAAGCACTATTTCTAAATATACACCATGGTATCACCATTATATAGTATCAAGTATTTTTCTTATGTTGAAATTGACTTTAAAATGTTGTATTCTGACAAAAAAAATAGTACATCTTACTTTCTCTGTGAAAAATGTCATGCATTTTGATGATATACACTGCAGGAGGCATTGCTACTTTATTATTCAGTAGCTAGGTGATCTAAAAAAAGAAGACTCTCTCATTATTAATTGTATATAATACTTAACATTGCATTTAGTTACTTGTATTAGTACATCACACAAGGCTTTGTTTAATGCCAACATCTTTGTAACAGTGTCTGCGATTATCGGAATGAAACCAAAGCTTGCATTATTACACCAATCTAACATGTTGCTCGTGCACATTGACATTTACAGCAGAATACACGCGAGAATACGGATCATAGCATGACCCAGTTTCCCGAAGGATGCACAGTTCTTTCTCCTTCCATGCTTACCCCCTCGCTCTCCCCCTATCTCCCCCACAGCTTGTTCTGCCTCTTTAGGTCCCATTTCAGCTTTGATTGTCTCCCCCCGCTGTCACCGCAAAACCCTTTGTAGTCGTGGTGACGAGAGCACATCAAGTAGAAATGCAGGGACATACATACAGTAATATCCTGATGACAAAGTGTGACGTTTGACAGTTGGGAATGTACTCTCTGTGATTGATATGATGACAACCTTTATTAGACACCTTAAAACAAGATAAATTAGATACACACTGTAAATATTGGAGGATAAGTAGCCTCATTCCCACTTCGCAAAAAGCCTGGGGGGCCTTTACCTTCAACACAGAGCAACACAGGCTGGTGTGTCAGATTGATGAGGGTACAATTACACACAAGTCACGTGAGGGTGAATACTTGGCATCATGGTGGTGCAGTGGTTAGCGCTTGTGCCTCACAGCAAGTAGGTCCTGGGTTTGATTCCATCTCCAGACCTTTCTGTGTGGAGTTTGCATGTTCTATACCACCACTAAAAACATGTAGAATCCCATCTCTGCTACCATCTGTGTGTGGAATGAGAGAAAAAAATGCCAAAGAAAAACTCTACAATTGTAAAGAGCTTTGTGACTGGTCTGTGAAAGGCACTAGATAAATAAAGATTATTTATGGTTGGAACAAGATCTCTTATCATCAATGTTAGGGCTTTTGCTGGCACTGCTCTTTCCTTTATAAAGTTGTCCTTGTATAGAATATGTTAGTTTATTTTGACGCAATTCCCAGAGGTCCTGGGTTCACCTCTAACTAGACTTTAGAAGATTTAATAGTCATGAAAAGTCTTTGAAAGAAGTTTGTTTTGATCCTTTTAGTCTGACATGTTCCTCTGAATCTGAATCTGGAATATTTTGTAACAAAGACAAATCCATGTTACCACACGCTACTCCTATTGAGTCTGACATCAAGATTTAACCAATCACTGTGAAGGATGCATTTTCTCAAGAAGAAGGTGACTGTAAATACCTCTCTAAGCCAATTAAGAATCTGGATATGGCTTCAACAAGCAGTACTTTCTGGATTTACTTAAGTAGATAATGATAATAATACCTTTTATTTCTTAGGCGCCTTTCTAGATACTCAGGGTCACAGTTAAAAAGTACATACAGTTAAAATACAACTTAACGAACCCTCTCAAACAAATCACAAAGATCATGGGAGGTGGTTCTAAATCCTGGTTTAGAAGGTCTTAATATATCCAAGGTCGCCATTGTCTAACTGTGATCAGTCAAATAGCAATGCCATCTTTCTGACTCCTCTCTTCAAGTGTCTGCAAAAGTGAGTTTTCCATCATTTTGTCAGAGAACAACATAGACTAACAGGGCCGACATGACTGGAGGTGTCCCGAGACGAGATGCTCCGAGGGTGTGGCTGTAAGGGTCATGGAACAAAAGGGATAACTCATATAATAGAAGGAGAGAAAGTACAGTGGCTCTAATTGTCTTTTTTTTTTTAAGTTTTGGGTTAGGGTTATGCATTTCTTATACAGTTTGCGTCTGTCTATCTATCGACATCTATCAGCACTATCTGTTGGAGCAGCACTTTTCAAAAAGAACTGAAGCAAAAGGCAGGCATCTCTGGTTACGTTTAAAAAAAAATACACCCTATCAGACAATCTTCGACCTGACATCAAAGACTGGAGTGATGCAATGATATGTAAACCCTGTGTAAAGGAAGTTGCACAGACATAGGCATAATTAAATAGGGGTAGCACTGGAAATATTAGGAATAACATGATTCATTCACTGCTTTATAGCATCACAATACATGGATATTATATGACAAATAATGAATCCTGAGTGTATATTTCTGTTGGCAAGTAGCTGATTGGCTGAATAAGAGTGGTTATTCTTGCTTCACTTTTCTGTCAGAAAAAAGCTCAAATGTGGGATGTCTTCATGGTTTGCTGTTTGATGTTTTATTAGCGTTAATGTTATTTATTTGACCCTATAATTATACTGCCCATTCCCACCTCCACTGCTTTGTAATTGGATGGAATACATTTAAATTATTGATACATAGGTGGCCCTTTCCATTGGCCCAGTTATTCTCCAGCAAATCTTAGTGGTAATGGCAAGGAGAGTGACTTTATTAAACATATTGATTATTTGATACTACATGGACAAATGGTCAAACATAGGTATTGTTTAAAAAATGAAATGTGAAGTTGTAGACATCAAGTTGAAAATACATGGAAAAACATGTATACAATATATCAATGGTCTCAGTATGTAATTCCTCATTTCTATCACCAGATGGATGTGTTCATTTTTATGTTTATTAAATCCAAATCTTACATTGTGCAATCAGAACTAATTTGGAGGCAATACTTTTTGAAAAGAACATTTCTCTGACCATGCAGTAATGAGGATCATCATAGCACACCAGGATAGAGACACAAGCATTTAGACAAAAAGAGAATGTTTGTTCCAGCTGTTCTTGATATTGCCAAGCCTGTTTCTGGGAACAATAATGTGTCATGGCTAAACTCTTCAAATTTACGAGTTTCTTTTAAGATTGAATCTGACCTATACTCATTTCTATCTTACACAGAACTATGGCCTTGAAACAGAGAACCTCCGCACCCTGTCACACAAACTCAATGCCTCGGCCAAAAACCTACAGAACTTCATCCTCGGGCGGCGGAGGGGCGGCCACTACGACGGGAGGGCATCCAGGCGGTTACCCAACGACTTTCTCACCTCTGTGGTGGACCTCATCGGGGCGGCCAAAAACCTGCTGGCATGGCTCGACAGGTACGACACAATTATGTGCTAACTGCAATACAATGTTTTTATTAAGTTGGCTTGTCTGCATGTTGTAGATCTCTAGTTCAGCTTGAGGGCCGGTGCCAATACAGCTCTATGGGAAATTTTATTTTATTTATTTATTTATTTATTTGACAGGGACAGTACAAAAAAACATTGTCACCCACAGGTAACCGATGTGAAGTATACAAGGCTTCTAGCCAAAGGCTAATTTGCAGCCCCCGTCCCTGGTTAGGCTTTTGGAGAAAGCAAAGAAACAACTTTTAAAAAAAATAAAAAAATAAGTATTTTTTTAATTGAATGTAATATAAAAGAAATATAATAAATTATTTCCCAGATTATTATTTTGCTGTAGAGAGATTCACTAACCCACCATTTTCTTAAATCTCAAAGTAATTTCTGCTGGACAACATTTTCACCACTTGTAGCCACATTTATGAGAAAATAGTTAGACCAGACTTGAAATGTGCTGAGAAAGATCATTGGAATTTTGTGATCTTGAGTTTTTGCTTCATGTGGATTGGCCCAGGGATTGCAGAGAAGTTGGAGCTAAACTTTTAGCAGACACTGTAGTCACCAGGAAAGATGTTTTAGCTGCTCTCCACTACAATGTCACATGAATGCAACCTATTCTATGATATTTAGGTTTTTCTTTTACCAAAGTGATATACAGCTAAAATTCTCAACATATCAACTCAAGCCACCAATGGAGACTGAAGAATACTATGTTGTAGAAAAGATGGTCCGTCAAAAAGTAGCTGCTGTGAGTATGGCAGAAATGAGCATATATATACCATTTCAATTCAATTCAATTTATTCTTCTATAGCCCTAAATCACAAGAGTAGTTACTGTATCTCGGAGGACTTTACAAAACCGTGGAATTTGCCAACACAAATCAGAGAATCAAACACTTCAAACACAAGAAATGCAATGATATTTATAATAAAAACACTCTACAAGTCCTGTGGACTCACCACCTGCAGAGGGTCAGTTAGGGGCTGGTGCTATGAGACTTGGTTGGCATCTCTGATTGTCACCCCCCTGACCCAGAAATGGATTAAAGGGTAGAAAATGGATGGATGGCACTCTACAAGAAATTCTCCAACCTGTAGCTTTAGAGCAGGGGTGCCCAAACCTTTTGCTTCCAAGGGCCAAAGTAAAACTTTGCCAGTCGGCCGCGGGCCAAATACACCGATATTTCGCATGAAACAAAAATAAATGTAGATTTGATCAAGTTCAATTAAATGCATTAATTATTGTCTATCAGTGCAAATCACAGCTGAATGAATGAAATCAACACAGTCTTAGTGAAGTGGAGACTCCAGGGAAATATGCAGGTTTGAGGAGACTACAGTACGGAAAGATTCCGGCCGGGTAATCAGGGTCCAGAGGAGGGAGATTTTCTGTCATGGCTTATTTACAGCTTAAAATCATATAAAAAAAACCTCTAAAAGAGAACAGAAACATACATTTTCTATGTAACTAAACTGTTTTTTAAACGCCACTTACAAATAATGTTCCTGTTAGTAAATGAAAGTACTAATTTATATTAAATAATATCATACTCCCAAATTAAATAATCGATATTTTTAACCTGCTCATGTCAGTAAACTGTTTGTTGAAGACCTTTTTCTAAACAGTTTTGCATTACTATATAGTGATTTATAATGTATAGGTTTATTGTACTAGCAAATGACATTTACTTTACAAAAGTAAAGTCTATTTTCATATATTTATTTTGAACAAAAGTTTTTAACTACATTTAAATCATATTACTTTATCTTAGCTTTTATCAAAAAGGGGAGACATCACTGATCAGTAGATCTGGTTTTAGCACACTTTTAAACAATACATTTTAACATTAAGTAATGAATTTGGGAACATAATTGCTAACTGCATTTTCTAAACATGATCAGGTTTTAACTCTGTTTTAACTTAATATTTTTAACATAGGGCAAGTATTCTCAATTAGTAGTGAACTGAATATTAAACTAACAAAATCAGACTAGTTAACCATGATTTGTTCCTGGAGTTTGTTTTGTTTTGCCTAAACACAGTACAACATTTATAAACAATCAAAACAAAGTAACTGTTAAAGAGTCCGTGTTTCCGCTCCTCCAAAGGGCTCTTGAACGCATCATAAAACTCAGCGTAAGTTCTGACATTCAATGATCGCGAGTGAGGACGGCGCTTACCGGCTTCTTTCATGGTGTATCAATCAAAACATGATCCTCACATACCTGTTTTAAATATGAATGTTTTCATGATCTTCTGTCATGTGGGCTAGACAGTATTGTGGTATTCACAATAATTAGTATATGAACTAAAATGTAATTATGACTGCTGAAATGAGAAGCTTTCTGTACAAGTAAAAGTAGTTTCCAATTGAAAATGGTTGGAAACACCTGCCCTTCGGGAATTATAACCCCCTATGCAAGCCTTTATCAAACTAACTGTGCTGTAATGATAATAAAAAAGTAAATAATCAAAATGTCTGTTTGACTTGATGATAGATCATTAAACACAAGGCATTGAGCGAGGCAAAGTGGGCAAGTCAATGTTGAAAATGTTTTATATTAGCATGAAAAGAGCCAAAAAAATAATTTGCCAACAAAAAAAATGGATACATGAGTTTCAATGGACCATTTATCAAACTCACGGAACACTGTCTATCCCAAATTAAACTTAAAAGCGCTTCTACATTTAGTAGATCTATTTTTGAAGCAGAATAATACGCAGCCATGCAATAAAGTAGTGCGGCTCTTCACTAAGTTTGTGGAGAGGCCTTGGCCCTAAATCAAATATTGTTATTTGTCTCTCTCTGAGTTTTAAGAGTAACAGCAAATGGCTTTTATTGGTCTCTCTTACAACAGTCGCACTAAATCTCACTTTACAGGCCAAAACAAAATAAAGCCCTAATATAACAAATGTAATCCGGTACAGAGACAAGCACTCTATGCACTGTTCGCACTCATTCACTTTTGTGGAAATGGGATTTAGGGCCACATGTCTGAGTGTAATAAAAGCAAATTGGAAGAGAAGCTGAAAGTCTGTAGCTGTTTGAAATAATAGAACGTTTACACTATTAACCAGAGCGCCATGAGGTGAGGACTGGCTTGAGAAATGTGTTAAAAGCAATTTTGTGGCTTGAATGGTTAGTGCGCTCTGAAATATATTTAGTCCCCTGGTTATGCTGAGTTTGGAGTGAGGTTTCCTTTTTTGCTAAATAATATATCTGCTTGAATTTAACTACACGGGCTGCACAATGTTACCAAAATATAATCACTGTAAAAAGGTTCCGATTAGACTTTTTGACTGTTTAAAATTTGCATTAGAAATATAACCAGGAGCTGTACGATTTGATTCATAGTTGAAACATTCGTAATTAAACTGATGCAAGAATCCCATGGTTTTAGGAACATACAAGTGGAATTTAAAAATACTGTCAAAAGTGCATTTACATAAGCCATACTTATCAATATTCTAACAAACAAAGCCTTGGCATACGTCACTTAATGAGTCTTCATCATATATTTTAAGTTGAATTACAGAAGTAAATTCACTTTTCAACCATTTTCCAGTTTCACCTTAAGGATATGTAGTGTGGCTAAACTAGGCTTCCTGATTTTTTGCAGTATTTGCAAATAACTTTACAACTACAATATATTGAATTAACATTGGGGGGAGGAGGGAATTTAATAAGCTTTGGCTTCTTTATACTTCTTTTGAAAATGAACAAGTGTTGAAGGAGCAGTATGTAAAAATCTGGCTAAAAGTGGTGCCACAAATTCTCCCACTCTCCCTGACTCAGGTTCCCAGAGATGGAGACAAATCCACCTGGGAACATAATATCTGAATAGAAAAGAGTTTTGTCAACAACAAATCTATTACCAAGACCTTTTTCACAAATATACAAATCCTGGTTTTAATTCTTGTTTTGTCATCAATGATTTGAGAATCATAACGAGACCTGCGGCCACATGGATCACAGACTTTCTGATTGGTGAAACGGTGGAGGGCGGGACATCTAGGGGCTGTAAAAATAATTTAGAAATTCAAATATCTGCTGAACTACTGTTGTCAGTTAAAAAAGAATTGGAAAAGAGCATGGTTTATTAATGCCTTTTGACATTTTAGGGCCATTTAATGATCACTTGACATGAAAATTGCACTTATTGCTACTTTATCTCTTCTTGTTGAAATTATTTTGTCTTTTTGTGGTTGTCTTTGTATTTATTCTGTGTTTTTATTCAATTTTTCACATAAACTTTCCTTCATTCAAACTTTCATTCTTTTAATGGAGACAGTGCAATTTCCCTTCAATGTTAATACATCTTGCAGACTTACTTTTACTAAGACTTCCTGGGACATTGAAGTACTACACCTAGGCCGGTTTAATAATAGCATTTGTATTTTTGTTCACACACATTGGATTCGTGGGTTTCTCAAAGTTCAGTGCACAATAGTACGCCGTGTTCCATCTTTGCCAAATTGGGCTGCTTCACGTGTTCTCCCCATGTAGAAAAAAACAGAACATCTCAAACTGTGTTAAACGTGGATTTTTCTTTATCTTTTTTGCAGGTCTCCTTTTGCCAGTGTCACCGAGTACTCATTACTGAAGAACAACATTGTGCAGCTTTGTCTAGAATTAACCACTATTGTACAACAGGTGCGTATCCAAATCTGCAGACGTTGTATTGTTTAGCAGTGAATTTTTTTATTTTTTTTTATGTTACAGTTACAGTACAAAGGTTATAATAATATATCACTTTTACCTCTGTGCAGCACTCTGGAAACTTGTCCTATAAAATGTGCTATATAAATAAACGTGGGTTGGATAATGTTATAATTATTGTGACATTCAAAGTTTATGTCATTGCACATGTTAAAAAAAGGTTCTGGGTTTGATTCCACCTCCAGGCTTTTCTGTGTGGAGTTTGCATGTCCTGCCTGTGTCTGCGTAGGTTTCCTCCGGGTGCTACGGTTTCCCCTACTGCTTCAAACCTGTACAATAGGTATGAATGTATTGAGTGAGTGAATGGATGGTGGTGGCTCAGGGCTTGGATGCGCCAGTGTGTTCGGTGTCTCGCTTCCATCATCACCGTTTTAAGAGGAAATGGATAATTATCGGAACTCTGAACATTGTAAAGCACTTTCTGTAAAATGCACTGCTTGAATAAAGAGGACTTATTTACTTGCTTTCTTGGTTGTCAGAGAATATGAACAAAACTAAGCTGAGTGAGTAAATGATTATAACATGGTCAAAAGCTGTGAAAAGCATATTCACTCCGTGCACAACGACCGGAAAAACTTTCGCGGCCGCCTGCGCTGCCTACCGGAGAAGTTATTTCCGAAGCAATGCTTCCAGCTGTTTGAAAGAGCCGCTACCTGCTATTATGACAGGATTTCATGATTTTAAATGTGAGACAAAAGCACAGGCCGAAAATCCGGGGCTTACTCCAATAGACGATAAAAGTGATGTCAAAACTAGCGTACACAGCATCAAGTGATTCCTGTAAAAAAGTAAAAAGAGGCTTTCGCTTTGAGGCAAAAACATGTACAAATTAGATAATCAAATAATCCTTTAAATGTGGTGAAATGTGGTGACTCACCGCTTTGATTTTAATGTACATCTGATGAAAATGAAACAGGTAATACCCCTATTTACTCATGCAACAGCTGGTCTTCAGCAGCTCAAAAGCATGTTTTTCCTGTTAAATGGACTTTTCATAATAAATTAAGTTGATGTCAAACTTTAAGAAATGTATTTGTCGAGAACAAGCATTCTTACAGGACTCCTCCAAATAGCTGGAGGCCTGGACTGGAGTTTTTTCTGGTTGTCGTGCCTATATAGTACGTCCCCTTTAAGTCTCACAACATACACAGAGATATAGTTTGAGGTCATCAATAAGATAAGAGAGCCTTTAGTCATCCGACAGTGGGGACATTTCAATACCACTGGACAGCACTTAACTCTATCATAGACGACTAGACAATGTGTTGTCTGGATGGCTGCATGGCTAAAGGCTTTTTGTAACACATCTAATCAAACACGTATCAACTAGTGATTGGTTCTAATGGCAGTGCATCGACTTCGGCCTCAACTCTGCAGCAACATAACATTACATAATCTACTTTGAGCATCAATCAGACAGCCTTACTGACATTACATACACATATTCACAAATACAATATCACTGTTCATTTTTTTTGTTACATTTTCAACAAAAACAAGGCTCAGAAAACCTTTAATCACTGAAAAATGAAGAAATCACACACTTCTTAGTCCATCTTAAGTACATCTTAAGTATGCACAAATAGAAGAGCAGGAATAATGTAGCACATTATACACAGGAAACTGCAATTCTGTGCACTTATTAGTAACCGTGTAACTATATACATCACACAAAAGCATTCACGGGGTAACAACACTGCCTGACGGTGAGAGAGTCTGAACAAGTGCATCTTTTCATAGTTTCATATTTGAACATGTAATAACAACAGCAGAAATAAGAAATATATTTATAGATACAATGTATAACTTTTCTTCCATATACAATCATTGTACATTCAGCATGATTGCACGTGTGTCTCTAAATATTACTCATCTTAAGCACATTCTAAACCCATTTGTAGTCTTTCCCCCGGAGTCCTGTTTTGGTTCTGATAACACCCACTCAGTCAAAGACAAAAAACGGCCACTAATGATCCACATTGACCCACACGAGTCCATCAGCCGGTGGAACCCGGGCAAACAAAAGTGGCAGTAGCAGTGTCGCCGGAGTCTGCTCTCCCCACACAGAAGCATCAAACGGATGAATTAGCTGCTCCCCCACATCTGCTGTATTCAATGGGCCTCATTCCCAGAAATAGATTAAGAGCTCTCCACTATCGGTGAAATAACAGGGGCATGTGGCAGCTCCAGGCAGCATGGAGGTCCACAGCCGGTCAATCCGTGGCTCTGTCTGTCGCGTTCAGAGTCATATTAGTGTGATTGAAATACTATTAAACATGTAGTTGTGTAGCTTTATTCAGGTAAACACGCAGATTAGAATGTCTATATTTAGTACAGTTTTGTTGGGTGAAATCTCAATTTGGAATACCTCATTTTCAATCCACAAACAAATTAACTCATCATCTAGTCACTCTCTCTTTCAAAACGTTTGTATCACTATAGTTTCCACATGCATGTGTTTTTGGCCCCTGTCACATTATTAGATCAAGTGTATCGTTTATTATGTAAAAAGGCATTTTAAGGTTAAGGTTATGGTATCGTCCTCTGCATTTAATAATAATAATAATGATGCATCAAACTTGTAGCGCTTTTTTGGACACTCAAAGTCGCTTCACATGGGGAATAAAAAACAATACATTAAAAAAGGGGTTTACGGAAAAAGCTTGTTTGAAACGATGGGTTTTGTGTACTGATTTAAAGTTTGTTAGTGAGTCAGGGTTTCTAATGGGCAGTGGGAGTGACCTCCAGAGGGTTGGGGCGGCAATGGCAAAGGCTCTATCCCCCATGGTCCGGCGGTTAGTGCGGGTGATGGGAGCGAGGAGGTTGGAATCGGCTGAGCGAAGGCGGCGGGTGGGTTGGTACTGAGCTCAGTAAGGTAGGGCGGGGCCAGGTTATGGAGGGACTTGTAGGTGAGGAGAAGGAGCTTGTAATTAATGCAGTATTGAACGGGGAGCCAGTGGAGCTGCTGGAGGACAGGGGTGATATGTTCTCTGGACCCTGTATTTGCCCATTCTTCGATGCCACTGGGGCAATGGTCCTCGGCGTAGCTAGGCACTCGGAGAAACATGCAAACTCCACACTCCACCTATCTGCTGTAGCTAATCTATCTATCTATCTATCCATCTATTTATCTGTGGGACAAATATAGGATCTCCTAATCTTAATACCAATCTCAAGCCTAAAAGCACAACCGTTGTTAAACTACTGTAATAGACCAGCATAGATCAAAACAAAAATTAGAAAATAATAAAAAACTGCAACGGAGGTATCCAGGATCAAACCAGATCCAGTCCAGTATTAAACCACCACTGTCTATTTGAGGTACCTGTCCGCAGTTTGAGACCCGTGCTGTTATGCTAAAAAAGCCACTTGTCTTTTTCAGTTCTGTCTTCTCAAATCTCTTATTTCCATTTGTTATATTTTTGGAAGCTGGAGCTATTTGAGCTTTTGGCTTGTTTGATGTGACATTTTTCACTGCCTGACGTTGTGTCTCTTCTCTTGCTTCTCTCACGCAGGATTGCACTGTGTACGAAACCGAGAACAAAATCCTACATGTGGTAAGTGGCTTTTCTGTTACTTCTGCACATTATGCTAAATAGTGTGTATGCACTGTACTGTTTCTGTGTGAAAGAACCTTTTTGGAGGAGTATTTCACGCCTGGGATTTTTCATCGTATACAGTAGAATATATTCTGACGAGACATCAGGAAAGCAGAAGCCAAAACTTTAGGTAGATAATGAGAGCAACAGAGAAGGGATGAATTGCAGTTATATAAAGAAATGGTACGGTAATAAATGCATGATGAGACAAACAAAAACAATAATTACAACAACAACAAATAATCCAAGACTTAAGACTTGTAATTGTGGCGGCAAAATAGAAATATAAAATAACTATACATTACATATAGAATGATAATCCCCTCTCCATTTGTCTGGCCTCCATCTGCCACCATACCTGTGTGCAATGTTGTTCTAATACAAAGAAAATGGAAACAAAACATATTTTTCCACCAATACAAAGAAAATGTGCAAACACAAAGTACGGCGCCCCAGATGTAGCGTCCATCAGTTGTTGTGTCAAGTCACACATTAGATGAAAATGTCACTACGCAGCCTCCTCGCCTCAGCCAGAGCAGGGACATTCCTTCTCCTCTTTATCTTCTTTGCCAAAGTGCAGTAGGTTCCCGGGAGCCTGCGGCAGAGAGCGGGGGAGTGGGCTGTGCATTTGTGAGTGTCTCCTTCATGCATGTTTGACAGTGGCATGTCTGGTGCTACATGTGAAGCCCAGTGAGCAGCAGGCTCTGATCAGGCCTGACAGCTGCAGGGCACTGCTGCCGTTCCAGGTAAAACGGAGGACGCATCAAAGGCTCCGCAGGTTTAAGAGGAAGAAGACATTAATCACCTATCCATGGCAAACAGGAGCTTAGAAGTGTCTGTAAAAAGATATACAAAATATTTATTTTATGTGCTTACATTTTTTTTATTTTTTTTATTTAACCTTTATTTAACCAGGAGAACCTCATTGAGATTAATAATCTCTTTTTCAAGAGTGTCCTGGATCCATGTACATACATACAGTACATGCTTAACCATTTATTGTTCACTCCTTGAAGAAAGCAATGTAATTTGTTTATTTATTTTTTTCTAAGATGTAAGAGCACTAATAAGACACATCCATCCATCCATCCATTTTCTTTCGCTTCATCCGTTGCCGGGTCGCGGGGGCAGCAGTCTAAGCAGAGACGCCCAGACTTCCCTATCCACACACACTTCCTCCAGCTCGTCCGGGGGGACCCCAAGGCGTTCCCAGGCCAGCTGAGAGACATAGTCTCTCCAGCGTGTCCTGGGTCTTCCCCGGGGCCTCCTCCCGGTGGGACGTGCCCGGAACACCTCCCCAGGGAGGCGTCCAGGAGGCATCCTGAACAGATGCCCGAGCCACCTCAACTGGTTCCTCTCGACGTGGAGTAGCAGCGGCTCTACTCCGAGCTCCTCCCGTGTGACTGAGCTCCTCACCCTATCTCTAAGGGAGCGCCCAGCCACTCTGCGGAGGAAGCTCATTTCGACCGCTTGTATCCGCGATCTCGTTCTTTCGGTCATTACCCAAAGCTCATGACCATAGGTGAGGGACACATAATTAGCTTATTTTTTTAATTTTTATTATAGGTTTTCCTAAAAAGCCGAGATGTAATTTGATGATAAAAGTGCCTAAAACCAATGAGATGCCCCAAAGAAGTATATTTCAGTTCCAAGCTTCAAGTAGATACAGTGATTCAAAAGGTGATCTTCCAAATGGTTGAGAAAACAAGATGGGGTTCCTAATTAAAATAAAAGTCCTCAGCTTTAAGAAATATATACTGTATATACAGTGTATAAAAAGGGTTTTGTTTAGGCTTAAATGTAATGCAGTATATATATATATATATATATATATATATATATATATATATATATATATATATATATATATATATATATATATATATATATATATAGTAAATAGACTCAATACATGCAAAGTGACATATGTCTGTTTTCTGGATTACCACAGTTTTCTAAAATGTTTTCACAAGCTTTGAGCCAATTACCAACATTATAACAAATAGAGGAGGAGGAGATCTGTCACATTTTACACTGAATTACAGAAGTGAACGGACAGTAGTGAAATTTGAACATAATTCTAATTTCCATGTACTTCTATTATCCCTAAATGAGCAGACATAACTAACATAACGCTATAGTTTTGTTCAAAAATGTCTTCTGAAACGTGTGCTTTGAATTCTATGGTTGTCTGTGTAGCTTCGAGCAGTTGCATTTGACACGAGAGGAATATTGACACTTTGGGCTTTGAACATGTGTGCACAGACAGAGCAGTGAAGACTGTCACATCCAGTCTGTCAGCGACTAGAATGTGGGAGGAGGTGTAAAACCAGGACACAGGGCGAGAGAGCACGTTTTTAGAGCTCTATTTACTTTATTTGTGACATAAATGAGACGCCAGAACTATCAAATGTTAACATAGGTCATTTCAAGCTAATCTGATGGCAAAGGAAAGGTATCAGCCCTGAGCTGTTTTGACACAAGTGGAACAGTCGGCTTTGAAACACCTTGTTTTCTTCTTCGCAATTACTTAAAAAATAAAAAAGTTAATGAAAAATAGATACTCATAAATAAAATGGAGGCTTTCAGATGACTCTCACATGGCCCATTGCATTTTCTGGAATGCCCAAACAAATGCATAAACTGAAAAAAAATCCTAACTAGCAGAAAGTGTAGTGTATGCATGTTATGTTATTTTACATTTAAGACTTTATTTTGAAATGTTCTAAACCTGAACACATATTAGATACAAAAACACGTTGTCAATATATTATTGCTCATAGTTCAGCATGACTTACAATTACAAAAGTAATAGTACCTGCAGTAGTAGTAATAGTAGTATATCAGAAGTCTTAAAAGTGTTGACATTGTAGGTAATGGCATAATACATAGCAGTACGGAGCAGCAGCAGCACAGTAGTACTAGTAGTAGTAGTAGTAGTAGTAGTAGTAGTGGTGGGATGGTTTTACTAGTAGTAGTAAAACCAACCCAACCTCCACGTCGTGCACTATGGGCACCAAGCCCCTGGGATCACAACCTGATGGCTAACGGGGCTCTGGCTGTAGGAGACGGCAACTTCAGCAGTACACCAGCCACACACATGACTTCTGGACAGACCTGCTCTGGGGCTGACAACCCCTGAGGAGTAGTTGTTGCCATAGTGGTAGCAGTAGTAGTAGTAATAGTAGTAGTAATAGTAGTAGGCGTAGTAGTAGTAGTTGGAGCTACAATCAGTTGTGGAAGTAGCAGCGGTTGTTGTTGCATCAGATACTGTATATTAGTTGCAGGGTTAGGTAGATCCTAAAATCTATCCAATTTCTTTGCAGTAGTTGCAGCAGCAGCAGTCATTTACTGTTTTGTCTTACAATCTATCAGATCATCCGAGTTTGAGTACTCGGATGATCCTGGGAGCTATGCTGTCTGGGGCTTCATGCCCCTGGTAGGGCCTCCCATGGCAGACAGGTCTCAGGTGACGAGTCAGACAAAGAGCAGTCCAGAAGACACCATGGACAGCACTCAAAAGAAATCAGTGACGTCGCCCGGCATGGCGCAGCCGGGGCCCCACCCTGGAGCCAGGCCTGGGGTCGGGGCTCGTAGGCGAGCGCCTGGTGGCCGGGCCTTAGCCCACGGGGCCCGGCCGGGCTCAGCCCGAATGGACGACGTGGGCAGTCCCTCCTGTGGGCCCACCACCCGCAGAGGGGTCCGTGGTGGCGAAACGGTGCAGAGAGGACTGGGCAGCAGTCGAAGGCGGAGACCTCGACGACCCAGTCCGCACACACAACAGCTGGCTCTTGGGACGTGGAACGTCACCTCACTGGGGGGGAAGGAGCCCGAGCTCGTGGGGGAGGTTGAGCGATACCGACTAGAGATAGTCGGCCTCACCTCCACACACAGCTTGGGCTCTGGAACCCAACTCCTTGAGAGGGGTTGGACGCTCCACTTCTCTGGTGTTTCCCGCGGGGAGAGGCGGCGAGCTGGGGTGGCCATTCTCACTGCCCCCCATCTCAGCCGCCACGTGTTGGAGTTCTCCCCGGTGAATGAGAGGGTCGCGTCCCTCCGCCTCCGGGTGGGGGATAAGTCTCTCACTGTTGTGACGGCCTACGGGCCTAACAGCAGTGCAGAGTACCCGGCCTTCTTGGAGTCCTTGGGAGGGGTACTGGACGGTGCACCGCCCGGGGACTCCGTTATTCTCCTGGGGGACTTCAACGCCCATGTGGGAAACGCCAGTGACACTTGGAGAGGGGTGATCGGGAAGAGCGGCCCCCCTGATCTGAACCCGAGCGGTGTTCAGTTGTTGGACTTCTGTGCCAGTCACAGTTTGTCCATCACGAACACCATGTTCGAGCACAAGGGTGTCCACCAGTGCACGTGGCACCAGGACACCCTAGGCCGGAGGTCGATGATCGACTTTGTTGTCGTATCATCTGACCTTCGACCGCGTGTCTCGGACACTCGGGTAAAGAGAGGGGCGGAGCTGTCAACCGATCATCACCTGGTCGTGAGTTGGATCCGCTGGCAGGGGAAGAAGCCGGTCAGACCTGGCAGACCCAAGCGTATAGTGAGGGTCTGCTGGGAACGTCTCGCTGAGCCCCCTGTCAGACGGACTTTCAACTCACACCTCCGGGAGAGTTTCTCCCAGGTCCCGGTGGAGGAGGGGGACATGGAGTCCGAGTGGACCATGTTCTCTGCCTCAATCGCCGATGCGGCGGCTCATAGCTGTGGTCGCAAGGTCTCTGGTGCTGGTCCCGGCGGCAACCCCCGAACCCGGTGGTGGACACCGGCAGTAAGGGATGCTGTCAGGCTGAAGAAGGAGTCCTATCGAGCCATGATGGTTCGGGGGACTCCTGAGGCAGCTGTCCAGTACCGGCAGGCCAAGCGTGCCGCGGCCCGGGCTGTTGCAGAGGCAAAAACCCGGGACTGGGAGGAGTTCGGAGAGTCCATGGAGCATGACTATCGGTCGGCCTCAAAGAAATTCTGGCAAACCGTCCGGCGCCTCAGGAGGGGGAAGCAGTTCTTTGCCAACACCATGTACGGTGCGGGTGGAGAGCTGCTGACCTCGACTGGGGATATTGTCGGGCGGTGGAAGGAATACTTTGAGGTTCTCCTCAATCCCCCCGTCACGTCCTCTGTTCCAGAGGCAGAGGCTGAGGATGTTGGGGCGGATACATCCATCTCCCTGGCTGAGGTCACCAAGGTGGTTGGTAGCCTCCATGGTGGCAAGGCTCCGGGTGTGGATGAGATCCGCCCTGATTATCTAAAGTCTCTGGATGTTGTAGGACTGTCTTGGCTGACACGTCTCTGCAACATCGCGTGGCGATCGGGGGCGGTGCCAATGGAGTGGCAGACCGGGGTGGTGGTCCCTCTCTACAAGAAGGGGGACCGGAGGGTGTGTTCCAATTATCGTGGGATCACACTCCTCAGCCTCCCCGGTAAGGTCTACTCCAAGGTACTGGAGAGGAGGCTACGGCCGATGGTCGAATCTCGGATCCAGGAGGAGCAGTGTGGTTTTCGTCCCGGTCGCGGAACACTGGACCAGCTCTATACTCTCCATCGGATACTCGAGGGTTCATGGGAGTTCGCCCAACCTGTCCACATGTGCTTTGTGGATTTGGAGAAGGCGTTCGACTGTGTTCCCCGGGGTGTCCTTTGGGGGGTTCTCCGGGAGTACGGGGTCGGGGGTCCTCTGCTGAGGGCCATCCGGTCCCTGTATGACCGGAGCCAGAGCTGTGTTCGCATTGCCGGCAGTAAGTCAGACCTGTTCCCGGTGAATGTTGGCCTCCGACAGGGCTGCCCTTTGTCACCGGTTCTGTTCACTGTATTTATGGACAGAATATCTAGGCGCAGCCAGGGGTCGGAGGGGGTCCGGTTCGGGGACCACAGGATTTCATCTCTGCTGTTTGCGGACGATGTTGTCCTGTTGGCTCCAACGAACCAGGACCTGCAGCATGCACTGGGACGGTTTGCAGCCGAGTGTGAAGCGGCTGGGATGAGAATCAGCACCTCCAAATCTGAGGCCATGGTGCTCGACCGGAAAAAGGTGCCCTGCCCTCTTCAGGTGGGTGGAGAGGTCCTTCCTCAAGTGGAGGAGTTCAAGTATCTCGGGGTCTTGTTCACGAGTGAGGGAAGAATGGAGCGTGAGATTGACAGGCGGATCGGTGCAGCGTGCGCAGTGATGCGGTCGCTGTATCGGACCGTTGTGGTAAAGAAGGAGCTGAGCCGAAAGGCAAAGCTCTCGATTTACCGGTCAATCTTCGTTCCCTCCCTCACCTATGGTCATGAGCTTTGGGTAATGACCGAAAGAACGAGATCGCGGATACAAGCGGTCGAAATGAGCTTCCTCCGCAGAGTGGCTGGGCGCTCCCTTAGAGATAGGGTGAGGAGCTCAGTCACACGGAAGGAGCTCGGAGTAGAGCCGCTGCTTCTCCACGTCGAGAGGAACCAGTTGAGGTGGCTCGGGCATCTGTTCCGGATGCCTCCTGGACGCCTCCCTGGGGAGGTGTTCCGGGCACGTCCCACCGGGAGGAGGCCCCGCGGAAGACCTAGGACACGCTGGAGGGACTATGTCTCTCAGCTGGCCTGGGAACGCCTTGGGGTCCCCCCGGACGAGCTGGAGGAAGTGTGTGTGGATAGGGAAGTCTGGGCGTCTCTGCTTAGACTGCTGCCCCCGCGACCCGGCAACGGATAAAGCGGAAGAAAATGGATGGATGGATGGATGGAATCTATCAGATTGTATATCTAGCCATAAAAAGCCCATCAAAATGTGTTATTGTTTCATATATATTTGTTCCTAGATTGAGTTTGGTTATATTCATGTTTCTATCCCTGCAATCTTGCTCCTTCATAATTTAACCAACAGCAAACTAAACACAATATTTTTGGCGTATTTGACAGATATTTGTATTCTTGTGCGCGCCCTGTGGGATGTAGTGCATTTGTGTGTTTCCCTGTAGTTTGTCAGCTTGTGTTGAAGAATGCAGATCCGCTCCTGTAGACAGCAGCCTGCAGCGCTCGTTTGGATGGGACAGAGATCAGATCAGTGCAATATCTGTGAGGCTGATGGAGCGTGGAGAGAGTCGGGAGGCTGGGGCCATGCATGCATAAGGATCACACGCATTACATAAGGCCTGCCCTATTTACTATGTGCTCCCCCTTTTTCCTTATTCCACTTCTATACAGCGGCTTACGTATGGGCTATTATGGATTCTATAAGTCGAGTTCACATTCAAATGAAGGGCAAGAGGCTAGGTGACTCTATAGGGGTGTCACCAGAGCTTTTTTTTAAGCCACAAATGCTGAACCTAGGCTATTTTTTGCAATGGCCTGGCCACATACACAATTCTCATTAAGTACAAGGGATTTCTACTCCGGTGGTCAACACTATTGCCCCAAGTCAACATCTGTTATACCTGTCCATAAGGCAGAGTTTGTTCAAAGTAGAAGGCGGTCTTCCTAAAATGGGAAACCTCCTTATACCTTAGTAATTTAAGAAGATAATTATCCTTTTTATTATCTTCTTAATCTTCTGACAGTCAAGACATTTTTGTTGTGTGAATAGACCTATAATTACAGACATATTAAACCATCACCGTCGTTACCTCTGAATTTTGACAGATCCTCCAGCTCATTATTAAACTGCAGACATTGCACAGTATCCACGCCAGATACAAAATGTCATTGTTTGTTGCTGAATTGGCAATAAAACATTTGTTCATTAATGCTGTGTTTTGCCGTTTCATAATTTGTAATTCTTTCCTCAATGCTTTGTCAAGTTCAGCAATTGTATTAAAGCTTAACTTTTATGTTTCATGAATGATATAATTAGTTTGTGCCAGCAGGCTTTATCTGATTAGCAAACAAGTTATCTTTTGAATAATTGTAGCAAAGAGCCCTGTGGATGAGAGCTGATTGGCTGAGTGAGGGTGGTCCTCTCTTTTTAATTTTTCTGTCTGGAAAAAGCATGGTCTAAAGATGGTCTGGTCTGTATCTCTTTGTGGTCTCTCTCTCTAGTGTCTCTCTCTGGTTTCTTTCTGGTCTTTCTCTCTGCTCTATCTTTCTGGTCTCTCTCTCTCGTCTCTCTAGTCTCTCTGTTTTTACTGTCTGGTCTCTCTCTATTCTCTGTCTCTCTGATCTTTCTATCTGGTCTCTCTAGTCCCTCTATTCCCTCTCTTTGGTCTCTATCTCTGGTCTCTCTCTCTCGTATTTGTCTCCCTGGTCTCTCTCTCTCTGGTTTCTCTGGAGTCTCTCTATCTTTGGTCTCTCTCTCTAGTCTCTGTCTCTCTGGTCTCTCTTTCTGGTTTCTCTCGAGTCTCCCTCTCTCTGGTCTCTCTCTCTCTGGTCTCTCTACTCCCTCTCTCTGGTCTCTCTCTCTCTGGTCTCTCAACTCCCTCTCTCTGGTCTCTCTCTCTGGTCTCTCTCTAGTCTCTCTACTCCCTCTCTCTGGTCTCTCTCTCTGGTCTCTCAACTCCCTCTCTCTGGTCTCTCAACTCCCTCTCTCTGGTCTCTCTCTCTGGTCTCTCTCTAGTCTCTCTACTCCCTCTCTCTGGTCTCTCTCTCTGGTCTCTCTCTCAGTGGCAGGCATCATATTTAATCACATATCCACCCCCTATCTTCAACTATTCACATACAATCGTTCTCTGCCGCCACTCAAAAACACACATATAGCTAATTAGCAACTAGCCACTCATCTCTGGTCCCGATATGAGAGTCCCCACAATGCACTATTCTAATGTATGACTCTAGCTGTGGCCATTACCTGTGATTTGGAATGAGTAAAGCAGAGGGAGCTGTCTGAGAGTGCGGAGGAGAGGAAGGTGCGAGATAAGAGGAGAGCTGCAGTCTGTGATGTGTGAATCAAGTTTAATCCATTTGGCAGCGTCCTCTGTCCGCCTTTCTGTTTGACTGCTCTTCAATCGCCGCTAGCAGCAAAACCACACAAGTTTAACCTCTGGAAAATCTGTGCTGAAATTCTCTGGGGACAAAAGAAACGCTAATTTAAGAGGGAGAGTTTATGCCCTATGTACTCCAGTTAGTTACCTTATTAGTGCCAGACGCGGGGAAATAATATTGAATGACATTTTCAGTACAGATGTTTAAAAGCCGAGGTACCCAATTTTCAAACCACAAAATATGGAACTAATATCTATTCGACTTCTTCACAAAACGGTTTGGTTCTATCACACATTTTTGAATGTATTTTCTCTGTCACAGCTTTAACCTGCAGAAAAATTAAAAAAAGCCAATCAGCTCAAAGCATCCTATAGTGACAGGGCTCTTTTTATAGTATGCAAACGTTCGATTTTTTTTTTTTTTTTGATAATACAAAGGCAGCACACTGTTTTGTTCATCTGATTTGTTCATCATTGGGGCTCAAATCAAAAGAAACAATTAGAAAGCTCTCATGTTCCCTTCCATTCTCTGGTTTCTTCCTGAATTGCTGCAACTTGATACTGTATGCTGCTATTTCATTTAGGTCCAATCCATATTATGGGTGAAAAAATATAGTCTAATGCTGTATATATATATAACCATGACCCAATAAGCAGTCAATAAACCAATCATTATAATCAATCTAGAAATACCATCTCTAGATACCAACTAGAGATGAAGAGAAAATGCAAGAAGAGAAGAGCAATGTACAATCAAAGTCTGTCAAAAGCACTGCTGAAACCCTTTTCATGTCAGAGTTTGTCATAAATTTGTCTCACATCAAATTTATGACAAACTCTGACAAAAGACAAAAGTTCAGGGAAACCTGTGGGGGAAAATTCAAGCCGAGAAAAGCTCATGAAGCAGGGAGCTATAGTGGTGTCTCTTCTTCTATGGTGCCAAATGGGTTCATTAGTCAAAGAAACATATTGCCAACTTCTTAGCATAATTGTCCATGAGCTATGTAATCACTGTGACAGGTACTCATGGTATATGTGTGCTGCTTTGATTTTCTATTAGTCTAAAATTAATAAAAGGTTAATTTTGCTTCAGTGAAAACAAAGGTCTGAAAATGAGTAGACGATATGACTTCAAGTGGAGGAGGCTACTCTTTACAGTGGACCTATCATGACTAAAGCCTTTCCAAAATCTAAAAAAAATCCCTTTATTTTACGAACATTTATGTCACTTACCAGACCTTATAGACCTACGTTGATATTTTGTTGATTCCATTGGACGGCTTTTGGGATTAACCAGAATTTGAGATTAATGGATGGAAGAGGTCACACAATTACTGTGAGTGAGGGAAGAGAACACCTTTTAGTTTAGCGTGTGAATTCTGCCTCTATATGTGCAAGCGCCCTCCAGCTATTTCCTTCCACCTCTAATCCAGTAATTGCTCATTAAGATCAGAATCAGAAGATTATTTGTGGCAGGGTTCGTTGGTGCATGTGTAAGTCGCCCATGTTAGATTGTCTATTCAGTGTTCTAAAATACGGACTGAATTGCATATTTTCTAGCTGCACACGTTGGCTCCTCTTTCCCAGTGTGATTTGATAACCGAGCTTGCTTCATTTAAGATTAGATGTGGCGGTGGGTAAATTAACTGGCACGCGTGGCCAACCACAAATTGCCTGAAAAACAGTCAAGGTTTATTTGGCACAAAGGCAAAGCGATGCTGCTGGCTGTTTAATTTGGTGAATTTTCTTCGGTGCTCCTCCAGCGATGATACGGCCAGATAGACAGTTCAGGCCTGGGAAGAATCAGGCACGATGTGGCAGGAGTGATTTATTTGACAAGAAGAAATACATTTCTCTGTATAATATGGTAATTGTAATGGTCGCAGCAGATTACTCCTATTCGCTCATAATACAGTATATTTTTTTTAATACAGTATAATTTTTTCACTTCTCCACCGACTCCCACTGATGACTTCTGTCGTTGTGTCCTTGGGCAAGACACTTAACCCCACTTTGCCCAAAAGCCCCAACTGAAAGATCAAGGCTATGCTCACACTCAGAGAGCAGCTGTCCTCCTGTGGACTCACCACCTGCAGAGGGTCAGTGAGGGGCTGGTGCTATGAGACTTGGGTGGCATCTCTGACTGCCACCCCCCTGACCCAGAAATGGATTAAAGGGTAGAAAATGGATGGATGGATGGATGGATAATTTTTTCACAATTTACTTATTGCTGCACATCCTCAGCAATGCAACCTCTTCTGAGCTTATACAACAAGCTCTAAAGATTTTAGATAAAAAACCGAGGTCACATCATCATTGCAAAATTGTTGAGAAATATAAATGATTAACATTTGAGAGTGATCCAGTTTGCAAATATCTGTCTTATATATAAAACTTTCCAAAATTTGGCGAAAAGGTGTGAGAAGGTGAGAATCAGATCCACCAGAGCCACATCCAGGGGAGACTTATATGAACTTTAGGTCCTCCTCATTTGGTCAGAACTGTTTCTCTGTTAAAGCAGCAGTGGCCTGGAACTCACTACCTCTGTCTGTGCGGGCCTGGAACTCACTACCTCTGTCTGTGCGGGGCCTGGAACTCACTACCTCTGTCTGTGCGGGCCTGGAACTCACTACCTCTGTCTGTGCGGGCCTGGAACTCAATACCTCTGTCTGTGCGGGGCCTGGAACTCACTACCTCTGTCTGTGCGGGCCTGGAACTCACTACCTCTGTCTGTGCGGGCCTGGAACTAACTACCTCTGTCTGTGCGGGCCTGGAACTCACTACCTCTGTCTGTGCGGGCCTGGAACTCACTACCTCTGTCTGTGCGGGCCTGGAACTCACTACCTCTGTCTGTGCGGGCCTGGAACTCACTACCTCTGTCTGTGCGGGCCTGGAACTCACTACCTCTGTCTGTGCGGGAGAGTAGCTCACTAGGACAGTTTAAACTCAGCCTAAAAAACTGGCTCAAAGAGAATCAAGTCTGTAGTCATTAGACAGATGTACATAATTGTGTGTTGTATATTTTGTATGCATAGTTTTGTGTCTGTGTGATTAGAGGTGTTGTATTTTACCTGTATTTTATTAATTAGGCCATTGATTCTTTCTATACCAATTATTTGCACACTGTAAACCTGCTGTCACGTTGCCTCTGCCTCAGGGACTACGGATGAAAATTAGCCATAGCTATATCCGGTCTGAAGAATACATTTATTGTGCAATGTCCCTGTCAAATAAACAAATAAATAAATACAATAAAATAAAAATATACCCAATTGGTTCAAAGGGATGAGAAATAGTCTGTTATCATTCAAATTAATAGTATTTTCTGAATGGGGTCACGGTCCAAAGTTATAAGAACAGAAAAATTAAACCCAAAATAACCCAAAGTAAGAGTTGAAATTCCCGTACTTTTTTGACACTATTGTGTAATTATGTAATTCTTTCAATTATAATGTGGTCTTCAGCACTATTGTGATGTCAAAATATTAGAAAACTACAGGAAATAGTTTTGTTTAGTTCTAGTAGTAGCTGTAGCAATAGTGGATTTGTAATGTTTGTAAATAATATCGGTGCTTCTAGTCGTATCAAAGGCAATTAGAGTATGATAATTAATTTGTATGCATATTTGTTGTACTTAATTGTAGCATTATCTCGGTAGTATTAGCACTTATAGTAGTAACACTTGTACAAGCAGTAACCATATGGTGATGCTGTATTCAGATGTTATCAAATGTAGCAGCTTCTGTCTGAGCCTGCGGGCCGTGCGCTCTGGAAACTGTTGAACTGAACTGAAAGTGGGACAATCTGAAGAAATGATTTGTGTTTCACCTCAAACAGCTCGGGTCAAACTGGCTTTCCCCCGGGGACCAGACACCAATCACTATAACTTTTTCTCTCTCTCTTTTCCTTCAACGTCCTTCACACCCTCCCATCTCTCTCACTCTCCCCCCTCCCTGTATCTGTTCATATCTCACTCCCCCCCACCTTTGTATCTGTCCATCTCTCACTTCTGCAGTGTAAAACCTTAGCGGGCATCTGCGACCACATCATCTCTCTGTCCTCCGACTCCCTGGTGTCTCAGTCGGCCCATCTGGAGGTGGTCCATCTCACCAGCATCTTACCCAACGAAGGCCTGGTATGGACACAAACAAAAACAAACACACACGCAGACACACACACACACACACACAGTATAAGCTAATTTTATCATTCCTGTCTGTGATTCATGTTTCTTGGGAGTAAACTTTTCTGTTAATAGTTACATAGATAAGGCAGAGCTGACATTCAATATCTACCAATACTCGATATGAACCAATACCAGTGAAGGGACTGAAAAGAGTCATTCTCTCCCATCTCAAATAACTTATGGATCCAAATGTGCTTTTACTGTCATTTATGCTTATGTTTGAGTTAAAGGGGCAGTATGTGAAAATCCGGCCAAAAGTGGTACTGCAACCTCTCCCACTCTCCCTGACTCCGGTTGCCAGATATGCAGACGAATCCAGCTGGGACCGTGATATCTGAATAGACAAGAGTTTTGTCAACAAATCTATAACGAACACCTTTTTCACAAAGGCCCTGACAGAAATCCTTGTTTTATTCCTTGTTTTGTCGTTAATGGTTTGAGAATCATAAGGAGACCTTTTTCGACACGGCAAATAATCTATGACATAGATAGGCTTAAAGTGAACTTCAACTTCAGAAAGGTATTTTTTTGAGCAAAAAATCTAACTTTGCTTTTCTAATTTTGGCTCAGAGAAATAACTCACCCTATTTGTACGAGTTGATAATTTTGAATCCTTATTTAGAAAAAAAAAAAAAATGATAAGGAGTGTAAGGTTGAAAATATACAAGTGTCTGGTTCAGCCAACCCCCTTTCCAAACCTTGTGTAAATATTATATTATTCTGTTGTAAAATTATGCTAATGCTGGTTTTTGGAATAAACATGTGAATGAAATAAGATGTATATATTATCGCAACTGTAAGTTTTCTGGCTTAGTCATTCTGCTTGGGCCAGTGTAGATAATCTGTACCACCATCACCAGTGTGTCATGTAAATTCTACATCAGAGTAAGATAAAAATGTGTCAACCGTGTCTCGATAATCACAGTCCACATCTGTGTGCTCCAGGGCATGTACATCAAATCCACGTACGATGGTCTGCACGTCATCACCGGCACCACGGAGAATGTGAGTCTCCGCTTTCACTTGGACTGAAACTCGACTCTGAGCATATTTACGATTTATAGTGACATGAAACCTTCTCTTCGTATCTGTTTCACCCTCACCCTCTCCCCCTACCCTCCCCCTCAGTCTCCGGCCGATCAGTGCAAGAAGATCCACGCAGGGGACGAGGTGATCCAGGTCAATCATCAGACGGTGGTGAGTCTCTCTCCTTCACTCGGGAGATTTGCTTTTGGCCTGAATCAGAACGTCCCACACAATCTAGGCACAAAATCAAATATTATATCACCAGAAAATATTTAGCAGCAATCTACAACATACACACTCCAGCCAAAAAAAGACAACTGAATGCGCCAAGGTTTCAGATTTGTTGAAAAGGAAGATTGTTGCCATGGTGATTGATATAATAAAATCAAACAAAAAATGTATTTTAATGGAAAAAAAGTTTTCTTAAAATGCCATGGAATATAATGTGTGAAACAGGGGCCCAGGCCTTTAAATACCACCAGATGTACATTTTCTATTTCCATAATTGGATTGTTTTTAATCCCAATATCAGTAGTTTCGTGTTAAAAAAATAATTTTCAGATTTAAATCCAAAGTGCTCTATTTGATAATCTATGACAACTGTGGCTTGTTTGTTTATATTTAATACATTTGAAATCTCAATATTGACGATGAATAAGATGATCTGGTTCAGAAAGTAAAATTGTTATAATATCTTTATATACTGTATTTCATAAAAATGAATATTATCAGGATCTATTGAGTTTGAAGACATGCCAGAGACTCAGCTTCAATTAAAAAACACATTTATAATTTCATTAGTGAAATTTTGTAATAACTTTTGTGTGGTTTTTCGTGTACCTAAAAGCCTTTCAATCTTTTGTATTTTTTAGTAATTTTTTGTTTGATACCTAAGAGAAAATTGCGAGCATGTTTCTCTTCCAGAACCACATGCAATAACATTATACGTTTAATACTTACCATTTTTGGCTGAAATAAAGCATAGATCTTCTTTTGTACGTCCACCCTGGTTCATTTGTGAGCTGTGATTGTGTCTCTATGTAGGCTAATGAAGTTTGGAGCTGTAGAAGATTATTGGCCGCTTGTTACAAAAACCTTTCGAGTTTGATATGATTGCCTGCGCTTTGTTCTCCCATGTTTTATTCACTCACAAAACTAAACAAAGCATTTAGTTTAAAATGTGGATTCGTAATCTGCTTTCCCTATAATACTAATACTAATGCAAGACATGTAGCTTACAATTGGTTTCGTAATGCGCTGTTTTGTGCTTTGTGCCGAAGTCCATCTCATCTGAATAAGTAGAATCCCTCTGAAATCCTTGTTTTGTTGTCCATCTTATCAGCTTAAAACATACAAATATCTTAACCCTCCCAGAGTGTAATGGCTCCGCTTATGGACGTTTTTAGTCTGCATAACTTTGGGACTTTTTCTGTTCCTATATACTGTTCCTTTTGATGCAACTATGTTTGTGAAATGATCTCAATACTAAACTGGTTTAGAGAAATCTTAGCTTGGAGAAGCGCTAGTCACCATAGCAACACACTGTTTACCTACAGCAGTTAGTATTTAGTTGCTGTATTTCAGTATTATTAAAGATGCAGTTAGCGATGTTGTTAGCTTAGCCGTAGCACCATCTCAAAACCACTCCCCCCTCCCCTCGCCTCTCCACCAAACCAAACATCCAGCATTTTCTTTTCATTGTCACAACATTGAGAGTGGGCGGCAAACGTGAAATTGGCTTTTTGTGTTCAGCCCTTTTAGGTTTTAGAAAATAATCCAATAACTCAGGTGCGCGCACTCGCGGGAAACAGGAAGAGGGTAAAGGGGTAAGGCAAGACAAGGCAAGTTTATTTATATAGCACAATTCATACACAAGGCAACTCAAAGTGCTGAACAAAACAATAAAGCATTAAAATCATAAATAATCACAGAACATTAAAAAGAAAGATAAAAGTATAAAATCCCTCAGTTGTATGCACAGTTAAACAGAACTGTCTTTAACCTGGTTTTAAACATTGTCAGAGAAGAGGCCTGTCTCACATCTTCAGGAAGACTGTTCCAGATTTTAGCAGCATGAATCTGAAAAGCAGCCTCCCCATGTTTAGTTCTGACTCTGGGCACTAACAGGAGTCCAGTCCCTGTGCTCCTCAGAGTCCGGGCTGGTTCATATGGGACTAACATGTCACTAATATATTTTGGTGCGAGGCCATGGAGAGACTTGTACACAAGCAGAGCTGTTTTAAAGTCTATTCTCTGAGCCACAGGAAGCCAGTGCAGAGACCTGAGGACTGGACTAATGTGGTCGTACTTCCTGGTTCTAGTCAGGACTCGAGCTGCTGCATTTTGAATGTACTGCAGCTGTTTTACAGCCTGTTTGGACAGACCTGTGAGCAGGCCATTGCAGTAGTCTAACCTACTGGAGACAAATGCATGGATAAGAATCTCCAAGTCTGCTTTAGACACTATGTTTTTGATCCTGGCAATGTTTTTTTAGATGGTAAAAAGCTGCTGATGTTACTGATTTGATGTGGCTA
Source organism: Knipowitschia caucasica (assembly GCA_964034765.1). Lineage (NCBI taxonomy): Eukaryota > Metazoa > Chordata > Actinopteri > Gobiiformes > Gobiidae > Knipowitschia > Knipowitschia caucasica. The sequence continues at coordinate 35,725,390 of OZ035830.1, read as the reverse complement.
TTAAAAATTTAAGTCTGAGTCCAGTATTACCCCTAGATTTCTGACCTTGTTTGAAGGTTTTAGGGAGAGAGACTGTAGGTGACAGATGACGCTCTCTCTTTGTTTCTGGGGACCAAAGACAATCATTTCAGTTTTGTCTGCGTTTAGCTGAAGGAAGTTGTTTTGCATCCACTCACTGATCTGTTGGATACAGTGAAGGAGTGAGTCCACTGGTCCATGTTCTCCTGCAGTCAGTGAGACATAGATCTGAGTGTCGTCTGCATAGTTGTGATAGGACACTTCGTTTCTGCGTATTAACTGACCTAACGGCAGCATGTAGAGATTGAACAGAAGAGGTCCCAGGATCGACCCTTGTGGGACTCCACAGGTCAGGGCCATATGATCTGAGACACAGTTTCCAATCTCCACAAAGTACTTCCTGTCCTCAAGGTAAGACCCAAACCAACTTAGGGCGGTGCCAGCGACGCCAACCCAGTCCTCTAGTCTCTGTAAGAGGATCTCATGGTCGACAGTGTCAAAGGCAGCACTCAGATCTACAAGATTAAGATTGAGACTTTGCCTGCGTCAGTGTTCAGCCGGATATCGTTTGTAACCTTAACGAGAGCAGTCTCAGTGCTGTGGTGGGGTCTAAAGCCGGACTGAAACATATCAAATGAGTTGTTGATTATAAGAAATCTAGTAAGCTGTAGGTAGACAACTTTTTCAAGGACTTTCCCCATAAATGGCAGATTTGAGATGGGACGATAGTTGTTAAGTACCGTAGCATTCAGACTGCTCTTTTTTAGCAGGGGCCTGATGACTGCAGTTTTCAGGGCCTTTGGGAATATTCCAGAATTAAAGGGACATGTTTACTATCTGTGTGAGTGAAGGTAACAGACTGCTCAGAACAGACTTTAGAAATCTAGTGGGTAGTACATCCAAGCTGCATGTGGAGGAGCTCAAACTGGAGATTATCTCTTGGACAGTTTTATCATTTAGATAAGATAAGATAAACCTTTATTAGTCTCACAGTGGAGAAATTTCAGTGTCATCGTTGCACATTACAGCAGAGAAAGGAAATAAGAGCACTCAGATTGCACACATCAAAGTCTATTTTTTAAGATAATAGACAATAAATTTAAGATAAAATAAAATAAAATAAAATAAGAAAATCTGGGCTATAATTGCACTTGGTTCAGAAGTATTTACAGATGTCTATATTATACATTAGCAGCGGAGAATATGAGAATATGAGCAGAATAAACATCAGAAATAATATCAACAGGTAAAGTGACTTGAATGGGAGAATTATCAGATGGATATGAATAATACAGTAAGATATCAACAGGTAAAGTGACGGTGAAAGACAGAATTATCAGATATGAAATAATACAGTAGTACTGATACAGTAACAGTAAATATCAGATATGTAGATATGTAGTACAGATATGTAGTACTGTAGTAGTACTGATAACAGGTAAAGTGACTAGTGACAAAGTTACTAGTGAATTATCAGAAACACTTGTGCAGACTCAGCAGTTCCTGTTACACATTCTCGTTGTACAGTCTGACAGCAGCAGGAAGGAAAGACCTGCGAAACCTCTCCTTCACACAGCGAGGGTGAATAAGTCTATCACTGAAGCTGCTCTCCAGAGCAGAGAGAGTGTCCTTCAGGGGGTGACAGTCATGGTCCAGCATAGATGTTAGTTTGCCCAGGACCCTCCTGTCCCCCACCTGCTGCACTGTGTCCAGGGAACAGCCCAGGACTGAGCTGGACTTCCTGATGACCTTGTCCAGCTTCTTCCTGTCCCTCTCTGTGATGCTGCTGCTCCAGCAGACCACACCGTACAAGATGGCTGATGCCACCACAGAGTCATAGAAGGTCTTCAGGAGTGGCCCCTGCACTCCAAAAGACCTGAGCCTCCTCAGCAGGTAGAGGCGGCTCTGGCCCTTCTTGAAGAGGGCGTCTGTGTTATGAGTCCAGTCCAGTTTGTGGTTCAGATGAACACCCAGGTACTTGTAAGAGTCCACTCTCTCAATTCCCTTTCCCTGGATGTACACTGGGGCTGGAGCAGCAGAGTGACGTCTGTGGAAATCCACCACCATCTCCTTGGTCTTCCCCACATTGATGAGGAGGTGGTTTACAGGTGCAAAGTGAGTTAGCTCAAAGAGCCTTTCTGGTTGTTGGATGGTTATCTGTGGATTGGAGACAATGGCGTTTTTGATGCCTTGAACCTTGTCATTGAAAAAATTAGCAAACTCATTGCATTTACGTTTGGAAGTAAGCTCTAATGGCATTTGAACAGGGGGGTTTGTTAATCTATTAACTGTTGAGAACAGAACACGCAGATTGTTGCTGCAGCCTTCAATCATTTCAGAAAAATACCTTTCTCTCGTACTACGTACTGTAGCACCCTGTTAAACTCGCACAACTTATCTTTGAAGATCTCGTAATCAACCTGGAGGTTTGGACTTGCGCCACTTCCGCTCGGCCCTCCGGCACTCTCTCTTTTGTGCCCTGACCGAGTCACTTCCCATTGGTTTGTTGGAGATGAACGAATCCCATAGGTTTTATTTTTATCGGTCCACTCCAAAATATTTTGTATACATTTTTGGAGACTGTAAGCATCTGGTCAATTCCAATATTTCTTGAAAACACATGATTACTTGACTTGACTGTAGTTTTAGGGTTTAGGGACGTTTTCCCACAATATTTAAAAAAATGCATCTGGAAAAAAATCACTGACTGCATCTTTTAGTATTTATTAAAGACTTAAAAAAAGTATGAATTACTTAATTTTAATGAAGTAGTAAAAATCTAAAACAGTTTTTTGGGGATTTTTTTTAGAATTCTATTGATTTGAATGGGAGCCGTCAAAATGACTGCTTTGGGAGTTCTAGTAGTTTCAGAATTCTGGGGGTCTGTGTGTTAAAAATAACTATTTATGCAGAAATCAGTATATATTTACCCACAAGATAGCGCGTTTAAAAATAGATTAGTTTGGAGATTGAACGAACAAATTATTTTCCATTACAAAATCCCGATCCCACTTATTTCGCCGCAGCACTATGTCTATTCATGAGATTTTTGCTTGTTTGAGTCCAACTTCAAAACCCGGACACACTTTCTACCCCACTCTCCTCTGAAGTAAAATAAGTAACGTGCGCTCAAATAACAAAGACAAGATAATTATATGGAGGTAATAGCATCTGGGAAAATAATGAAGACTCTGGAGGATTGAAAAACTTCTTCAGCTGCAGTTTACGGCCTCTCTTTGCTTTCTGCATATTGGCATAACACAGCCATTTTAAACTGGCCTCATTAGACGGGCTTTGTGGAGCGACACTGTAACGGTAAACACAGAATTTATGTCAGTGGGGAACTTTCTTAACATCAATAATCGCAAAATATAATAGAAATGAATGAAATGTTTAAATATTAGGATTATATTATCTGGCTGTGATTTTTTTTTTAAACATATATATAAGATTGGTATTTGATTAGTTGTGTGCTGACTGAATGTCGATAAACTTTTACTGTATGCATCATTTCCTGGCTCTGACGTACTTCAGTTCTTGGACATTTCATGTTTTGGGACTTGATGGGTTTGTGTGTCGAAAAATAAATGCTTTGAAAAATCTGTAGAAACTAAATGCTCTGTATTCAGGGGTGTACATCTTTTAGTAGGGCCACTTTAGTTCAACACATTTTCCAGGAGCAACACAAATTTACTGGATTCAGGCTGTTCTCAGCTTTAAAATGAGATGTGTCATGTCTATATTGGTTCACATTTGACGGAGCTGTAGTTGGCTGAATGACAAATGTTTGCTCACCAGATACATTTGCGCTATCCAATCAAAAAGAAATGTAAGTAGAGTCAAACAAAGCCAACGAATGGATTTCAGAGATCCTGAAATTCACACAGTTAGATATGAAATGTATTGGCAAACCTGAAGTTGGCTGGATGACACTGTAAAGACTGACTTTAACTTAGTAAGGTAGAAGGCCACATAAAATGACACATAGGGCCGCGATTGCCCCACAGGCCTCAGTTTGGCCATGTCTGATCTAAACTGTAGTTGTTGGATTTTTACCTCCAGCTTAAGCTTCGACACGTTTGGAACAGGAGAATGTAAGAATAAAGTGGTTAGAGGCAAAGAGTCGAAGAACGCCTCAATGTAAATGTGAAAGGAAATGTGAAACAATCAGGAATGTTTTTTGGAAAGGGAACAATGATGTCACACGGTTAAAAGCTCTGAAAACAAGAAACGTCTTTTAAATCAATTTAGACCAAAATGGAACACATTAGGATAAAGTCAATTTGGAACGAAGCTTCGATGGTCCTGGATTTATTTACCAATTTTCAGACAAATGATGCAACATTGAGTGCGGCCAATGAGACAATAACATGAGCCTTGAAGTGTTATTCCGTTTTATACCAGTCTATAAAGCGAATGTCATTATAATGTAACTACAAGAAACGCTATTGCACCATATTTGCTTTTTCACCTGCACAATCAAGGTTAGTTTGTTCTATAGCTTATTTTATAGAGCTGGATTATCTTTATTTTATTTCTTTAACTCAAGTTTTAGTTGTTTTTTGGAATAAATTCAGTATATATGCTTGAAGATAAAAAGTGCTTGTGATAGACTGATAGACCAATCATGATTACTGCTTGCTTTATGGTTCAATGTGTTGAATAAAATATATGATATGATTATTTAAACATAATTATCTTTGAAATTATATATAACATGTCAAGGCCACCCATGTAAACCTCTTACTATCACGCCCTTGTCCACGTACCCCCGCTTGGGAAACACTGTGCCGTATTGACCCACAGCCATAGGACATCTCCCGGAGAACACGACTATAATAAATGAAAGTATTACGTTTAGCTCTATTTCTGTCCCGTTTGGATCCGTGAATCACATCCAAAATAAATGACCAGAGCTGTGTCCTTGCCTGCCCTCCCTGTGGCTCTTCTGGGGGCCACTAGCATGTGTTTGAACTGGGACAGAGCAAACAGGCTGACACTGGCTGCTCGTCATTATGTCAAGAGTAAGGTCAGCTCTCTATCCTCTACTCGTGAGTGTGGTGGTGGATCTCTGTGGACTTTTACAGTGGAGCGGAGCCTGCGATGGGCCCGATGTGATTCAGACAGTTCAAAACACCAGTGAAAGCATACAGTCAGCGCTCTCTGTTTCCCTGGCTCTTTATCCCAATATGGCCGACACTGCAGATTTCAACAAACTGGAGTTGAACTAAATAATCTGTTCTAGTTTGAGAGATGAAAGTAGACGTAGGAAGACGGCCTGCTTGCAGTTTTTGTGACTATAGGGAGTGAATGTTGCAGTTTCTGTTAGTAGGCAAAACAGACAGGTCCGAGACTTCAAATATCAAAGCTGTAAAAGGCAAGGCAAATGTATTTGTTTAAGGAAAATAGAAACAAAAACATAAATAATCACAGTATAGAAGAATACTAAGAAGCAGCTTAACTGTTTTTAAACTGGATTTAACGTTGACAGAGTGGAAGCCTGTCTCACATTCTCAGGAAGACTCCCCGGGATTAGTCCTGACTCTAGGCACCAGCAGATGGCCAGTCCCTGTGCTCCTCAGAGTCACAGCAGGAGGCCAGTCCCTGTGCTCCTCAGAGTCACAGCATGAGGCCAGTCCAAAATTACTATTGCAACAACATATCATCAGTAGGGTAAAGCTAACATGTCTCACAACGGTCTAAACCCATCTCACGTTCCCTATTAGAGGGTGAACTCACAGCATGAGGCCAGTCCCTGTGCTCCTCAGAGTCACAGCATGAGGCCAGTCCCTGTGCTCCTCAGAGTCACAGCATGAGGCCACTCCCTGTGCTCCTCAGAGTCACAGCATGAGGCCAGTCCCTGTGCTCCTCAGAGTCTGAGTTGGTTCACCATGTCACGAATGTACTTTAAAGGCATTCTCGACAATGAATGCCCTTAATGTACATCCGTGACAATAAATGCCGTCAATTTATTTTCTTCTACAGTACTAATTCTCACAAAACTTTCAAGATATTGACCACAAGCGTAAATATCTGTTTCTTCAGAAGGCTATAAGAAATGTGGGCGTATTCCTTAAAGCAATTCATATCAGCACTCTTTGCAGCCCTTTTGTTTTACAGTAAATTCAATACAAGAATACATGTGTAAAATCAGACACAGTTTATACAATATGCGAGAAGTGGATCAGATTGCTACTTCTAGAGAGACTCGAACAGACCCAAATGAATATTATTAGAATTGTATATTGCCCGCCAAGTAATCTGACAATACATAAATTACACATATGACTCTGAGGACATTTTTTTCAAGATTACATTTGTTGTGCTGTAAAGAATATGGTTAGGATTTGGCGCTATAGACCCCTGCACTGCACGATTGCAGAAGGGGAAAAGAGATTATTATGAAAACCTGGAGGTAGTATAGCTTCATATTTGTGGAACTTGCAGTTAGCTGTCTTGAAATTCTGTTCTTCCAAAAAACATGGACATTAGTAGATGCATCATCATTATTGGTATAGATATTACTACTTTATTGGTTCCTTTCCTCAGTCTATTTTTGGATCCCTCGTTGAACCCCTGTTTGGCGTCCTCAGGTGGGCTGGCAGCTGAAGAACCTGGTGAACGCCCTCAGAGAAGACCCATGTGGCGTCATCCTCACTCTCAAGAAACGGCCCCAAAACACGCTGAGCTCCACCCCAGCGCTGCTCCGGAACGTGCGCTGGAAACCCCTCGGCCTGCAGGTACAGATATCTATTTCACTGTGATGCATAATTACAGATTGACAACAGTTACTCTATCTGCCCACGTCTCAAATGTATACTTATGCAATGTTGTGAAGCCAACTGATACCTAGCAACTGGTTGTTTTCACTGCAAAAAGTGATGAATAATAAGTCAAAAGTTGTTCAAATTCTTCAAAATTCATCTTAATTTAAGCAAGTTTTGACTCCCTTAAAACAAGATTTGGGACAAGCAAAATGATCGTGTTTTAAAAAGATACAAGAAATGTCTCCCTTGAAATGATAAAAGAAGGTAATACAGTAGTGCTTAGAATAAGGCTTTGTCCCATTTGCATTGGTTATTTTGCATCATCCAAAAGGAAAAGAAAACATTCACTATATGTTATAATAGTACTTTTTTATTTTGCTTAAATTCTTCAACAACTTTGATGTGATGTGACTGATTGGGACATTACCTATATGTATACCCATGTACGACTAACAGTTCCAAGTACCATGAGTCCACAAAAAATACATTTAATCCAGATTATTGCTGGTTTACCTAACTTTTAAGCCACAACAATGGAACAATGTAACAGGTAAGCTTTATGGGTACATCACTAGTTTTCACATGTGTGTAATTTTACCCTCAAATCAGCTTTTTCAGTCAAAAAAGTGAAAAAGAGAGGACCACCCTCACTGAGCTCTTTCTTTAAAAGTATGCAAAATATAATATGTTTTTCAATAAGATGAAGACAGCATGTTGTGGTCAGATTCATTCACAAACATGTTCTTTAACAAGACTCTTTCTGTTGGAACAAACACAATGTATTATTTAAAAACAAAAAGATACGTACTCGGGGCGACAGTAGCTCAGTTGGTAGAGCATTGGCCTTAAGCCCAGAAGGTTGTGGGTTCAATTCCCACCTCTGCACCTTCTCCACCGACTCCCACTGATGACTGCTGTCGTTGTGTCCTTGGGCAAGACACTTAACCCCACTTTGCCCAAAGCTCCCACTGAAAGATCAAGGCTATGCTCACACTCAGAGAGCAGCCGTCCTCCTGTGGACTCACCACCTGCAGAGGGTCAGTGAGGGGCTGGTGCTATGAGACTTGGGTGCAGCTCTGACTGCCACCCCCCTGACCCAGAAATGGATTAAAGGGTAGAAAATGGATGGATGGAAGATACGTACTCTGGCTAAACGACGTTTATGGACTTTTTCTGTTTCATTGTCTGTGTTGGCGAATCTGACGGTTTTGCAAAGTCCTCCAACATGACTGCTGTTGTGATTTAGAGCTGTAAAAAATAATGTGAATTAAATTAAATTGCATCTTTATATACTATCTCCATTGACTCAACTGTTGCGGCTTTGACATTGTACACACGCCTTCTAGGGACAGTCGTTTGAAACAGTGTCCCAGCAAACACCTCACCGCCACCACCTGTCTTATCCTCAGCGGGACGTCCCCTCGCTCTCTCGGGTCCTTAACTGATACAATGACACGCTGCTCTTTACGCATGACTGTACCACCCATTCAGCAAGGGAGTAGCAAATTGAATTTTGACCTCCATTCTCTGCCGCCGTACAGACACATGCTGTATATTGACACACCATTCAGCGCAATGTGAATTTACTGTCTTGATTCTATCGTGCATTGTTTTCGCTGAGAATAGCAATGGCAAGAAAGGGCAACACAAAGTGCTGAACAAAACAAGATAGAAATGCAGCCTGTTTAGTTCTGACTCTGGGCACAAGTGTCACAGGTTAAAAGAGTCTGTTGAGGGGATGTGATTAATAAAAAAGAAAGAGGATAGATAAAAAGGGGATACAATTTAATAAAATATATATACAAAAGAGGATCCGTTAAAAAAAGAGATAAAACCGTAGTCCGCTGGTCCGTGTCCAGGGCCGGACTGGCCATCGGGCGTACCGGGCAATGCCCGAAGGGCCGATGCCCATATTTGGGCCGGTCTGTCTGCCTCATACAAAAAACATGTTTGTGAAAAGTGTACATCCGTTGAGAAATGTTTGAGGGGAGCGCGGGTGTCCGCGGGGCACCTGCTGTATGTACTCGAACGGGATTTCATCACTTCAGCGGCCGCAGTGTTCCCGCATTCAGCGGCTCTGAGCTGGACGCAGGAACCGCTCAGTGGGAACCGCTCACAACACAACACGGGGAGCGCGTAGCCGCAACGTGCCCATGTACCCAAGACCATAAACGTGCACAGGACCATGCATGTCTTTTCGTAATTTGTGCACCCAATAAATACACCGCTGCAGAAAACAGTCCGCGTCTCCCCTCTCCTCTAAATTAAAGCTCGGGTACCTAAATTTTCCATTGCATTAAAAGTTCATGTTTGAGCCCAAAAGTAAAATGTTGTGAACAGATTAAACAGATTTAGAGCCAGCTAATGGCTGACAATATGCATTTCAGAAATGTTTACCAATTCTCATCCCTGTAACAAACAATAGTGTTGTCTTTGTCCACCTCCCTCACTCTGAGACATGTTTTTTACTCTGCAATAAAAATGCAATAAAAATATAACACACACACCAAAACACACCACACAAATAAAAGCAGTTAAAAGTCCTTGTTAAAAGTTCACTTTCTCACACAAGCAGAAGACCAGTCCCTCCAAAAACAATCAAACATAAAAAAAAAACACCAAAGAAAATGATAACAAAAAAAGCTCTAAAACCAAACATGGGGAGAAAAACATATCAATATATATAGTCTAAAAATTACAAAACGTATGTAAATTTATCTCAAAATCATTTTAAGCGAACCCCTGTGTTTTTCTAATTCATAATCATATAAATAATGTTCAGTCACCAAAGTTGCATAAATCCATAAATATGCAACTTTGAGTGAGTTATGAGCCTAATGTTGCGTGGTTAATACCTATTCAAAGTCAGTTTGCATGGTAAACAAACTGTGTTATCATTTTGCACTACAAAGCCCATCATAATTGCCCAATAAGCATTTCAGCTCCCGTTTTGTGTCAGTATCAGAAACTGTACATCTGCAGGACTCAAAGAGGTGTGTATTTTCCTCAGCCCCAATTAGAGCTCCTTCCTTCTCCTGTGTCAATAACTGATCTTGGAGCCTGATTTTTTTTTGTGCAAACTGAAACCTTATTTGAAAGCGATAACTCAAAGTGGAAGCTGCTGCAATGAGAGAAAATGAAAACCCTGTCACGCATGAAATCCTATCTGCACTCTTTGAACAGCGTCCGATAAAGATATAATAACACCATTCGAACTTTCTGCTCCAAGAAATAGTGCTGAGTACTGCAAGGTCACCCCGGGTCCGACGGAGGTCTTAGTTCATTCATCCTTCACCCCCAGGGCGTCTCATCCTCAGAAGGACTAAATGTTTAATGCACTTGGATATAAAGAGGTGCAAGGGCTATTTAAAGAAACATTGCTTTGACAAGAGATTATGACATAGATATCAAAACATTGGATTCAGTTAAAGTGAATACATCCGCACATTGTGTCTTGCACCAGGTTATGTCCATGTCGTTTCCATGTTCCAGTTCCATACGGGTGAACTTGCAGCCTGATCGGACCAGGATCACATACAAAAAAGCTCATTTAAAGGATTCAGTGCGCTCCTAGTGGTCAACCGTGCAACATGCAAGATGTAAGATGGACAAATTAATGACAATGGCAAGGAATACCAGACTGGGTGGCACGGGGGCTGAGTGGATAGCACTCTCGCTTCTCAGCAAGAAGGTTCTGGGTTTGAATCCTGGTCGGAACAAGACCGTTCTGAGTGGAGTTTGCATGTTCTCCCCGTGTCTGCCTAGGTTTCCTCCGGGTACTCTGGTTTCCCCTACCAATAAAAACATGTGCAATAGTTCAGGGTGAATGAGTATGTGTTTGTTAGTGCGACCCTGGGACAACGGATGCAAATTAGCCCAAGGCTACAATGATGTGTTCATTAACATGTACTGTCCCAACCAAATAAACAATAAATGCATAGCATTGGCCTTAGGACCTGAAGGTCGTGGGTTAGAGCTCACCAAAAGACCTACCTCACGACTCCCACTGATGTCTGCTGTCGTTTTGTTCCTGGGCAAGACACTTAACCCCACTGTGCCTGAAGCCCCCGCTGAAAGATCAGGGCTCCTGTTATGCATACACTGTGATCCAGAAAATCTAAGTTGAGAAATTTGTGTTCATTCCAATCTTTTCATTCCACTATGGGTACGTTAGAGAGTTGGAGCGCCAGTTCGACAGATCACATATAATCAGGATGTCAATTGTGTGAAATAGTAAAAATTAAGTAACTGTGTGCAGCTGCTAATGGGGTGAAGAAGTGAAGAATCTGAGGGTCTAGTTTCACAAGTGAGGGGTGATGGAGCTTTGTATACGGATGGTTACCTATGGTCATGAGCTTTGGGTAATGGCCGAATAACAAGATTACAGGTACAATCAGTGTGTGTGAATCAAACAACTTTGTAAAGTCCTTTGAGACGACCGCTGTTGTGATTAATGGCTTTACAAAAATAACTTGAATTGACTGCACAATATGTGAGCTGGCAACGAGTAAAATGGGATAAAATGGATGGGTGGATACTTGGAGGTGGTTACCCTCTTTTACTATTGAAATCATCTGTAAATAACACAATTATTATTATTTATTTATTCAGTATCTTTTCTAGTCTTGAGTAACACGAAGTTCCTAAAAAAAAAAAAAAAAACATTTCTTAAAATTGCTTATAATATCTTTGTGTAAAAATCTCCTATAATGAATAGTTTTTTGGTTCTTTGTATTGACAGTGAAAGTGGAAAGAAATAAAAAATTAATGTTTTTTAGGTACAATTTTAGTGGGACAGGTGCGGCTTATAATTCGGAATACTTGGTACACACAATGAACATTCAGCAGTGCATCATAAAGCCTGCAGCAGAATCAAAATATAATACTATCTTTCACGTCAAAAGCTCCAACTTTCACTCATGACGTGTGGCCAAAGTTATTTCACTTTTTGTCATTTTCTCCGACCTGCCAGAGCCAACAGGAAATATGTCACAAATTGATGGTGTTGGGAGGCGAGAGAGAAGGGCAGAGGGGTGAGGTGAGGGCTTGTCTGTCTTGTCAAGCCTAGTGTTGCAAGGCTGCTATTTATAACCCCACATAGGCCTAATTCATGTACATGGCCAGCCCAGGCTTTCATCTCTGCTCTCATGTGTGGTCGGCTGCCCCTGGTGTTCCTTGTTTATGGTTTGACGCGAGCATCCTTCCGCTGTTTTGATGTTCACAATTTGTATTTTGTCAGCACCTTTGTTCCCTTGTCTTTTGTTGGTGAAGGCAGCCATTATGTGAAGCGTTGTGTTTTAACCTAGAAGAGCTCAGAGAAAAGAAATAATGACGGAAAGATTAACACATTTTTTTACTAGTATTACAATATTGTTTATTATTGTTTTGTATATTGTCTAAAATGATTGTGAAATTCAGCATTACCTTAGACAATTGTGGCTATAGACCTTACATAGGCCAGTGCAGAGTGATTAGCTAATTCCTACCATATATTGCACATATCCAGGAGTATCAACATTTGAGAGAAAAAATAAAATCAAAATTGCATTTCTATTAGTTGCCTGGACTCCAAAATGTTGTACAGTGTATGCTGCGGTATCAATATATTACCAGGAGTATATGTCTAAGCACTGTTTTGTGAAAAGGATGTTTAATTTTTTTTGCATATTCATAGAATGTAAGCCGTGAAATAAATTTGACATAGCCACACACAGTTGTATTTTAAATTAGGTTGGTTGTACTGTTGTTATCGGTAGTTGCTGTACAGGTAGTAAACAAAAACTCTCTTTTTATATGTAATTGGATCCTAATAATAGATTGATAGTAAAGTATGTATAATGAGAAATAATGTTGATCACAAAATAATGATCCTAAGCCAATATAGATTATTTAATTCATTCATTTAAATATATATTGTGAGGGACCCTGCGATTGCCTGCCCAGTAAAGTCAAATCTATTCATGAGAAGATAATTCATACATTATATGGCAGAAAGAATTTTGATACAGACATAATTGCATCTTTTTGCGTTTTCCTGATTGGATTATGCAAATAAATGTTTTAGTTTGATGGCCTTTAATCTGTCAATGTTGCTTTGGCCTCGAGAGAGAATGCGTATGAGTTTCTTGCCTTCCTTCCAGTTTCTGCCTGGTTAGATCACAAGTTACTCCATCCGTCTATTGTTTTATTGTGCATGGATTGTGCAATGGATTGTGGGATTTTGTCTTTCCCTGATGGGCCGTGAGGTGTGTGCGTGTGTGTGTCTCTGCGTGCGTGTGCATGGTTGTATGTGTGTGTGTGTATGTGTGAAGAAAAGAGAAGAAAGCATTGTTTTAGATTTGTTCCCTCTCTCTCTGAAAAGACTGGGGCGCTTAATTATTCATAGCGACTACAGGCGCTGAGCTCCACTGGCTCCGAAACTAGAACTTCCACTCAGCAAATACGCAGCTAATACAGTCGAGCCAAAATGTCCACTGAGCAGACTGGATAGCACATTTACAAGCGCGGTTATGTGCAGGCCAGCCCATCTGCAAGCTACAGGACGCTTGGTTATCGAGAAAATAAGGAGCCATTTCAATTAATATAGGTGTTTTAGATATAGATATAGTAATGTAATAATTGTTCTATTGCCAATTTGCAGAAATAACACATAACATTTGTATTAGGGGACAGAAACCACAGACTATTTTGATATGAAGTTCAATGTGTTTTGTGCCTTTGTTCCTTGGAGACATTATGAAAGTGGGTCACTGCTCTTAGTGAACTTGATTTTGTGCAAACACATCAGAGAAAATGCCGGAAACGACATTTTTCTGAGAGTGGATTTGAAAATGGAGTCCAAACACGGCCAATATGCAGAAGGATTATAACCCAATCCACAAAGGAAACAATTTATCTCAGCAAATGATCGCAAGACCAGAGCCAAATCTCATTCATGGAAAAAATCTTTCGCCTCTTCCAAAAACATGGAAATCCATCTGTTTGTATTTTCAGTTGGAATATTGCATGTATTAGCCCAACAGTGGAAGCAGAAGAGAATATAGAGTATTACTGCTGGAATAATGATACAATTTTAATATGATTTTCTCAGATTTTCTTTGTGATGGTAGAAAAATGTCTTAATCCAACAACTACAAACTTGACTATGATCTCTTGTTTAGGCAAAAACTGTGCGCCGTTAATCACAAAAGTGTCATTTTCTGTCCTTAAGCTCAACGTATTCCCCTTAACCCTGGAAACATTGGAGCTTTGGTTAAACCCACGACATTCATTGCATAGAATCAACACTGTTCAAAGGCTTTGTGAAAAAGAAAAAAAATACAGAAGGAAAACCCAACAGTAAACAGCCAGTAATGGGAATTTTCTGGTTGACTTTATGTATATTTTCAAAGGGCTCCACAAGACAGCTGACATAATTATTTTAATGGTCAGTTGATGGGGAAGTGCAACCATTCATGGCATAAAAAAACATTTCTCATTTAAAATCATGAATCTGGGTCAGCGGAGACAGTCCAGCTCTTTATGTTAATGCCCTTTTGACTTCCAAGTCTCTCATACATTTATGCAGCTTAATATGGTGCGGTTCTGCATAGAAAAACCACCGACGAGGCCATGTGTTTTAGCAGTAAAAAAACAAGAATATAGACATCAGCCATAACATTATAGCAATTGACAACTCAAGGGCATGCAAGCTTTAAGATGCAGAATAGTGAATATAGTGTATGGTATATGACTGTAATACTATATATGGCCTTCATTCATTTAAACAACAATTATCTTTTGAAAGGAAAGATGTCTTTTAACTCATCATATTTTTTTATACAAAATAGGGAGAGTGATTCAAGGAGCGTTGTTCTTAGTTTTGAGTAATTATATAGAGGACAACGTGCATAAGTATTACAAAGATGGCTGCCCAAGATTTTGGACAATGGTAATTTCTTCAAAACTATTTTTATTTAATAATGGTGATCCTGAACTGCTTTGTGGTCGGATAGCACTTGCAGTTTTTAAATAGCTGTTAGATTTGGTTTTTAATAGGCTGATCTATAGCTTGATTCACTTTGAAGGTGGAAACTAGATCTATTGAAAAATCTCTATATAAAGAATAATAAGGAAGCAAGTCTAAAATCTCCAACTTTAGCCAAATGAAGAAGCTAGAATCAAGTAAAAAATCTTGAAATTTAGCATGAGATTTTACATGACGTAAAACATCTCTAACTTAGATTAATAGAAAAGAACCAGTTTTGAGAGATATTATTATTTTTTGTGGGTGTAGGCACTCCAGGTTTAAGGCTGCGTTCCTTGTCTACAAAAACATTTTCTTGATCTGTCTTTTCAAAGCATAATAGTCAAGTATATATTTTTCATGACCATTTGACTGCATGTACTATTTGCTTGTACAGTGGTGGGATAGACTTTTGAATGTTGGATTAGACATGAGGGCATATTTGGCCTCTCTGAAGTGGACTCAGCAGGGGTCGACTGGTTTAAGTGGCGTTTTGACTCCGAAATGCACCCACCGCTCTCGATGTCCTCTTTATTTCTACCGCTTCCACCTCCACAGCTCTTTTCCAGGCCAGCAGCAACAGCAGCAGCAGCAGCAGCGGTGGTGATGGTGCAGAGGCTGTAATGACTAAATTACTGTTTTTCTCTTCTCTAGAGTCACCACACTGTTCTTCTCTCTACTTTTATCGCTGTTGCTTGTTTTCGTTGGAGCGGTTTGCTAAATGGGGCTTGTGTGACCACCGCCTGAAAACCAATTCAAATTCTAAGATAACACACAATTTGTTGCCAATGATAATCAATGACACTTGAGGTGCAATATTTCACAATACTACCTCTGAAATCTTAACATTGAGTTACAAAAAAAGTCAGAAAGAAGAAACATTTCCACGTAATCCTGTACTCATGGATCTGCACTCTCCGATTTGACGTGGTCACAATTGTGGCTAACCCTACTGTGCAACTAGTTTCACACAGATACCAGTGTCTCACAGATTAGAAAATCAAAGTCAAGGAACAACAAATAAGTGTGGAAGGAAAAGCAGTGTGTAGCATCTTAGATAGAAATGACTGAAGCATGTAACATTTCATAAATGACAAGGGGAATCAATTAAAACATATCAAAGCTCTTCAAGCTCTTTTTCAAATTCTCGTTGCTTCATTCACGTTAATGATGAACAGACCCAGCTTAAAACCACAGTGTCGAGAAGGACATAATAAAAATACACTGTCACATCATTTAATTTGACATATACATTATCCATCCATCCATCCATTTTCTTCCGCTTTATCCAATGCCAGGTCGCGGGGGCAGCAGTCTAAGCAGAGATGCCCAGACTTCCCTATCCACACACACTTCCTCCAGCTCGTCCGGGGGGACCCCAAGGCGTTCCCAGGCCAGCTGAGAGACATAGTCTCTCCAGCGTGTCCTAGGTCTTCCCCGGGGCCTCCTCCCAGTGGGACGTGCCCGGAACACCTCCCCAGGGAGGCGTCCAGGAGGCATCCGGAACAGATGCCCGAGCCACCTCAACTGGTTCCTCTCGACGTGGAGAAACAGCGGCTCTACTCCGAGCTCCTCCCGTGTGACTGAGCTCCTCACCATATCTCTAAGGGAGCGCCCAGCCACTCTGCGGAGGAAGCTCATTTCGACCGCTTGTATCCGCGATCTCGTTCTTTCGGTCATTACCCAAAGCTCATGACCATAGGTGAGGGTGGGAACGAAGATTGACCGGTAAATCGAGAGCTTTGCCTTTCGGCTCAGCTCCCTCTTTACCACAACGGTCCGATACAGCGACCGCATCACTGCGCACGCTGCACCGATCCACCTGTCAATCTCACGCTCCATTCTTCCCTCACTCGTGAACAAGACCCCGAGATACTTGAACTCCTCCACTTGAGGAAGGACCTCTCCACCCACCTGTAGAGGGCAAGGCACCTTTTTCCGGTCGAGCACCATGGCCTCGGATTTGGAGGTGCTGATTCTCATCCCTGCCGCTTCACACTCGGCTGCAAACCGCCCCAGTGCATGCTGCAGGTCCTGGTTCGTTGGAGCCAACAGGACAACATCGTCTGCAAACAGCAGAGATGAAATCCAGTGGTCTCCGAACCGGACCCCCTCCGACCCCTGGCTGCGCCTAGAAATTCTGTCCATAAACACAGTGAACAGAACCGGTGACAAAGGGCAGCCCTGTCGGAGGCCAACATTCACCGGGAACAGGGTCTGACTTACTGCTGGCAATGCGAACACAGCTCTGGCTCCGGTCATACAGGGACCAGACGGCCCTCAGCAGAGGACCTCCAACCCCGTACTCCCGGAGAACCCCCCAAACGACACCCCGGGGAACACAGTCAAACGCCTTCTCCAAATCGCCCAACCTGTCCAGCACATGTGGACAGGTTGGGCGAACTCCCATGAACCCTCGAGTATCCGATGGAGAGTATAGAGCTGGTCCATTGTTCCGCGACCGGGACGAAAACCACACTGCTCCGATTCGACCATCGGCCGTAGCCTCCTCTCCAGTACCTTGGAGTAGACCTTACCGGGGAGGCTGAGGAGTGTGATCCCACGATAATTGGAACACACCCTCCGGTCCTCCTTCTTGTAGAGAGGGACCACCACCCCGGTCTGCCACTCCATTGGCACCGCCCCCGATCGCCACGCGATGTTGCAGAGACGTGTCAGCCAAGACAGTCCTACAACATCCAGAGAGTTTAGATAATCAGGACGGATCTCATCCACACCCGGAGCCTTGCCACCATGGAGGCTGCCAACCACCTTGGTGACCTCAGCCATGGAGATGGATGTATCTGCCCCAACATCCTCAGCCTCTGCCTCTGTAACGGAGGACGTGACGGGGGGATTGAGGAGAACCTCAAAGTATTCCTTCCACCGCCCGACAATATCCCCAGTCGAGGTCAGCAGCTCTCCACCCGCACCGTACACGGTGTTGGCAAAGAACTGCTTCCCCCTCCTGAGGCGCCGGATGGTTTGCCAGAATCTCTTTGAGGCCGACCGATAGTCATGCTCCATGGACTCTCCGAACTCCTCCCAGTCCCGGGTTTTTGCCTCTGCAACAGCCCGGGCCGCGGCACGCTTGGCCTGCCGGTACTGGACAGCTGCCTCAGGAGTCCCCCGAACCATCATGGCTCGATAGGACTCCTTCTTCAGCCTGACAGCATCCCTTACTGCCGGTGTCCACCACCGGGTTCGGGGGTTGCCGCATATACATTATGAAAGTCTTATTTTAAGTGGCTCAGTTGGTAGAGCATTGGCCTTTGAGCCTGAAGGTTGTGGTTTCAAGCCCACCACAAGACCTACTTCATGACTCCCACTGATGTCTGCTGTCGTTGTGTACTTGGGCAAGACACTTAACCCCACTTTGCCTAAAGCCCCCGCTGAAAGACCAAGGCTCCTGTGGACTCACCACCTGCAGGAGAGTGAGGGGCTGGTACTAAGTGTACTGGGTGAAACTCCTACCCAGAAATGGATTAAGGGGAAGAAATTGGATGGATGGATGTCTTATTATAACAGATGTGCTGCTCTTGTAAACTATTTTGAAGTGAGTTTTAATATGCACAGAGGAACACGGGCATGTCTGCAAGGTCAATTGCATTTCATTTCGACAGATATTTGGACCATTTGACCCTGTCGTATTGCAAAAGTTCACCATTGTTCATGATATATATATATATTTAAACCTTCCCTGTCCCCCCTTCACCATAAATGTGTCCTTCCCTTTGGAATGAGCATCACCAGTAAGTAAGATTCTCATAGTTAGACCAATGGTAAGGGCCCCAGCTGTTTATCAGTTATTTCAATTCATTGCATCCAATCAGGAACCAGTGGGGGGCGGGTCTATCTGGTGCGTTCAAAAAAACCTTTCTTTATAAAGTATCTCACCTTCACATAGTCAGTCTACATCTTTTGAACCAGACTTGGTCATAGGTGAACCAGGCCAACAAGTGTGAATTTGCCCTTTGAATTAGGAGTTCTCTGTTGAAATAGGTCCCCTTTAATTAATTGACGGTGAATGTCACTTTTACTTTAGATGTTGTCGATTCAACACATTTCTCTTTTTTTGGTTTCATTGGGGATTATTTATTTGTGCTGTTATAAAATGGTTCAATTACGCAAGCTCTCTCCTCTGTCCTCTTTCCCCGGTTCTTCCTCGCATCTTCCCGAGACGTCTTCATTATTTATTATGAGGCCGTCTCACTGTAAGCTCCGCACCCGGGAAACACTGGAGCCTGGAGGGGAGGTTCAGAGGAGCCTGGAGGGGAGGGTCAGACTCAAAGTGTTTCAACTCAAAACGATCCATGAGACATTTTTGATTTGTTTGAGGCAATTGAGAAGCAGCAGAATGTGCAGTTGAATTGAATCAATCATGAAATAATCCAAAAAACATATCTAGTTAGTCATTATTGTCAATCTTGCTTACTCTGCATGAACATAATGCCTAATTGGGTGTTGGTATTGGCTGAAAATTCTTATTTGCCATTTAAAAAACAGTGATTTCATGCACGACAGGCCGTAACATATTGTGGTAAATGTTAGGAAGGAAGGACATATAATTATATAGTCCATATACATGCATCTCGATGTGCTTAACAGAGTCAGATGGACAACACCAGAATCAGAATAACTTGGTAAAGGCTTTTATTAAGAAGCTAGGGGTTAAAAAAACTAAACAGTTATTTGTGTTCCTAACTTAGAAAATCCAAAAAGAATAACAAATACTTTGCTTTCTTCAAGGACATTAAAGGGTTAAATCCTTATTATTTCCTGCATTTTGTGTCCTCCTTCATTTCACCACACGACAGAAAAAAACTAAAAATGAAACCACAGAACTAATGTCAAAACAAAACCAATTAACAAATAATCCACAGCATAACATATCTATCTATATTTGTTATATAGCTGTAAATATCCAAGTATATACTGTAGCTCCTCTACCACCACAGAAAACAATGAACATATGGCACAATTATAATATGTATCTTTTATTCATGGAGCTGAAAGCGCTGATGAGCATATAACCTTTGCCCTTAATGTTTTTAATTTATTTTAATTATGCATTTTTCTGTTGCTTATTTTCTGCTCACAAACTGCACAATCTTGTCATTATTTTTATTTTTTTCTTCTTCTCTCATGCAGTTGGCCATGTCTGTTCCCATGACAACTATCTCCTTCGCTCACCCTAAATGCGCGCTTAGTAGGAGATAGGGCGTGAGAGAGGACGGAGAGAGGAAGAAATAAACAAGTTTAGTTTAGCGGAGCAGTTTCAACGTTAAGTTTGAATCATGGGGTCTCTGGTGAAGTGGACAATGTTGGAGTTCAGTCGAGGATATTGTGATAATTTCTTGTTTCGAGGGCTATATTTATTCCAATCCAATCCACTTTTTTTTATAGAGCACATTTTATAAAAAAAAACGTTTCCAAAGTGCTGCACAGATAGAAATAACTCTGCCAGCTTGAAATGAAAGCAACTAAAAGAAAATAAAAATAATTATCTATAAACATGAATACACATAAAACAAGAAAATAAATTAAAAAGGGGACCACATAACTTTTTTAAAAGACAGAAAATAAAAATGCGACTTAAAACATTCCTAAGAAGGAGCTGTTTTGACGTGGTGGGGCAGCCTTGGTCCAGCCACAGAGAAGGCCCTGTCCCTCTATTGGTCTGTAATGATTGCTGCTACACGGAAATGTCATCCGTGTGGGGGACTAAAGGAGGATGCTTATTTTTAATTATTTTATGGTTTTATGTCAATTAATCCACATTTAAACTTACTGCACATGATAATAATTTCACTTCTATCTAGTTCCATGTTTGTATGTCATTTTTATGTATTCTTTTATTTAGTCTTGGTGGTTACTTCTACTCCGCATATAAGTGGGACTGTAATGGTATAAATTGTTTTTTTGTACTTATATTTCGACTTCATGCTCTGGCTTTGTTGCTTTCTATCTAGTTTTTCCCTTTTAAAAGTTTGGTTCATTCAATAGTTTCCATTCAAAAATATTGTATTGTTAACTGCGAATCGTATTGCGTATTGGATCCCTTTCACTCAGCCAATCAGCTCTCAGCCCGAAATCTTCAAATATGGACTCACAGGACAGGAAGTCAGTATGTCGTGGTCTCTACTTTAACACACACTCTTTCCCATAAGCTTTAATATTAGTTACGGTACTAGTATTTTGTTAGTTCAAGATTTGTGTGTGTGTCTTTTTGTTTAATAAGGAAAAATAAAAGTTCAAGAGGTAAAAATAAACTCAAAATCCAAGCCAGGAACAGACAAAGACAAGCAACAAAATTGACAATGGACGAGCAACAGGGGGAGAGGAGCACAGGTACATCTAGACACAGAGACACAGGTACATGTAGACACACAGAGACACAGGTACATGTAGACACAGAGAGACACAGGTACATTTAGACACAGAGAGACACAGGTACATGTAGACACAGAGAGACACAGTTACATGTAGACACAGAGAGACACAGGTACATATGGACACAGAGAGACACAGGTACATGTAGACACAGAGAGACACAGTTACATGTAGACACAGAGAGACACAGGTACATGTAGACACAGAGAGACACAGGTACATGTAGACACAGAGAGACACAGGTACATGTAGACACAGAGAGACACAGGTACATGTAGACACAGAGAGACACAGGCACAAATAGACACAGAGAGACACAGGTACATATAGACACAGAGACACAGGTACATGTAGACACAGAGAGACACAGGTACATGTAGAAACAGAGAGACACAGGTACATGTAGATACAGAGAGACACAGGTACATGTAGACACAGAGAGACACAGGTACATGTAGATACAGAGAGACACAGGTACATGTAGACACAGAGAGACACAGGTACATATAGACAGGCAGACACAGGTACATATATACACAGAGAGACATAGGTACAGTACATATAGACACAAGTGCAACACATTCGGGCGGGGCAGAGAATCAACCAGGAAGTAAAACTAAACTAAAACTACAAAGAAATGAAGTCAAATGAAAGTAAAATAACACAAAATCCACACCATATCAAGATTGATATATATTGAAGAGATTGATATTGAAGCATTTACAGCTAGCTAAGAAGCATAGCAGCTAATTATATTGTATATTTTGTGTGCTCCCTGTGTGCTCTTACTACTGTCCTGCATGTGCGCTGCAACACTGACATTTCCCCACTGTATCTTATCTTAAATTAGTCTTGATTCTCTGATCTGTATTGGCAGATTGACAACTTTGTAAAGTCCTCTGAGATAAATACTGTTGTGATTTTGGACTATACAAAAATACATTGATTTGAATTAAATACAGAATGTGTGCTAATAGTTTTTGTGTTGTTTTTCACCGTGACATGATAGACGTTTGTCAGCAATAGTCTCCTTTCAACAAGCTTTGGGACGAGAAGCGAGACAGAGAGATGTTTATTTGAAAAGATGGCTCACACTTTAGTGGAAATTTCTGCTCAAGATTTGTTGTTGAAACAAGCAGCAGACGCAGCTTCACAAATAAATGTTTTCCGTCTCCCCCGATGTGGCCCTGTTTGTTTTTCAGTGAGGAAGAGAGATGTTTTATTTTCTCTAGTCTCTCACCAATTATACATGACATAGCACTATACAGTAAAGTCTAAATAGATTGAAATTGATTTTATTTTTTTTACTTAACTATAAGAACAGATTCTTGGTCCATTCTCGCGGACTTTGGGCTGAAAAATCTTGCCGGCATTTGGCAACCTATGGGAGTCGTGTGCTTCAATGTGAGTGGTTGAAAGCAGACGTCATTCAAGATAACGGACAAGTGGTTTATCCAATCAGATACAAGGATTTTTTTTCTTCTGAAATCCAACCACTATGGCTCAGGCCCAGACTCATGTGTGAAGTGCACCCTTTGCAACTTCTGCCGAGAGTCAGGTTAGGGAGCTGGAGCACCCGGAGGAAACCTATACAGACTCCAGGAGAACATGCAAAATCCCCACAGAAAGGTCTGGAGGTGGAATCGAACCCAGAGCCTTCTTGCTGTGAGGCTTAAGCACAAACCACTGCACTACTGTGATAAATGATGAAAATGATGAGATTTTCATACATACATCTGTCGTGTCTTCACAGCCCATGCCCACCAGCCCCACCAGCACCTCTCCCACCCCCGTCGGGACATTGGGGATGTCCAAAATGGATGGCCCGAACATGCAGGACGTGTACATCCTGTCCCCAGTGTCTGGACTGTACGGCACCAGGTCAGCTCCCTCTGCTCCTGATGCTGATAACAGGTATTACACACTTCTGATCACACTAATCTTCTACTGCACCTCCAGAGACGAGATGGGCCTCATGTCCTGTGACGACATCAGCCGCTACAGCTCCCAACCGCCCTCCAAAGGCTCCGAGGCGGTCAGCTACTACCTGGACCAGGAGAGTGGACAGTACTTTTCTCTGCTGGAGGGAGAAGGACCCCTGGGACCTGATTATGACCGAGGGCGAAATACAGGCGTCCGCAGAAGAGACAAGACTCCTACTCACGGTAAGACGGTCTTTGCAATCCCTCTGCATTCACTCGCATGCTTTTCTTCAACGCTGTGCCATTTGTTTATTTGAAACTACACACTAATTATGTGGCCTCCATTTAGTTGCATCTTTGTAGAAAATATGTGACCGTGATCGACATCAATGCCTTTACAATCAGTGACACATTTAAATGACTGGCCGGTAGGGTGTACCCGGAAAGAGATTAACCCAATGCTTTTGTATGGCGCCGTCTTTCCAATCAAAAACCTCTTCACAGGATGGTCCAAAAGTTGTCTCTTGGCCCAACACTATGTTCCAGATATGTGTCAATGCTGAGGGGAATATTTTTTTTGGACCAGTCTAGTTTAGCCGCTGTGGATTTCAGAAGGCATTTGTTAATTAAATGGGGCTAGTGCCAGATAACAAATTCCCCGCGGCCATTTTGAAAAAGCCCATAGAAAGTGGTGGCCCATTAGTTTCAACGGTGGAGATGGGCGTGACTATGTCCATTAATATTGACAGTCTATGAATGTGACAAAAAGCACATAACTTTTTTCTCTCTGCAAACATCAGCAACTTAACTGTGTTTGCTGCTCCTAAAATTTGAATCTACAAAGTCAAAAGGCATCAAAACGTATATTTCTTGTTCAACGTTTAAGGCAAGGAAAGTTTAGTTTTAAAGACAACAATCATAAACAGGAAAAAGTAATCACAGTACAATGGAAAAGAGTGCCAATATTTTTTTAACATGGTCATAGCCCGTGTTACATATTTCCGGAAAACTTTAGCTGCATGAATTTTGAATGTTGACTCACCAGTGTCAAAATCTTGCGTTTTTGCATTATACAAAATAGTTTTACAGAGTGGGCTTTCATTTGTGCCACTTTACTAAATATCTACAGTATCTTGAATTCAATTCTACAAACTGGGATTCATTTCTCATATGTTAAATGGAGAAGCCCCATTAGTGTGTGGTTACTGGTTGCCATTCTCTCATGCATCTGACGTACACCCTCTTGTGTTGATCACTTCATGCTGCGGCTTCACTAAACACGGATCACATGACACCAGCTCTTTGTCCGATCACAATGTATGTCCTTCACCGTCACAGCCACACTTCCTCTGGGACTCCCTACCGCTCAATAGCAACAACAAACGCGTACACAAAACTATTTCAGGGTTATTTTTAAGGTACTTCGTCTCCCAACGTTGAGAATGTTTGAAGTATACTTAAAAAGGATTATAGCTGAGAGATGTGTGACAACTTTGAACTTCATAAAGGTTTTTAGAAGAAATAGCTTGATTCCCGTGACGACTGAATGAATGGTAATATTTTTCCACTTTAAAAATAGATTTTCCCCCAAACTAATGACGGAAGTCTCAGTTGCCCCACATTTCTAAAATATTTAAACATGCTCCATTTTTAGGTCTCTGACATCACAGCGGCGCGTTCCCCCTCTGATGATAATTTATTGTGCTTCTCAGCTGCTTTTGAATTTCAAAAGTCGAATGGGGAGACCGTTTTTTTTGTAGATGGAAACTTAGATTCTCCCTAAGTTTATTTTGCACACTTTTTTATGTACTTACTGGGAGGATAAGCCCCTAGAGCAGGAGTGTCAAACTAATTTTGGACGGGGGCCAAGTTTAGAAACATGAGAGCTGGTTGGGGCCAAAAGTATAAAAGTAATTTCCTTTTATTATCTTTTTTTTTTTTTTTTACATAATTTCTTCTTTTGACAAATTAATTAAATTTGACACGAGTTTGGATATTATTTTCGAGTAGGTTTGGATTCAATCACAACTGGGCCAAGTATCAAAAATAAATATAATTGTCATAGTTAACTTCTAATTACATGTTTGTTAACATCTTCAAACAGATTCAATTATATGGTTGTTTTCTTGAGAACGTAAGATTTAAAATGTCATAGTATAACATTACCATCAATGCTGTAAGTTAATGTAATAAGGATAATTGAAAATCATTTCAGGGGCCACTAAAAATGGTCTTCGGGCTTGAGTTTGACATGCCTGCCCTAGAGACTTGTGACTATCGGCTGTTCTTTGATGAAATGGTCAGACACTACTAGACTAATATTGTAAAAATATCTTGACTGGTAAAAATCACAAGTGATATAAACCAAAAGTCTAATGCAACTTTTGCTGATTTTAATTGTAACAAAATGTGCAAAAGTTGTATTAGTGCTTTTACAAGTTACAGTATGCAAGTGGAATCAAACTCAGAACCTTCTCGCTGTGAGGCTCGAGTGCGCTCCCTTCTGCCACCTTGTACTAGAATGTTGAAATGTCATTCAAACCCCAGAAAATTCCTTACATTCCAATTGTCTCCATGCCCCGTGCTCCAGTCCCAAAAATTGTGTCTTCTGTCACCTGACCTACACGCCACACGCCACACCGCCCTCTTGTCCTCCACTCGTCACTCGTCCTTAAGTCCCTCCCACCTCCAGTTTCTCTAAACGCTGATTGGTCGTTCCAGGTGATCACAGACCCGTTTCCATGCCTCCCGAATATAACTGGATGAACGAGCCCAAGGAACCAAGCATGGGCAAGAGAGGGAGCAGAGGTATACACAATCACACACTTCAACATTAGAGGAATCACCCCCGATATAAGGAAACCGCTTCAGACCGACCGCCATGCTTTGCTCCATTCTCAACACATCTCATCTGCAGTTTTTCATGACGCTATAGTTCTCTGCGGATACATATCAGCCTGCTATGTATCTGACAGAACAGGAGTCAACATAAGTGCATCTGAAGGCATTTATACCCGTGCTCTGGGAAGGTTTGTGTCTGAAAAAAGGTGTTCTTGACTGCTGTTGCATCATATTGAAAAGTAGGATTGGTGTTGTAGCATACACAAAACAAAATAATACCTGAATCAGTTTGGTGTCCCAGCCTTTCCTTGTTTATGTTCCATTACTCCTCATCTCTGTCCCATAGACTCAGACAACTCGTTGCTCCGATACCTGAGCGATGACAAAATCCTGGTGATCGAGGAGGAGCCCGAAGGCCCGGGGCGAGAGAGCAGGAGAGACTCCACCAGACGCTCCCGACGCAAGAGCCGGAATCCCAGCAGCCCCAGCTTCCCCCTCAGCCCCTCCCTGCTGTCCTCCACCCTGCGCCTGGACCAGCCCCTGGACGCACTATCGGTACAGTAATATAAAATAATCATTAACATAGAAACCACATTGCTTTAAAATAGGACGGGTATTTTTTGTCGTTTAGTCAATCAAATCGGCGATGGCACCCTAGTCAAAAAGAGAAAATTGCAAACAGGAGAACGGACGGCAGAAATTAGCAAACTATTTTGTATTTATATGAGTTTTAAAGGTGACGTCTGCAGCTAAAATTGTTTTCCATTTAAAAAAAAAGAATGTATATTTCTGACCTAGTACTAATTTGTACTTCTTTTAAACTATCCCACCCCTTGGCACAACTAGGACCAGCACAATTTTCTGGAGGATAAACCAATGAGGAGGATTTGAAGTAATTTTGACCAATCAATACCTTGTAGAGGTGAACATGGGCAGGTCTAACAAATGCTTGTCTTCAAAAATGTTCTATCTTTTCATTTCATTTCATTTATTCATTTATTTCGGGCAATGGCACAAGTGAGAAAACGAGGTAATTAAATGCAATTAAGTAATATAAATAATTTAATGCAAAAAACTAACAGACAAACACAATAAACAAAACAAAAAAAAACAGTGTAAACAAAAAAATGTATATACAAAAATCTATGATATATATGTATAACATGGCCATATATTTCTGCCTGAAAAGGAGTGGGAAGAAGAAAAACTTATTTAATCCCACACCTATATTTAATCTCACTTTACAGTTACTCAAATGCACTTTAAGGCATGAAAAATATTAAAAAATTCTCATTTGAATAGACCTAATAGCAAACTAATAGACGCCTGCATGTTAGTTGACCAATCATTTCTTTGGTCGACTACAGCCTACACTAAAATGACGGGTGATGTACAGACCTATCCTAAATATAACAAATATTGCCCTAAACATATTGCCTAAATAATACATATACTATAATATCTCAACCATTACAATGATTTATTTTCAATGGTATGTTCAAAGTCAATGTCTTTTTTTATCTTGATTGAAAAAGTTTTGCTCTATCATATTGCCTCTGAGAAGTTGCTGCGTTTATTATACCATACTGCAGTCATTTTAATTTGTTTTTATCATCACTCACTTAAATGTTGGCCACTTTCTTAAGGATAATTCAAGGTGGATGAGTAAAAGCTCCTCTACGTCTTATGCGCTTAAGCGATTTGGACATTATTTGATTTCATTATAGCATATTCCCATAAACCCCTTCTTCCCTTGACCATCTCGATACCTGCAAGTAACAAATGTAACTTCACTTTTTTCCCCTGTCATGATGCTTTATACCTCAACCCCAGTGTGTGATGCAAGGTGAGGTCACTGTCTTCATAGATTCGCTCATGCATCTGCCTGTGGGTCGTCTGGAGGAGAAGCAGGGAAGTGAGCAGCCGTTTGTTACTGTAGCTTTGTTCATTAGTGAATGACAGTTCCCCGATTCCGCTTCCACAATGTTACGCTGCTGATAAGGAGAAGGCACAGGAGGAGCACATTTTTATTCAAGGTTGTTCTCCATCTGCTCGCTCTCATCTCCTCGTAAGACCAAACATGGATTATATATGGTCTACAATGTTTCGTAGTGTTGTCGGAAAAAATGACATGTACTTTTAGATGGGATCTTAAGCAAAAATGCCCGTGGACATTAATTTAAGTTTGCAGTTTTTTCAGGTTTTTCAGACAGAATGAAGACAGGGCAAACATTTTATATGACAATATGCGTCACAGCAAAAGACGCCAATCCACAGATGTTAGCTGATCCAAACATCTTAGACATGGCTGGAGTCGCTCTGACCTTAAAAACCTGATCACTTGAATATTGTCTTAAGTTTTTTTCCATTCTGTGAGGGCCATATCTCACAGTGTTTTCGGGGCTGTTGCAGAATCTACTGGAACATCTTAGTGAATGTGCAGGATGTGCTTAAAGGTGATGTCTGCTAACTTAAATTGTATTTCAGTTCTGTACAATTATGTGCAGTAGGTTTTCTGAAACAATAATATATTTAAAACAGTCTCTCTTCTTGGTATAAGCACCACCAGTGAGATTCTCTGACGGACAATAGTTGAACCAATGACAAGCAGCCTTAAGGAATCACATAATTTCTCATTTCCACCATGAAGCTGTGGGGTGAGCTTGGGCGGGTCTTGTCTTCAAAAAGTTTCATTCTCTCTTCACAATTTGGAAAGTAACTGAAATCTACTTTAAAGCTGGGATACCTCCCTTTTGATTATTTATGATGATGAAACAATATGTGTAGTGAAGAAGATGACATGTCTGGGATCGCGTCTTTATTTCTTCTTTATGGTAGAGACAGCACGAACGACAGATACAACAGAATGCAAGTGTATTACACAGAGCGGAGGCATGGAGACCTCCAATCAGCAGCTTCCACGGTGCCATGTAGCTTGGCCTTCAGATAGACAAAACAAGGGAAAAGTACTGGCTTCGCCACATTGATAGAATGATGAGTTCTGTAACCTTAACAAAAGTTGCTTAAAAGTGTTATGAAATCTCACAGTAGTTTATTCCAAAATATAGAGGTTTGTTAAAGTAACATTTTGTGAACAAATCAGACCACACTGTGCTGTCTTCTTCTAATTAGAAAGAACCCAGTGAGTCCCTTTTGGAAACTTGAGTGCTGATTGTCTTAGTGGGCCTCTCTTTTTCACTTTTCTGTCTGAACAAAGTGATCTGAAGATGTGACTGGGGCCAAAAATACAGAAATGTGAAAACAAGAGACCAAACTGTTTTCAGAGTGAGGCATAAGTTAGCTGGATTGTAAATACTTCCCTGTTCAATTATATGAAAGTTATGTACCCCTTTTTTTCTTGATTAATGAGTGCATGCGATACACCCCACGACTGTTTTGACCTGGTCTCAAACATTGTTCATGTTTAACCAAAAGGAAGCGCTCATACAGAAAGACAGATGAACTCATTTTTATTCAAGACGCACATTCCTCAGCTTCTAAACTCCCTCAACTCCTCCGACAAATAGGCATAAATACTGTATATATCTGAACTTGTGAAAAATACAGTGTCCTTTCTGCTCCTTCCATTCCCATCTTTCATCATCTTTGTTTTTATACTTTTTTTTGTTGTCTCCTTTTGTCTGCTGTCTTCCTCCCTCTCTCTCCGTCCCCTCCGGAGCAGGAGTATGACTCAGCAGCAGGCAGACCAATTAGAAGCGCTGCTGTCAGACTGTGCTTAAAACCTCACACACGAGTACATAGTGTTTTAACAGCTTGGCCCACACCACACCACAGCCACCCCCCCCCCCCCCCCCCCCCCCACCCCCCACCCCTTCCGACTGATGGGGTGACTCCGGTGACTCACTGCTACATAGGAGTGTACTACAGTATGCACGCTGCATTGACAAACATATGCTAATCGCGGACTTGGGCCGAGCAAGACTTGGAAAGGAACTTAATGTCCTGCTTTGACATTTTCAACATTATCCGAGCGTACAAGGAGAAAAAGAGGAAAAGTAAAAGTAATAACTTTTCTTACTCGTTTGGTCCCAACATCAAAAATCAATGAAAAAATGATGATAGACTAAGTAGAGTTTGGTGCTAGGCTGTTAATTGGAGGCACACTGTCACATTATAGTAATCTGAGAACATTAGGGAAAAAAATTATACTGACATAATGAGGATTACATCTTACTTAATAATATACATTGTTGTGGACTGATTATTTCAAACAATTTTAATTGCTGGACTCTTTCTGTTGGAACATCCATCCATCCATTTTCTACCCTTTAATCCATTTCTGGGTCAGGGGGGTGGCAGTCAGAGATGCCACCCAAGTCTCATAGCACCAGCCCCTCACTGACCCTCTGCAGGTGGTGAGTCCACAGGAGGACGGCCCTGCTCTTTGAGTGTGAGCATAGCCTTGATCTTTCAGTGGGGGCTTTTGGGCAAAGTGGGGTTAAGTGCCTTGCCCAAGGACACAACGACAGCAGTCATCAGTGGGAGTCGATGGAGAAGGTGCAGAGGTGGGAATTGAACCCATGACCTTCTGGCCTTAATCAGAATCAGAATCAGAATCAGAATCATTTTTATTGCCACGTAAGTAACATGAGGTCACAGACTAGGAAATTGCTTTGGCTCAGTGCAACAGTCAGAAAGAGATAATAAAAATAAGAATAAAAAAACACTTCTAAAGAATAAATTTAAATTTAAAATAGAGTTACAGTTACTATTTACAATATACAAGTGCACATGGTGCACACAATGTAAGGTGACAGCAGTACAGTGAAGTAAAGTGACGTATGATGGGTAGTAAAGTGACTTTATAAAGGGCGGGGGGACAGGTTAAGAAGTGTTCAAGAGTCCAACAGCAGAGGGGAAGAAACTGTTGTGGCGGGAGGTTCAAGGCCAATGCTCTACCAACTGAGCTACTGTCGCCCCTCTGTTGGAACAAACACATTTAAATATTTATGGTGAAAAATACAAGAACCCCATACATTGTGACACTACAATATCCCATGTTCTGAATAGAAAAATGCCACAACTTAAATATATTTATTTATTTATTTGCTCATGTCATGTCAGGCCATTACACCATTTTTTTAAAATCCATACATGAACAAAAAGGAACAGAATGAAGATTAATCTTGTAATATCTGTTCCCATTAGCAAATTTACAAACTAAAATCAGAAATCCCCATCATTATATATAATCACTTCACCAATAACGTGAATAATATTTCATGCTAAGAATAATATGTTGTACTTTTTTCATTGTATGATTCTTTGGAGATGTAGAAAATGTTATGGAATTGTTAATATTGCGATCCTTAATGTATTTCCTTGAAA
This sequence comes from Knipowitschia caucasica, assembly GCA_964034765.1. Classification (NCBI taxonomy): domain Eukaryota; kingdom Metazoa; phylum Chordata; class Actinopteri; order Gobiiformes; family Gobiidae; genus Knipowitschia; species Knipowitschia caucasica. The sequence goes on along the minus strand of OZ035830.1, from coordinate 35,694,095 downwards.
CTAGGCACAGTCCTGTTGTTCTTGCTTTACCTGTATTGCTTCAACAGGTCTCAATGGAAGCAAGCTGATCACATACTGTACTACTATATACTACAATATTCTCAAACTAATGCACTACTATACAATCAAAATGCATGCTTCTGTTTTGTTTTAACACTTACAGTATTCCAACCACTGCGATCGCGAAAGAAACCCCTCACAAGGACATTACAGTTTGTCACGGGAAAAATACTCAACATTGAAGTTATTTTTTTTTCTCTCAGCAGGTTATTGTGTAAATAATATAACTAATTCAGACTTTTTTTTCCCGTTTACAGCGAGGGGTGGACACACTGCGAGCAGACACCACGGACAGGTTAGTGTGGTTTTGTGGATGAAAAATGCAATTGTGACATAAGTGGAAGTCGAATGTAATCATATGTGGGTTATTTTAGCAGGTACTCTGGATCCAGCAGCTCAGGAGCCGCCTCAATGAGAAAGGTGAGTGAGAAATCTACAGTGTTTTCAAATCAATGCAATAAACCAGACATTTATCAAACACAATGTTGGAAAAAATAAACAACATAACAATCCAAACGTCATAAATCGTTTTTAAAGGTCACATGTTATGCACACCCTCTTAAAATCTTGATCTTTTCCATGTTGCAGTGTTGTCCTTCATCTAAAACAGACCCTGACTTGTTTTTAGATCCATCCGCACTAACACCGTCTAACGTCTACTTCTACTCTAAAAGCTCCTATCTCAGTCCTGTTATAGTATGATGTCATTGAACCACTATGACATCACGCTCAGAGCAGTTTTCTGACTTATAAAGCAAAAGTATTGCCCCTGAGTAAGTGTAGGCAATGTCACAGGCAAAAGAAAAGGACATTCTTACAGCCCCATGTCTGTGTTTGCAGTTGATTACGTTCAAATTTGGGAGAAAGTAAAGAAAAACTCCTCCTGGTGGCGATAGTAAAGAATTGCAGGCAGAAACAATTTTTCTACCTTTCAAACTTATTTCACTGTACATTTTCTACATCATAAGATAGTATTTCAAATTTGAAAACATGAAATGATAAAAAAAAGAATAATATTTGCGCAATAGAATTCACAGCTTGTGGCCATGTTAACATTGTTTTCCCTTGTCCTTTACAGTGTGTGGAGGACAAGGGGAATTGTTTCTGAATCAATCCTATATCAGAAAAGAAAGAAGATGAAAAACTATCAACTCAAAACTCATTAAGATTCATGTAAAATCATTTGTGGAACATTTTAATATTGACAAAGATGTAGTTTTGATGTAGCAACCAATCTGTTACCATTACATCACTTTTCTCCTAGCGACTGCAGCGATGATGATCAATTGTGTACAAGAATAGCACACTGAGCCAGACAAGAACGAACCATACCTGTGATGAAATCCTTTTGAATTAAATCAGCTGCTTATGCTAAAGTGGTGTCAGTTTTTGGGGCACTCTGACACCGCGTTTAGTCACGAGTCCGAGTTTCTCCTCCAAAAACCTCTGTAGTGTTGGTGACTCAGGCGGTTCTCTGCACATTTATCAGATTTTGTGCCTGGAGTAAAACGTCCGAGTTAAATATTCAGCTCTTTGGGATCTAATTTTTTTTGTTATTTTGGACTACAAGGGTAATTTTTTGTTGTTTTAGTTTGAGCTATGGCTGACAGGATAAGAATGCGGTTCCAAACGGTCAGGATGTGTTTGCTCTGCAGAATGGATGAGGGCTCTCTTTGTGATAGGGTGAGGAGCTTGGAATAGAGCCACTGGTCTTCCACTTTTAGAGGAGGCTATTTGAAGGCTTGGGCATCTGTTTTGGATGAGTCACGGACACAAAGGACAAGGTGTTCTGGGCATGTCCTCGTCAGTACGTTTACAAAGCATAAGAATACAGAGTAATCAGACTCTATTCGAGATTCCAAACCAGTCTGACCTCTTTTGGTCCCGTCTCTCTGCTCCCCACTGAACTTGGGAAGCTTTCATGAGCATCTTGTAACTTTGCCTGAGAACACAACTTTAAAACAATATTTTTTCAATACAATTTTGACAAATTTACACACCTAGACATATGCTCAAAAGCTGCAGCATCCTTCCTGTGTGGAGTTTGCATGTTCTCCCCATGTCTACTTAGGTTTCTTCCTGGTCCTCTGGTTTCCCCTCCCGCTGAAAAACATGTACTATAGCCCCCCGTAACTCTCTCCCCCACCCCACTCCCGTCACCTCTCTCTGGGGTCATGACTCCTCTGAAATGTAATATTGGGTTGACGTAACAGAACAAAACAATGAAACGCGTGCAGGAAATGAGTCGCTCATGTGTCCAATTACATACATTTCTGACATATGCATGGCTTATCCATGTGCTCTTCAATGCAGCACGTGGCCCGAGCCTCACAAGGATCCGTCTACATTTCATGCCAGGAATATGCAGTAGACATGTTTCAATACAGTTATTCCAAACAGACTGGATTTTCAGACCTCAATCAGAGCGTACAGGGTTACATGTGTGTTGTGTCTCAATCCAAATGACATTTGATTGAGCGAGCAATCCAGTTTCCAAAAGTACTTTGTAAATGCGCTGGCTAAGCAGAGACCCTGGGGGAGAGCCAAGGCATGCTGGGGGAAGTGTGTCTCTGAGCTGGCCTGCGAATGCCTCAGGGGCCTGACCTGGAGAAGTCTGCGGCATCTCTGCTTATGACAATAATAGAATGGTGTAGTTTTAATCTAAGTCTACTTTATCAGAAGGCATGTGCAGTATTTCTACTGTGCAGGATTTTTCTGTTTCTAAAAATACCCCATATGCGTATAACAAATTTTGAATTCAAATAAATAAATAACAAACACTCAAACACCTGAAACCTTTTTGATGTACACCAAATGGACTGAAATAGCACAAAAGGTGACACAAATTGCGACATCAGCTTTTAGACCACCATTACAGGTTTCCTACATACAGCGTTATCCTCTGAACCCTGAGTACCCATAATTCTCTCTGGTGCATGACTGATGGAGTAAAAAAAAAATATATATATAGCAGAAATGTGGATAGAGAGTGACCACAGTGCCTCGAAAAGTGGCAAATGCATTTACACAAGTACAGAAAGTGGGTTTCATAACTATTTATAAACATTATGAATAGTTATGAAACGTTCTGGTATCATGATTTATGGACAATTATCATGATTTATGGACATTGGTCTCTGCCGCTTATGGACCAATGGCTCTATGTGTTTTTATCACTGCATTTCTTTTGTTGAACGGTTGATTCTCTGATCTGTGTTGGCCAATTCAGCAGTATTGTTTACTCCCCTGAGATAACTACTGTTGTGATTTCAGTCTAGACAAGATTAAATTGAATTGAAATGAATTTAATTATTTTCCTGTCTTTTGCAGTCATTTCATTACACATCCCTACGGACGAAAACCAAAAAGAAAAAAGGTAATCCGTCTCTCTGTCTATCTATCTATCTATTTATCTATTATCTATCTATCTATTATCTATCATCTATCTATCTATCTATCTATCTATCTATCTATCTATCTATCTATCTATCTATCTATCTATCTATCTATCTCTATCATTTATCCATCTATCGATCTATCTATTATTTATCATCTATCTATCTATCTATCTACCTATCTATCCATAAGACCACCTGTATTTGTATGTTGAGGGGATATCATAGATTTGATTGTCTTTTTATTTACATTTTTGTCTAGGCTCCCTGACCAGTGCCAGTCGGAGGAGGATCTCGTGTAAGGACCTGGGCCACGGAGACTGTGAGGGATGGCTTTGGAAGAAGAAAGACGCCAAAGGATATTTCACACAGAAGTGGAGAAAGTACTGGTTCATCCTAAAAGAGTCCTGTCTCTACTGGTACACCAATCAAAACGTAAGAATCTACACTTTTTACACAGTCTGCAAATACCATATCTTGAAGAAATGCACAAATAGGATAATTGTTATGAAGGAAAAAATACAATTAATTTACCATACTGATTGTATCCGTACCTGCTTTTAAATTCTAGATGTTCCAGTGGGAAGTGCTGAGGCTGTAAAGTGCTAAAATCTTGTTACATCCTCAGGCCAGACACACATTACTACCTATGAGTACAGTATATGAGAATGATAAGAAAGTGCCGATGGCAAAGAATGACAAACTTGCTTCTACTTTTGGGGCTACAGTAGCAAAATTAGTGCAATGTGAAGTGTCCAAAGGGCTATTTATTAAACCTTCAATCTTTCAAAAACATATGAAGAGTTTGTAGGCAAAAACAGATATCTCCGTTATTAAGTGTTGTCCAAATATTGTTTTCCTCTAGTTACAATCTTCAACATGTTCTGTTAATGGCAGTACACTTGAAAGGAATTTGCGCAAGAAGGGATGAAATCTTTTTTGTATGGCACTAAAATAGGTCTGGCTTTTCACAAAACTACTTGGTAAAGAGAAAATTGTAAGCTTCTCCGATATGTTTCCAAGGCACTTATCTGTTTTTGCATATAAACTATTCATATCATTAAAAAGAAACTATTGTGAGTAAGGAAAGAGATAACAAAAAAAATCTCTCACCAACTACTATTTAATTACTTTTTACGTCCTAAAAGTTGCTCAGTGGTGGTAAAATGCACCATCACACATGACACAAGGATTAGAATTGGGTGAAATGTCCCACTATAGAAAACATTTTTTTAAAAGTATTAAAAGGTTATTACTTTCTTACTGTGAAATGATAGGGCCTTATTGGTGTTCTGGGATGTTTTTAGATCTAGAGGTTTCAGTTCTGACCGTCATACGAACTAAAGAGAATTGGAAACAGGACTTGTTATAAATGATACTGTATTTTTTGTATCAACATCATTTAGACACAAATGGGGAATATTGATAAGGCAAGAAGCTATTCGTGGGTTACATGCATGTTTTTTTTTTTTCATTGAGAATCAGGTTCTTTGACAGGAATGTCTGGAGCCCCCTCTTGATCCTTTTATGATTTGCGCTCACAAAAACCTTGAAGAAAATTGACTTAAGAATATAAACCATAATTTTCAAAACATTGTATAGTAGTAGCTCCTGATGTTCATGAATATGTCACATCCAGAGAAAAAAACAAATACATGTATTAATTCATTAGATTGACCTTTCTCATTCTGAAGGGTCAAATTATGTTTAATTAATTACAATAAAATAAAATAAAAACTTCTTGTTGCCAGAAATTATCACAAGTGCTAATCAAAAAATTACAAAGTTGTAATCAGACCAAATCAACTGAAGGACTGTTTTCATTATTATTATTAAGATTTTTTTCTACACAAATGGTCTATAGACATGAAAAAAGACATTACAAGTGTCACTTTCAAAACAAAATAACCCAAAATGCAGGATTGTAAAAATAAGTGATTATATATAAGAAAATACACAAGCAAAATATAGAGTAAAAATATAAAGAGCAACCAGTTACATTTCCTCATTGAAATGTAACTGTTTTTATAATCCGTAATTTTATGAAATTTTATGTAACTGTTTTATAAAGCGTTTTATAATATGTATGTATGTAACTGTATGTAACTTTTGTCCAGGACTCCCTTGAAAAAGAGGTTCTTAATCTCAATGGGACTTTCCTGGTTAAATAAAGGTGAAATAAAATTTAAAAAAAACACAGGATGAAGACAAGACATGACTGTGACTCAACAAGGACCGAAGGACTAACACAGGGATTAAATAGATCATTACTAACAAGCCATGGGTGATACACATGAGACGGGGCAGGCCATCACAAAATTGGAAAGAGAACTAAAGAAGACACAGGAGTTAACAAAACACCGAGTAAAACAGGAGAAACGAGAAAAAAAAAAAGCCTAAACTATGTGTAGGTTCAGATGCCATGAAAGTATATTGACGAACTGAACTGAACTGAAGTTAGAGTCGGATTATCTTGGTAAAACGAATTTCACGTCTGCTTTCTGACTGTATACTGCTACTTGAGCCTGAAGTGATACTGTTCCTCATCTCTCTGACATTTTACACCCGGACCTGCCATCTGTGTGCGTCTCCTAGGACGAGAAAGCTGAGGGCTTCATCAGTCTCCCCGAGTTCAGAATAGACCGCGCCATCGAGTGTCGGCGGAAATTGTAAGTGTCGTCAGAATTACTAATCAAGAAACATTTTGCCGCTCCATGCTCTCAAAGGGAACGCACCGCGGCTAACACTAATGCTAATCAGTGTCTCTGTGTGCGTTTGACTGACAGCGCCTTCAAAGCCTGCCATCCCAAAATCAAGAGCTTCTTCTTCGCCACAGACTGTCTGGAGGAAATGAACAGGTGAACGCACGGCTCTGGCTTTTGCATCTTTTTATAATGATGACATTCGCTTCACACTCGGAAACAAATCAATAATATGCTGTCTGCAAATGGTAAAGGCAGCATTACTGTGTCAAAAGTATGTTTACAAAGAACCCTACTTTCACTGATTTCACTACGTTTTTATTAAAAAAAAGTGCAATATGCAACTTTGTATGTGAAAATCAATTGTTTTGCAGGGTTTCTGGTGGGGGTCCCTCAGCAGAGAAAACCATCCAAACAATTGATCCTATAGCATCTTAGAGGCCAACGTGATGGGCTCTAGGATGCTACATTATCATACTTGAGACCACAAGGAAGGTCAAAATAGCAAATATAGAAACTTATTTTTCTTGTTGCACAATTCATGTTGGTGCTTGAAGGATTTATATTGGTCTACAATCATTTCCACTGTACGGCAGCAGTGCACTTTTGTGATAATGGCCTTCAAGGTTACAAATGGACGGCACTGGATATGTTGCTCTTATTATTTTGTCACAATATTACACTTCAACATGTTCAAATTATACAACAAACACATTTTGCAAGAAGATATTCAGAAGAAGTATATTGTTGCTCCGCTGTCCTACGCGGACGTACAATTGAAATTGACAGGATTGTGAAGCTAGTGTGAAGCTGCTCAAAACCATTAATGATTATTTTAAAGGGACAGTATGTAATATGCACTATTAGTGGTCTAAACAAGTGCCCTACAATTACAGTCACACCTGTAATTTTTGGTTTGTGAACTAAATTTCCCCACATTTCTACATATAATGTTCATTGTATTGATCATTTTAAGTAAGAATAACACATACTTAAGATTATTCAGAAAAAGTCAAATATGATTTGTACAGATTTACCTGTTATCTGTGGATAAAAGATGTAGATGGAATAATGACATACTGCACCTTTTTTTCTAGTCTAGGTATAAGAAAAACAAAACAAAAAATATGTTTATTATTTTCCCCTAAACATATATATTACAGTTTTACCCTGTAATATTTCACATTTCTGACTAGTTACAAAAGAAACTTAAGCTAACTTAAACTTATTACATTTTACACTAAGGCAAACAAGTTTTTGTGTTTATAAAATGTAACGTTATAAAAGATACTTTGTTCCTTCGGCTATAAGACTGCATTTGTCTGAGTTAATTAAACATGTGCACTGTTATTTGTTAATTAGTTAGAACGTTGATAATTTGAATTCTTCCAGGGATGAATGAAGTATCTATCTATCTATATAATTGCCTAAAGTAAATAAAACCACTAGAGTATTGTTAAATAATCTAGAAATACACATGTTGTTGCGTATTTGAAAGTGAAATGAGTCAATTAATACAAATGTCCTCCTCTCATTGAGTCCAGACTCTCAGAGAGACACAAGGGTCCTTCATGCATTTTTAAACAGAGTAAGCCCTCTTTACACCGGCCTAATCCCACAGTTACAACATGCGCATGAATAAGACATGAGCGACGTTCGGCTCCTGTGTCATATTTAGTGTGAGTGTGATGAGGTCTGATTATCCACACCTCGTCTCCGACTCAACGGGCGATAATTCAACCACAGCAATTAAGCAGGTAAATGTGGCTGCCATGCTGCGGTAATGGGTACTCCTGTGAAAATACGGTTGTTTATAGTTTTGGTGTGTTTGTAGGTGAAAATGGGAGTAATTGTGATAAAGGGCTACAGAAAGGTTGTAGATCTAATTTTGAGAGAAAATTAATCATGAAAAAGCTGACTTTAAGTATGAACAAAGTAGTGTATTAGTCTGGTAGCAGTTGTGGCGGTAGTAGTAGTAGTAGTAGTGGTGGGTGGTTGGATAATCTGACAAATGAAAACAAGTTATCACATTTGTTGAAGCACTGTAGGCATTTCCGCAAGCCCAAGGAGTACCAGTGAGTTTTTTTTAGCAGTTTACGCCACTTCAAGTTCTCCAGGCCAGGTTCTGCAGGGCCCTCTCTCCCCTGGGACACTCCCCTCCTATTACAATTACTAGTAGTGGCAGGTGTAGTTGTAGTAGTTAGGGCGGGGGTGGTAGTGGTAGAAGTAGTAGTAACAGTGGTGGTACTGGTGGTGGTGGTAGGTATAGTTGTGGTAGAGTCACAAAGCTCTTGACAGTTGTTGTGGGCATTTGTCCTCTCTCTCCACACATGGGAGCGGGGTTGCCATACACCAGGGGCATACCAGACCTTTTTGGCATGTTTTTAGTGGTAGGGGAAACCGGACCACTCGGAGGAAACCTTGGACATGGGGAGAACATGAAAACTCCACACAGAAAGGCCCTGGAGTTGAAATCGAACCTAGGACCTGCGTAATAGTAGTAGAGTATTGGTGGTAGTAGTAGTAGTAGTAGTAGTAGTAGTAGTAGTAGTAGTAGGCCTCACAGCAAGAAGATCACAAGTTTATTCCATATGACTTGTGTGTCTGGAGTTTGCATGTATCTCTCTCTCTTTCTGGGCGGGTTTCCTCCAGGCGCTTCGGTAGTCCTGACCAAGCTAATTAACAAAATCTGGACACTTCAGGTGGCATTAAAGGATGGGTCAAAAGTAGAGGACATATTTCTCTAACTGGACAATAAACTACAACATGAGCTAATGTACAGATGACTGAATTGTAAAAAGAGAAAGTTGTTTGAGAGAAAAGGATGCAGAGGATAGAGAGTTAGAAAGAAGTCGTGCGTCCTTCTGATGCCAGTGTAAGTCTTTTTTACTCTAATTAATGGAAGAGTATCACAGCTCAATGTCACAAAGTGTCGCCACAGTTTGAATACAGAATGTAAAAGATGATGATTCATTGAGATGACTTCACTGTTTCTTCTTACGGACCGGGAAATCTATTCTTAGAGATGAGAATGAGATATAGTCCGAGACCACAAGGAAGGAGGGCAAAAAACAAGAAGATGCAGGAGATTAGAGTTAATCGTTACCGGCCAAGCCAACGTTTGTGTAATAACATTTAAATAGATGGAATTGTCAGGGAGGCACCAATACCGATCTCGATAGATGGAAGGGCTGGAAATGGATGTTTTCCCCACAGTACCCACCTCAAATCATAGCAAATATATTACAAACTGTTTCTGTTACGTACTGCTTCCAACCTGTGAGTAAAAGTAAAAGTCCTATATGTTCGATGTTAATATCGTTGACTGAAACTAATACTCAATCTGAAGATATTTCTGATATCGGCTCCAGTATCCAAAACCAGAATATCGGAGCATTCCTGGAACTGCTCTGTCAAGTAATTACCATGTTTTTTTTGATTGTGGAGTAATTGAACAATAAATATTCATTCAAATGATTTCTATCTTTGCGTTTTCAGATGGATGAACAGACTGGGGCTGGCTGCTATTGGCTACACACCAGACGACCCTGTGCCACGTCCAGATGAAGGTCATTTCTCTCTCTATTTTACAATATGCAAATGGCCAATGACTGTATAAGAGGCTGTATTAGGAAAAAAAGAAGACAATTATTGTAATTACAGATATTTATTTGTGTTTTCGAGCATCTGTCTCTTTTGATTGCCAAAAGAAGTAATCATTTAGGCTTAAAATCTTTGTGTATCTTGCCGATTCAGGAGGGTCTAAACCACAGTGGTGATGATCAAGGACATTCATGGACATTTATGAAACATTTATGGATATTTGCCCCTTACGGACGCAATGGCTCCATGTGTTTGTTATTAATGCACTTTATGTTTAAACTGGAAGACAACTGGAATCAACAACTTTGTAAAGTTCTCTGAGATGACTGCTGTGTTGATTTGAAAAATAATTGATAACATTGCTCAGATTTGGCTAAATGTATCTTAATTTTAGCTGTTTCCAACAAGATTTTCCCATGATACGGGCTAAATTATCTGGATTTTAATAGATTTCTTGCAGTGAGACATAAAGACTTTACATGAAATTATATGAAAAAAAAAAAAACAAGTCTTATTCTTTTCAGTTTTACAGATATAATTTCTATTGAATGCAGCACTACTGAGAAAGGATATTCTTCTAAATGATTTATATTACTGTCAGAGTGTCCAGACAGTGAGTCATAGCTGTCATCTCCTCTGTATACGCCTGTACTCTCATCTTTCACATCCATCACTGTGCCATTTTGCATGTGGTGTAAAAGTGTTTGTTTCTGTCCTCAGATTATTGGAGTGAAAGTGACCAGGACGACGTGGACGGCTCCATGACCCTGAAACAAGAGGGCCCCTCCTCCATGTGCGACACCTACCACCGCACTCCGTCGGTAAGACACTCTTCACACATTCCTACTCACACAGAATAATTTATCTCTAAAAGCACCACCGTTTTCAGACCAGAACTGGAAACATAAATAAAACATTGGAGAGTGAAGTTTGTGCAGCAGCCAAGACCAGCGTTTTGTTTATTCTGCAGCCAGAGAAATGCCCTCTGTGGCCTCTAGGTGGCAACAAAGTATAATACATACAGTACTGACTATAACAAGGACGTGACCCGAACAAATTTTCTAAAAGTGTATATTTATTTTATCTTAACACCTATAATAGTTCTTCCTGTGTGGTAGTTGCAGAAAATACAACCAAATGTTCAAATGTGAAGGCTTTAAATGTGACAAAAACCTTGACTTGCACAATGCACAAAACGTCTTATGAACAGGACTTTTTTGTAATGAACTAAAATAGGTCTGAATATTTTCTATGTAGATTTCCTCGGCATCGCAAGTACAAACAAACATGACAGCTTTGTTTGGATTTTTTATTATCTTTAACCTTTAGACGCCAGATTTTTTTTCAGAAAGCTGAAGCGAAACAGACAAAAGTTGGATCCCTGGAACTTTATGAGAGATGGAGGACTACTATAATCTATTCAAGAAACATATCAAATACAAATATGTAATTAAACAGTTGGCAAACATTTGTGGGAAGCCAGGTCCCTGTATAGAAACTAGGGCTGCAAGTAAATCTATTGAACTAATCTATTATTAAAACAAATAAATACACCAGTAGAGTAGACTAAAACATACTGAGAAGACGTTTTATGACTCCATTAGTCAATGTATTCCAAGTCATATCTATTTCCTTTGATCAAATGGCAAAATCTTCTTGGTCAAAATCCCATGCTCACTAACCTTTTCGATCTAAACAACAAATCAATGAATGGAAAGAATAGTAAGTTACCAAATTAAAAAACTAGTACAACGATTCAGATTCAGTTTAATTGCCCTTTGCGGTAAAACCACATTGGAATATACGTGCAAAAGTCTGCGGTGTGCACCAGACAGTACATGACTGACACGAGCTAAAAAGTGCAGGAATAAAACTAAAGTGCTTTGTTTAAACTAAAAACAGCTTGAGGAAAGAATCTGTTAGGAAAATGAGATGTCCTGCATCACAAGGAACAATATCAGAATTCTTTGATTTTTTGAATAAATATTATTTGTATTGCCATTGTGAGTAACAGTTTCCTATAGTCTCAAACTGGGACACTGCTTTGGCTCTCGGTGCAAAGAAGTTATAAAAGTAAAAATAGAGTAAGGCATGCATAAAGAAATAAGATAATGACATAACATTTATTCGGTACTGGATTCAGGAGTTCATGTAACAATCCTGCTTCAAAAGGGCTGTTTAGAAAAGTGCCGCTACAGATAAAGGTGGAAAGGACTGCAGTAACCATGCCAGTCATTCCCAAGTTGTTATTTTAACCATCGTCATCTCATTGCTTATTGCTTCTGTTTTTTTTGTACCTTCTTTGTCCCTCTGTCTGCTATTACCGTAATGTTTCTTCACAATTCCCCATTTCTATATCACACCTTTCTCTGTCACAAACGTCCTCCCACCCCCTACACAAAGGCCAACTACCTCCATACGTATGACCACTTACCCCGCTCCGTCAGCTCCATGAGTCTGCTCCGCTCCACGCCATCCCCCCGCCCCATCCCGCTATCGATGAGCGCATCCACGTCCCCTATCCCCCCACAGATGGTTTGTTCCACGTCCCCTCTCCCCCTGCAGGTCAACTCCTCCAGCCCGTTCCCGGAGCCCAAGCACGGACGCCACTTCTCCAGCGAGTCCACGCACTCCCACTCTTCGGCGGAGGACCAGAGGGGAGACGGCATGGGCATGGGCACGGGCAGCACCAGCACCCACTCGTCGGGGTGTCGCTCCACGCACCGGGAGAGGAGATCGTGGCAAGACTTAATCGAGACGCCTCTGACCAGCGCCGGGCTTCACTTCCTCCAAACGGCGCCCGGCGACACGGACTACGGGCACATGGGGACGATGACAGCCGACATGGGGATTTACGGAGGGTTGGGCAGGCAGGGGATGTCTCCGGAGAGGCGCAGGCAAGCCACCCTGCCCGTCCGCAGGCACCACGCGGCCGAACGGGACAGGGAGCGGGACGGGCCCTTCCCTTTGGAGAGGGGTCCCCACAGCCACAGTCACACGCACAGACGCTCGTCCCATAAGCAGAGGAGCCAAAGTCTGCCCCGAAACAGAGACCCTATGCCTGGCAAGCTTCTCCACACCAGCGCGGCGCATGTGGAGGAGAGGAGCGAGGACGAGGAGGGAGACAGTCAGGCCGATATGCTGGAGGCCGAAGAGGGTGAGATTATATAACACTGTCGTCATGGAAATATGTTGGTTAGGGTTAGGGTTTGGGTTGGTAGTTTATGCACCCATTGAACATTTATTTGACTATGAATTACTCGAGACAGGCCATTTTCTATTAACAAACGATATTGACAACAGAAACTACTGCTTCCATGATCCTGATTAGAAGTCTCCATCCACCAGTTCTCGATAGAAAACTTGGAGTTGTGTTATTGTAGCTGTGGATGAGGTTCTGTGTCCTCTCTGATCCTAAAGCTGCCCATTATTTTTGGTAAAAGCACAAACTGCACATTTGAGATCTCAACAAATTGGCTCAATTATGTAATTTTTATTCACATAACCACTAATGATAAGTTGTTCGGGAAGAAAAACTCATTGTGTTATCATTCACAATCTCCAAACGAATGGAGCCAAATGGGTGTGTACACTTTCAAGCACAGCCATAAGAGCTAATACCAAAAGGAAGAACTTAGACACATAGAAACCTCTGTCTCACATTAGCACAACATTATGCACGAATGTTTAGCTACAGCCATAAGCTTTTTCACACACACAAAAGTGAATCAGTGTCGTTTGCGCTCAGCCCAAAGCCTCATTTACTGACTCATCATCCCGTTATTAAAACTATTAAATATATCAAATGTAGATGTGTGAACAATAATGAGGTCGCTCCAAAAATACTCGCTTTCTGGAGAGAGAAGTAAGTTACTCCGACTTTAACTTCTGCATATCGCTCTACAGTTCAGAGATAATACAACTGGAGCGATGTGGGCTATTTCTGCTAAAATCGTTGTGGCAGAGTTTTGCACAAGTAAGGAAGTATTTGAAGTAAAATTGTGTAGCTGTAACATAAGTTGATGCATGAATAATAATTTGCCAATCAATCTGCTAGTACTTAAGAATACTGTATCACTGCATGGGTAAATGTGTCTGTGATAAATACTATTGGCAAATGTTGTATGTACTTTACCTCACCTGGTTGTTACAATTGATGTGTAGTGTATAAGAATAACATGATAATGGAACCCTTTTCTGAAATCTCCAAAAGACAGTGATTTTGGCCTCGGAGTCTCATGTTTTATTATAGTATTGGTAGCAGATTGGAGGTGAATGTAAAAGTAATTCACAAAACAAAGATTTACCTCAAAAGAATAGTGGGATTAAAAATTTGCGGTTTGTAAAATTGTGAGGCCTTGTTCCATCCGAAGACAACCATTATGTTTGAAACTGTCCATTATGTGAAATATAGAAATGTTTAGAGTGTTTCTTATTCCCTTAATGTTTCAACCTGTGTGATACATTACTGTATTTTTTCCAAATTGTGGAAGTAATAAGTATTATCATAAATAAATATGTAAATGGAGTACGCTTAGCAGTAGTATGAGAGTCCTTCATCTTTCCCACATCGGGGAAATGACACTATTCCATCAGTCCAATAGATGATTTGTACCTGCTTTAGACCTGCGCGAGCTGCGAGTGGAGAGCAGGGAGAGGAGAGTGTCGGAGGCTCGCGAGCGGAGGGTCTCGGATGGCCGGGACCCCCTGGAGAGCCTGGATGGTCTGGAGCAGCTCTACAGGTCTTTGGAGCAGGCCAACGTCACGGCTTTAGGAGACCCCCGCCCCAGCAGCAGGCAGGACCTGAGGCGCTGCTTCACCCACCGAGCCAGAGACCCTCTCCTCAACGACAGACTCCACCGTGTGAGAGCCCTGCGGAGCACGCTCAAGGTACTGACAGACAACAGACAATACATCTGTCAAAGTATTTATGGCAATAGTTGTGGTGTGGTCGTATACTTATACTTATACTGTACATATACTGATTAAGGCTGCACCATTTCATGTGTACATATGAAGCGATTAGCTGGAGCACACATGTCAGATAATGAGAGACATAGTTCAACCATTTATATCTTGTAGGAAAAGTTTCACTACAAAAATGTTCAATATACGCTTGCTAGAAGTAGTTTTTATCTTTTATCAAATATTCCTTTAGTCAGACCTGAGTTGTGCAACATTTGGCAGTCTATATAAATTATGGAAAAGATGAGCTGTCTTATTTGGAATGAAAAAGTATTGCTTCTCTCCAACAACAACATGAGATACTTGTTTCATTGACAAATCATCAAAATGTACTCAAACCAGGCCTCGTTAGTACTTTGATAAGAGATCACTGGGAATACCTGTTGCCGCAGTGGGACGGTTGTGGCTCCATAACGCAAACTGTTGTTGTGTCCTTAGGCAAGACACTTCACTATGTGTGTGTATGTGTGCGTGTGTTTGTGTGTGTTCAACCAGTAGTAGCTGTAAATGTATAATGTAATGCATCTTTAAATGTCAGAAAAACAAAATAAAGCTCTTGCACTAATGATATACAGTATGTCATGATTTAAATACATGAATTACATTTATTTAAAAATGATGTATTGCAAAACATAAACATGAGTGTTTGTAAATGTTAAGTTTGGGAATTCTGTACTGAGAAAGCAGCAGCTTGGATTTACTGTCCACTTTTTCATTTATTTACAATTTGTATCAACAGCTATCATGCCATTTCTCTGAGACTGTCTATCATGTCTATATTCTACATGTTGACAATTGTTCATGTTAGTCTGTCTTCCCAACCCTTGCGTAATTCCTCTGGCGTCTGTGTGTGTGTGGCCAGGCCAAAGAGTCGGAGTTGGCGGTGATCTGTGCGCTGCTGGAGGAGCCGGCGTTGTGCTCCCAGACCTTCAGAGAGTGGAAACAGTGGCACAGCGACCTCTTCTCTGAGATCTGTCAACTCAGCCCTGGATCCAACGGACAGGACGAGCTCTCGCCACTGGGGGCGCCACTCATGACCCACACACACTCCTTCATCGAGACGCACGTTTAACCACAAGTGACCGGACAGATTCCCTGGGCAGCGCTGAGAGCGGGAGTGCTGGACCCCTTCCGGAAGTCTTATACTTTGAGTCCTCACCACATCGTTTACATTATTAGAAAGATTCATTTGTGCGTTCTGGTGCCTTTTCATTAAGTTTGGAATCAAATCGTATCTACCTGTGCTCATGAGATGCCGTGGAAGTAATAAACCCGTTTTAAAGTCTTAAAAAAATGCTTTAGAAAATGCTACATTCTGTATTGTAGTCCCCACCACCATCATCCAATCCAGTCTATGTATTTATCAAAAGAACAAATTTGACCAAAGGGCTGTAGACTGAAATTACATCTATCAGAGAACATACAGTAAATTATTAGTAAATCACAACAAGTTAAAAGCCATAAAAAAACAGTTTAGAATTTAACCAAAAACTAGAATCAAAATCTGATAGAAGACATGCCACGACACTGTTGAATATGAATTGGTTCTCGGTTTTGGAAAACACAACATTTCTGACATTAGGAGATTCAACCCCAGTGCGAGCAAGTTAAACATTATTTGAGTGTTTTAAGGGGAATTGAAATAGTGATGAAATTACTGCTGAAGATATAAGAGTTCCTGAATGAGTCCGGTTGTGCTTAGTGCTGCCCATCTCCACCCTGGTCCTATCAGAAGCTGAGCATGTCCCTCACAGACACTCCTCTCACCTGTAACATGTGTAAATACAGCGAATGGGGCGCGAGAGACACTTTTTGATAATCCCGACAAGTACCCCACAGGGTGCCTATTGCATGCCTGAACATTACTCTTCCTTTGTCTATGTATCTCAGCATAAACACCACTTCTCGCTTGTCAGGCAAACAAAAAAAATGACTTTTATTTTTGAATTTACATGAATGGTTTTGTGTTTTTGCATTTTTCTTTATACTTGTTTTCGGAGGTAGGGGGAGCTATGTAGCAGCAATACAGATGAGAAACCTTTTCACCACAGCACTGTACTTTTTTGTACTGATGAACTTTGCACCCAGAGCCAACACTCCCCACTCCTCCTTTCGATTATGTAATATTATGGTTTGCTCATTGCATCTTGTGTTAAATTAGGGACCTCACTGTTATTATAAAGCCTGAACGGACAGGACTGTGCAGAGAACTCTGTAAGACTGAGAAAGATAAAGCTAAATGCCACAAGCACTGAAAGGCTAACATAGTAGTTTGGTGCATAAAACTCAAACTGTGAACAGGAGGATTGAATGCAATGACTACTATTCACTTTGCATTTTCTGTCTTCTCCTTCCTCTTATATTTTCGTACACTTTAAGCTTAGATCCGGACCTCTTCTCTCGATGTATATGTGTGTATACTGGTGTACAAATGTTTGCGTTTTTTCCACTACCACTGTGATCTGCTTCTAGAGGTAGCGGAGGGAGGAGAGAGTGTGTTGATGTGTGCGTGAAAAACATGTTCATTATTTAACAAAAGGGATAGTTTACATTTTTATGAGTGGTTCGAATTGGTTCAGTGATTACAAGTGGCTGATTATTAACAGAGGAAGTATCAGAGAAAGTTTTACAAGAGCCGTTAGACCCCTTTAACATATCAATCATTTGTTCTGGGCATGTCCATCGGGAACAAAACGACGAAAGACCCAGACTGCTGCTTCAAAAGATGGACAAATGGATATTTTCAAACATATTATAGCAGTATTTTTATAACCATGTTCTTATACAATTCTAAAACAATTGAATAAATCTCCAACTTTTATCAAATGTGAACCAATCAGACCACAACAGGCTGCCTTTATCTTATTAGAAAACATGTTATCTTTTGCATACTTGTAAAGAAAGAGCCCTGCGAGTTACTATTTGACGCTTCGGGCTTGAAGATGGCTGGCTGAGTGGGGGCGGTCCTCTTTTTGACATTGCTCTGTCTGAAAAATATGATCAAAAGATGTGACAGAGGCCAAAAATTCATGCAAAACAAGTGATAAAACTAAACGGTTCAATGTTGCTTCATCCCTTTAGGTTTCGCAATTGCAAAACATAGCGCAACATATTCATAGAACCATAGTCACATTTGGGTAACTGGGTTTTTTTCGAGTGGTATGAAAGTTTAGCAGATTTACTCATGGAGCCACAAATATATATATATTAATGATTATTCATATTTTGCTCAAAGATGCTTAACAGTATGACTAATTGAGAACTTATTTGCCCCATTCATGAAACAAAACTATCCCTTTAGCCTGTGAATGCAAGAGTTTTAAAGGAGCCGCTTACAATGAATGCACTTTCTATTTGTCTACGTCTCATCCGCTGCATCACAGGGTCTATCTATCCAAAAGTCTCATATTTTACCATTTCAAAAATATCAGGTAAACGCATTTGCCATCTCATTTTATAAAGATTTGTGTACAGTCGACAAATATATTTAAACATAGAAGAATATATAAAAATCTATTTACGTTTTGTGTGATAGATATAATGTAAAGTATGTAATCTATGCCAAGATTTTTGCAGTGCCCCCCTTATCACTCAAATGCAGGGTGTTAGCAGTTCAAATCAATCTAGGAGATACCAAACCACCAAACATTTTACAGTTTCCTCTGGTTTACATCATGGAAAGACTTTGGAGAAAAAAAAATATATCCATAAGAAAAATCCTGGTAATGTGTTGCATGAGAAATGGCAGAAATTGACAGGACAGGGTGAACTACTGTATTGTGGATCATTTGTATTGCTTTCCCCCCCTTTCACATTTGCAAGAAGAGTTGTGTAGCGCATGAAAAATGCAAAAGTTAGGAATGACAATTTTGTTTTTTATGGACACACACTGTACATTAGAATGGGAAGGCCATGGCTACCCAATATCTTTGCAGCATTGAGAGGATGGGTAGTGTGTCAGTACTCAATAGACCGGTAATTACATGATAAAAGCTGTAGTTAAAAAATAATATGGTAAGGTATAATCACGAGTCAGGTGCTCTTCCATGGTCCGTATGCAAAAGATTTGAAGTGGAAAGAATAAGGTCCGAGGCACAACCCACATCATGAAAATTAAATACATTATGACTGTAGTGAGACAAGAGAGATGTGATAGCTTTGTCTGGATTGCTCCACAATATAGGAATTTTTATTGAATAATAAGTGCTTCTTATTGTTCATAAATTCCTCAAAGAAGAGCCAAGTGCCAGTAGAGAAATTTTATGTTTTTAAAATGTCAGATATATTTTAGTTAAATGAAATTAAAGTTGTAAATCCTTCTTGAGCAAATCCTTTCAAATGTGCCACCGATAACAAAACATGTTTGACTATAGAAAGAGAACTTTTTGACAAATGTCCAAACTGGATAGTCTGTTTTTGAAAATTAACTCGCGCAATGGTTAGTTTTATTAGCAATGAAAAAAAATGGTTTAATCTAACATGTGGTACTGGCATAAACAGAATATTGGCAGGAGAGTGACTGAGTGATGACTGATGGAGTGGACGTGTTGCTATGATGGTTGCTAAAGCAAGCTGGACTTTCCCCCAAGAATGAAAGAATCTGGTCAATTTATACTTTATTTGGATTTACAAAGAAAAGATCAAAATAAAAAAATAAACAGGATCATAGAGATTACTAAACCGCAAATGTATTACGCCTAAAATAGTGGGTGTGACACAAAGAGTTACTGAGTTTACTTTTCAATGTAAGTCAATAGGAGCCAGGGGGACTTGGAGCAAAACTTCGTCCATGAGCACTTCCCTGTTCTGCTTCAATGAGCTAGGGTGTTAGCATTGTCCATCTACAGTATATACAGTCCATGGGTAGTGAAGAGCACTGGGCCCTTTCTCTCAATGTTCTGCAAAGTGTGTGAAACCCAGATGACAGGCTTCATCTGAGCTGCCAGGCCACGGACTCAGTGGTGCCCCCTGGTGTCTGAGACCAGAGACATGTGTAGCACTGGCTGCATCCAGCACTGTCTGTTTCTTCATATTTTTGTACAAGTAGTTTCTAGTTTTTCATGAAATCACTGTTGAAACCCAACGCACCCCGGATGTTGTTTTGAACAGTTCATTTGAAGAGAAAACTAAACGATGCAAGCACTTTCCCTGTGCCTCCCAAACACCTGAAGGCTCCTACGCCTGACTGTAGAAGCGTGACCTCTGTGTCCCATGTGTCCCGTGGGTTTTCTGTTTTAGATTCAGTGCGTGACTTTTGTTTTGGCACAGACTGTGTAAACCCTCCCGGACGACGGCGTCAGTCTGACCCAGGCCCAAAGGCTCCACTGTGTGTTATTTCAGGGGTGAACACCTCATGGTACATTGCACAGGTGTGAAGATGTAAGTTGCACTGCGACATTAAAAAAGGAACATATTGCTCTTTTTCAAGGATAATATTAGCTTACTGTTATTCTGTACATTAAACTGACTAAAGATGATATTGAAAAAAAGAAAGAAAATTACATTTATTCTTCCTAAAGTAGCCTTTTTTGGTTTCATATATATGAATATATATATATTACAAAAAAATACAGATTGTAAACCTAAGTTGTTAAACTTTGACTTCAATAAACTGAATCCTCTGCACTACGAGACATGGTTCATTCTTTCCTTCATAAAACTCACCCTAAACTCAGCCATGCATTGTTGTGGTCGTCATGGGGTAATAACAGAGCTCTAGGTCGTCATGATTTTACTTGATTGTGACCAAACATGCTTTAGTTGACTATTAGCATTTTAGCAGATTCACATACAAGTACAAGGTTTGTAGTGAAGTAGGTTGAGATATCTCCAGACTGTTGTGATAATTAGGGCAACATCTTTCTATTGAGCATCCTGATAAAAGGCCATTTGAGGGTTTTATATGGATACATAGGCCTTAACCAGCAGAAGCCTGTTTTGACAAACACAAAATACCAATAATGCTGCACCATTAAAGCATAGGGTAGGGGCACCATCACATCACATGACACATTGAAAATTCATAAAGAAAATCTTCTATGGATTTGATATTTATCTAGAACTAGAGCAGGTTGATAATATAGTTTTATGATTGGAACATACATGTCTAAAGTGCAGCTATTGATACCTGAATGTGAAATATTTATTCATTGTTCATGGCGTATCTGACATAGGCCCATGAGCTCACTCTTTCCCATCATTACGTCACCTCCTTGCACGCGGCTGCAGTGTGGTCTGGTGTCCAGCAGGGGGCAGTGTGGACCAGTGAGAGATCCAGGAGCGCGAGAGGAAGAGGACCGCGCGCTGTCATGGCGGCCAAGGTGAATGCATGACTTTTCGCTTTCTGCTCTTTTCCCCCACAGTTTTACCACATGTTTTCAATCAAAGTGCATCGGACAACTTAGTGACACTTGCCCTAAAGCCCCCGACGTGGAAGTAACGTGGTTATTGTTGAATGAGGTTTAAAACGACAGCTCAGTGGCTCTACGTGTGTTGTGTACGAGCCATACATAGAACAGGCTGTACTCCGCAGTCCACTCTCTCTAGCAGCACAGGTGGCTCTCTGCAACAGTCCCATCATTTACAAACATTCTGTCTCTGTGCAACGTAAGCAAAATACTGAACCAGTAGGAAGCATGGATCTTGTGTAGTATATGTAATAGTTGGATCGCTGTGGGTCTTTCATGCTATTATGACCAGTATTTTGGACTAGCAGTTGTGATGTCATTTATCTGCAGCTTCATGCAGTATTCTGATCCGCTTATGTAGTCCATGTGATTCTAGATATATCATATAACTATAACAACAGCCCTCCATCTTTTAATTGAGAATGGATTGCTCAAAACTGAAATCATAATTGAACTATTTCCCTGAAACCCAAAAATATACGTTATTTTGCCCTAATAAACTAATGTTGGGGGTAGCTAGCTTTCAAACAGTTTGGTTCTATCACTAGTTTTCACATTTACAGTGCCTTGCGAAAGTATTCGGCCCCCTTGAACTTTTCAACATTTTGCCACATTTCAGGCTTCAAACATAAAGATATAAAATGTTAATTTTTTGTCATGAATCAACAACAAGTGGGACACAATCGTGAAGTGGAACAAAATTTATTGGATAATTTAAACTTTTTTAACAAATAAAAAACTGAAAAGTGGGGCATGCAATATTATTCGGCCCCTTTACTTTCAGTGCAGCAAACTCACTCCAGAAGTTCAGTGAGGATCTTTGAATGATCCAATGTTGTCCTACTGTAAATGACTGATGATGATAAATAGAATGCACCTGTGTGTAATCAAGTCTCCGTATAAATGCACAAGAAAGAAAGAACACAAGATGGCGCCTCGTACGGTCGACATGGCTCTTTGCTGCTCACTTTTTCTTTTGTTTTTACTTTTTAACTGTGCATCTGGCTGTTCCTACACCCGTGAGGAACTTATGAACATCCGACCCACCGTTCCCATGGACCTATTGCCTGTTTTCTTGGCATCTGCGGCTGATTTAGTTCATGTTCTAGCCAAAAAAGTGTGGGCCCGTAAAAGGGGAAAGCGAGGAGGCCTGCTCGTGCGTCTTAGGAGGAGAGGAGCGCGCACGGCTCTCCCCGGCATTTTTCTCTCCAACGTACGCTCACTGGGCAATAAGATGGACGAACTCAGCCTGCTCATGAGAAGAAACAAGGACTTCGCCACATCCTGTGTCCTCTGCTTCACTGAGACCTGGCTAAATGAGCGGATCCCGGACTGCGCTCTGGAGCTGCAGGGCTTTGGGCTGTTTCGCGCGGATCGCCATTGTGCGCTCTCAGGGAAGAGCAGAGGCGGAGGGCTCTGTTTCTACGTCAATACAAACTGGTGTAACGATGTGACAGTGATCTCCAAGCACTGCTCTCCTGCTCTGGAATATCTTTTCATTCATTGTAAACCATATTACTCCCCGCGGGAAATTGTTTCATTCATTCTTGCCTCTGTTTACATACCGCCATGCGCGGACGCGCGCGAGGCTCAGCGCGCACTCGCAGAGCAAGTACTGTGTATGGAACGCTTATACCCGGACTCTCTGATTATTATCCTGGGGGATTTTAATAAGGGAAACTTGAGCCAGGAATTACCCAAATACAGACAGTTTATCAAATGCCCGACCAGAGAGGAGAACACTTTGGATCACTGTTACACCACCGTGCGCGGAGCTTTTCGCGCTGTTCCCAAGCCAGCCCTCGGCTTCTCAGATCACTCCATGATACATCTGGTTCCTGCTTACAGACAGAGACTAAAGCTCTCGAAACCTGCAATGAGGAGCTCCAAAGTGTGGTCTGATGAAGCTGTGGAAGAGCTGCGCGCATGCATGGAATCTACAGACTGGGACCTTTTCAGAGCTGCCACAGATAGTTTGGATGAATATACGGACACTGTAACGTCATACATCCACTTCTGTGAGGATAGCATCATTCCAACAAGGACCAGGGTCATCTATAACAACGACAAACCCTGGTTCACTGCTAAACTCCGGCAGCTCAGGAAAGCAAAGGAGTCTGCTTTCAGGGAGGGGGACCGCAGCGGCTACAAAGCAGCTAAATATCAGTTCAGGAAAGAACTGAAAGCAGCCAAGTCCCGGCACAGAGAACGACTACAGGAGCAGTTTGGTAACAACGATACTGCTTCTGTCTGGAGGGGCCTACGGGAGATCACCAACTACAAACCCAAAGCCCCCCCCTGTGCTGATGACCACAAGCTAGCTGACGATCTGAACTTATTTTTCAGTCGCTTTGATGCTGCCCCTGACACCTCTCCCTCCCCCACCCCCCACTACTCTAACGACCCACCCATCAGCCCTGCCCCCAGCCTAACAATAGCCGCTAAAGAGATTAAACAACTCTTCCTGAGGCTGCACCCCCGCAAAGCTCCTGGCCCGGACCACGTGTCTCCGGCCACTCTGAGACACTGCGCCAGTGAGCTTACTCCTGTGTTCACGGACATTTTCAACTCCTCTCTGCAGTCCTGCCATGTCCCGGCCTGCTTCAAATCCTCCATCATTGTCCCCGTTCCGAAGAAGCCCAGGATCACAGGACTCAATGACTACAGACCTGTAGCACTTACGTCTGTCGTCATGAAGTCATTTGAACGCCTGGTTCTCTCCCATCTCAAGTCCCTCACCTCCCCCCTCCTGGACCCCCTGCAGTTCGCCTACAGAGCCAACAGATCTGTAGACGACGCCATTAACCTGGCCCTCCACCACATCCTACAGCACCTGGACTCCCCCGGGGACCTACGCCAGGGTCCTGTTCGTGGACTTCAGCTCTGCCTTCAACACAATCCTGCCATCCCTGCTCCAGGACAAGCTCTCCCAGCTCAACGTGCCCGATTCCACCTGCAGGTGGATCACTGACTTCCTGACGGACAGGAAGCAGCGAGTGCGTCTGGGGAAGAATGTCTCGGACTCTCGGATTATAAATACAGGAGCCCCACAGGGCTGTGTTCTTTCTCCCCTGCTCTTCTCCCTGTACACCAACCACTGCACCTCCAGCCACGACTCCGTGAAGCTGATCAAGTTCGCGGACGACACCACCCTCATTGGACTCATCTCCAACAACGATGAGTCCGCCTACAGGAGGGAGGTGGACCGGCTGGTGTCCTGGTGCAGTGGTAACAACCTGGAGCTGAACGCCCAGAAGACAGTGGAGATGATTGTGGACTTCAGGAAGAGCACTGTCCCCCCGCCCCCACCCTCCGTGATGGACTCCCCCATCACCTCTGTGGAGTCCTTCCGTTTCCTGGGCACCACCATCACCCAGGACCTCAAGTGGGAGCCGACCATCAGCTCTCTCATCAAGAAGGCCCAGCAGAGGATGTACTTCCTGCGGCAGCTCAGGAAAGCCAAGCTGCCTGCACAGATGTTGGTGCAGTTCTACACGGCCATCATCGAGTCCATCCTCACCTCCTCCATCACCGTGTGGTTCGCTGGAGCCACAGTCAGGGACAAACAGAGACTACAGCGCATTGTGCGCTCTGCAGAGGAAGTGATCGGCCGCAGCCTTCCATCGCTGCAGGACCTGTACGTCGCCCGAGCTCGAGGCCGGGCTGGTCGTATCACAGCCGACCCCTCTCACCCTGCACATGGACTATTCCAACCACTCCCCTCAGGCAGAAGGCTGCGGTCCATCAGGACTAGAACCTCCCGCCACAAGAACAGTTTCTTCCCCTCTGCTGTTGGACTCTTGAACACTTCTTAACCTGTCCCCCCGCCCTTTATAAAGTCACTTTACTGCCCATCATACGTCACTTTACTTCACTGTACTGCTGTCACCTTACATTGTGTGCACCATGTGCACTTGTATATTGTAAATAGTAACTGTAACTCTATTTTAAATTTAAATTTATTCTTTAGAAGTGTTTTTTATTCTTATTTTTATTATCTCTTTTTGACTGTTGCACTGAGCCAAAGCAATTTCCAAGTCTGTGACCTCCCGTTACTTACGTTGGCAATAAAAATGATTCTGATTCTGACCTGCTCTTTGATAGTCTCAGGGTTCTGTTTAAAGCGCAGAGAGAACCATGAAGACAAAGGAACACACCAGGCAGGTCCGAGATACTGTTGTGGAGAAGTTTAAAGCCGGATTTGGATACAAAAAGATTTCCCAAGCTTTAAACATCTCAAGGATCACTGTGCAAGCAATTATATTGAAATGGAAGGAGTATCAGACCACTGCAAATCTACCAAGACCCGGCCGTCTCTCCAAACTTTCATCTCAAACAAGGAGAAGACTGATCAGAGATGCAGCCAAGAGGCCCATGATCGCTCTGGATGAACTGCAGATAACTACAGCTGAGGTGGGAGAGTCTGTCCATAGGACAACAATCAGTCGTGCACTGCACAAATCTGGGGCCGTATTCCTAAAGATTCTTACTGCTAAAAGTTGCTCCTAGTGGCCAAATTCTAAGAATTTTCTTAGAATCTTGACCAACTCTTAGAATTTCCCCTAAAAGTGAGGAGTAGCTCCTAGTTAAGATAAAAGCTATTCCTAAAAAATCCTAGGTCTTAAGAGTGCTCTTAAGGGGAGATCCCTTAAGAGTTGAGAGGAGGACTTTTAGCGACTTAAAAGTTCCCTAAGAGCACAAAATGGTGGACGGTGGAGACAGGAGAAATATTCTATACACTGGATGACAGTGAATCAGTGAAACGCTACAGATTCAAGCAGGAATCATGTTTGTGGTATATTTAAAAGTCAATCATGTGACCAGCTTCTTATTGGCTGGTCAGCAATAACACCTCATCCATTTTACCTTTGTTACACAAAAGTAAGTAGAAATGGTAAAAGTTGAAAGAGGAAAAAGTGGTCCTAAATTGTCACACATTCAGTACAAATGAATGAATACTTTATTTTGAGCCATGGCAAACAAGAAAAAAGGACAAAAACAAACAAAACAACAACAGAATAGAAGTACAAATATACAGTTTTGTTTTATTAACAACAATCCAGCTCAAAAAGGAGTGGGAGAGGATAAGACTTTTAAACTCCCTTGTACTTGATTTGTACAGTGTATGTATAATATGTTTATATTAATATTGTTTCCTTACTTCCTTATAAGTCTATAAATATCACAGCCTTTACTAATCCTAACGTAATCATTATCATCATTTATCCATATAATATTTATAATAATAATTTTCTTTATCATGTATATTATATATAGAGTAATATTTAAATTATATGTGTGTATATATATATATATATATATATATATATATATAAAATTATAAGTGCTCATGATATACACGTACTATGTGTGATAAATTGGTGCTGAGCAAGCTCTGATGATGTGGTGTATAAGTCTAACTTTACTATTCACAGTATTTATGTACCATTGATATATCTGACTTTATAGCTTTTGGTTATTATTTACAATAACACAGTGTTCCTAAAATTAGATTCCATGATTGAGTTTGTCCATTTTAGGGTCCTTATTTTGCCTATTATCATCAAAAATATGTTTTTTCTAACTTTTAGGATCAACCAATCACAGCGTCTGAAATGATGACTCATACCTAGCAACGGGGTCGGTCACGCCTCCTCACTAAGATAAAAGTTGTTGTCAATTCCTTGCTCAGAGTTCTCTAAGAGTGTTCTGGAATAACTTTTAAGCTAAGACTCCTAGCTAGGAGTTTTTAGGTTAAGATAAGAGCTCTCTGAGAGAACTCTCAGAATCTTTAGGAATACGGCCCCTGGCCTTTATGGAAGAGTGGCAAGAAGAAAGCCATTTCTCAAAGATATCCATAAAAAGTCTTGTTTAAAGTTTGCCACAAGCCACCTGGGAGACACACCAAACATGTGGAAGAAGGTGCTCTGGTCAGATGAAACCAAAATAAAACTTTTTGGCCACAATGCAAAACGATATGTTTGGCGTAAAAGCAACACAGCTCATCACCCTGAACACACCATCCCCACTGTCAAACATGGTGGTGGCAGCATCATGGTTTGGGCCTGCTTTTCTTCAGCAGGGACAGGGAAGATGGCTAAAATTGATGGGAAGATGGATGGAGCCAAATACAGGACCATTCTGGAAGAAAACCTGTTGGAGTCTGCAAAAGACCTGAGACTGGGACGGAGATTTATCTTCCAACAGGACAATGATCCAAAACATAAAGCCAAATCTACAATGGAATGGTTCACAAATAGACGTATCCAGGTGTTAGAATGGCCAAGTCAAAGTCCAGACCTGAATCCAATCGAGAATCTGTGGAAAGAGCTGAAGACTGCTGTTCACAAACGCTCTCCATCCAACCTCACTGAGCTCGAGCTGTTTTGCAAGGAAGAATGGGAAATAATTCCAGTCTCTCGATGTGCAAAACTGATAGAGACATACCCCAAGCGACTTGCAGCTGTAATTGCAGCAAAAGGTGGCGCTACAAAGTATTAGCGCAAGGGGCTGAATAATATTGCACGCCCCACTTTTCAGTTTTTTATTTGTTAAAAAAGTTTAAATTATCCAATAAATGTCGTTCCACTTCACGATTGTGTCCCACTTGTTGTTGATTCTTGAAAAAAAAAATTTTTTTTATATCTTTATGTTTGAAGCCTGAAATGTGGCGAAATGTTGAAAGGTTCAAGGGGGCTGAATACTTTCGCAAGGCACTGTATATATTGTTGCCTTTTGTCAAATCCTTAGATCAGCTTTTAGACCGCATGTTGTGGTTTGTTATGTTCACATCATTTTGCTGTGACTTTCTGGTGGGACTAACCATGTCTTATGTATGACAAAGAAAGGTTAGGTGCCCCAGCAAGACAATAGACATTATAGGCTTTACAGTCATAAATAATCACAATACAAAGGTACAATCCTTCAGTTGCATGCACTGCTAGACATAACTATTTTAACCTGGATTTGAAAATTTGTCAAAGTAGAAGTTTGTCTTCTATTCCAGATTTCTGCAGCGTAAATCTGAAATGCTCTGCTCCCCAGTAGCTTCCATAAAGTGATGCTTGCGTTCTCAGGGGTCCATTCAGCATCCAGTTCACATTTACTATCTTTGCAAATTTCATACTGATCCTTTATGTTATCATACTGTTAAGGAACAGCAGATATTTAAGACACAAACATTAGCCATCAAAGCCATTAGGGTTGTCATGTTTTTCAACTCTCTGTTGTCACTGTCTTGTGTATCCAGTAATAACTATTAAACGTCTGTTCTGTTTTGTGTCAGCTGGTGATGGTGGCCGTCCCTGCGGTGCTGGGAGCCGCCTCCATCAGAGTGTACAGGGTCTCCGATGCACCTGGGGATGGGCTGGCCACTAGAGAAACAGTGCGGCACTTCTGTTTACCATAATATCTGGTAAATATGTGTAAAATACTAATACAAGTCCCTGTGCCCTGCAGCTGAATATCTACAAGTCCCTGCAGCCTTCACCCCACACACAGGCCGTTCAAGAGGAGCCGGGTGTCATTGAGAGCGGGGTGTCAGCTGCCAGACTCACCATAGTGCCGCTGGTCCAGTCTATAAAGGTATTCACAATCATCTACATGTGACCAGACTACCGGGGCATTGCATAAGGATAATAGTTCTATAGTTTTGGAGATATGCAGCATCGTATGTGTCGAGTTCAGAAGCACACATGCTGTGGGGCTTTTTTCAGTTCTTACAGAGTTTGTTCAGCGCTTTCCTCAGACAATATGTTATTATAGTCATAACAACAGATACAAAGCTGAAGTCGGCACATCAGAACTTAATGTTTTGTCTGCATTTGTCCATTTTGTGAATGCTATTGTTTGTATACATTTCTAAATTTCACTATTGTGGGTTGAAAAATTAAAGCACTTTTCACTGAGATTTAGGGGCTTTTAGAGAGATAAATATTTCACATTTCCAGGAATTTGGAATTTTCCAGGAATTTGAGTACATTGCAGAGGCGGTTTCTATTTCTTCTTGTTTAATAATTTACTTTTTACTGTGACAAAACATGTAGGCATGTTGTAGAAAATTCATGTATTGTAAGAGAGTATTTTAGTCAATATTTTCAACCCCAAAACCAAACATAATGTGTGTGTTGTTGTTTTTTTGACTCATTTATAATATATTATGTACCTATGGTTTGTCTTTCTGCAGGGTGCCTATGTCTCTGTTAAAAGGGGAACTATAAATGTTTACCATGCAGGACAAGGTGAGTCACTAGTCAAATTATTAGTTCATAATCAATTCATCAAGAACTCCTGTTTCCTTTTCAAAATGTGGATTTTGATTCTTATCTTTGTTTTTTAGATGTATATTATTACCTTAAAGAGCCTCCTCCAGAGTTTGTGCCCAGATTTGGCACCATCACCATGGCCGGTCTGCTGGGCATGTTTCTGGCCCGTAAAGGTAATTTTCATCCATTATTCCATTACATTATTTTTCCTGTAGTGACACTGTGTACCTTTCTGGGCGTGGCATTGCTTTGCGTTCTTTGGGGAGACAATCGAGTCAGTACAGTCAGTTGCTGGTGACATTGCTGAACTCAGGCCATTGAGACGGCTTGGCAGGTAAAGGTGATGGTGCTGTAGACAGAGGAGGAAGAGGGAGAAGGGAGACAGGGAAAAGGTTGGCAGGTGGTGACCCAATGGCGAGGCCCAGGCGTCTGCAGCAAAGTCTTCCTTTGTAGACTGTGAGAAGTGACACTATGAACAGCAGTGGAATGAGAAAAGGGGGCATACACTTGGGCATGCATCCACCAGACGCAAAACATTTTTATGGGTACAACCAAAAGCAGGCCCTCCTCTTGGCCAATCTAGGTTTTGAGATTTTGTAAATACTGAATGTAAACGTCACCTTTGCTCTCCCAGGATCTCGGATCAGAAGAGTAGCTCTTCCCAGCAGCTTGATGACTGCTGGAGTATGCGTGTGTTATCCTGCCCAAGCTGTAGCTGTTTTGAAGGTAATTCAGCTTAGTTCTCAAACAACACAGCTCCTGATTGGGTGGAACTGTTAAAGACACTGAATTAAGGTCTATAGCTTGTCATTTGTTCTTGAAAGTAGTTGAATTTATTTCTCTCTTCAAAGGTCACAGGGAAAAAGGCGTATGCTGCCGGCCAGTGGAGCAGTGCCTCGGTCTCATCACTGGTGTCCTCTCTGTCCTCTCCCGCTAAACCAGCTCCTGAAGCTGCTCCATCACCGGTGAGGAACTACAAACCTCAATCTAAAAATGGTCGCAATTTATTATTATCATTTATCTTGTTTTCAGTGCTTCCCATAGTCCTACTGTTCTTGACATTTTCCACTATGTCAAGAATAAATACTCAGGATAAGTACTAATCTCTTATCTTGCGTTTGCCTATTAAAGAAAGTCTACTTTCAAACAATACTATGGAAGATTGTACATATCTTTCATTGCACTGCTTTAACTTTGCCTGACATTAAAGAGGCAGATGGCCAGGAGAAGTTACTGGGTATATTTATGAAGAGACAGACTTTCACTACTGTATATGCATGTTTTATTTTCTAATACTTTAGTATCGTCAAATCTCTAAATGACCACTTAGTTGTGCTTGGAATGTACGCACACAGACAATTTGATCTCACTCACTGTTGGTAGGGCACATAGGCAGTGATGGGAATAACGGCGTTACTAACGCCGTTACTTTTTTCAGTAACGAGTAATCTAACTAATTACTTTGACAGTAACTATAACGCCGTTATCATTTCTGACATCCCGTTACTGCGCGTTACTCAAGACGCACAATGAACGTGTTGTCATGAGAGAAGGGAGGATGAGAAAAACTCTCAGCAATTATTGGCTGATGTAAAACATATTTCCTTTACAATCTACATGTCTACAGTTGAGAGGATGGCTCATAAATTGTGTTTTTGAAACAAATATGGGTCTTAATCGCGCTCAACCACGGCTTGTATCACCGTGAGGTCAGCCGCAGAGGAGCGCATGTGAGCACAGAAGTCGGCTGCATACAATTCCATCGATAAGCTCCTTGCTCTTCCTGGTTTATCTGCTAAGGACAGCAACAGGTTTGGCTAACATACATATAACACATTTTTAGATGATCTAAAATGCACATAGGGTAATTTTTCAATTACTATAGGAATGATAAAAAAGAGAGGTGAAGTGTAAGACGGTTGATTTTAGAAATTGGATGCACCCGGCTGCAGCTAGCAAAACAGAGGAGTTTATGGAGGAGACACGCGTTTTGTTTTACTTTTTAAAACTCATTGGACTCATTTCCAAATGGAGGATTACATATCTACGCTCAAACCATTAACTGGATTTAAACAAGGAACTGGTCTGAACCGAAGTGGTCTGTGCAGGTCATTTATAAGGTAAGACCCATAACTCATAGTTTTGCGTTTTGTATGAACAAACAATGCGGGCATGAAACGTATTTTGCTGTAGCCAAACAAATTGTCCAGTTGATTTATATGATTTATATGTTCATCTGATTGGGCTGAAGTCGGTGCTTCACCGGTGTTTCCACATTCACAGTGGCGGGTGTTTGTGTTTAGTGCTGACAGCACAGAGAGAGATGAAGAGTGAACAGGACTTCAGCAGCAAAACAGACTTTTCTAGATGGAAATATTGGCATTATTTCAAACTCACTGAGGTTAAAGGTAAAAATGCGCACGCCGGGTGCACATTATGTTCCAGAACAAAACGAAAAAGTAACGCAATAGTTACTTTTACTGGTAACTAGTTACTTTTATAGTGGAGTAACTCCGTTAGTAACTCAGTTACATTTTGGGAGAAGTAACTACAACTAATTACTTTTTCAAAGTAACGTGCCCAACACTGCACATAGGGCACAATTCCGTTTTCATTTCCTGTTTGGTTTTGTCTTGTTTAGGAAGTAAAAGTGCCGACCCCCGAGCCCGCTGCTGTAGTGGAGGAGTCCGTTCCGTCCACAGACCTCCCGAGTTCCCCCCTCTCAGAAACAGAACCAAAGTCAGAGTCCGTCCAAGAAGAACCGGCTCCTACTGTGGAATCTTCGTCAGCTCCACTTCCAGAGACAACGGCAGATCAAACACCCACAGAATCAGCTTCAGGTAGAACTACCAACTGCTAATAACGACTACAGTTTAAGCCAAAAATATTGTCAATTAACTTAATAAAATACTAAGAAAAAAAGTTCCATCTCACCAATGGGACTAGTACACATTATGTTTTTGTCTGTACAGAATTCATACATATTTGATTTGATTTAGTGATTTCATTGAATGGGTGCTTATTGTTTTTAATACTGAAAATTATCACAGAACACATGCATTCAAGTATATTGCCAATATTCTGTCACTCTGCATATTTAAAGGAATACCAATTTTACCTATTTCAATAAATATTGAAAATAGATTTTTTATTTTTTTCATTATTGTAATTAGCTTTAACTTTATACCTTTTCTTTTAGATGTCGTGAGCCCAGCTGCAGCAGAGACAGAGGCACTTCCTCCTCCTGAAGATTTACCTGCGGCTTTGGAGAGCGAAAAGCCGACAGAGTCCAGTCCTGAACCAGACCCCGTCCCCACAGAGCCAGTCCTCCCTGATCCCCCCTCAGAGCCCACAGTGAGTGAAGAGCCTGAGGTGGCAGAAGCGGTGGCCATCTTGGAAACACCTGCTGTATCATCAGAGCCACCCACAGGTATCGTTGTATATGACTTTTTCAAATGCATTCCTGAATATTTCCTGCCGTATTGTGGTTTGTGGATATAATGACTGGTAAATAAAAACTGATGAAAAGTTTATCACATTTCTTGTTCCTTTTAGAAACATTGTAATTGGCCAATCCTGTGTAAACAATAGGGTTGGGCGATATGGGCCTCAGCATGTATCACGATTTTTTTTGGTATGTATCACGATATGACGATATAATTTTAACAAAGCCTCATATAAAAGCTATAAAAACTTAGCACTGATAATTTTAAACACACTTGCCTCAAAGTGCATTTACTGATTTATTGGCAGCAAAATGTGTAATACAGCTATTGTATATAAAACGTATTAACAAAACTGAATTGTAGAGAATTCTGTTTTGTACATACTGAAAATTGCAGGCAACATGTAATGAAGGTGAACATTTGTAAAATATATAAAAGTTTGTCCTTTGTAATATAAAAAGCATTATCAAATGTTTCCTAATCCCAATATAGTCAAAATGATCAAATACTGTATATATTTTTTGTATCCTTTTGCGTTTCTATAATTATGTTATTATAACTTATTTGTAATTATATTGCAATGTAGACAAACACATGCATGGAAGTAAAATGAATGACAGTAAACAGTAAATAAAGCTTACCAATGGCACTAAGAGAGAGAGAGAGAGAGAGAGCGAGTGTCCGAAGCAAGCCACTCGAGTCCGGTTGTTTAGGGCAGCTGCTTTCACAACATTAGATCCACTGTCGATAGTTACACACAATTGCTTCTTTTTATCTAGTTCCCAAACTACTCCCATATGTTTGAGGTAGCTCCGCGTTTTGGCACAATGTCTTCTACAATCTGCATGTCTTCACCATGGTCTTCACCGCCGCCCTCAGCCATGTTTGCTCTCTGCTCTGTTGTTGTTGTCCCTGCACGCCGCTCTGCTACACGTGCTGCGCAGATGCATCATCAAAGTGCGCCGCACACAAACGTGTCTTCCGCTCGCTGTTTTCAGTGTTAAATGATCGTTTTCACCGGTATAAGGCATTTTCTTATCATTTAAATTACTTATACCGGTATACCGGTACAAAAAAATATCGCCCAACCCTAGTAAACAATCAAACGAACTGATTCTTGATGTCCCCAAAATTCAGACAATTCCAGGAATTACATTGTTCATGTCATGTAAACTATCCCTGGAGTATGACTGAAATTATTTTTTGTTTTGTTTGCCTCCCATTCCTTGTTTACATCCAAATACATTCTCATTCTCACACATTCCCAACCCATGTTTGTTTTTTTTTTAATCAGTTGCTGAATCTGCTGAACCTGAACCACATCTGGAGCTGCTGGAGCCTGTCTCTGCAGCTGTGGAGGAGGCCTCAGTCTCTGCAGCTGTGGAGGAGGCCTCAGTCTCTGCAGCTGTGGAGGAGGCCTCAGTCTCTGCAGCTGTGGAGGAGGCCTCGGTCTCTGCAGCTGTGGAGGAGGCCTCGGTCTCTGCAGCTGTGGAGGAGGCCTCGGTCTCTGCAGCTGTGGAGGAGGCCTCGGTCTCTGCAGCTGTGGAGGAGGCCTCGGTCTCTGCAGCTGTGGAGGAGGCCTCGGTCTCTGCAGCTGTGGAGGAGGCCTCAGTCTCTGCAGCTGTGGAAGAGGCCTCAGTCTCTGCAGCTGTGGAAGAGGCCTCAGTCTCTGCAGCTGTGGAAGAGGCCTCAGTCTCTGCAGCTGTGGAAGAGGCCTCAGTCTCTGCAGCTGTGGAGGAGGCCTCAGTCTCTGCAGCTGTGGAGGAGGCCTCAGTCTCTGCCCCCCTATTAGACACCCTCCAGGAAACTGAAATAGGTAGGAAACTTTTGAGATTTGTGTGGCCAAAATTATTTTCAGTTTTTGAAAACAACAAAATCCTAGTCTCAGTCTCAAAGTCACTCACTGACTATATTTTAATTGTTACCTTTTGCGTACTAGAAAGAGCCTTGTGGTCCCCTCTTGTCACTTTTCTGTCTGAAAAAGCGGATTTAAAGATGTGACTGAGGCAAAAACAAATGCATGTAAACAAGTGAACAAAGCTAGTTAGTAACCAGTTACAGGAATTTTATTAAATAGTTTATTTTTGTGTTTGGTACCGTATCTTTTCTTGCCTTCTTGTTATAATAATGTTTTCCCTTTTACTGTTTAATTTCCACAGAATCTGTTGTTGAACCTGTGGTGGAATCTACTCCTGAGCCTCCTGCTGCAGAAGCCCCGCCCTCTCCTGAAGACTCTCCTGCTGAAAGTGTCCAAGGTACAAAATACATGGATCACTTCATCCAAATCCACACTTCCCAATGTGAAGAATGCTAGAGGATTCACTGGACCTCCAGATACAGCAGGAATACAATTGAATCATGGAATTGTTGTTGCTGAGTCTATTGTTGAGATTCCATTATGAGCTTGGTGCCTATTTAAGAAGTTTACATTCAAACAATACTGAATGGAAGATTATCTTTTTATTTCATTGTTAACTTGTTTGGTTTAGAACATCATTATTTTATAATCAAAGTAGCCAAATTTGTCTTTGTATCATTGGCTTATTTTCTTACGCTCTGTTTCCAGAGCCAGAGTTAGCTTCTCCATTTGTGGAGACCCCCGTCACAGCACCAACATCTCCTGAGGAACCTGCTGCTCAGTCCTCTCAAGGTACTATTCACTTTTGCCACTTTCACCACTTTCCCTGTTGCACAAACTGTAGTTAAAATTATAATTTCATAGGGCTGGGCAATAAAATTATAACAATATATATTGCGATAGACACGTGTTTGATATCAATAGAAAATGGGGTCAATAGAATATTCTATCGTTTAACTTCACTCCGTTAGAAAAAACACAGGAAGTAAAGCCAAGTCATAAGCGGGCGGCATTCTAGGGCAGTGGTTCCCAAAGTGGTGGTCCCGACCCCCCGGGGGGTCGCGGGAACCCCTGGGGGGGTCGCAAGATGATTTCTAAGAAGAAAAAAAATTGAGCAAATTAATAGCCCTTAAATATTTATTTTGCATTTGATTTGATTCAAAAGGACTACTTGTCAAATTGTGTTTGGAGAATATAATATATTTTAATTACATTTGTAATTTTGTCACAGTCATTGACAGCATCAATCAAAATCAAGTTACGCAGCTTACGTCATGCAGCGACAAAGCGCGTCCTACTGCTGTTTGCTAAAACTAAAGGTGTTTGGAGGCGACGGACAAATAATACCTGCTTTAAAATGAAACATGGTTAATATCCACAACAGAAAAAACCCGGAGGGGGAGAAAAGCCACATGTGTCAGGGGTCAGGCTGATGGTGCAAAGAGAGGGAGAGAGGGCAGCGGAGGGAGAGAGGGCAGCGGTATAGCGTGGTAAAGAGGCCCGCACATTAAAGGCGGGTGGCCGCTTTATGCTGTTACTGACAGTAACTTTGGAAAAAGAAGCCGCGGGGATGAACCGTATAAAGTAACAGCAGAAAGCGGCCGCCCGCTTTTAATGTGCGGACCTCTTTACCGCTGACTCCGAAAGCCGGGCCACTTTACCGCGGTCGGAGAACAGTGAGGGCGAGCCGCAAGAAATGCGCTCCACCTCTGCTAAGGAGGGAGCCCACCAAGCCCATCACTGTGTCACTACCTGAGCAAAAA
Source organism: Knipowitschia caucasica (assembly GCA_964034765.1). Lineage (NCBI taxonomy): Eukaryota > Metazoa > Chordata > Actinopteri > Gobiiformes > Gobiidae > Knipowitschia > Knipowitschia caucasica. Next base: position 35,657,632 of record OZ035830.1, on the reverse strand, counting down.
TACGTAAGCCTCCTTTTTTGGGCTGGCGAGTGCAGCTCAGTAGTGGCGTGAGTCTCTATAAAGCGTTACTCCGTATCAAGGAAATATATGCTCATTGACGGGAAGGACTGTTGAGGTGGGGGGTCGCGGGGGAGCAGCGCATTTATGATGGGGGTCGCGGGCTAAAATCTTTGGGAACCCCTGTTCTAGGGGACATAGGCAAAGGCTTCTCGACCATCAACAGCAACAGTATGACCGTACCGCGCGTAACATCCATGGATCTATAGATCGTTTCAGAGCCGTGTCAATGGTTATGCACGTCCTTGTGAGGAATAGCATGTGCGGCGGGGGAGAACTTTTTCCTCGGGAAGCACCTGCGGCTATCAGAGAGCCAAAACAGGAGCTATATCAGGACTACAAGGGCTGCTAACGTGTTAGCCGACACAACAAATGTATTTATTTAGATTTAAAAAAAAACAATAATTATTGATACTGACCGATATGAATCACTTATATTGTGATAGTTTTCAGCCATATCGTCCAGCCCTATAACATCATGATATCATTATGGAGAGATTGTAAAGCATTTTTTTGACTGAAAACATGAATGAAACATGTTTAATGAAGCATGAATGAAATTTGTGTATTATCAAAAAAATGCAGCTGTGAAAGTTTCCTTGTTAAATGAATGCTATTCATTTGACTTTTTATATTTGTTGAATTAGTGGAACCAGTGGTGGAATTGGCTCCTGAATCTCCAGCTGCAGAAGCCCCGCCCCCTCCTGCTGACAGTGCCAAAGGTATTAATGCTGAAAAACAAAAACACTTCTTTTATCAGTTACAAAATTACTTTATTTCAACATGGCAGCCAAGCTGCAAGAAAAATACAAGCTATGATTAAAAACTGGGGAATTCTTTCCATCTCTGCTTTTAGAGCCTATACATTTAGCTTCGGACGAGGCCTGACGTTTAAGGTTAAGCTGATGAGCAGCTATACTGCAGCACAGAGACAAACTCCCTTTTTAAGAAAGCCCGTTCAGCTCTGGAGCGTGCCATCACTGTTCCATTATCAGTTGCTAAATTTTTTCCCACAAATTCAAGGCGCCGTAAGTCTTTCGAGTATTGCTCTTTCGTCAACTGTATCATTACAGTACAGTTGCACAAAGCACGAACCAAAACATGCTTTCCACTCTAACAACATGGACTGTCCCAGAGCCAAAGGAAGAGAAAAACTGACGAGAATATTGCAGAGAGAAACATTCTGGATTGACTCTTTAAAATGCATATTCAAATATCCTGCTTGAATGAGGATAGATTTCTCCCCTTTCCTCTGAAAGCTACAGGTTGAGGTCATTAACATGTTTGACGTTGTTTTGTCAGGAGTCCCAGTTGTTTTTGCTGTTTTTCTCAGTTTGTGTGTGTTATACACAGAGTTGTCTCAGTCAGGAGCATGTCTCCATTCACTTCTTTGTGAAATGCTGCAGCCATCCTAAAATAAAGGATATTTAACTGACCATACCTTGCTGTCATGTCTTGGATGATTCCCTCTCTTTTCACTTTTGGCATAATTTGGTCCTTGAAGCGCACCTACGATACTTTGCTGAAAGCCTGTGTAGCACTCGCCTCACCTACTTGTCAACACTTCTTCATGGTGTGGTGTGCTCCAAGGCTCCATATTGGGCACATGCTATTTTCATTGATTCCACTCAATTAAAGACGGGTTCATCGAGCCTTTCATTATGATGACCTGATGATTAATTTGTGTTTAGCAATCACTGTTTTACTTCAATCTAAATCAGCATTAGACTGCTGGATTGTCTACATCTTTTACTCCAATATTCCTTTAACCTTCATTTCTGTGAATCAGAGTTTGATAGTGGCTGTGATGAGGTATAGTCACCACCCCTGGACACATCTGCTGGAAGTCACCAGTCAATGACCTGAGCCCTGTGGATCTCATCACCGCCACTGAAGCAATATTTGTATTGTATCCACAGAATTAGAAACAGAGGTAATTGACCCTCCACCTTCATCTGAAGAAACACCAACAGCACAGCACACTACAGAACCAACGCTTGTCGCTACAACAGAGACCCCAGCCGAGACCCCAGCCGAGACCCCAGCCGAGACCCCAGCCGAGACTAGTAAAGGTACAAGAGGTGAAGCGCAGGTTTGGGCGGAGGGAGGAGGCCTTAATGACCTTATAATGATCAGTCATCACAGTCAGACCTTAAGCGTCAGTACCTGTGTAGATGTAGTTGTTTTCTGTACACCTGCAAACGTAACAATCCGTGATCTCTGAAAATGTACTTGAAAGTAATAACTTATGGATGCTTTCTATAAGTATTGGTTTAAAACATTTGTGTTTTCAGTTGGAGATATACTGAACATGTAGGTTTGCAGCAATACTACGGGCTATTAAAACTTACAATTTGATCATTTTAAATGACACAAAATGTTTTACCTATTTACCTAAATTTTTTCCGAGCTTTTTTCATAATTGCAAATACACAGTAATGAACAGAGATAGGAGCTATGCACAATACAAAATGACTGAGCGCTGAAGCCTCGGATGCCAAACGAGATGCAAGAGAGCCATTAAAAACCACGTCAAGTCGTTTTTCCTCTTTATTAAAAATTGTTTGTGTTTCCTCTCTCCAGGGGGCTTCAGAGCAGAGCTTATGGACTTTGGACAGTCGGACCCGGAGGACGCAGACTTGTACAGCACCAGGAGCTGAACCAGGACCACAATACTCATGAAGACCGCTTGTTTCAGTTGTTCAATTCCAACTTCTTATTTAAGTCAAAATGATAAAGATTCTGATTTGTTCTCGCTTTTAATTCATGACAATCATAATGTACTTTTCTCCAATTTTTACTATCATGTATTTTTGTACATCTATATTACAAAAATCTTCAAATGTTTATTCCTAACTATATAGACAAGTAGACAAGTCTTGCATTCACCTCAATAAAGCTGGTGTTATTATAGTATCAGGATTCAATTCCTTCAAAAAGATAATATATTTAAGAGTAAAACTGCCAAAAACCTAAATAGTTAAATGAAAACTAAACATTCTTATCAATTTTCTAGCGTTTTCTCACCATCGTCATAAATCCCACATGTCCCACGTTGTATATTTGTACAGTACGAGACCAGAGACATATGTTTGTAGCAGAAGCGCAGTAAAAACAGCTTTGCTAATCTGCATAATTTGCTCGAAACACGGAAAAGTTGGTACTCCCACCAGTTCCTACATTTACAGATGGATTCAAATACTTAGTGTCACTTAACAATGACAGCTTCAGGTTGGCAGCGCTCTGTCAGGTATTTATTGTAATTCAGCCCATTGTTTCTGCGACGCGAGGCTTTCTGTGCATATGTCTGTAATTACTGCGAGATGGACATGCTTGGGGATGTTGATTACCCAAAAAAAAAAAAAGTGTGAAGAAATAAATCTATTTTCACAAGTTTGCTTTGTGTCTTTGTGATACTATTAGTTTTCCATCTACTCCTCTTAACTCGGGTAATTATGTTGACTATAGTTTTATAGTTATTTTCAGCTCAGCAAAAATGTTTCAGGGGCCGACCACACGGCTTGACTGGGATTGGGTTGTTCTTTACGTGTCTGCGTAAGTTTCCTCCGGGTGCTCCGGTTTCCCCTACCACTAAAAATATGTACAATAGGACTTTGCATGCGCCTCCTGTTTGGCGACCCCGCTCCCATCTCTGTGTGGAGTGAGAGGACACGTGCCCAAAAATCATAACAATTGTAAACCGCTTTGTGACTCTGGTCTGTGAAAGGCGGTATATAAATAAAGATTACTTACTTTACGATTGGGTAAACATATCTCTATTACTTCATTTGACGAAGCTGAAGTTGGCTGGATTACAAATGTTTACTCACCGGATACATTTGGGTAATACAGTCAAAAGCAAATGTCAGTGCAGTCAAACGAAGTCAACTGGATTTCAGAGATACTGTGTTTTACAATGAGGCTCCTAGGTTGACTGAAGTTGGCTGAATGACTATGTGAACTTGTCTTTATGATCTCAACGATGGGCCTTAGTTTGGACATGCCTGCTTTAGTAGTATATTAAGTTTTGTTTTCTACAAAGGATAATTGCTGATTCTGTGTTGAAACTAATCCGTGTACCGTTTCAGTCCTTCCAGTGGGGGCTGTGTGTGAAGGTAGAAAGACAGATTTGAGATGAGTCTGTGGCGCTAGCACGGTGTGGTCCTTCTAGTTAAACTTGAATGGAAACAAATTTATTACACCGATAATAGAAAGTCACATACACTCCAGAACCGGTTCCATTTCATTATCTGCATTTGAGAAGATGTTTTTTTGCTCAACAACAATTATACTTTTCTTGTGTTATTTTTTTCAGACCTATTAACTATGTGGAATTCTCCAATTCTATATTTTCAACTTTATTGTCTTACTCTGTCATGTCAAATACTTGTTCAATGTATAATTTCCTCCCTCTAAACTCCCAATGAGAGAGACCCATAGACATATACCAAACACGTGGAATGATTGTGCACGTTGCGAATATGGGAACAAAATGAAGAAACTCCATTTTACAAGAGCATGTCCAGGACTCGGCACATGTTTCTGCTTATTTTTTCAACTTGACAGACAAGTCAATCTTTCGCATATTTTTTATACAACTCCTTTGGGTCCTGGGGACAAACGGATCTCATAAACTGGACGAGGATCACAGCCCGAGAGGCCAAGTTTGTACCACCACTGCACACATGTTTATAACATAAACGTACAGAATGGAGGGAGTTGTGTCACTTAGGTTGTCCACTTCCTGTTACTGAGAGATCATAAAGTACAATTAGGAACATTTTGTGCTGCAGCCTTCATTGGGTGGCTTTTTTTCCCCTCAAAAATAAGTTCCTGCACAATTCTGCTCTTTTGAGGTTGGTTGAGTAAGTTTATGTGCTGTACCCATAATACTTTTAAATAAGTTGTGCATGATTTTTAAGCTTTTTGAGCCCCCTCTATCAGTTAATTAGTCTAAATATTGTGAAGTTGCATCTTTTTTTGTTTGAATTTTCACATAATGTTGACATCCTTCACTTCATCTACTAATTAAAATGTGTTATGACATTGGACAGGATACATCACTGCCAAAAGCCAGAAAATGGGTGTGTGGACTGGGTTGTTACTTTTTCGGTCATGCCATATGCTCATGATGGGAAAACCATTTTGATGTTGTCCTCCCATTACCCTTTATTAATGTTAATAAGTCTGCATGGAACTAAAATTGAGACTCGGAAATTGAGCAGAAAGCCGGACATCTGGGGAGTCGTGCAAAGGTCCAGAAGGTTCGGAAAATTAAGTTTTTTATACTGAGCTAATGTCACATGTTTTTCACGGCAAGCTGTGGAAGTAACAGGAAGCAGGAGTCACAACCTGGAACTGTGAGATTTGTATTTGCTGAACGGTACTTATGCTGACATAGTGTGTAGAGGTAATTCTGTATTTTGATTTTGGCAATAATCTACTTTTGTTGTAAGTATAAGTAAGTAAGTAATGTTTATATATATAGCGCATTATACATACCAAGGTCACCCAAAGCGCTTTACAATGTTCAGAGTTTGTTTCATTCACTCCACGCCAAATACACTCGTGAATAAAAGCCCCTAATCGACACATCCACTAGGCTCTCACTTACATTCATACCTATTGTGCAAGTTTTGAGTGGTAGGGGAAACCGGAGCACCCAGAGGAAACCTACGCGGACACGGGGAGAACTTGCAAACTCAACTCAGAAAAGGCCTGCTCCAACCAGGTTTTGAACCCAGAACGTTTGTTAGGATTTATATTTCTGGCATTCATTAAATTCTGTAAATCTGTTTTTTATTACTGTTCTTGTATTTCATTGTATTTAAGCAATGTGTATTAATTTGGAAACGTTGTTATGTAGGGGCAACAGTAGCTCAGTTGGTAGAGCATTGGCCTTTGAGCCAGAGGGTTGTGGGTTCGAGCCCGAATTTCACCATCGACTCCCACTGTCTGCTGTTGCTGTGTCCTTGGCAAGACACTTATCCTCTGGGAACACCTGATGCCACAGTGGGGCGGCTGCGGCTGTAAAGTGCCAAACTGCCGTTGTGTCCTTAGGCAAGATACTTCACCCCCATTGCCTAGAATGAGTCTGCTGTGTGTGTGAATGGTTGGTGGTGGTCGGAGGGGCCGATGGCACATACTGGTTACCTCGCTTCTGTCAGTGTGCCCCAGGGCAGCTGTGGCTACAGTAGTAGTTTATCACCGCTGTGTATGGAGTGAAAGAATAATGACACGTAAAGTGTCTTTGAGTGTCCAAAAAAGGCGCTATATAAAACATGCATTATTATGATTATTGTTAAAAAATTGCAAGCTCTGACAACATTTGATGACCACTGCCTGTGCGTGTTGAGACCATGAGGCAGTGGGAGTCCTCACACATTCACGGGGGAGGCCTGTGGCTGTGATCGTGTCCTGAGAACTTGTGGAGCTCTAGTGTCTGTTCGGTCGTGTTGTTTTTTTTGGCTCAGCGCAGAGGAAGTGTGGGTTCAAATCCTCAACTTTGACCGCTGCCCTCTCTGGAGCAGATATTTTCCACAGGGGATGCTGGGACGGCACTGGTTTGTGGTGGATATCTTCCCAGGGTCAAGCAAATGAGCACCCCCCTTCACCCTGTCCCATTTATCAGTGAACACGTAAACATCATTATGTAAGTAAATTAAACGTGTTTGGGGACGCTTCAAATAAACAGTGGGTTTAACATGAGTGCAGTTATTTTATGTATATCTAAACACGCTATCTTCCCATACAGCTGCGAGGGGGGAGGAGGGGGGTGGGGTCGAGGGCAATTGTGGCCTGTATGTACAGTATGGTCATATGGGCCTATTGGTCAGAGGGACCAATGGTACAGCAGGATACAGTGTTTCTGGGCAAATAAGTAGAATTTTGAGCTAAACTTCATTTTTAAGAGCCTGTCTAATTTTTAAAAACAAATAATGATAACGGTGATAGTAATAATAATAATCAGCATCATCAAAACGGTGATGATAAATATAATAATGACGGTGATAATAATAATAATAATACATATATATTTCTGTGCCTTTTCTGGGTACTCAAGGTCTCCTCACAAAAGGTCCATGTTTAAAGAAAAAAACAGTTAAAAGCATCCTTTTAAAAACGAGTGGTAGCGGTGAAAAGGCCAGTCTCAATAGATTTGTTTGAGATGTATTTACAATTGAAACTTCAGTGACCCAGCATCTTTTGTACTGAACTCCATTTATTTGATCAAGGACAATGCACACAAAACATTAGTCGTATTCAAAATAAAATACCTCAGAATTTATGTGAAAAATGTCATCAAAATATGTATTCTTTGCAAGGCTCTCGGCAACACTGTTTTGATCCGATATGATGCAAACAAATCAGGTTAGCAGGTTAAAAACATTTTCATTGACAGAAAATGACACATAAATCTATGTTGCTGTCTCTGTGAAGCTGAGTGAGTGATGCAAATACCCAGAAAAGACTTTGAGCAAAGGTTTAATGCCCTCTCCTCCAGTCCACTTCTTATCACAAATGTGTTTGGTGTTTGTATAACCATAACTCGCTCAGACTTACACTCCCACAATCGCCCCAGGCAGCCCCCGCCCCTTCCCTTTCACCACAGCAGACGGCCTACCAAGAGAAACAATACCGACACTGAATCATTTCATTATAAGCCGCAGTAAAATAAGGAGGAAAGTTACTCAATCACATTTTTGCTTTTAATCAACTATTTGGATTAGGAGATGTCAGCTTTCACATTTCAAACATTCCAAAATATGTTTAAACAATACACAATGCGTTTCTGTTTTCATCCAAGACAAAGATATTTATATAAGATTTTTTTTCAAAGAGCAATAGAAAAGGCTTCAGACTGTGAAATTCTAATATCTTGACTTGCAGGCCCAAATCAGAACACAAATATTAGTGTAAGCACATAAAATCAATTACTAAGCTGTCAAATTGTATTAAAGTGAGTGTCAGTTACTTTTAAAACGGTAATGAGGGAGGAAGACCTAAAGACAAGCACTGGTTAGACCCGCCCATTCTCACCTCTGCAGCTTCCTGATAGGTCAAACTGAATTCAAATGCTTGAGGCCCCTGGTCATTGGTTTAGCTATTCTCCTCCAGAAAACATCACTGGTCGAAGTTATGCCAAGGGGAGCGACTATTTTAAATGCAATATAGTTGAAAAATACTTAATGTACTTAGTAGTATGGTGTCCTGTAGTTAGAAATATACATAAAATACAATTTAAGTTTCTGACACCACCTTGAAGGGAAGCTACTATTCTTGTCTAAGCTGAGGCCTGCAGGATAAAAGTGGCTAAAGTTGTTATGTGGGTAAAAAGAAATGAGCCCAAAAACCCAGAACTGCTAAATAACGAATTTAATAAAAAGCAATACAAATCAAAATACAGCTAAAACACAGGGAATGAGGCCAAGAACTGAAACCCACGTGGAGTGACAACGGCAGAACAGGGGTTGAAGGAACACGCAGGGTTTAAATACAAGACTAACGAGACACAGGTGATACAGGGCAGGTAATCAGGAAACAGGAAGTACTGCTAAAGAAGATACAGGGGTAAACAAATTACAAAATAAAACAGGAAATACATCTAAACCATGAGAAGAGTGACCTTTGAGATGACAATGTTCAGTGTTATCCAGCCAACTTCAGCTCTGCCAGTATGTTGTACCTCATGTAAAAAAATATATTGACGTTGACTTTTTTGTATGTATAATATGGACATTTGGTCTTCATTGTGTCATGAAATTCCAAAAATATGGCCATAATGGAGCTAGTGAAATAGATTAACCTAAATCACTTTTGTCAAATGTGAATGAACATGGACTTACAATATCAAACTATTTTAAAGTCCAGCACAGACAAAATCCAGTTAAACTGTTATTAAAAAAAATGGTCGTTATCCCCTTGATAGGTCTGGCTAAAGCTAAAGCTAAAGTGGCGCTCTTACTATGCACAAACAAATGCATTGATTCCTATTTCTCCAAATATTTGGTTTGCCAAGTGTGCTGCAGAAATCCCAGGCATTCTATTGTATGTGATCATTTCATTTGATCCCTCCTTTTCAAAGCACTGCCTGATTTTGTGAAAGTTCCACATAGTTACCTTCAAATTCATTACCAACTAAAGAATGTCAGCCATCGAAAGTCTTGGCAGAGCAAAAGAGAAATAACTTAAGTTCACATGAATCAAAACAATTGTGCAATTTTCTGAGCTGAAACCCGGTAATTCCTGCCAGAAAATAATTCAGTGGGAATGACAAATATCTTTTCTCACCATGTGGTCAGAGTGGACATTGTTATTGGAGTTTTGGTTTCCATGTGGGAAGCCAGAAGTCTTTTTTTAAAACCTCACGAATGCCGGTCGACTCCATAAATATCCAATTTGAGTTGTCATGACTAAGAACCATGACAGAGGCAACAACTGCACATACTCTACATGCCACCGTGGAGAACATTGTATTATTTCCGCTTTGGATCCGTTTTTTGTGTGTGTGACGTTCCAAGTTTTTCATATCCTGCTGGAGACAGTAACTCACCTTCTCATTTGCAGCCTTCAAAATATGTGTGGAGTCCATTCATCATCCAGGCGGTTTTCACAGCTATTAGAGAAATGGCACAGAGATGACACGGAGGCTGAACATACATGTAAACAACGTGAGGCGGAGCGCTCCTCTTTCTGAATAAGATTAAAGAGGCTGCAGATGGGTTTGACAATAAGAATCTGTGCTACCATAAATCAAGAAAGTCAAATTAAATGCAAACATAAAGTGCAATGTAAGACATGTGTGCGTGACTTTGCACTTCTACTTGAGACAAAATTACTGTTACTAAAGCGATCCCTTGTTTATCGTTGGGATTAAGTTCCAAAACAATTAAGTTGAATATGCGAGGAAGCAGCAGTATGTTTGAAGACTGTAGAACCCCTCACCACACTTTTCTAATGACCTGTACTCAAACCTGTTTATTGTAGGGCTGAGTGCTGCTGCAGCTGTCAAAAGCTGTGCGTGCACTGTGAAGTACAGCTGCAGAGGACACTGCGCTGGGGGGCAGGACTGAGGACTATAGGGGAAGACCGCAGTAGTCCTCTGAACGGATCCCTGCAGGAAAACGAACCACAAAAGCATTCTTCTGACTTTGTTCAAAGGTAAATGTCATGTTATACACACAGCGCCTGAAAAGATGCAAAAAAATAAATAAAAATGCTAAACAGAAAGGCAGCGAAAGGTGAACCACATTGGGACCACTGTATATCTTATCAGAAGTTATTTAAGTAAGTAACTAAGTAAGTAATCTTTATCTATATAGCGCCTTTCACATACCAGAGTACCAGAGCGGTTTACTCGTTATTTTTTTAGGGGGGGGGGCATTTTGTTTGTCACTCGCTCGCATGCCAGACCTAGTGTACATACAGTATATTTAGTGGTGGGGGAAACCGGAGCACCCGGAGGAAACCTACAAAGAAACCTACACCACTGTGTTGTGAAATAATTTAGTAATTGAATCTTCTAATCTAAAATCTTCTCAATTTTATAATCTTCTCAAATCTTTTACAACTTCCATAATATTCAATTTTTAAAACCATTGTAAGTCCATTATCTAAGACACTCCAGCTTCCATTCTGGCTCAAATAGCACAAGTAAAGATTTAATTTCAGCATCACTTCCAGAGCTACCTTTTCAGACACGCTCTGGGTCTGCTCTTTCATTTAAATGGGAAATCACATTGACTCATTTCTCGAGTGACATGTTCAAACCTGGGAGATGAGGGCTCCATTTTAGAGCTAACATAGAGTATAGATAAGCCAACCTTATTAGCAGTTCTTAAGCAGAGAGCGAAAAGAACCACAGCCAGCAACATTTCTATCCAAATTAAGAAGCCATGAAAAGAACCTTTATCCGCCAAAAAGGGTGAGACACTCTTACTTAGAAACTTAAAGAATTGTAAAGTCCCGTATGAATATTCCAGTCTCTTCTCTTCATGTTATAATCAAAGGTGAACTACGTAAAAAATGTATTTTACCACATTTTTCTGTAACATTAGACTCAGATGTAACTTCCCCTTTTAGGTTCGATCAGAATAACATTAGTAACAAACTGCCGGTGTTGTGTCAAGTTGTATATTTCCACACAATATTTAGCATTAATAAATTCACACAAAATCCCCCACAGCATAACAACTTTTAGCAGAGTTGAAGCTCAGACACGCTCTCTTTTTGAGCCAGCTGCATTGATCAAAGCTGCTGTGATGTAATGGCGCTCACACAGCCCTCATTAACTTGGACCAGAGGCGCTTAATGAAAAACCACTCAAGGGAATCCGTGCTTTTCTCTCCGTTCTTCGTCCTCTCTTCTTCATCTCGCCTGCTCACTCCCCACAGCCTCCTACAGCACAAACTCTCCTCCTGATTCATGTGTGCCTCCCCCGGCCCTCGGACCACTGCTGGGGCTGGCGGTTTGACTTCCGTTGAGACTATTGTAAATATTTCCCATGCCTTATCTTGACCGAGAAGGAGGAGAAATGTCAGACAGCGGCCTTGATGTGATGCTAATTAACGGACACATTTTGAAGGGTCATTTTGGTCTCAGACGGGACAGAGAAGGGGCCGCTGTATTACAGGGGGTCTCATCATTAGGAAAAGGCTCTGATCCCTGTTCTATGTTCTTCTACAGATAGACGGGAACTGGGAAGTAGCATGTTTGGAGAAATGGAAAGGCTAATAACACTATACTTAGACATATGCTGCTCTATCGACTCAGAAAAGGCTGTTCACCTTTAGCCACAAACATTCACATGTAGAAAAGTCTCTTCCTCAAATAACCCCTGGTCTTATCAAACTCCGCATATTCGATTTATTTGAGAAAAGATATTCATATTTCTTATAATACTAATAATACTGATACTAATACTACTAATAATACTACTAATACTAATGCATTGTTTTTTATATGGGAGGGAGCATTGAGCCTGAAGATTGTGGGTTTGAGCCATCACAATTATTCCTATTCTCCACCACGTCCCACTGATGTCTACTGTTGTCTTGTCCTTGGGCAAGACACTTTACCCCCACTTTGCCAGACGCCCCCGATGAAATATCAAGGCTATGCTGTCACGGACAGAGAAGCCATCCTCCTGTGGACTCACCACCTGCAGGAGGACCAGTGAGGGGCTGGTGCTCTGTGTGTCGGGGGCTAGTTGCCATCCCCAGAACCAGAAATGGATAAAGGGGAAGAAAATGTATTGGTTTCATACAGAATAGGCTAAAACAAGATAATATCCAAGATAATACAAAACAAAATACATTAATTTATATATTTTGGCGTCAAAAGGCTCCATAGCACTGAAGTTATGGGACAAAAGTGTTCTTTTTGTGGTCCTGGTCATACATCTTGTCAAGACTTGATTTTGTCAGATCTCAGAAGCGTATATTCAGGGCCTTCATAGATGGATGCGAGACTGTTTTATCATCAGGTGTGACAGTGGGGCGGCTGTGGCTCTGGACGAGAAAATGTTGCATTGGCTCTTCTCTCAGTCGACTTTGTTTCTACTTCAAAACCAAACTCTTGTCTGTAAATGCACCACAGGATTTCTTAATTGCAGCATCACTTTAGCTTCTTCTGGGTCCAAATTGTAAATTATTGCATTTGTAGGCTTTTCACTTTGTAAACAACTAATTCATCATCACAAAATAATAGTAGCCTCATTAAATGTTGAGCCAAAGTCTTATTGAAGACGTGTTATTGCCCCTCGCCATGAAGAAGGTTGTGTTGAGGTTATACAGCTCCACTTTCCTCATTGTCTGGAACTATTTTCTTTCACTGATGTTTTTCATTTCATTCCTGTCATCAATAAGTGTGGTAATTGGCTCCGGTTCTACTCTGACGTTTCCTCTTTTATCCAGACTACTTTCATTACATGCTTCTTATGTCCAGTGAATCGATTTTCTTAACATTCCTATGAAATTATATAACTTTAAAACTGAGGTAACTTTGAAAATATTATTTGTCTGACTGTTCGGATCTCTGAACAGTCAAAACAGTTTTCTATCACTTGTACTAATTTTTGTCCTTATGTCACAGCTTTAGATCAACTTCTTCAGACAGAAAAGTGAAAAGGAGAGGACCGCCCTCACTCAGCCAATCAGCTCTCAGTCTTCTCACAATATTTTTGATAATGATAACAATAATAACAACAGCAATAATAACAATAATAATAATAATGATAATAATAATAATAATAATAATATTACTATTAATATTAATATCAATAATAATATTTTTTTTCTCTATTATTTTATTTTAATTGTAATTTCTTTAACGTCTTTGAGTTATGTTTGGTGATGACCCAGGACACTTTAACATTCTACAACATGAATGGAAATTAACCAACATTCATGGACATTTGTCTCTGCCTATGGACCAACTTATATGTGTGTGTTTTGTGTTTTAACTGTTGATTCTCTGATCTGTGTTGGTGATTTCAATGGTTTTGTTAAGTCCTCTGAGATGACTGCTGTTGTGATTTAGGGCTATACAAGAATAAGTTGTTGTTGTTTGGGCGTGTACTTTTGTGTTTTGTTTTATGTGGCGTTCTTTTTGTGTTCTTGTTTATTATTTATGTTGTTGTGTTTATGAAGAAGAAGGAGAAGAAGAAGGTCCTTTATTCGTCCCACAATGGGAAAATTTCAGTTTGATGCACACACATACACACATACATATACACATACACATACACATACACACACACATACACATACACATACACATACACACATACACATACATATATACATATACACATACACATACACATACACATACACACATACACATACATATATACATATACACATACACATACACATACACATATACATATACACATACACATACACATACACACATACACATACATATATACATATACACATACACATACACACATACATATATACATATACACATACACATACACATACACATACACACATACACATACATATATACATATACACATACACATACACATACACATACATGTATATACATATACACATACACATACACATACACATACACATACACATACACATATACATAAACAGTACATATACATATACATATACATCAATCAATCAATCAATCAACGTTTATTTATAGAGCGCCTTTCCTACACAAGGCAACGCAAAGCGCCTCACAACCCATATAACATCATGCATAAATCATCAAACATTAGAATTTAAGTAAACATAAAAAGACAGATTAAGAGCACAAGATATATAAAATCACACAAGTAGTTAAAAACCGTAAAAAATTAAAATCACACAAGGGATTACAATCATAAATAATCATAAATAATCTTAGCGCATTAAAAAGATTAAAGATAAAAACAAATGTAAAATCATTCACTTGTATGCACAGCTAAAAAGAACTGTTTTCAGTTCAGTTTTAAAAACTGCTAGAGTAGACGCCTGTCTCACACTCTCGGGAAGACGGTTCCAGACTCTAGCTGCATGAATCTGAAACGCAGCCTCCCCATGTCTAGTTCCGACTCTTGGCACTAACAGAAGTCCAGTCCCTGTGCTCCTCAGAGCCCGAGTTGGTTCATATGGCACCAACATGTCGCGGATGTACCCTGGTGCGAGGCCATGGAGAGACTTGTACACAAGTAAAGCTACTTTAAAATCTATTCTCTGAGCCACAGGAAGCCAGTGCAGAGACCTGAGGACCGGACTAATGTGGTCGTACTTCCTGGTTCTAGTCAGGACTCGAGCTGCAGCATTTTGGATGTACTGCAGCTGTTTTACATATACACATCAAGGCAAGCAGCGGACATCACTTCCACGCTCCTTATAGACAAAGTGGGTTAAGTGTTTTGCCCAAGGACACAACGGCAGCAGACATCAGTGGGAGTCGGTGGAGAAAGTCTAGTGATGGGTTTGTCTGTTATGTTGTCTTAGAAAAAAATAAAACAATAATAATACATCAAATATATGTGGCGTGTTTTGTAATGAGATGAAGTCAGATGTTGTGGTCAGATTTGTTCGCATCATTTTACTGAATTCCATCTGGTCAGGACAAACAATCATGAACAAAAGTTAGGTACCCAAGCTTTAATATAGTATGTGTGTAATGTGAAACCAATTGTAGTATCAAACATGTTTCTACTCCCTTCTGGCTGCCCCATACGCACACACACACGCCCACACACACACACACGCACACACACACACTGTCCAGTCCGGCCCTCTGTCATAATGGAGGTGTGACGTGTGCATGGCCTCCCTGTTGTGCAATCTCACAGACACACACACACACACACACACACACACACACACACACACACACGCACACTCTAGGGAGCTATAAGACCCCAAAACTCATCTGGTTTCTCATAGTCTCCAGGATTTTACGCTCATAATACCCTCCCCACACAAACAGACGGAGGGAGGCATCGCGTGGTCTGCTCTGGGATTCTCAACTACTTTTAGATTTTAGAGCAGAGAAATTGTAAAGATATGGACGAGAGCTAAAAGGACTGAGTCTGTCAGCAAACTCAAGGTAAGACTCTTGGTAAACTTTTGAAGTGTTTTGTATTGTTTAAATTGGACAAGATGGGGAACGTCCCAACAAGTTCACTTTTTTTTGACATTCCTCGAGGATCACGCTTTGAAATTTGCTTTATAATATTCAAATTCAATATGTGTGTGTGTGCCTTCCATGGTAGAACACTTTTATACTCTTATGCATTTATCCTTGCATACTTTTGTATACACTGATACACACATATCAGGCATAAGTAAACTTTATTTTTGACAGGAAGTGTGCAAACATGTTAAAGGTTAAGGTTAAAGGTATATTATGTACAAAATCAAATAATTAAAAGTTGAAATCAAAATGAAACGTGATGTATAGATAGTCTTGGACAAGTATAAAATGGTATAAAAACTGACCTCAATATGTTGTCTACATCTTCTTAAAAAACATGCTATATTATGCACACTTACACTAAACCAAACTAAACTAATAAATGTATACAATTGTTAGTGTGCATTATTCAAAAACACAGTTTCAGAGTGCCTCCTTCTCTATTTCCTCACTGTACCAATAAATGTATACTAGATGATGCTTTGGGAGCTGATTGGCTGAGCGACGCTGGTCCACTCTTTTTCACTTATCTGTCTGAAAAAGCTGATCGAACGATGAAACAGAGGCCAAAAATGAATGACGACCAAACCAGAGAGGAACTAGTTAAATGCATTTCATTAAATAGTAAACTGTTTACAATTATATTTGTATCTATACACCAGGCATTCTTCACCATCCAATGTGTTGGATACTGTCCATTGTTCTGAACAAATCAATTATATTTATCTGACAGTTATCTGATCTGTTAATGGCGAATCGATAACTTTGTAAAGTCCTCCGAGACGACTGTTGTTGTGATTTAGGGGTAAACAAACATTGATTTGAATTATAGCCTATGATGAAAGGCAGTGGTTTGGAACTGCTGCTTATGAGAGTTTAAACCAGGCTCATGTTACTCAATTGTCTGGGATTGACTTGCACATTATTAGTATGCATATGCAGTAATTATAAGATAAGATACACTTCATTGATCTCACAATGGATACATTCACAAAATTATGCCAAAAAGTGACAGTCATCATTACTGTTTCCATATTTTGCTTGATTTTATGTCAGGGTTAAAATTCCAAGTTGTTATCGTTGTAGTAGCTGTGGCACTTATGGAAGTAGTAGGAGGTTAAGTTTCTATATGTTCTTTAAAAGGTCTTCTATAGGGCTCTGACTCCGCTTTAATATGAGATTAAAAGTACCAGAGAAACTTTCCAAGTGAAATAAATCACATATCTAATCACAACAA
The DNA here is from genome assembly GCA_964034765.1 of Knipowitschia caucasica. Taxonomy (NCBI): domain Eukaryota; kingdom Metazoa; phylum Chordata; class Actinopteri; order Gobiiformes; family Gobiidae; genus Knipowitschia; species Knipowitschia caucasica. The sequence goes on along the minus strand of OZ035830.1, from coordinate 35,640,678 downwards.
GGCTACAAATAATCTTCTTTCTATCTACCCACGAAACAGGTTTAGCTGCTATGTACATTTAATTGCATTAGAGAGACATGATGTAGAGCATGAACAGAATGAATGTTGTCACTTGACACATTGTACGGCTGATGTAAAGAGACTTGTTGAATTCATGGAGATGGATCGTCGCATGCTGCAAACGTGGGAGTGCGTGCGCCGTCAACATCTGTCCGAGTACGACCTAACTCGCCATGCTGTAATGTATTTTTCCTGAGATCCGTTATCGCCTGTGACAGCTGACAAAACCATGAGGCAAAACATTTAAAGTGGCTGGTGTAAAAGTCTCCTTAAAAGGTAAACTAATGTCAAATGCTTCTGTTTTATTCCCTAGGCCTGAACCCGGATCGCGTGGACCAATTTGACATCAACTGCCGTCATGGAAAACCAAAACAGCTTCTTTAACTCTACAGTTCTACCAAATACCTCTGCGACTCCCCCTGCTCCCAATTGTGAAGACTGGAGCCATATTGACATGTCCACACTCATCCCCACCATTTACAGCATTATCACTATTTTCGGCACCGTCGGCAACGTGTTAGCCATTAGCGTGTTGGCGCATTCCAGTACGTCAAAGAGCGTGGCCAATACTTTCATGGTAAACCTGTGCATAGCCGATCTGCTTTTCCTGCTAGCCCTGCCGCTATGGGCCGTCTCCTACTCCCAACATTACAACTGGACCTTCGGGCGTGTGACTTGCAAAATCAGCAGCGCTCTCCTCAATTTCAACCTCTACGCGTCAATTTTCTTCATAATGTGCATGAGTATAGACAGGTATCTCGCCATCGTGCACCCTCTGAGGTCCCTGAGCGCCCGCGAGCCAAAGATTGCAATACTCTCCTGCATTTTCATATGGATATTGGCTTGCCTCTGCTCCGCTCCGTACTTGGCTTTGCGCGACATCCACGCCTTCCCGGAGGACGGCATCGAAGTCTGCGGGATCAAGTACCCAAACGATGACTGGTTCTTCGCCTTGGCCTGGATGAAGTTAATAGTAGGGTTCGTCGTCCCTTTGATTGTTATCTGCTGCTGCTACTACGTCATCGGCAGACATTTGCTCACAGACACAGGCCTGGTCAGAATGCAAAGCGCGTCGCATGCCGTGAAAAAATGCACGGAATCCAAAGAGCAAAACGGCAGATTTGAACGACCACCGACCCCTAGCCCTCACCCCAGGTCAGGGAAAAGCAAGCTGCAGGAGGGGAGAGGGATACAAAGAGTCTTATGGACGGTAGCGGCAGTAGTGATTGCGTTTTTCCTTTGTTGGTTCCCCTTTCATTGCGTGACCATGTTGGATATCGGAAAATCCTACGGGTGGTTGGAGGGGTGTTGGGTGGATTGGACCATTCGGAATCTGACGCCGATCACTCTCTGTTTGGGGTTCTCCAATTCGGCGATCAATCCGTTGCTCTACTGTTTCATCGGACATCATTTCAGAGGAAGGCTGGGCGGGATTTGCAAGGGCCTGTGTGCGTGTGTGAAAGCCAGAGGAGAGGAGCATTCCAACCAGAAGAGAGGCTCCTTCAGCACCAGGTTGAGTTCGTTTTCCAGGAAACTCAGCGATCTCAAAGACCTGGCCATCGCCGAGAGCTCTCATCCGGCTTGAAGAGGAAATAACTCAAACCGATTTGCTTCCATGACATGTAAACTAGACAAAAATGTGAAGCTTTTTTGACAATGTACGAATAAATTGTTTGAACATGTTGTATTGATGAGTTGCAATAATGTAAATATGAATATAACGTTTTATTACCTTTGATAAAGCTGTATTGTTGTGTTGCAGTTTGCTTATACCAGCGTTTTTCAACCTGTGGGCCGTGGCATGTTAGTGTGCCTTGAGATATTGTTTGATGTGCCCTTTTGGAAATTATCCAATATCACCTCATAGGTCAAAATAATGTGAAAAGAAAATATTGTGAGATGATTAGAAATACTTGTTTTGCTTAATTACTTAAGCTCATACTGTATGTGTTTATAAGTTTTGTTCAAAATCTTAAGTCAAGTTAAGATGTGATAATAAAAAAAGACTTGAAAAACTATTTGTCATGTTTGTCCCATCATGAGGCTGGTGTTAAATGGGGTCTTCGGTTCACTTAAGAGCTCACTTAAGGACACAGACCAACACAATCTGTGTAAATACAAAATGCTGATTTTTTTCCTCCAAGCTCAAACATTTTCTGTTGGGGGTTCGACATGTTCTACTTTACTGACACAAGAAAGTAATGTATCTTAGTTAATTTGGGATTACTTTAGAAATGATTTTATTTTATGTTTTATTAACACTAGCACTCCCAGAGATACAAGAACACCTATTTTAACTAGTCCCGTTCAAACCAGAAGAATAATGAGTAATACGTTTTTCAACTAACTTAGGTTTTTAGCTTTTTAAAAAAAACAGCTAATTTCTGACTGCAAACAGTATATTGCTCTGGTAACTAGCACTTGATATTCTCTTAGTTAAAGCATGAACCACTCACATTTGAAAATGAATAATTATATGACAAAAATGTATCATACAGATACAGAAAAAGTCACAAAGTTATGAAGACCACGTGAGTATTTAAACCTCCAAAACTAAAAGCTGTCAATATGACTGCTCTGGGAGTTTCAGTGTCAAACATTTTATATGTGGTTAACACTGAGTTGTTAAACGGCTAAAATGACTGCATGTGGTCTGATGACAACAGAAGTCAAGTCTATGTTTTTTTTCCATTTCAAATCTGGCTGAGATTGTATTGTATTGTATTGTATGTACTTTATTTGAACAGGGACAGTGTACAGTTAAGCATTAACACAAAAGGAGAGATGCATGTACCAGGTTATAGCAGAGATGCTAATTTCCACCTGTAGTCCCTGGGCAGGCTGGTGTTATATTCAATTGACCAATAGATTGACCAATAAATCTAATAAGTATGTTGTTGGTACTGTAACCGTGACAGATTTCATGTATTTTCAAAGTATTAACTTAAAATTAAATCTAATCACAGTGATATATTTATGACTGAGCTATAATCACTGCAAACTAAACTACTATGTGTTTATTAAACACTAGATGCTAAATGTTGTTATTTTTGAATTATGCTGTCCTTACGGTGGAGTTTCAGCAATAAAAACCCTTTTCAGACCCTCCCACTCAAAAGTGCATAGTGTTTGTATGTGACATTGTCAAAGTAGTAAAATCTGACAAAATCACCAGCACCACCATCTTATGTATTTTCCAAATATCCTCATTAATAAAAAAAGATAAATCAAAAAGCCTATTTGGATTGCACATGTGTTTTAATCCATGCATAGTCCACCACCAGAAAATAATGATAAATGGGGATGAATGGGGTTTAAATGGGGATGCTCAAGAGAAAATCAAAGCGATCTGAAAGTAGATTCCACCAGAGATGAAGTTTCAAGTCTGTACAATGTTTATCAGACAAGTGCATGTTAATTGGAGAAAATGGCCTGTTATTACTGGAGGTTATCTGTGGGACTGCCCTGGTGACCTGACTTCACCCTGTTATGGTTAATGCGTCTGCGCCTGTTCAAATTGTTCACATTTCTGGAGAAAGGGAATCCATCCGTCGTCAGTACATTCCTCTGCCCAGCTGTACCTCTCCCCAGCTGGGACATGACCAGTCTCACTGAGATTCAGATTCAGATTCAGTTTTATTTGCCATTTGCAGTAAAAAACCCCACATTGGAATACATTAGCAAAAAGTCTCCAGTGTGCACAGACAAATACAGACATAAAACAACATTAAAAGACAAAGAATAAAACAGTAAATAAATGTCACTGTGAAATCGATCGACTAAAACAGTTTCAAAACAAGTGCAAATCATTAAAGTGCTCTGTTCACACTGATAACAGCTTGTGGAGAAAAACTGTTAGAGTAACGAGATGTCCTGCATCTCAGAGAGCGATATCTTCTGCCAGAGGGAAGAAGCTGGAACATGGCTTTCCCAGGGTGGCCAGAAGAGTCATTAACAATCCTAAGAGCTTGGTTTAAAAGTCTGGATTTAAAAAGAACCTCCAGAACAGGAAGCTCACAGCCCACGGTCCTCTTTGCAGAGCGGAGCACCTTGTTTAAAGCTCTCTTTTCTTTATCTTTGATGTTTCCAAACCACACAGACACAGAACCAACAAGTAAACTCTCAATGGTGCAGCCATAAAAGTTAAGCAGAATCTTAGAGTTAGTGGTAAATTCTCTAAGTTTACGCAGAAAGTAGAGACGCTGACGAGCTTTCTTAACGACCCGGTCAGTGTTTTTAACCCATTTCAGGTCATTAGACAGAGTTAGACCCAGAAACTTGCACTCCTCTACAATCTGCACCTGGGAGTTGTCGATTACGACAGGCAAATGAGAACTATTGCGACTGAAGTCATAGACCAGTTCACATGTTTTCGATGCGTTCAACTGGAGGTTGTTAGTTTTACTCCACTGAACCACATTTTGTATCTCTGCTCTATAAGAGGATTCATCATTGTCACTGATGAGACCGATGATGGTGGTGTCATCAGCATATTTGATGATCAAGTTTGAGTCAGAGGAGGACACACAATCGTGAGTGTACAAAGTAAAAAGCAAAGGACTCAAAATACATCCCTGAGGAGATCCAGTGCTCACAGAAACAACATCAGAAAAACAGTCATTGATTTTCACTCTCTGAGATCTGTCAGTTAAAAAGCTAACAATCCATTTTAGGGCAACACTTAAACCGAGAGACATGAGCTTTTCAATCAGTTTACCTGGGACAAGGCAGTCCCAGGTAACAATGCAGAGACATACTTTGCAAAGAGAAAGAAAAAAAAACATCTGGAACTATACAGCACCTTTCCCAAAAGTCCGTGGGCCTCAATGACATCAGCCAATCAGAGAAACATTTAGTGTTATTCTCAACACAAGCAGAGAGGGACAACATGATGCGGTGCATGAGTGTGAGTGTGATGAAGAAAGAAAGAAAGTAAAAGTGTTCAATATTCATGATTCAAGATCCTTTGTTATTGTCACTATCACAAGAAATAACTAAATTACAAGTAACACAATAATAAATACTGTTTATGGATACATCAAAAATACTTTTACATTGTGAAACTCTGTAACAATGTGCTTTAAATGTGTATTATCTTCGACCAATGATTGTTATCTCAAATAGTGTGAAATACTATGTTTCTGGGTAACTATTATTTGACTATTCATGTTGTTTGGATAAATTGCCCAAATCAAACATAATAAATACTGTTGCTGTGACCCTTCACTGTCCTGTCACTTTGACTTCAGACAATCCCCTCCTCCTCCACTAGATGGTGCTGTGGCTCCACAGATACAGAGGGGGCAGTGTTGACGCGACAGCGGGCGCACACGGCGCACACACGGATCATCCTGTTCTCTCTGTTCTCACAGTCAAACACATTCTCATTAAATTCATGGTTTCATTTGCTAAATGCAGGTACCCAACAATTACAGCCATCAACGTGAAGAGCCAGGATTAAAGGAAACAGTCTGAGAAGAAACCATCTGCTCATACAGTTAGTATTTTTGTTCACTTAAATGGGATTCTACCATTGACTTGAGGATTATTACTATAATTTTTCCATATTGAGTAATGAGAGCATGTATATGTCCTTATGGTGGAGTTTCAGCAATAAATGTGAATGGTTAATGGAGTAATGAGCAGCTACTGCTCTAAACAAACCAGGATTTTTATGAGACTAATTTTTAACTGTAATTGCATTGAACTTTATCTGAGCACCGGGAGAAACCCCACACATTTGTTTATATTCAAGAACTTTCATTTGAAAATGTGCAAGTTAAAAAAACAATATATGTATATGTGTGTGTGTAGATCAGTGATATTCAGTGGACATGATAAAAAAAGCCTTAAAAAAACAATTGTTTTTTTTAAGGGTGGTGGAGTAGAAAAGGGGCGACCGTAGCTCAGTTGGTAGAGCATTGGCCTTAAGCCCAGAAGGTCGTGGGTTCATTTCCCACCTCTGCACCTTCTCCACCGACTCCCACTGATGACTGCTGTCGTTGTGTCCTTGGGCAAGACACTTGACCCCACTTTGCCCAAGGCCCCCGCTGAGAGATCAGGGCTATGCTCACACTTAGAGCAGCCGTCCTCCTGTGGACTCACCACCTGCAGAGGGTCAGTGAGGGGCTGGTGCTATGAGACTTGGGTGGCATCTCTGATTGCCACCCCCCTGACCCAGAAATGGATTAAAGGGTAGAAAATGGATGGATGGATGGATGGAGTAGAAAAAACAAATTCTATCTATTTGTGATTAAGAATAATATTCCTCAGAATAATATATCATAGCGTTTCATGTTCTCTGTCACTTTTGATAAAAATGTATGTTCTTCATCAATAACTGAATGTATCCAAAACGAGCCCACCTGTGTTTTTGCAAAGCAGGTGCCAGACCAGAAACTCAGTCAGATGTAATAAATGAAAAAAGTTTTATTCAGCTTCATGCCTCTCAACTAAACTTTATTTCTTTTTCACTCGACCGTTTTTGACAGCAGCATTTTGAGCGCGGTGTGATGCCGACATTAAAACGTTGAGTCTCTCCTGACAGACGAGCGGCCTGCACCAGACGCTGCACCATCCGCTTTCACACAACTGCTCAACATTGGAATCGGCACATCTCTAATGTGACACCGCGACTGGGCGACTGACGGCAGGCTGTGGAGGCGCTTGTTGTGGCTGCAGAGCTCTGTCATTAGCCGGATCCCACTAAGCAGGTGCGAAGACTTTAGAGATGTTTTTCTCACACGCTTTTCTGACACAGGCAGAAGGACATGTGGTTTTGATGAGCCCAGTAGTCTGTGTCTGTGTGGTGAGGAGCCATGCATGACCCGCACAACTATCATTTTTGTATCAATGTGAGACTTCAGAGTGTGCATGAGGTCCGGTCTTAACTCATTGAATGCCAGCCTATTTCAGAAAAGGTACTCCCACAGTGCCAGCCATTTATGATGATTTTTACTGATTTTTCAAGACCCACAGAATATTGTGTACTATGACTATCTGAAATCCGACACCGACTGTCTACTTTCCTCAGCAAAAAGAATTTTGTTTATAGCTTTTTTCGTTCCCCTGTAATCCTCCGTTGAGTAGAGGGAAGTTTTACTGAAATCACCAGAAATCACCAGAAAGTTGAGAAAAAAGAGGCACAACATGTGCACCTACATGTTTTCAAACCATTCAGAGAGCAATGCTGCCACCTGCTGGCTCGATAAAATATGGTCTCAAGTCATCCCCATACATATTAGATACAATAGACATCTGGGAACGTGAAAATAGCGAAAAAGGCATTTGACGTATTTGTGCGTCAATGGGACACAATGAGTGGTTAAAAGCATTGCATACAATTTAAAACGTACAGTTTGAATTATTTTTGTGCCTTACTTTTTCGACTATAAGGTTCACCTGTATATAAGCCGCATCACCTAAATGTTAAAGTAGCAATATGTAAGATTGTCATGTCAAGTCATCAATAAATGGCCCTAATGTGTCAAAAGGCATTAATAAACCATGCTCTTTTTGAATACTTCTTTAACTGATAACAGTAGTTTAGCCGAGATACAGTATTTTAATTTCAAAATTGGTTTTACAGCCCCTGAATTAAAAGTTATTGTTTTCATTTCCATGTCCCGCCCTCCACCGTTTTACCAATCAGAAAGTCTGTGCTCCGGGTTGCCAGAACTCACCACGTCGAGCTAATCTCACTGGTAAAGAAACAGAACTAAAAGCAGCAGAACTAAAAAAGGTCTCGTTATCATTTATAACAAAACAAGGAATAAAACCAGAATTTCTATCGGGGTCTTTGTGAAAAAAATGTTTGTTATAGATTTGCTGTTGACTTGTCTATTCAATTATTATGGTCCCAGCTGGATTCGTCTGCATATCTGGCAACCTGAGTCAGGGATAGTGGGAGAGGTTGCAGTACCACTTTTGCCCAGATTTCTGCATACTGCTACTTTAAATTAAAATCCATTTTGTCCACATACATACGCACTTGAATAAAAGCCACAGGTTTTCATGTTGTAATGTAGCAGATAGAGGAATGTTGAAACTGGCCACAACATGATTTAACGACGATGTGTTAAAAAGCTTCCATACCTGCACTCATTTGCCTTCTTCATCTTTTTTTTTTGAACAATAAACAAGTGTCCTTTAGCTTCTTTATCTGGTCAAAAAAATAAGTCCATTAACTCTGCTATAAGCCACTGGATTTATTTAACTAGAAAAAAGTGGCGATTTATTGTCTAGAAATTATAATAATATAGATTCAAGTATTGACTCTCACAAATAAATACTCCTTCTTTAAAAATATCTGAACATTGTAAAGCACTTTGGGTGACCTTTGTCGGTAAAATATGCTATATAAATAATGATTACTTACTTTCTTACCTTTTATTTTATTCATTAGCCAGAAAAAGTCCCACGGATCGGGAGGAAATCTATATGCAGACACAGGGAGAACATGCAAACTGCACTCCGAAAGGCCCTGTGCTGCCTGTTGGTCGAATCCATAGCTTTCATACCGCTCAGCCACCCACCTAGAACAAGTTACATACTGTATATACTTTTGAAAAACAGATACAAATCTTATATCATAGAAAGAGGGGGCGAGGTGGATTCAAACAGTTTTCTTAAGCGATATTTCAAAAACAATTCTTTAGCGTAGAACAAACTGGTGTAGGTGGATGTGCTGTAAAGAATGTTTTGAGGCTGGAGTGGAGACATTTATTCACCATCAACTCAGAACAGGACCTAAAGAGACTTCCACTTCCTAATGTATTTTGTTTTAGAATATTCTCTACAAGCCTGTGTTTTCTGTGTTTACATCAATAACTTTTGGAAAGGCAATGAGCCAAATGAAACTCAAGTAACACAGTAATTGGCGATAACAAAGCATAAGTGTGTGTGAATACAGAGATGGGACTTCATTGCGAAACTGTTTTTCTCAACTTTTTTCCACCGTTGCAGACAGATTCACTGTTTTTGTGAAGCTACTTCCTGTCAAAAAAAAATTAATTTGAGATGCACAGCCCACATTTGAGGTGTGAAAACCTATACACGTGTGCAAAACACTACAAAAAGAAGGAAGCATGAGGTTGATGGGTCAGAACGTCTGAGGGAAGCAAAGAATTTGTTTTCAGTTTCACAAAGACGACCAAAAAGAACAACAGATCTATCAAACAGAGAAGGAATAAGGGTGAAGTTTGATGGCTTCTGGACCTCTGGGTGAAATGGAGGGTCTGGCTGTATATCACGGGGCGATTGGGATGGAGGAGGGAGAGCGGAGGCTGGGGCAGGACGGACGTGACGGTTGCTACTTGGTCCGAACCAGTGACACCGTGCCTGGGTCATTCTGCCTCTGTGTGCTGTGAGTAACAACATTAAACCAGTTTGTATCACTGTGTTGTCTTCAGTGGTGTGTTGTGTTGTCCAATACAGAGTGAGGTGTAGTTCACAAGAAAAAGTAGTTATTTCTCTGGATAAAATTACAGAAAATGACACATACAAAAAATCTCTAATATAATTTTTTGTGCACTTGGACAGTCTTAAAACACAATTTGTCAAAGGTACAAGCAGTTCAAGAGCAGTTGCAATTTCTTTCCAAGAGATAATTTTCTTGTTTCTTTAAATAACAACACATTTTTGCTTGTCCCATTGTCAAATCTTGTTTTAAAGGTGACCATATGACCCTATTGTATAATGTATAAAACATTATAATAAAACCATAAGCATCACCAGTGACATTTGCTGGAGGAGAATAGTCAGAGCGATGGGAGAGGCCTGAGCTGTCAATCAGCCATCGGAGTTACAGTAATTGCCTCCAATCTTTCCAATTTACGGTTGAAGCAAATTACAATACATATCACTAAATTAAAGCAATGTTTGACCAAATGCTATACTGCGATTATAGTTTTTATACATTCAATATTTTGAAGACTTTTCCTCATCAAGATGTAAGCATAACATGTAGCTTTAAAAATCACAGCTCTCATATCTCAAACCATGAAAAGGCAAGATTTAGTTTAATTATTTTTATCATTTTATAAATTAGGGGCCACCGTCTTATTTCCAATGAGAATGCTTAATTATGTATTTCCAGGCAAAAACTACTTACATGAACAGTTGTACAGAAACAGGCCACAAAACCAAATTGTGTCATGTTCAACACCACATTTCCTGTAACTATACTATCAAAAGATTTTATTTATTTTGTTCAAAAAAGTGCAACAATGAAAAGTAAATAAAAAAGAGGCTGCAATTCTCTTTATGATATGGTTCAATCGGTCCCAATAAGTCCATAATGACCGTTAGACCAGGAGCCACAGCTGCTCACCACCCCCCACTGAGATTCCCGGTTATCTACTCAAGGGATTTAGAAATAATCAGTGATAATATGCTGGCAAAATGAAAAGTTATGATTCACACACTCAGATATACAGTTTGGAAATACATAGTTTAATTGTGTGCACTAATACAATATTAAAATTATAAATATTTGTTCACCATATTACTGAGATAGTTCCTAGGTTATTTTGTCCAGATAAAACAGCTCTCTGGGGGAGAGCTGGATATACAGGTCAAAATGTAAATATTTATAAAAAGTCAATTTACATTTGTAATTCAACTTGCAATGTGAAACTCAAATACGGCAAACACAAGTAGATTTATCAAGCATTTATTTGTTAAAATGTTGATAATTGGCTCACAGCTGGTAAAAAAAAAAAAACAATTAAAGGATCCCAGAAAATTTGAAAATGAATCAATATTGACAATGGACTGTAAGCCATGATCATCAAAACTATTAACCTTTTTAGATGTTTTAAGATGTAGGATAACAAATAACAAAAATGATTCGTTTTTGTGTTTTTTTCGGGTTTTTTTTTTATCCGTAGGTAAGTGCTTAATACCAAGTGAAATGCCCGGGGAGGTATAGATTTCAGTTCCTTTCACACAGTGCGACTCAAAAAGTGATCCAACAAATGTTTTTTTAGGAAACCATTACAGGGTTAAAGATTCTCATTTGTCACTTTGAGTCATCAACATCATGTATTAGTTTCACATGTTAAATTAATTTGCAGAAATACATGAACTTCAAACACATTTTTTGAACTCCATAATGTCTTGGTTGTTTTGTGCTATTAAAAATCCTTCAGTCCTCTCTCTATTTTTTTCCTCACATCGATAGAACGATGACACAACATGTCCTTGCTGCTGTTTTTCCTTCCTTTCAGTGTGTATTGATCTGCCTTGGTCACTGTGTTGTGTCCGGTTTGAAAGGCCCTGGCGTCTCTTGCAGGTTCGGAGGATTCGTCTACACCTACAGGCTGCACAGGGACAGCCACGGCTCATGGACAGCAGAAGTGAGAGGCTTTATCTATTAACCTAAGTCACCTTTTTCACCTCCTACAACTTCACAACACTTTCACAGCACACTCTTATTTACTCTTTTTGTTTTCGACTGGGCGCTGAACTCAAGGCCGCGGCCGAGACACAGCGGCTCACTTTTCTGAGGAGAGCTGATGCTGCTGCAGAGCTAGTTCAATGTTAAAAAGCTAATCATGATTTTTATTCTTCTCTTGAGAGGAGAGATGTGTCAAAAGTACTGGGCAGAAGTAAACGTATCCAAATCTTTTTCTTACATAAAGCTGGGGTACCAAACTTTCTTTGTTTCATAAGTGGTTAGCCTTCTAGCATGTTAATAGGAATACCAATGTTGTTGTATGTTGCTATAAGGCAAATACACATAATAGGATAAGATAAGATACACTTTATCGATCTCACACTGGAAAAATGTACATGTTACAAATACTTTCACTACTAAAATAAATAAACAAATAAATTATTCGGTTTGTCCCCAAGAAAAGTGAACAAAACAAATCACAACATGCTCTCTTCCTCTTATTAGAAAACATCTGTGAGACGCTATTTCACGCTTTGGGTTTAGAGCTAATAATGACTTATCACTTCTCTGTCTGATAAAGCAGAAATGTCAAAACATATATCGGAGGCCAAAATTATTTGCATGAAAAAGTCTGGTTTGAAGGCCGGGAACTATGGTTAAATGGATTGTATTTGATCACGTATGTATTTTTATTATGACACATTTGCTGCATTGATGCCATGACTGCCATGGCATGTTATACCTCATTTTAATATATGTTAACATTTGAACCCAACTAATAATTAAATATAGTTCAAGTCCAAACGAGCAGTAACCAAAATAATTTTGTACAGAACAACAATACCAGAAAAAAATCCGTAAAATGCTATATAATTAAAAAATGTGTCTATGCAGTTAAATACATTTAAGGTTGATTATTTTCCCATCATAGATTGTCAAAATAATAATAATAAACTGACTTATCGGTGGCGCAGTGGTTAGAACTACTCACTCTCTGTAGAATGTCCTAGCTTGACAACGCCCTTCAGTGTGGAGTTTGCATGTTCTCCCTGTGCCTGTATATATGTTTCCCTAATAAAAACCTTTAGGACTGGTTGGTGATGGTTGGACGATCATGTGAGGAGTGAATAGAAGACAAACCAACAACAGTAAAGTGCTTTGTGCATCCGTGGTCTGTGAAATGTGCTCTATAGCTGACATGACGTATAAATCTCACAAATATCAAGTACGCGATATAAGGGAAACGGGCTTGAACCACACAAAAAAATAATAGTTTTTTTTTTTCGCTTTAGTGGCTGTCACAGGAAACGAGTGCAGCTTTAACAGAAATACAAGCATCCCATCTGATAGTGTTTCTTCTGGGAGATATAGCCCACGCTCTGCAAACACCTCAAGATCTGAACTTATGGAGACATTCAAAAGCTATATGTCTCCCTTGACAACCAGCTACATCTTGTTTTCAGCGCCACTCATCTGCACTAGCGGCTTCAAGAGGACCCTTTTCAAATACGCATTTTTACTCAATAACACTTTACATTATTCATGAACGACTTGAGTCACTGTAATGAAATATTTCAGCGAGGAGGTGGTAACATGGTAAGGGAAAAGACATGCCGTGATGAAATGGTTTACAAACATACTCAAACCACATTTAGTTTGGCTGATAGGATAGACACTGGAAGTAATACATTGGTTTTAGAGGCTGCTTGTATAAAAAGTCCCCGCTTGGCAAATGCTAAAGTCATTTTGCTGTTTGATAGACAGTCACAAATGTCCCGAGAGCGAGGAAATGGGCTCAAACTTGATTCAAACTGTGATTCTCCCTGTGCAGAGTCTGTGCATTTGGTTACTTAAGTGAAACACACCTCATATTACTGTAAATTGAAAATACATCTAATATCATGCTACTGAGTTAAAAAATTCCCAAATTCCCAATTGTCTACGGCTGCCCCCTGCTCTCTCTTTCCTCTGCTTGGATTGGCCAGCCCTGAATGTGGAATGTGGTTTAAGGGCATTTCTAAAACGGCGCTAACATGTCTCCGAGGGTGCGTTCACACTTGTTGATCTTATACACTTTAACTGGATCAATTGTGGTTCACTGGGGGCCAACACTTGTTCATTTGTGGATGTTAAACCACCAAACATGTGAAGATGTGTGTCCACTCGTCACTTAAGTCAGTTTAGATCTCATGAACCAAATCTGTGAAGTATTTTTTCTGCAATTGACCCAGACGTGGTCCTGTTCAAGAGTAATGTGTGGCATGTACAGTATTTAGGCATAGTAGTATTTATGCTTTTTCGATTCATGAAAAAATAAATGTTCAACAAAATGCGAACAAATCAGAACAGAGGATACCATCTTTTGCACACTTATAAGAAAGTGCCCAGTGATTCAGAATGTGAAGATTTAGGCCTCGTTTCTATGGAGATGCTGCGAAGCAATGCGCAAAAATAAACAATCCAGATTTGAAGTGCCAAGCGCCACACGGCAATGGAATACAATGTGGTTCTAGCGCACAGCCAGTAGTGAGAGTGGAACACTAACACGGCACACACGACCCCCACCAGTATACCCACTTCCTCAACAACTTCCTCCTTGGGCCACCGCAAACAGGAGGAAGAATGCCCCAACGTCATTCTGCATTTAACAACAGCAGCGGAAATGGAAACTGAAACTACAGCTTTGCGTGGGTTTGTTTGGATGGAAAAAGGAAAAGAACGGCTGCTACTGTTGTTTACGTTTGTTCTGGGCTACTGCGCATGTCCAAATGTACGTGAGAAGGGAAGCGTGGGGTCATTGTAGCCACAGATTTCACACCTTTTTCTTCACACAGCTGTGAAACTGCCCCCTGGCACGCAGTGTGTCTGTTCTGTTCCACTCTAGAGGCTGTTTCTCAGTGCTTATGTTTTCACCCCCTGGAAACACCGTTGCCATGTGAACGAAAGGCCAATCCGAAACCCAGCTCTATAATGTTGCTGTTGGCGTCTCTGTGTAAACGGGATCTTAGGCTGAGAGCTGATTGGTTGAATGAGGGTGCACCTCATCTTTTTCACCTTTCATGCTCAAAGGCGCAAAAATATGCTGAGGCTGAAAGCATAATCCTATAAAAACTAGTGATATAGAACCAACCTGTTTTGAGAGCTATAGAACTTCATTTCCTATCTTTTGTGGTTAGAAAGGGAGGTTCCCCAGTGTTCACTGTAATTACTGTGTTCAGGTGAACAGGATGCTTATCCTTTTGTCAGGGACCAGGTCTGCAAATCAGCCTCTGGCTTGATGGCCTATGGACATGGCATCTGTTATAATGTAGCAATGTTCTTGGTTCTTTCCTTTCCTAATAAACTAATACATAAATACATATATTTTTGTTCACTTGCTCCAGATACTACTGAATCAATTTGGTGTAAAAGGTGTTAACAAACTGCAATTTAAGCTTTTATGCGTCAACCACAATTACTGTGTAAATTGGACAAGCTTTGACCGTGCTGTTTACAATACGCTAATGGTTTTGTAATGACTTAAGTCTGACGTGTTTCCCATGTCCAACCAGGAAGAGCAATTCCTAAGCCTAATCAAAATGGAGGTAAAAAGGTATAAAGAATATTGTATTGTTTTGTTTTGATTAAATTACTGGATAAGCTGTCAAATGCAATTTCAGTTTCTGATTAAAATATCACAACTCTGACTGTTTAAAAATCAGTTTTATTCAAAAGAAACACAGCACCCACTTTAAAGCTATATCCATTAGTGACTTGAAACAAACTCTTGACTTGAAACTGACGCCTGTAATGATGTTGACTTTCTCTGGACTTTTTCCCTAAATGGCAAAAGTGCAGTGACATATTTTCGCACTTGTCTGGCGTAATGAGGAGAAATGGCCTCGGAGAAGATGCATCAGACTTAAATACGTCATTTATTTTTCATCTGTCACTTTTGAAGCCTTGGCTATTCAATTTCACACATCACAAGTAAATCCTAAAATATGAGCTTTCGTGCGCAGACTAACAATTATTTTTTTAGAATCCCCATGAGAGATAGATAGAAAGAGAACGTGGGGGAATACAAGACAGGATAGGTTGGCAGAAATTTCCACAGCTTTCCCAATTTAGACGCTCCAAACCCTTGAGGACGTTTCCTATCTAAAAAACCATTGTGGACAAATAAAAGCGGGCTTCCTTTTGCGCATTATGCCATCTTGTCTCCGTCTGGCTCACTCAACCAGATGCCATATAAAAATATAATTGACACCATTCCACGCTTTGCTCAATGCACTATTCATGGCATGTGTTCTTCTTCATTCTACCGTGTCTGTGATCTTTTTATGAGGTGAATCAGCTCGTTTCGGCGCCTCTTCTCTCCTGTCTCCTCCGTTCATTTCCCCGGGGACGTTGATGTGGCGATGGAGACAGAGACACGCTTCATCCAAGTCTTTTGTGTTTTGTCAGACCCCTCCCAGTCATGGCGCAAAAGCTTCGAAACCTTTGCAATGTTTGATGAGCACGATTTGTAGTTTTGTGTGGATTCTATTTTTTATAAATATATGTTCTCAAGGGTAGGCTTTACCTGTGAGACTGCAGTGATTCTCAGCTGCAACTGTGGCAGGACCATGGATCTATAATAATATCTGAATAGGGTAATACTGGCTTACAGCTGTCTCACCAATGGGCACAGGGGGCGTCCGCGGTACTGCAGACTAAATTCATGCGGGCCAGAAACCTTTCCCATACAACTCAATGTATACTTAAACAGCTCGACCTCAGCTGACAGACCTACCAGTCGAGAACCACTGTGTAAGAGGCTGGAATCTATTGTCAAATGTCCACAATGCATACATACATGTTTTTTGACAAATGTAAGTTATTGTTAAAAACAGAAAACTCAGATTCACTCTTGCATCATATGTGTTAAATTGTTCAAACTCGGGCATGAAGCGCAACCATTATTAATCAAAAGAATTTCAGTTGTAATATTGATCTCAGGTTTTTATGGCTCCCAAACAATCAAGTTCAAATTTTGGGATCTCTTTCAAAAATAGCTGGGCTCAAAGAGTTATTTAGAGCTCTTGTCTTTCATCATACGATAAAAGTGAACCGTTATCATCTCAATTTCTAGACAGGGAAAGTGAGACCAGACAATTTATTGAGCAGGTAAACCTTCAGGAGAATAATATGATGTCACAGCTCACTGCCCAGGTTTTTCACATTGATCTATAACACTCCACACATCTGATCCCAGGGTGAAAAAACCTGGCCTCAGTCCTTTACCACACCTCTAAAATCTCATTAGCACACCCATTTCAAACACAAAATAAAGATTAAAGCTGGGGTCACTTTTTTCCCTTTTATTTATTGGTTCCAACAAAAAGATTCTTGTAAAAGTAAAGACAACACGTGGTCCTAATGACAAAAGAAAATGTATTATCTTATGATTCTGCGAGACACTATTTGACGCTTTAGAGGAGATGTCTGTACGGCCTACAATTGAATCCAATAAATTATTCTCGACTTACTTGAAAAATAAGAAATTATTGGGAATGTCAATAGGCATTACCCCTTTATCAAGCAAATATCATGATATAATGTATTTGCTTGAGGAAGGTGTAACGCCCAAACATTGCATTCCCAAGACGGTGTGCCGGAATAAGTCTTTAGATGAAGTTTAGCAAAAGATGTAGTAGAGACCATGTGAAAACTAGGGATCGAACGAAACATTTGAGAGTGAGTAACTAGTGCCATGTACAGTATATTTATTACATACTTCTGTGATATGACCCCAGCTTTAAAAGAGTGTTTGTCAATGATGAAAACTATTAGTGTAACTTTCTCTTGTTCTTCCAGACCACTCCCGGTGTGCAGAAGAGATATTTCCGCCACATTAAAAGCCTGATCAGTGCCTTCCAGAAGCCGATGCAGGGACTGGCCATACCCCTGCTGTTCCCGGTGACTACGGACACACCTGCTGATGCTGGGGCCACTTTTAAATTCACACGACCACACCTCAAACCTTCCTCTTCAACACCAGCTGGGCTCTGAAGACACACAGAGCATGTGGGGATGCCTGGAGTAGAGACAGAATTAAGTCTTTCAACCTCAATATGAACATTATTCTTCATTCAGTGTTGTTTTGACCTTTAATCTCAGCTGCTGCTGTGTTGTAATATATTGTTTGCTGTGGTCATTATCGCTTAAAGAATATTTTCAAGACCATCACAATTATGAGACTAATTTTAGAATGTGAAATAATGTATTACATAGAACATAATGGTGACATACTGTAAGTAAGAAGGATAAAAATGCTTTCCATCTGTAACTTAATTTGTTTTTTTCCAGATCTGAAAATTACCAGCTAAGAAATTTCCAACATTAATTTAGTGTGATTTCATGTTGGTTCAATGACATTACATTATTACAGGACTGAGACAAGAGAATTCGTGCAAGAAGTTCCAAATTATCATGGATGGATCTAAAAACATTGTTGTAAGATGGTCTAACTATCTGCATGAACTTGCTTGGACAGTTTGATTGGCAAGATAGGACAAACACCTTAAAACAAATTAAAATAACACATACATGGCAGATTTGAACGTTTATACCTTCAACTATTTTCTATTATTGTGCTTTGGAAAGTACCTGTACAAATCTGTGTTTTCCTTCTCTCTATAGAGGATGAGCTTTAGCCTGTATCCATCTACTTATACTATTACCGTGATATCCACTTTCTCATGAAGCACTGCTGTAAATGAGAATATTCTGCTAATGCCTGGAAAATGCATCTCTCCTTTTGCCTAATGTTGTAGACTGAAAAGTAGAAATTATATAATACGTTATAGTCAATGGAAACACCCTCTTCAACCACAAGACGTTCAGAACATATGCTTTCAAATAAGGAAATAAAGCTTCATAAAGAAACATTATCACCTGGATACTTCATATGTTTTGTCCGCTTTCCAATGTGTGACAAAAACTCCCACCATCGCAACCTCAGACAGGGTAGTTGTTCCGTAAAGAGAAGAAGTGGGCAGTGAATATGCAAATACCTCCACAGTCTAAATTTGTTCCTGGTCGTGTGGGTTTAAATGCCGTAACAACAACATGCCTTTAAATAACCTGCCCGCTGGAACTTAAATCTGTGCTTTCTGCTACAGTTTTGGTTTGCGCATTTGTGCCTTTATTATTATTTTTTTTTCCAGAAAGTGCTTCATAACTCAATGTAAAATATTAAAATGCAGCACCATTAACATCCAATACCGCACAGAGAGGTTGACAACAAATATTGTGCTCTGGTTTCCCTAATATAATTCTGCTCTGGCAGCAGCATCGACAATAAATCTAATTGGTTTCAATAAATGTCCCATTTTTAAACCGGGTCAAGCTCATACATTGTGCCTATAAGACATAAAGCGAAGCGGAAATTCAATTTGACATATTGAAGTCAGGGATCTCCATAGAGGGACTGCGGACGGCTCGGGAGGGGGTGTACAAATCTGCCCATCATTTGATTGACATTAGCTTGGAATAAAAAAAAAAAAGAACAGAGAGAAAGAGAGAGATATAAGCATTCAGAGCACATCGGTCTCCTAGCAACCGGACATTTCATTCCATCCATTCTGCTCCGTGGCGTAGTCGGGCAGCGTCGGAGCAGAGCTATAAGCATATGGTTCAGTGAGGAAGAGGTTGCAGCGCAGTCTGATCAGATGGAAGGTAAAAACTGAAAAGAAAAAAGAGAGACGCAATATTCACCTGCCAGTGTGTCAGAACATATGCACGGTGCGGCTTTGTCATACGAGCGCGAACAATTAATGGTGGGCAGATGGCTTCAGAGAGGGGGGGAGGGACAGACAGACGGACAAGGAGGTGGATTAGCTTGTGAGGGAATATGAAAAAAGTAAACAAAATCAAAACTTGAGGCTTTCTTGTTAAACTTTTTTTTGGGGAGGGAGTGTTGCATTGGAAGACTTTCAAACGCTGGCTGATTTGATTGGCGTTCGCTAATGAGTAGAGAGGCAAGCTGGAGCACGCGGCATCGCCAACTCCAGGTCCTGCCCCCTCTGCACCGCACGCCCACTCGGCGAGCATCAGCTGTCAGCCTATCTGCTTATTTCAACGTGAGGTTGCCGTCTTCTGCAAATCATACAGGTCTCCATGCGCAACTCGGGTTTAACGATGTCTGGTAATGACGATACCCACTTTTTGTGTGTAAAAGTTTCTCCATCGCGGCCAAATGAGAACAATAGAAAATAGTGCCTTGATGCTTGCAAAATGAAGAATAATTAGCCAGACTTTAATAATCCAATGAATGCATTCTGGTAATTCACACATAATAACTTTAATCAGCATTGTAGTCCAATAAAGTCAGATCTTCAGCGAGAATATTTACTATAGAGCCATGTATAATTCTTTGCAAAAAAGTAACTTGTTTTTCTATTGATTAACAATACTGACACTTACTTATGAACAACAGAAGTCCCAGTTTTTGAGCACTTTTTTCATTGTGAGAAAGCACAGGCTATGTACATTCTTGATTTGATTTTAACACACTCGTACAAACTACTGTAGGTGCACCCCAAAGAGCCCCGCGTGGGTCGCTTCAGCTGTTTCTTCTCTAAAGGGGAGAGATAAGAGTCAGACAAGGCCGCGTCTCTTACACAATATGTAAACGACAGAATATTGTCCGGAGGTAAACCATGTAGGAACTCAAATGGCAACCCGAGAGACTGTGGATATAGGATTTTCCGCACTGGAAATCCTAAAAATAGTTCATCTCTACAGTATGCGGATAAGAGTGTTGAAACAGCGAAAAAACAAAGGTCAGCAAGTCAATTCATCTTGGGTCTAGGATGCCGAGAAATACAAAAAAGCAAAGCAACAGCCAAACCACACAGCTTGTGCCACTGTTAGAAATCGGAGAAACTAGACGATAATAATAAAATACCATCATTTTGTCACAATTAAAGGCATTTGGAAATCATTTTTTCCTTCTCTCTCCGCTGCTTGTTCCATCTTGTCGTCTTTTTCGATACAGTATAGAAACAGTAGAACAAATCAGAGTAGAGTATAAACAGGCAGTCTTTGGTGGGGTGGGGGCGTGCCGTGTCTCTGTTACCTGCCCCCTACCTCGCTTAGAGTCATAAAGTGGACGTTGGCGGCGCAGTCGGAGAGCTCGGGCTGCTGCTCTACAGGGAGGGAGTAGTAACCGTCGTATCCCGGGACACGGCCCGTGGACAGGAGCTGCTGCTTCTCTGCGTCGCTCCAGGCTCGTGTGCCTGTGTCACCCTGCTCCAGGCGCCGGCGCTCTCTGTCCCACGCGCCCTCCACCGCCCTGCGCCGCGCTTCCTCACGTACGCGTGCCCACTCCTCCTCCTCTGAGCCACCGTAGCGCACACACAGGCACAGTGCCCCCTGCTGGAGAGTGATGTCGGCGAAGCGTCGAGTCCTGCCGTTGACGTTTGCACTCATTTGGGAGACGCTCACATTCACGCCTCCCTCCAAGACGCGGCCCCCCACCCCTAGACCCAACGCCAAGTCGTCCTCGATTGGCCGGGACTGAAGGAAGTGGTGCATGTCGCAACCCTGCACAGTGAAGCTCAGACCGCTCAAGTGGACGGCACCGTTCAAAATGGCCGCCACTCGTCTGCTGTCCTCGCTGGCCACGCCGATGACCTCTGCGCTGACTCTGCCGTGAGACACCGCGAATCGGATGGAGGGGCCGAGCAGAGAGGGCCTGGAGGCAAAGGGGGGCGGGCGCGGTGGTCTATGGTTGGTGGAGCCCACGGGCCCAGAGACGAGGGGCAGTCGCTGCAGAGAGATGAAGCTTCTGAGCTGGCGACGCAGCTCACACTGGATCCCCAACACCACCTGCACACAGGACATGTCAATATGAGTCAATATGTGTCAACATGTGTCAATATTAGTCAATATGTGTCAATATTAGTCAATATTAGTCAATATGTGTCAATATTAGTCAATATTAGTCAATATGTGTCAATATGAGTCAAAATTAGTCAATATGTGTCAATATTAGTCAATATGAGTCAATATGTGTCATGGAACAAAGAATGAAAAACACACGCTGCCTCTGTGAATACTGATAAAACTGACCCTGGCACTTTAGTTATACTAATATGTCATTTGTTTTGTTTTTTACTGTATTGATAAATACAGTCAATTTGCCGGTAGAGTTGTATATCATAGTTTAAATCTAAGTACCCAAACTAATCAAAGAAAGCCGCCTGTAAAGCCAAGCAGAAAATTTGCCATATTGCAGCAGTGACATTATGTTAGACGGTGTACGTTGGTAATTACTATTTCACAAAGTAACACCATACAATCTGCAGGTGCTGGGATTCACAGTTCACCGTCAATCAGTGGGATGAACTTTTATACACTTTTTTTAATCAACTTTCTAAACAGTAATACGATAAAATGTTTCATAAAGCTGATCATAGAGCTGTTCAGTAGTATGACATACTGTAAATGTGGCCAATTTAAAATCCATATTGTTAAATATTATCCAAATACTACTCTCTCCACCCCCAAAGTGTAGAAGCTGGGGATGATCGTAAGTTGGAGCTTTGGCCTGGAATGTACCAGTGTGACATTAAACTTCCCTACATGGGCATAAGGTATCACCATTAGAACTAAATACGACTGTCTCTATATCCATCCATCCATCCATTTTCTACCCTTTAATCCATTTCTGGGTCAGGGGGGTGGCAATCAGAGATGCCACCCAAGTCTCATAGCACCAGCCATGAGACTGTATCTATATTTTAGGCTTTTTAGCAGAAAATTAAACGCAACTGAACAAAGTGAAATGCCTTATTGATGCCAATTAACAGTGCACATTCATATATAGGATTGTAAAATATTTGAAAATAATGTATACCATTTTAAGACTGTTGGACATGGTGTGGATTTGCTTAAAAGGCTATACCACAACTCATAGTCTAGTGAAAAAGGCTAAAGAAAACTTCACTTGCTGATGGTTTATGGCTCACCTTTGAAGTGTCCCAGTCCTGAGTCTTGGTCTGAGTCTTCATGAGTTCATACGTTTGCTCCATACTGGCCACCTCAGGCCTGGGGAAGCCTGGGACCACGTTATGAAGCTGAAATCCAAACAGTTGCAGCCAACTCCCAATGTCTGAACGCAGAGGAGATCGGAGGGGGAAAAGAGTAAGAAAGAAAAGAGAAGAAAATAGACAGAGCGTGTTAGAGTCTAGCTGTGTGTACTCTGAAGTAAACAGGAGTCATAAGGCCATCCAAACAACATCTAGAACAGGAAATCACACAATATATGAGCTTAATACATTGCGGTGGCAGCTCGCCTGCTTGTTTCAGTGACAAACATATTTCTCCTTGCAATAAACCATTTTGCTGCAGGGGACTGTGGCAGGCCGAATGAAAGTTGCATAAAAACGAATGACATATGTCCCAGGCTATATTCATCCTGCCGATTCTCTGTTCCTATACAGCGATCCCAGACGTTCTCTCTCTCTCTCTCTTTTAGATAGGGATGTTCTTGACAGGCCCAGGGACAAAAAATAGCCATCTTTGTGTAAAATAATGATCTGAGATGTAGCTGTTCTGTTTGTATTTGATGCCGTTTGCCTCTCATCTCACACAGGTTACCACTGTGCCCTGTTTTCAGATTTGTGTCTGGGTGTGAATGAGACTTTGCAAAGGTGTGGCAATAGCGGATGTATGTGATAATTTGGTTCCAGAGGGGAGTTTTTCCTCAGCTTGTTGTACTGTAACTAATTGTGGGGCTTTATAATAATAACAACAACAGTAATTTAGGACTGTGATCTACCAAGATTAATCCTGAAAGGTGAGCTATGTATCTTATTTGTACAAAAAGTTGAAAACAAGTGTGTGGTAAGAAAGTTGGTGAACTCTTGAATCCCACTATTGTATTTTTTTATTTATTTCTGTTAATCTCTGTTAGTCCTCTATATCGTCCTCTAGCTTTACCCTATGGTGCAAAAAGGGTTAACAACATGGCTCACTTAACATAATGTATTATTTAGATGTGAACACTAATTTAAAAACCCTTTACTGAGAATATTCTTCTTTAAGATTTGCACCGCTGGAGAGCCTCACCTGTTGTGAACTTCGTCACCTCCTCCACTCGTCCCACGGGGCAGTTGTTCTTGAAGGCGTACAGGTTAAACGGCTTGGGCTCTTTACTCAGCTCCGCCCACAGCTCGTGATTGGGCGAGGTCCACCGCCCTGCTAGCGTGTCATAGTCCCGCCTTCCCAGGTGCACCAATCGTGTGGAGGGATCATACAGCCCTCCATGAAAGCCAATGACCAGCTGGAAGTCTGGATTGGTGTCTTGATAGACTTCTCCATAAGGCGTGTATAGGATTTCTTTGACCAGTCGTCCTTTGCTTGAAAACACCGCTCTTGGGCTGCCAGTGCTGTCACAGGCAACGTAATACTCTTCCCCACTACTCAGCTCCATGGCGATAAGATGTCCTTGGAGGTCGT
Organism: Knipowitschia caucasica; assembly: GCA_964034765.1. Classification (NCBI taxonomy): domain Eukaryota; kingdom Metazoa; phylum Chordata; class Actinopteri; order Gobiiformes; family Gobiidae; genus Knipowitschia; species Knipowitschia caucasica. The sequence continues at coordinate 35,616,731 of OZ035830.1, read as the reverse complement.
AATACAAAGACGTGATAAGATTGCTGCTGTGGTTGTACAAATGTGTCACTCTTGTTGGTTGGGAGAGATCGGCGTAGAAGAACTGCAGTTGCCCGCCCTCGCTGGACTTGGTGGCCACCCGGCGCCCCAGACCGTCGTAGCGGTACCAGACGGTGCGTTCGCTGACTCGGTTGTAGACTCTGATCAGGAGGCCGTTGGAGTTGTAGTCGAAAAGGTCGTTGGCTCGTTGCCTGAGGAAGCCGTCGTCGTCCACGCTGTACTGGATCTCGCCCAAGTGTGTGATGCGGTCACGCTGGTCATAACGGAGCGGGGTTAGCCTGGGAAGCATATAAATAAACATGTTAATTTAGCATTACACAAATTGGAAGGGGATATTTCTACTTTACAACACTGTAAAGGACGAACAATCTTGGCTTAAGAGCATCCACAGAGAGCAAGCTGATCCATGTCCAGGCCTGTTTTAGACCCAGAGCGTTTACATGTTGGCTACGTTACATTTACCGAGGAGAGTCAAGGGCAGTATGGTTGGTTTTAAAACATAGACTTCACTATATCTTGTGCCTAACACATATCAATTCATTTTTGCATTGTTTTTTTTACTTTGATCTGTTAGACCACTGAATTAAACCTCGATCAAATCTTATTATCCATCATCAACCCGCCCTGGAGTTGTTTTTGGCTTTATTCATATCACGAACATTCAGCAGACACTCACACTAGTCATAACTCCTCTTTCTTTTTACAAATGTACAGCTCAGTCCAGCAATAAAAAATGAGTTCAATACAACAGTGTTCCCTCCTTTTTTGTATTCAGGCGGTGGTTACTAACTTTGTAATACAATCCATTTAACTACATCCTATCTTCAAAAATAATTTGGTTCAACCATTAGTTTTCACATGCATGTATTTTGTTCACATCTTTAGATCAGCTTTTCAGACAGAAAAGTCAAAAACACTCACTCAGCCACTAAGTCTAAAACGTCAAATAGTGTCGTTAGTTACAGGGCTCCGTACATATTCTATTGGGATGGAAATAGCATGCTGTGGTTTGATTTGTTCATATTTAATCTTTACAAGACCGTTCTGTTGGAACAAACAACATGGCTTATTTATTATGGTGCCAAAACGAAAACAATTCTAAAAAACTAGATTGAAAGTGAACTGAAGTGTAACAAATTTCTACAGTATTGAAACAATGGGAGATCATTATAAGATTTTTGCTGCTGTACCTTGCACTTGTGCCGTGGCTGAGCAGGTTGATGTTTCCGTTGAGGTCGTAGCTGTACCTCCACTGCGGCCGCTCATTCACAGAGGCGCTCTGGAGCTGACTGTCGGCGTCATATTCGTAGGTGTAGCGCGTCACGTTGCTGTCCACGCCCACTCTGATGTCACAGGTGGTGGTGCGCCCCGCTGAGTCGTACTGAATGGTCATCCAGTAAGCGATGGACTTCAGGATCTCATACTGCACCTCCACCACCTGCCCGTACGAGTTGAAGACCTTGGTGTGCTTCATGAGGTGAGTGGTGATGACCTGAAAGAAAAAGAAAAAACTCAAAATAAGCACAATAATTTCAATACAATCAAACATATATGTAAACAAGAATACTGATTTGTTTAAGACATAATATTTTCCCAAAAAATAATAGTTTATTCACCTATTGTTTAGGTTGAGACAATTCATGACTTGCGAGAGACGCTTAGGTTGAAACCTAAGATTTCTTTAGAAAGAAAAGTTCTTTATTTCGTGTAAAACAAAAACATGTGTTTTAGTGAAGCAGAAGTTCACTGTTGCGAAAGGTGTTATTATTCTGGTCCTAATTAAGCAACAAACAGGTCTGAGCTATGCTCAGACAGGTGCTGCAAAGAAGCTAAATTGGACTCACATTAGCAAAAACATGGTTCATTTTTCATGAAATGTTCAATTTTAAACACATTTTACAAAATTACTTTATAACTAAAGCAAACCATAAAAAAAGAAAATCTCATAAACAACTATAAGGATAGCTTAAATAATAAACACCCACATATACCAATTGTTGTGAATTGACTCTTGATCGTTAGTCTTTCTTAAAGATACACTTTTCACTTTACAGCTGGAGCTTTTGCTTCACCTGTAAAGTCAATAGCTTTTTCTGTTCTAAACTATATAGCCAAAAAATCATTGGGCAGACCACACACATACTGTAATTTTTTTTTGTCATACCTGATTGAGATCATAGAATATGACGCTGAATTTCCCAAACTGCTCCACCCTCCCAGACACGTCCACATATCGGTACAGGTCGATGGGCAGTGGGGTCTCGTTGATCACAGCTTGCATACTGGTCACTCGGAAGTTGTTGTAGCTGTAGTCGAACCGAGCATTTACCAAACCTTCTTCACTGAAACGGAAAATCTGACGACTGGTCAAGGGACCTGCAAAGAGACAAGAGAGTGTTGAAATTAACAACACAATTAACCAGAGCAATAACGGAACATTATTTGGAGCAACATTTATGCTAATTAAGTAACCATAACTGTGATTGTGACAAAGATGTTAACAAACGACATTGTTCCCTCACCAAAAACAGACCTGGAGTGTTTTTAGATCCATCCATGCTAATACCAGAAACATGTGTCTAAAGTTCCTGTATTAGCCCTGTGAAAATATGATGCAATTGTACCACTAAGACATTTTGTACCCAGCTGAGTTGATGTTCTTTACACAAGGATGGGTTTACAGTTTGTAATTTTCAAATTTGAAAAAACCAAAACAAACCAAACTCCTCCTCCTTCTGGTGGTAGTAGAGAGAGTTAAAGGCATTAAGAGTGTTGTTCTTGTTATGCCAACTTCCTGATCTCTACATTTGACATTACAAAGACAATGATTGAAGGAGTTTTTCAAATTCACGGAAAAAATATCAGAAGAATATTACAACCCTATGCAGAGAAGAAAATCACTGTTATAGCCTCAAAATATTGGTTTGTTTTGTCTATTGAAAGGCAAATTACTCTTTGAAAGTTATGTATTACTTTTCACCGGAAACTTTCAGGGAATCTGCATTTCACACACTCAGCCTCGCAGTTGGCTGTCTTGCCACCTATATGAGCGTCAGTAATTAATTCAAATCAGGGTCTAATTCGACATCATTAACAAAGACACACGCAGTGCAATCCATTCTGACTTAACTACTCCACACCTCTATGGCATTTCGCTGGTGACCTTTCACATGGGGCGATAATTTAATCTAAAGGCAATATCCATGATGGGCCCATGTGCTGCTTAATGTCAGAGCATCAGGTTTAACACCACCATTCATCACATCTGTGGCTGGCCATTCCCCTGCACCATCATTATGGACTACATCTTCCCATTTGTCTGCTAATACCCAATATAACCAAGGTTGTTCTTTCTTTATGATAATACAAACGTTTATTGAATAGTGCAGAATAACAAAGCAGAGAAAAAGTCAACTTAGCCAGACACAGCAAAACTAAACTAAACTCACACGTATATGAATGCAGCACAAGACATACGTTGCATCAGAATCCACAGAATCCATTCTCCACAGATTCACAAAGCCACACCCAATAGATTTGAATTGTGGCAACTTTTTTTTTTTTACAGAGATCATGCTGAGGGTGGGACACAGTAAAGGTCTTGATGCAGAACTTAAAGCAGGATAACAAGTAGGGGTGTGACGATATATCGCGATACTTTCTCCCGCGATTCGATCATCAATATGCATTTGCCAAGTATCAATATCGATTTTGAAAAAAATTGTATCAATACTTAATATATGGCGACATTACTCATCTCCGTTCCATTTATCATGAAATAAAGTGTATTTTTTCTTTTATTTATGCCATAAATTGGCACATTGTATATTTCTGACCAATATATCAATAATCGTCATATCGTGATATTGTTATCGTAATATCGTTATCGTGAGCGTTGTATCGTGTATCGTATCGTATTGTGAGGTACCCTTAGGTTCCCACCCCTAATAACAAGTCAGTGCCACATGAAATGTAGGTTGCAGGTTCAATTTCCCGGGCTTTTCTATTCAGCATTGACATGTTAAGGGAGTGTTGGAATGGCCGTCCTCTGATCAAAAACAAATAAAACTCAAGATCTGGAAAACTCTACACTTCAAATTACAAATGTGCAGTTTGATCGACTAAAGAGACACAGCTCATTAGGAAGATTGAGCCAGTCACTTAAAAACAGCACCATGGTTGTATATCAGTTGGGTGTATAACAGTGTAGAGTAAAGAACCTCTTCTATTGATTACCAGGATGTGCTAAAGGACAAAAGGACATTCTGAGGACCACAGACGCTAATTTTTTTGACACACAAATTAGAAAGTGTGAAAGAGAACACAAGGCTAAACTGTCTATTAAGAGTGATACAACCATAGACTAGGGTGCATTACTGGTTTAGCGGTTGTTTTATTTTAAGTCAAGCTGCAGAACTTTTGTCTGGGTCTAGTTACAATTCAAGTCTGAACTATGAGCAAATAAACAAAATAGATCCAACTCAAACCCGGGGCAAACAGAACTAGCATAGACTGCAAACTCCACTGAGCTAATCTAAATAATTGAATCTAAAGACAATATCCACAATGGCTGGTGTGCGCCTTAGTATCAGGACATCACAATCCATCACCTTTGCTGCTCCTTATGCACCCTGCACAGCCCTGTTTGCTGAAAAGGCTTTCTATCTAATGAAACGGCATAATGATGCTATTGGAGATGACTCTGATTGCAGTTAAAATGACTTAACGCGGGGCTTTGGAGACGGCGAGAGCGCTGGATCAGCATCTGAACTTCTATTTTTATTTTCGGGGGGATGTTGGTTTTAAACTAATAGGAAAAACGGCACAGACTTGAGGAGAAAAGGTGCAGCTTATTCGCTCGCCCCCAGGGAACACGCAGTCTGTTCGTCTCACTCCCCAACTGTCACTTCCCCAAGCTGTCATTGTAACTTCTCTCTCCTCCATTCCACGCTGTAAAACCTCCAAAGTGCAGCTTGCTACGAAAATAAGTTGGTTTCCAGTTTTGGTTAACTAAAAAAAAAACAGGATCTTCTAGGAATTTGTAAATAAAATCGCACATTTTGAATTGGAAATTATTTTTCTCCTAAAAATGTCTCATTTCACAGCATCCTTGTGTAAACAGCACATAAAAATGACAGATACATTTGCTATAAACTAAGGTGTAACGTTTGACAGCTATCAAAGATTTTTTTATAATAGGCTCTATGGAACTGCTACGCAAACACAGATATTCATTCATAAAAAAGGTAAAAACTGAAAAAAACAAAACAAAAGAATTACAAGTGAAGAAAACAAGAAGCAATTCTCATTTCCAAATCATTTTAGATGAGAACCCTTCGTCAGTTACAAGACTATCTAACTTAATTTAATCTAACCATGTTGTCTGAATTATTCTATAGAACTCTGAATTGCAGCCTACTCTTTCTCATATACGAGTCTTGGTCTCAGGGTACAATTACCACTATCTCTAACCCACTCCAAGGCTGCATTTGTTCGACTGAAATGAGATCAGTTATAAGGGAAGGTGAGACTCTATTCACGACGAGGGCAAAGCGATAAACGCATACGCACATTCCTCCCATGAGCGGTTCAAAGATGAACGTTGTATGAACCAAACCAAGCAAAGAGAGTCATTTTGAAAGGTACACGATCGAGGGGTGACCCAAAATAACCTGAGTATTATATTAGTACTGGGGTAAGCACGTTTACAATGTTGGTTTACAGCTACAGCTTAGGCCCGTTCAAATCATCATAACATTTTTAATAGTATCATTTGCGAGGACCAGTTAGTTGGCAGTTATTTTCCCTTTGAGACGTGGCACAATTGTCACATTATTGTGGTCATAATTGACATCCTCAGGTCGATGCCATCAACGCTGAGTCGCCCTATGTTCTCACACAAACATATAATATGATTAATGCAGTAATTCCATATCCCCTTTTCTCATTTTACAAGGCCTTTAGCGAGCCATTAGATAATCATCCATTCTTAAGCAGACTTAGTTCATGATTTTTGAACACACACAGTTGCTCAAATAATAATTACCATTTGTAAATGTCCAAAATGTCAAAAGGTTGTAGATTTTTAGTTTACTGATACTTACATATTAACATAAAACATGTTTCGTACACAAATATTCACATTTATAGAATGTATTATATTCAGGAAAGTCCCACTGAGATTTCAGTTTTGGTAGAATCTGTATTGGTAGGGGAAACAAGAGCACCCTGAAGAAACCTATGCAGATATGGGGAGAACGTGCAAACTCCACTGAGAAAGGCTCGTTCTGACTGGGTTTCGAAACCCAGGGCCTTGAAGCGAGATTCAGACTCAGCCACCATGCTGCGTCATAATTTCCTTGATATTAATACGTTTCAGTTTCTTGTGAATATGACATATTGATCACTTTGTATAATTGAAAATATAAATAAGCTTTTTGATGAAGTTCTAAGAGCAGGTATCTCCTTTAAATAAAGAAAAATTTAATCAAGTTGAAATGATAAAATTCCACATGCTAACAAACATCAAGGGATTAAATGTCACATCTTCTATCAGGTAAGCTGATCTTAAAGGATGGCAGTTTTCAGAGGAGTCTTTGGAGCTATCATCCGAGAACAACAGGGATCAGTGACTGAGCTACACAGTATGGAAATAAGAACTCATGTAAATACAAACAAAAACGCTGTGTAAACTGTCTGTATGCTTCTGCCACCGCAGTCACATTCATATACGTGGCTGCTGTTTACTTTGATCTGAATGTCGTGGCGGAGGAGGGGATGAGGCGATCACAGCAGGTGGCCTGAAGTTTACTGCTGCGGTAGACCACACACTCTCTCTGCTCTCAACCCCTCCTAACTGACATTACACATCAAATAACATCTGCGTGCCAGAGAAACGACTACTGAGGGGACGAGGCTAAGGTGGGAAGGATTGTGCAAGGTGTTCAATACAAATGTACATGCAACAATTTAACATCTTTAAATAATCAAGTCGATATAGTATTTCATACTGCATGGTACAGGTCAGGTTTAAGAAAACAACATCATTATGACGGTATACACTACTTACACTCACGATGAACTAATAGCAGATAGTGTTGTCACAATACAATAGTTCAAACTTAATATAGGAAAATAAACTACGACAATTTCAATCCCACAGCTAAGACTTATAAATTCTCTTTTTGGACTGAGGAATTTGTCCTCCATGTTTTGGACTTGAGCACATATGGGGAATATTCAAGGAATCGGATTCAAAGAATGTACAGTAACTGGGAATAATACCTCAAAATGAATTGCATTGGATAAAAATCTGGATAAAAAAAGATAAAAAAGGGGCGACAGTAGCTCAGTTGGTAGAGCATTGGCCTTCAGGCCTGAAGGTCGTGGGTTCAATTCCCACCTCTGCACCTTCTCCACCGACTCCCACTGATGATTGCTGTCGTTGTGTCCTTGGGCAAGACACTTAACCCCACTTTGTCCAAAGCCCCCACTGAAAGATCAAGGTATGCCCACACTCAGAGAGCAGCCGTCCTCCTGTGGACTCACCACCTGCAGAGGGTCAGTGAGGGGCTGGTGCTATGAGACTTGGGTGGCATCTCTGACTGCCACCCCCCTGACCCAGAAATGGATTAAAGGGTAGAAAATGGATGGATGGATAAAAATCTTACTTTATATTGGGTTGTCTGGTATAGTTTCAAATGTATCAAGAAATGCTCAAGACACTTCAGAATGTTTCAGAAACATGCATACAGTATACTAGTATGCTAGTTTTAGTACTTTATTCTCAATACTTTGATGCTTTTGATAACCGAGTGAGCAGCAAAGAAAAACTTAATGACGCGGAAATACAATGCTTCAAAACATTTAATTGAAGGCATTAATATTTCAAGCAGATATCAAAACATTTTCTATGTGAAGTTATTAAAGATATTTGGAGGGGTATATTACATGTTTGATTAATGCAGAATGACAGAAAACACATGAATGTAATTCATTTCAGGTGAGGATGGTGAAGAACAGTATTGTGCTAGTTGAATAAGCAACAGAGCACCATGTTAGCGCTAAAACTGCAGAAGTCCCGTTAACATGCAGACCCACCTGTCTGCCTGTAGCGTATGGAGCTGATGAAGCCGTTATGAGTCAGATGAATGGTCTTAACCGTCCCGGAGGCTTCGTCATAAGTGAATGTGGCCAAAGACGAGTCATAAACCACCTCTGATAACCGCGCTGCTGCTGTGTACCTGCAAAAGAGCCAAAAATAAAACAACAAATTGACGTTAAAGCCGGAGTACCAAACTCACAACCCAAAAAAATAGAACAATCTAATAAAATACATAGTTCCTTTGTCTCAAAACAGTTGGTTCTATCACCATTTTCCAATTTTTTTCCACTGTCATATCTTTAGGCCAGCTTTTTCCCACAGAAAAGTGATGTAGAGTACTTCTATAGCGGCACTTTTACAGAAGAAACTCAGGGTAAAGACATGTTTACAAGCACTGTCCTCAGCCCTGGTTTTAGTCATGGTTTAGTCCTGGTTTAGTCCTGGTTTAGTCCTGGTTTAGTCATGGTTTAGTCATGGTTTAGTCCTGGTTTAGTCCTGGTTTAGTCCTGGTTTAGTCATGGTTTAGTCATGGTTTGGTCCTGGTTTAGTCCTGGTTTAGTCATGGTTTGGTCCTGGTTTAGTTGTTTTGGTTGTTTTCGAGCATGAGTCCCCGTGATCACTTTGCTGCTCTCTGATGTGGAGCGAGGATGTTCGCTGCTGCGAACTGCTTATATATTCGTTTATGATGCGTTGTCATGTGGATGACAGGTGCAAACAAAGAAAAATATCTGCGGTTTAGCAGATACCCGGCTACGTGTGGACGGGGCCTTTGTTTAAATCCAGCCATGAGAAGATTTTCACAGGTGCTTGACTGTGCAGCTGAGGTCGATTGCTGGGGAGCTCAGGCGCAGGTGTGTAGAGAGGGAGGATTGTTGGATAGTCAAGTGTAGGGGTCATGGGCATGTGGGATTGTTTTTAAACCAAACTTTAAAGCACTTTGTGTTGAATTTTCCGTATGATTGTCTCAGTGTGACAGGGCACGATGTCTCTTTTGGTCTTTTGGTGAATTTAGACTTAAACTCCATTTGTCTTTGTGGCTACTCAACGTCAGCAAAAATAATGACAGCACATATTATTAAGCAAAATGAACACAGATCATTTTTTGTCATTTCCATATCAAATCAGAATTAGCTGTGCGGCCCTTGGCTTTTCATGTGGTGAAAATGGGCCCATTCATTATAGTGTCCCCGCTGGAGTCACTACATATAAAATGCTTAAATCTGTGCTTGTAACTGTCCGGCCGCTCTTTCCTCAATTAAATCGCTGCAGTGTGAGCATAGTGTGATTACTAAAATGTTGACCTTTTTAGGAGTTTCTTCGTTAGGCCAATCATTGTAATTTGTGAGGAAGGCTGGATGGGTGTGCAGCTGTTTTCAGTTCAACAGATGTAAAATAGTTTTGAATATTCCACAATTATAGTCTTTGAGTACACAACCTTCATCAAGCTAATCAGTGCAATGTTTTATTTATTTATTATAGATGATATTTTTCTTCCTCTCCTTAGTAGCCGTACTCCTTCCCTACTCGTTCCTTACAAACAGCAACACAATAATATGAGTAGAGTGAGGGTTAGTTCAGATGTGGTTCACTATTTGTTTTCTCTCATTGTCTCTGGTGTGACAGTGGAACAATACTTCATTGTTGGTAGCACACACAAAAACCAAAAGGACATTGTGTCACAACAGACTCTAGTGGTACATATTAAGATCCTTTATTTGTGTCAAAATGCTCTGAAAGGTTCTTGTATTCCAATGTGGTTTTACTGCAAATGGAAAAATATATGAAAATGAAAGATATTAAATGAGTATGGTTCTGCACCTGTAGATGACGCTGCGTCCGGTTCCCAGATACTGTGTTCGAAGCAGGCGACCGTCCAGCATGTAGTCTTGGAGGAAGGAGGCCTGGCTGTCTGGAGGGGTGTAGATGTTTCGGTAGTAGCCCACAGAGAGCAGGGACTGCAGGCTGTGCCTCACCATACTGGGCATGGTCACCGCCACCAGGCGGTCCGTCTGGTCGTACTCAAACACATATCTGCGCTGGCTGTGGAGCAGCAGCATGATGGACTGTGGGACACACATTCAAATATTATATTAAATGTAATATTACAACTTCATAAAGTCATGTCTCTGCTGCACACTGTCTACATGTTCTATGGAATTGAAAAAGGTTTGAAGAACCTTTTTTTTATTTTAAACTGTGCACAAGCTTACTGTACATTAAATAATTTGAAAATTAGATTAGATTAGATGCAGCAGCCACAAAAAGTATGTCTACTTTATGATGGAGGTATACATAAAGTATACAGTGCAACACGTCAAAAATACAGCATTTTAAAGCAGGAATCACAAATTAGTAACTGCATTAGTAATCAGATCTTGAATCTTATGGCTGGAGAAAAGCCTGCCTTTGGTCATGTGCACATATATGTGTTCACATAAAATATTAAGCCCTCTTCGTTTTTAAAAGTTTTTGTGTGGATGACAGGGCAAAACATGGAACTTGGTATCTGATAAGTTACAGGGCATATATTTACAGTCTTTGAAAAAAAACAAACACCTAAATGCAGTTTCAGACCTTATGAAAATATTCCATTAGACTTTGAGCACATGTGTCTCAAGCTTTCATATAATCATAATGACTGTGTTAATATTAAATACTATGATAATTTGAATATATTTCTGGACTCTAATCTCATTCACACTTCATTAATACAAATTTAGTCCACATTTTAATCAAAAGCGGAAATTGTTAGGGACATTCTAATTAGCTTTTCATATTCATTTTTTTCATACTGAAGGTACAGTATAATTTCCATATGTGTTTCCTTTTTTCTGTATTTATTTTCAGTCAAAGGTTAAAAACAATATTTTCAATTATTTCAATATTAAATGCAAGATTGCACTGAATAAAGTACCAGTGGAAATAATAATTGTAATACATCTACACATTACTTGTGGTTTTTCAGACATTTTTCACATGAACTAAAGTAAAGTATGCATTAGAATAGAAGAACACGTGTATGTATTATTATCATTAAATTAAGGTTTTGTTGAGAATTGCCCTCTTCCGTTAGCACAGACGGCACACTTCAAAGTAGACTATACAGTAAAAGCATACAACTGTTCGTCTACTGTGATTACAATCAGTGAAATAAATGAGTGAGTTTGGCTTTAATGTGATAATGAGCCCAGCAACAGTTATAAAAATAAAATTAATCTCTGTTCAGATATAAAATGCACTTGGTTTATTGTTATAATTCACTAATGTAAGAATCTGGAAAGGACTATGACTGGGCAACTTTAGACAATAAAGCAAAATATCCAAATGTGTAAGAGGTCAGGACAGGTCTCAGGAAAGATGCACTTGAGGTGGAGTTAGAACGCTACATGCGGTTACTTTTGATTTTAGTATAAGCACCTTGAGCACAGCAGAAAAGTGAGATTTGTGCAAAGACCACCTATATGAGTTATGCTCAGAGTTTGTGTCTTAGGGCGTATTCACACCTTTCTGTCATGTGCTCCATTCACTTCAGTAGGAAATGCAACAGTCTTGACTTGAAGTGGATCAGGTTGAAATGAAGTTTACCAGGCAATACAGGTTCACTGAGGACTAAAGGCTTTCATACACTCGTTGTGAATATAAACAGGTCCGTGTGGTTCAAGCGTGTCCACCTTCAGTGCATTTTATACTTTCATAGGTTAGAAACGTCAACATGTGTGTCACAACATGAACCACAGGGGGCAATGGCGAAACCAGCAAAGAAAAAATATCTACAACAAAGATGGCGTTCCGCACAGGGAGACACAAATGGGATCCAAGCAAACCATGGCAGGCAGAGGGACATGTGGACCACGAGCCCGGGTACTTCACAAGGCCCCCAGCATTTGGCCTTTGTTTTGCACTCTTACTGTGCATCCACACACTCCCTGGAGACGGATCAATCGACAGACAGAGCTGTGCACATGGCAGACGGTAGCCTTAGTATGTGTCTTGTACATGGAGTATAAAAGAGCCTTTTCTGTGAGCGCACCTTTAAAGGCAGGAAATGCTTATGTAGGCGATACTTTATATAGTGAGAATCTATGACACCCGTGCCTCATTATTCTTCATTTTGAATATTTGAAATATCAATATTGATTTAAAGCAATGTAATAAAAGAGAGTCTGCACTTCTTAATTCAGTCCCGCCGCATTGCTCTGTCCTTTTACACCACATCAGCAGAAACATGATAACAAATGAATACAGGCTCCAATCACACCACTCAAGTTAGTGATCAGAAGATTTTTTTCCTACATGCGAAAACATAACTGGAGGGCTGCCGAATCATTGATTAATGACACACTAAAACTTTAGAGGTCTTAACAGTAACTTGATACATAGTTGGTTGATACTCAAAGTGTCCTAAATAACTCTAAATTACAGTTGCAGTTTGTGGAAAGAAAAAATGTGGGCTTGCTTAGCATATGAACTGCTTCAGATGAGTCAATAATGAGACATCTCTGATATAACACAATTTATCTGTGTTGCTTAGGAACAACACCAAATGAAATGAGGCTGAAATGCCTTGTGGGTATGACCTTATGCAATGTGATATCTGATGCACATGTACTACTTTGTAATAAAAACTGCTGCAACCGATGATTTTGAAGAAAACATGATCGGAAGGCTGTGTTGTGCAGAGCCATCTGCATTTAGAAGGACCTTAGATCTGGTATTTAAAAAGCCAGATATCTTAAAAACTAAAACTACAATGTTAAACCCAGCAGAGTTTAGTTACAGTCCATTAATGTTGAATTATTAGCTTCAAATGTATTGGGTAATCTTTACTTAATATTTGATGTAGATTCTATTCAATAGACTTAATTCATAGAATAGTAAATATTTTCTGGTTCACTTTGGGCAAAATACCTCATTTGAGTGAACCTGTATCTACTACTCACTTAAGTCAGTTTATTTCGTTTAGAATAGATCTGTGAAGCTTTTTCACCCCGAGTGAACCAGACAAGGTCCAGTTAGAGTAAACATGACCAGTGAAAACAGGCCCGGATTATATACAGTATCTTGATGAAAAGCACATATTTCTCATCTGTACACTGGACTCCTCAGATGAGACTTACCTTGTCTGCGTATGTATAGGTCCAGATCTTCCCGTTGACCCAGGCCCTGGACACCACCCTGTCGTTCTCGTAGTCCAGCCGCTCGGACCACTCCCCCCGGTGGATGGAGGACAGCAGCCCTCCCCCTGTGTACGTGATGTTTACTTCTGTGTACTTGCTGCTTGGAGACCACACCACAGGACGTCCCAGGACATCGTATTGAATGTGCAGCGTGAACTTTCTGTGGTCATCATAGATCTTCCCAACTCGAGTACTCTGGTCAAAATCTATAGACAGTAGATTCCTATTGTGTGCCTTGGAGAAAAAAAAACAAAAAACAATTAAAATCAACTTCAATTCAAATTGTCTGCGTCTGAAAGTATCTGTCATCCTGGAATGTTCAACTGTCTACAAGTAATACCTCACTATCTATCAACACAAGTTATAGAGTGCACTTTCAAACAAAAAAACATTATTGAAATAAACTCAGAGTAAGTACAAGTACATGCAAATATGAATTAAGTGGCATGTCATGCAGAGGCACAGATTTCATTAGCTTGGATAAATTAATTGTGGCATTTAGAACGCAAGTTTCATAATAACGTCAAATTGAAAAGAAGCAGCGCATCGTGGGCATTGCTAATTAATCAGAATACATCAGATAAAATGTCCTTGTCTATATGAAATATTTAGCCTGCGGTGAGACAAAGCTGTGAAAATAGACACTTATCGGGGAAAGTACAGCAACATAATGAGCCATACAACGTTTGTGGATCAATACTAGTACCAATACAAGTAATTCCTTACAGCATATAGCCTAATTCTCATTCAGAATTACATTACTAGTTCAATTGCTTCAGGTTTTGAGAATATTAACTATTACCGGCTTGCACTGCTTGTCAACATTTTACAATAGAAAAATAATCTTCCCATTGTTTTGGCATACATCGTAATGATAAAGAAAGCAAACTTATGCTGCCTCCACAATTGTCTTATAGACACCTCAATACAACTGAACTGATTTTAATTCTGGTGTGTATATCTAGGCTGTATGCGTTTGTGGTACAGCATGAATCAAAGGGAGGAAGCGGCGTCTTTGATGAAGCAGAAAACAAACGCTGAGCTGACATTTCTTTGTACATGTTATGGCATGTGCAAAGGTCAAGTTACAAAGTCTATGCCTAAATGGGCAGCGCGAGAGGAGCCACGCGATATGACCTCAAATCAATACACGGATTAATTGGACACTTACTTCACCTGCAATAAAGGCCTTTGACAGTCTCTTTAGGAATATATGGATGTAATATTGTACAGTTGAAATACTAACTGGACACAAATAAATCACTGCAACTGACAATTATATGAACTTTTCATTGCAAAAAACGTGTAAAGTAATTGTTGATTGTCTTAAAAAAGATTTGCAAATGTCTCACTTCAAGTGTGGTATTTTTTTCTCTCTTGGATAATAAGACAAATCTTTAGGAATACAACAAAATTCATGGAAACATTGACTTACTATTTGTATTTATTTGCACTGTACAATTTACACAACATCATCAGAGTTGTATGCGTCCTAAATTAATTCTACAGCAATATACATGAATTGAGCATGTGCTCAAATGATGAAATAATAAAATAAGTGAATTTTACAATTTGTACATGGATGTTGTGGATGGATGGAGGAACCTGTTGTGCTGAAAATTCAGAAAGGCACAGTATACAGTATGCACAATCAATTCTACAGTTGATTCACAAAGAGCAGCAGGAGAAAGATACAATAGAAAATAAATGTAATTTTTAATTAGTGTCAGTGAATCAAGACACCCATTGTGAGTTTATGGTCTAAGACTGTTGTAACATCTTCCAAAACCAAGTGTACATTACGAGAATTAGTGCTGAAAGGCTATTTTACCCTGAGCCTGCGTTCGTAGGTGGTGTAGTTGGATTTGCTCTGCTCTTTCCTCTGTCTCCACTCGATGAGACTGGGGGCGTGGTCACCCGGCAAACTGATGTTGCAGCGGCTGGCGATGGGACTGACTCCACCCCCCGAGGATCCGGGCAGAAGGGGCTCAGTGCTCAGGGTCAGCTCCATCCCATTGGCCAGAGACACCAGGAAGGACCCGTCAGCGCTCACCCGGTATGAGCTCTGGGCATGGTCTAAAAATAGATAATGACAAGATAATACTTAATGAATAAAACATACTATAAAAATAATATGAAAAAAAATATTAACAAATAAATAAAAAAAAACATTTGCAAACAACTTCTGCTGCAACTTGACTGCTAAAGCAACTACTACTACTACTACTCCTGACTGCCAATCTCCTTCTACTATTTCTGCAACACTATTTTACTTTTACTAAAGTAATTTTGCTACTGTTTTGTAAAAGAAAAAACACCCAAAACTAAAAAGACAAACCTACAACAAACAGACAAAACTACAACTATGTGGACTAGATTTGGAGAATGCAAATTGGGTGCCGTTACTTCGATATAGCAGCAAACATCACGGACCACAAATGCACTCTGGGGGGATGCAGATGAAAATGTGTGAAAAAAAACACATCAGTCACTGTCTGTGAGCAAACAACCTTGAGAAAAAAAAAAAATCAATGTTGTACAGAACACTGCCTTACTGCAACCACACGTCCTTTTATTCTTTTGTCTGGATCTGATCCTTCAAGCTGTATGTGCTGCTAAGTGCATTTTCACCATTCTTACCATGTTTTTGTGTCTAATAATTGAACAGAGACAGAGTGAAACTGTAAAGCAGTGGGTTAGACAGAAAGACTGTTCTTTCACACTTTTTCAGAGCCTTCAAAACTTTGTTCTACTTTATAGACTTAATCTATATTTGTCTCATTGTCACATAATGGCCTTAAGTGGAATCCAATTTTTATTAAAAAAGCTTTTACTGCGAGACCTCAAAAAAGAAGATTAAGTTGGGTAAGGTATGATGTAGATTGCATTTGACCCATCCTTCCAATGTCAGATGGACAACCTGTCTCCAGATGTATCTACAGGAAGGGCTGGGTCGGCATGAGGTTTGAACCACTCTTGCTTTCTATGCACTCAGCCATCGTACTTGAGGCGAGTACTTGGAAACTCTAACTTTAACCCTTTCAGCATACTTTGCACTGCACTTGAGCTGTAATTACTACTGTTATATTTTTAGCTAATTGCTAAATGTAAGTTTTCCTCATTAACTGCTGCACTTCCAACAGCCCATGGACGGAACTTCAGTTTTTAATTATATTTTTCAACTTTTGTCAGCCGTTCAATAGAATACAATAAAAGAACTCCTGGACCTATGAATGATGAAAGTTAAGTTGTATCCATAATATTTCCAATCATATCAAACATTCTCAGATGAAACACAAAGAATTTGAACTTCAAATACATAATCCATAATTTTTTACAATGCCCTAAATGTTATTTTAGTGGCCTTGGCTGTGAAAGAGGAAATGTCAGAACCTAGAAATCCCTCCATAGATCAGCTTTACTAGACTTTGTATTTACCTTGTTCTCGGCAGAAATAAACCGATTTTGAATTTCCTCTGTTGTGTAAACTTATAATGAGCATAAATTAGCCTTTAGGCCCAAACTACACTCTCAACTTCACATAGAGTCCAGCGCTTTATTTTTTACCCATAGGGGTTCTTGAAAAAATGTGGCTTTAATCAATATTTCCGTTCATGTATTTGTATATGTAGTGACCAGCCAAATACATGGGCTTGACTTGTTTGTAGATAACTAGACTTTCTCTCTGCCAATCCACCTACCTTGAGCAATCTAGAACAGGGGTCATTTTGTCCACTCACATGTGCCTTATTGCATCAGTGTGTGCACAGACAGCTTTCCTCCCCTGTTGTCATTGTCACAACTGCCTGAAAGCAATTAAATGGACGACATGAAGAAAGGGCTCCCACGAGAGGCCTCCACGCGTCCCCACCATCATTCTCGCCTCTCTCATCTTCTGGCCTCCTCTATGCTTTTCTTTTATCGAGCTTTGTTAAGACGTTTCGCAAGTCGCCAGGATGTGTTTGTTTATTTTGGTATATATAGAACAACTCTTTTCCCCCTCACAGATAGGCCATTAGATACAGGCTTGTGTAATGGGTCATAAATATGTGGGAAATGCTGGCCACATCTTTAGAAGCGAAACATGTTTTAAAATTGGTCTAAGAGTCCATTAGACATTCATTTAAAGCTGGGGTTGTAAACTTTCAAGCAAAAACAGTACAACTCGTAGAAAAATCCGTGTAACAAGCTCTCAAAACTTATTTGGCCTTTGTCAGATCTTAAACCCCAAACCCTAAAACAGGTTTCTTTCTAAGTATGCAAATGATTACATTTCTAATAAGAAGAATACGTTGTGGTCTGATTTGTTCAAAACATTTGACTCTTTCTGTTGGGACTTACCATATATAGTCTTATTAAGGAGAAACGATGAGATAAACCTGTTTTTGTCCCTCAGTGGAGAAATCTCAAACACCACATTAGGCAGCTGGCTATTTTCTTTCTGCCGATGAAAAAGGTGCCCCAGCTTCAAAACGTACTGTATGCCTGTGGATTTTCAAGCCCACTCACTATAAGGACAGGTTAAACTTTATTCAGTGCCATATAGAGAAGAAATTGACTACTTGTCATGGAGCTTCGCGAAAGTTCACCGTGGTAGACCCGGCTGCTGCTGCCCAGGCCACAGGCTGCTCTTCCTCGACTCATCAATACCAGCAACGCCCACATCCAGTCAACCAATAACCACCAGGACAGCAAGTTAAAAGCCGGAGACGCCCACTTCCCGGTCTTCTGAAGTTTGCAAACTTCTGAAGCCTGCAAGGTGCATGTCGCTAACGCACCTGTTCGCAAATGCATGCGTTCTACGTCATGGTGCTACGTCCCTTAGGACTTCGCTAGTGGGATATCACGTGACCCCCAGGTCACACGCCAGAGAGATCAAAATAATTTGCTCCAATCACCAGCCACCCTCCTCTATAAATGCCCCTACACAAGGCCGCACCCCCTCTTTCACTCTGGCGCCGTTTGAGATCTACCACAGTACTTACTTCATTCTGAGATGTCTTCCTTGTTCGTCCGAGTTCCCTTCGCCCTCCGGCGTCGGACGTCGTCACTGGATCCAGACGGTGGAGGACTTCACCTCGGTGGGTGCCACCACTCGAGGAAGGAGGAGGATGCGACCCACGTTGTGCCCGCGGATGGACCCGTTCGTCCATTACGCGACACGTGAGTGGCCTAAGCCCCTAGCAGCCAAGAGGCCTGCTCTGGGGTACGACATGTACTGCAGCGGGCAGGACTGGTCCTGGACCGGTGATCGAGGATTCAGTCCGCATGGCCCTGCAGCCCTCCGTATCCGTGTGGCCCGGCACCAGACCTCTCCTTCCCTCCGAGCGGGACAGGACGTCGAGGATTCAGTCCGCATGGCCCTGCAGCCCTCCGCATTCGTGTGGCCCGGCACCAGACCTCTCCTTCCCTCCGAGCGGGACAGGATGTCTTGGCGATGCTGGATAGATGTTATGCCAATGCAGCATTGACTAACAACATGGCATTCATCACGGGGGCCCTGGATATGTCGCTCTCTTCTGGACAGGCGCTCAGTGGAGACCTCCTGTCACAGGCGAGGACCACCTCGGCTGCGACTCTGCGCATGTGCCAGACGCTAGCTGTGGATGGTGGCCGCTCCATGGCTGCAGCCCAAGTCGGGCCAGGCACCTTTGGCTTGGGCTGGCTAATATCAGGGAGGCGGAGAGGAGGCAGCTGCTGGACCTGCCCACCTCTCAGATGTCCCTCTTCGGCCCGGACATGCAGGCCTTGGTGGCGAGACTGGAGTCTGCAGCTAAAGACTCGGCTAGGCTAGCCCCGCACCTAGCACCGAGGCGCGAGGCCCACCAGCCATTACGGAGCCGGGACAGAGGCAGAGAACGTTGGCCCGGGAGGCATCCTGACCCGTATCCGCGCTCTGTTATCCATCGTCCCCCCTCGACGAGGCCCCCGGGTCCAGACAGACCCATGGGTGGCTCGCGGGAGCAACGCACCCACCGACGACCTCCCTATGGCAGAGGAGGTCGGGGTGGGAAGAGTTCTTTCAATAAAAGCCGTGCGGCATTTCATCAGTACTCGCTGTCTGAGTCTCATTTGGGGGTATGTAACATGTCAAATGATTTGAATTCTGATTGTGTTACTTCTCGAGCATATAACGTGGCTCCGCTAGGCCTGCAGCCCCCAGAGAAGGGCGTGCAGCGTGCTACGCGGGCCACGGGCTCCGATTCACGGGTTCATGTTTTGCCCTCCCGGAGAGAGGGCAGGCGGAGGGATCTGGTGAGTGATAATGTGTGTGCTCCAGCCGAACGCGTGTTAGCATCTCTGAGCTACAAGGCTAACACGGGGTTTCCCACTCCAGGGGCTCGTCCCCCCCCTCCATGAGGCAAGAGCCAGGGGGGCACAGCAGCCGAGTCACGTGTGGTGAGCAGAGCTACAAGGCTAACACGGGGTTTCCCACTCCAGGGGCTCGCCCCCCCCTCCATGAGGCAAGAGCCAGGGGGGGGCACAGCAGCCGAGTCACGTGTGATGAGCAGTCCCGTACTTATGACGTCGGGCCTGCAGAACACGTGACCGCCCCCGGCGCTCACGGTGTGACGCAGGGGGCCCCCCGGCCCTTTCGGCCACCCCCCCTCCCTGCTAGGAACACCAGGAGAGGGCGGGGCCGTGACGTCTCGTGTTTCAGCTCCCGTTCCGCCCCTCACAGACTTCTACAGCATCTGGAGGGAGCAGGGTTTGGATGACAGAAAACATTGCGCAGGGGTGACGCACTGCAATTCTTCCATAAGCCACCACCATTCCGAGGTGTACGGGCAGTGCGCTCCAGATACGGGGATCAATAGAGGCACTGCAAGCGGAGGTCTCCTCTCTGCTGAGTCGAGGCGCAGCAGTGGAGGTAGACCCGCAGGACGCCACCAGGGGGCTGTACTCCCCTTACTTCTTAGTGCCAAAGAAGTCAGGCGGGGTGCGTCCCATTCTGGATCTGCGCGTGTTGAACGAGTGCTTTTCCTAACGGAAGTTTCGGATGCTGCCCACAAAGCAGCTCCTCGAGTGTGTCAGGGAGGGAGACTAGATGTCCTCCATAAACCTGACAGATGCGTACTTCCACGTGCCCATAGTGCCAGAACACAGGAGGTTTCTGCGCTTCGCAGTGGGAGAGAGGAATTACGAGTACTTATGCACTCGCGCCTCGGACTTTTCCAATGCGTGGAAAAGTCCTCAGACGCGCTGGGGTAAGAATTTTAACCTACTTAGACGACTGGTTAATTCTGGCATCATCCAGGGAAGTGTCACACGCACTGGGTCCCGTCCCACATACAGCGCCTGGGCTCTGTGGTGAACAGGGAGAAAATTAATAGTTACCTATTGTAACTTAAGTTCTACGATTAGGTGCACGTGTTATCCCACTAGCGAAGTCCGCTAAGGGACGTAGCACCATGACGTAGAAGCAGGCTGCAACCGGCTCAGCGCATGATCTATCTCGGCCTGCAGCTAGACTCTGTGACATTCCGTGCTGCACTGTCCGTGGACAGACGGATGAGCACTACCCGTCTGCCCAGGGAGGTTCTGGCGGGCCCCAGAGTCCCCGCTCGGCGCCTCAGGTCCCTGCTGGGAATGAGGGCGGCGGCTCATGCTGTGGTGCGGCTAGGCCTTCTCCACATGAGGAATTTTCAGAGGTGGTTCTCA
Source organism: Knipowitschia caucasica (assembly GCA_964034765.1). Lineage (NCBI taxonomy): Eukaryota > Metazoa > Chordata > Actinopteri > Gobiiformes > Gobiidae > Knipowitschia > Knipowitschia caucasica. The sequence continues at coordinate 35,595,749 of OZ035830.1, read as the reverse complement.
CGCCTCAGGCTTCACCCCTCCCGGGACGGGGGGAGGCTGGTCTGGGTTCCCCAAGTGGCAGCATCGAACATCAGGTTCTGGCTCACTCCGGGTCTATTGCGGGACGGAGTGACTCTGCCCTGCGCCGTGTCTCACGTGGAGGTGTTCACGGACGCGTCGCTCGAAGGATGGGGCGGGGTCCTCGGCCAGAGTTCTGTAGGAGGCTGCTGGTCGGACTCAGCCCGTCACATCAACCTGCTGGAGATGGAGGCAGTGCACAGAGTACTGCTGCACTTTGCCCCTCAGCTGCAGGGGAGACACGTGTTGGTGCGCTCGGACAACACCGCAGTGGTCTCCTATCTGAACAGGCAGGGGGGCACCAGGTCCCCCGCTCTTCATTGCATGGCGACGGTGACGCTGCTGTGGGCGGCGCTTCACCTCCTGTCTCTCAGGGCGCGCCACGTCCCGGGGGTCCGGAACGTGGGGGCTGACAGGATGTCCAGGGGGGGGCCCACTCCAGGACGAGTGGGGCCTGGCCCCACGGGTAGCTGCGGAGATCTGGCGGAGGTTCGGCCGTCCAGTGGTCGACCTTTTCGCCAGTGCAGGAAACGCACAGTGCCCGTCCTGGTTCGCCTCAAGGGCCGCGGACGAGCCGCCCTTAGGCGTGGACGCTCTGGCTCATTACCCCTGGCCAGGGGCCTGTTGTACGCTTTCCCACCAGTGCGCCTCCTGCCGGTCCTGCTGCGGAGGATCGAACAGGAGAGGAGGTCGGTGATCCGGGTGGCCCGGACAGTCCGCATGCCCGGTGGTTCCCCTTCCTGAGGGGCATGGCGGTGATGGAGCCCTGGGCCCTCCCGGACGAGCCGGGGGCTCTAGTCCGGGGGGAGGAGCCCTGTTTCACGCCCGAAATCGGCCGCAGGCTCTGGGTTGGAGGCTGAGAGGCGGAACCTCGTAGGCCTGGGTCTTCCCCCTGCGGTGGTGGAGACCACTCAGGGGGCGAGGGCGCCGTCCACATTGAGGGCCTACGCCACGAGGTGGAGGCTCCAGGGGTCGGTTTTCGTTCCTGGGATCCCAGGCGTTGCCCGCTGGAGGGGGTCCTGGGATTCCTACAGGAGCTCTTTGACAAGGGGAGGGCTGTCGCCACCTTGGCGGTGTTCGCGGCAGCCATTACTTCGGGTCACGACGGATTCGGGGGGTTCACAGCCCGCTCTCATCCGTTGGTTAAACGTTTTCTGCGGGGGGGCACGCAGGAGGAGGCCCCCGCTCCAGAGAACGCCCCCGGTTTGGGACCTCAGGGTGGTCCTTAGGGGGCTGTCGGGTCCGCCTTTTGAACCGGCGGCGGAGGCGAGTCCCGAGTGTGACGCTTTAAGACGGCCCTCTTGTTGGCGTTGGCGTTGGCGTCTGCTAAGAGGGCGGGCGACTTGTGTGCGCTCTCTGTCCATGCGTCTTGCCTGCCCTTTGGTGGAGGGCGACGGCATGGTGGTATGGTGGCCCAATCCGGCTTTCTCCCCAAGGTCATCACGTCGGCCTTTAGGTCGAGAGTCATCAGGATTAGGGCTTTCTATCCGCCACCGCATGCCTTCCCCGAGGAGGAGCGGTGGCACCTTCTGTGTCCTGTCAGAATGCTGAGGCATTACCTGGCCATGACGTCGTCATTCAGGTTGGGTGGTCAGCTGTTTGTGTGTCTGGGCCCCAAGAACAGGGGCGCCCCGCTGTCGGCTCAGCGGCTGGCGCACTGGGTCGCCACGGCTGTGCGGCGGGCGTATCAGACGCAGGGTCTGGCCCTCCCGGTGGGCTTCAGGTCGCATTCCACGCGTGGGATGGCGGCCTCTGCGGCCCTTCTCAGGGGGGTGTCGGTCGAGGACGACTGCCGTGCGGCTTCTTGGGCGTCGGTCCTCCTCTTTCGTCCGGTTTTATCTTTTGGATGTGTCGGACCGGTCGGTGGCCCATTCCGTGCTGAGTGCAGCGGACTGAGTTAGACCGTTAGGTCCCTCCTCTGAGGGGGCCTTCGTTTTACTTTCCGCCCTGGTTCAGGAGCTCTTGGGAGAGGCATCCTACAGGTGCGGTACATATATGTGTGTTTGGTCGGTCAGGTAGTCCACGTCAGGAGCCCTTGGGAGAGGCGTCCTGTGACTACGGATGACCTACATCTGTGTTACATGGGGGTATCCTTGGTAGGAGTGGCCCTGTAACACGCATTGTTTCTTCTGCCCTGAGTCCCCTCACTGTGTGAGGACCTTGCTCGGGCGGAGCTCCAATCACCCTTCGCTGGCCTGCTGGGAGTACATGTTCCTACGGCCTCCGCGTTGTGTCCCACTAGCGAAGTCCTAAGGGACGTAGCACCATGACGTAGAATTAATAGTTACCTAATGTAACTTAAGTTCTACGAATAGGTGCGTAGTCCCTTAGCTACGAGCCCATCAGGCCAGCCCGGCTTGGCAGAGTTCAAGAGGGGGTGCGGCCTTGTGCAGGGGCATTTATAGAGGAGGGTGGCTGGTGATTGGAGCAAATTATTTTGATCTCTCTGGCGTGTGACCTGGGGGTCACGTGATATCCCACTAGCGAAGTCCTAAGGGACTACGCACCTATTCGTAGAACTTAAGTTACATTAGGTAACTATTAATTGTTCTGGAGGGGTCGCTTCTGCTCACGTGTTGCTCGTGCGCGTGGCCCGGCTGTCCTCAGTCTGGCTGCTCGTGGTCTGCTCCTCTTCCGTGTCCCTGCACCTGCTGTGGTTCGCATATCCCCACTGCTCTCCTCCTCTGCGGGCTCTTCTGCGGGCTGCTCCGCGGGGCCCCTCCGCGGTTCTGTGCTGCTCGTTCCTCGTGGTCTGCTGCCGCGCGCAGACGGTCTGGCGGTGCCGTGCGTGTCCCTGCCTCCGACTGGCGGTGCCGCGTTGTCCCGTTGCTTTTCCCAAGTCTCCTGGCATGTGAGTACAGTGAGTGTGCCGACCGCGGACAGATTAATCCCGGAGTCTAGGCTGCAGGCGGCTGGTTTTTGCCCTACGCACTTGACTGCAGGCGTCAGTTTTCGCCCCGTGCTTGGTCTGCAGGCTCCGTTTTACACGTGTTTGAGCTAACTGAGGGACAATGCATCTTAAATGGCATCAATCTCCAATGTCTGAGGGATATAAGAGGAGCAATGTGCATTAATTCAGATTCATGTTCTGCCACTTGCAGTAAAACCACGTTGGAAAAAATGTGCAAAGACTACCCCATCGTGCTCCAGACGGCACACACAGAGCTCTTGCCACGGCGCCATCTTTACAGCATCAATCTCATTACTCGCAAGTCACTATTGTTAAATGAATGTATTTAAATTCGTCTATCTGCAGGAGGAAGGAGGGGCCATGCATTTAAATAGCTAGGTCACTAGTATTAAATTGGGTAACTAAACTGCAGTTGTTGCATTTCGAAGTGCAGCAGAAAGAAAAGGGGCCCAATGTGAATCTGCAATGGGTTTGAAGTGGAGTTGGAGCTAATGAACGCATGGATCAGTGATCGTTCATGCGTTCTACCATAACCAAAGCAGCAAGATGGCTCCAGGGGACATCTGTTTCTCGCATGGGAATGTTCGGATTCGGGTTGATTTATTTCCTCAGGCTCTTAAACAACCGTGGGCATGGTTCTCTGACCGCCGCTGCTGCGGTCCCTGCTGCCGTTCCTACTGATGCCTGATCCCGCTGCTGCCTGTTCCTGCTGCCGCTCCTGCTGCTGCCTGTCCCTGCTGCCTGCTCCTGCTGCTCCTACATATGCCGCTGCTGCTGTTCCTGCCGCTGCCGCTCCGCAGGCTCCCAGGCTGCACCTGTCTCTACGGCTCGGCTCTTTCAGACACGTACGTAACCTGGCTCATGGAGACAAGCGGCGCACGCTGGCGTGACACGTCTGTTGTTCGTATGAATCGCATTGTGCTGCTGCTGCTGCTGCTTGCTGCTTCTGCTGCTTCATACTGCTACCGCTACTGCTGCTACTGCTGCCGCTACTGCTGCTACTGCTGCCGCTACTGCTGCATTGCTGCCGCTGCTGCTTCATACTGCTACCGCTGCCGTGCTGCTGCTGCTTCTTTACTTTGACATCTCTCTTCACTTCGCATCTCTTTTACTGAAACACTAAACAGCTACAACAATATTCTACTGCTCTGGCTTATTGCTGCTATTATCGACGGATGCTGCAGCTGCTGCTGCTTCATACTGCTACTGCTGCTGCTGCTTCATACTGCTACTGCTGCTGCTTCATACGGCTACTGCTGCTACTACTGCTGCTGCTGCTTCATTTACTTTGCCATCTCTCTTCACTTGCATCTCTTTTACTGAAACCCTGAACAGCTACAACAACATTCTACTGCTGTGGCTTTGATACAGAATTATTACTGTTATTTTCTAAGGATGCTGCTGCTGCTGCTGCTGCTACTGCGGCTGCCGCGGCTTGATACAGGACTATTGCTGTTATTATCTGAGGTTGCTGCTGCTGCCGCTGCTGCTACTGCTACTGCAACCCACTCTCTCAGAAGCTTATCCTGCTTCTAATGGATGCAGCCCGGCTGAGTATGCCGCGCTGCGCCGGACTCGCACCTATGCTCCCAGGGTCGCTTCGGCGGTCGTGCTTCATCTCTCTACTGAATCTTCTGATTCTATCAGATGCAGCTGGCCGAGTAGCTGCGCTGAGCCGTCAATCGGACTCCTAATCAAAGGCATCCATACCTGTATTCTTCACTCTTCTGATCGCAGGCTCCTCATCATGCTGCCCATCCTGCAGCGGCGCTGAACTCCGGCTCATCTCCCAAGTACATGTCCGCCCTCCTCGCAGCATCTTCCTGCTCTCCTTCTATGGCTTCTCTGCGTAAGCGTTTCACCATTGCTCACTCAACCTTCATGCGGTCCGAGACACGGCTTTCCCGACCATCCTACTATCCTGATTTCTACTCTCCAACCCAAGGTTTCAAGCGTAAGGGCGCCTGCAACATCAATGGCCCTCTCCGACATGTCTCTGCCCTACAGGTCTCCGCTTCTACACGGACGCTGCCCCTTCCGTGGGTTTTTGGGGGATTCTTCCAGGACCACTGGTTTGCCGAGCGTGGCCGCTACTTTCCACCGGAGCATCTCCTCTGCCCTACACGAGATATTCCCAGTGGTCGTGGCCTGCGCGCCGTGGAATCACACGTGGCAGAGAAAGAGGATCTCTGTCACGTGTGATAATCTCGACGTAGTGGAAGCATTACACAAAGGTCGCTCTTTTTCACCCAACATAATGTTCCCTGACCACTTCAACCTTCATCTCAAACATTCAAAAATCAAAGGTGCCTGCAATATATAATAGCTCGCTCCGACACATCTCTCTGCCCCTACAAGTCCATGATGCGTTACACTCGCCTCCACTGCAAGAAGGAGATTCTAACGGACCTCGATTTCTCACTCCAGACCACCTTCCCATGACAGCAAACTGGTTCAGAGCTCAGCTGAGATCCCTACTGCTCCTCTGTAATTTGTCTCCCCAGCTCTATACGGCCCACTCATTCAGGATAGGCGCTGCAACGCGCGCGGCCTCGCTGGGGCTCCCCCACTCTCGCTGCAACAGCTGGGGCGCTGGTCCTCTTCGGCCTTCTCCGCTTACATCAGGCCAGATGCGACCGCTATCCTGGCAGCACAACGTCAACTGGCTTCCTCGTAAGCTCCCAGCAAAGCAAGTAAGCAATAAGATTCTGGTGGCGGCACGCACTTTCCTCTTACACTCAAAAGATTCCCCTGCTGCAGCGTCTGGCTGAACATGCGCGTGCGCGCATGTTCTCAGCTCGCTCAAAGATTACCCTGCTCAGCGTCTGGCTGAATATGAGTTGCTTCTCATATTCTCAGCTTGCTCAAAGATTCCCTTGCTGCAGCGTCTGGCTGAACACGCGCGTTCTCAGCTCGCTCAAAGATTCCCCTGCTCAGCGTCTGGCTGAACATGCGCGTGCGCGCATGTTCTCAGCTCGCTCAAAGATTACCCTGCTCAGCGTCTGGCTGAACATGCGCGTGCGCGCATGTTCTCAGCTCGCTCAAAGATTACCCTGCTCAGCGTCTGGCTGAATATGAGTTGCTTCTCATATTCTCAGCTCGCTCAAAGATTCCCTTGCTGCAGCGTCTGGCTGAACATGCGCATGTTCTCAGCTCGCTCAAAGATTACCCTGCTCAGCGCCTGACTGAATATGAGTTGCTTCTCATATTCTCAGCTCGCTCAAAGATTCCCTTGCTGCAGCGTCTGGCTGAACACGCGCGTTCTCAGCTCGCTCAAAGATTCCCCTGCTCAGCGTTTGGCTGAACATGCGCGTGCGCGCATGTTCTCAGCTCGCTCAAAAATTACCCTGCTCAGCGTCTGGCTGAATATGAGTTGCTTCTCATATTCTCAGCTCGCTCAAAGATTCCCTTGCTGCAGCGTCTGGCTGAACATGCGCATGTTCTCAGCTCGCTCAAAGATTACCCTGCTCAGCGTCTGGCTGAACATGCGCGTGCGCGCATGTTCTCAGCTCGCTCAAAAATTACCCTGCTCAGCGTCTGGCTGAATATGAGTTGCTTCTCATATTCTCAGCTCGCTCAAAGATTCCCTTTCTGCAGCGTCTGGCTGAACACGCGCGTTCTCAGCTCGCTCAAAGATTCCCCTGCTCAGCGTCTGGCTGAACATGCGCGTGCGCGCATGTTCTCAGCTCGCTCAAAGATTACCCTGCTCAGCGTCTGGCTGAATATGAGTTGCTTCTCATATTCTCATCTCGCTCAAAGATTCCCTTGCTGCAGCGTCTGGCTGAACACGCGCGTTCTCAGCTCGCTCAAAGATTCCCCTGCTCAGCGACTGGCTGAACATGCGCGTGCGCGCATGTTCTCAGCTCGCTCAAAGATTACCCTGCTCAGCGTCTGGCTGAACATGCGCGTGCGCGCATGTTCTCAGCTCGCTCAAAGATTACCCTGCTCAGCGTCTGGCTGAATATGAGTTGCTTCTCATATTCTCAGCTCGCTCAAAGATTCTCTTGCTGCAGCGTCTGGCTGAACATGCGCATGTTCTCAGCTCGCTCAAAGATTACCCTGCTCAGCGTCTGGCTGAATATGAGTTGCTTCTCATATTCTCAGCTCGCTCAAAGATTCTCTTGCTGCAGCGTCTGGCTGAACATGCGCATGTTCTCAGCTCGCTCAAAGATTACCCTGCTCAGCGCCTGACTGAATATGAGTTGCTTCTCATATTCTCAGCTCGCTCAAAGATTCCCTTGCTGCAGCGTCTGGCTGAACATGCGCATGTTCTCAGCTCGCTCAAAGATTACCCTGCTGCAGCGTCTGGCTGAACATGCGCGTGCGCTGAACACGCGTGGCTGAATATGTGCACGCTCTTATTCTCAGCTCGCTCGGCCCAAACAAACACGGGCCCCAGCCAACGCAGCCTGGCTGAGCGACCGCGCGAGAAGCCTCTCACTCATGCTCTCAGGCCCGCGCAGTACGTCCTGTTATCCCAATCCCAGGCCCGCTTTTTGGGGATATGTACGCGAGCAAGCGCAGTGCTCAACAGCATCCCTCCCGGGCCTAGGGCGCCAAACATGCTCAATCAATAAACATGCTTAAATCTAATAAGTCTAACGCATTTTCCTCATGGGTCTCTCCAAGGTGAAATGGAGCTTCGCGAAAGTTCACCGTGGTAGACCCGGCTGCTGCTGCCCAGGCCACAGGCTGCTCTTCCTCGACTCATCAATACCAGCAACGCCCACATCCAGTCAACCAATAACCACCAGGACAGCAAGTTAAAAGCCGGAGACGCCCACTTCCCGGTCTTCTGAAGTTTGCAAGCCTCCGCCGCCCCACCTCCTCCTTCTCTCATGAAGCGTGCTTGCCTACTGCCTCTGCCGTCACCAGTGCCTAGGCCCCGGGGGGATATGTACGCGAGCAAGCGCAGTGCTCAACAGCATCCCTCCCGGGCCTAGGGCGCCAAACATGCTCAATCAATAAACATGCTTAAATCTAATAAGTCTAACGCATTTTCCTCATGGGTCTCTCCAAGGTGAACTACTTATTGCTCAACTTTCAATTGCATAAAACTGACCATGGCTAAACCTTGTTGAAGTGATGTGGCCTAGGGTGAAATCTCACCATCTGATACAAAGTAATTCTAGTGAGAGAGGTCTGTGTGCATAACCTGAGCAGAATATTACTGCAGTTTGACAGTCATAAATGTTTAACCACGACCATAACCGTACTGTCGTCTCTTTAGACATCTGCAGCCATTATTTGCATCTGGACTCTCCCCGATGCATCATACACGGCCTTGTGGCACCGCTGGGGCATGAGGAAATACAGTTATATACACGTGTTGTATGTAGCAGTACGCAGTAACTATTGAGGATTGGAAACCTCAGGGCATCTGTGGCCCTAGTAAAGTCTAAAAACAAACTTTACCCGCATCAATATAGATCTTACTATACAACTATAAATGCGCAAGTATAAAGTAATAAATGAAACATATCTGAATGTTTTGTTCAAGGTTTACTATTTACAGAAAAGTTAAGTTAGAAATAAAAACATTTTTGGTTTATTCAAGGATGTGCATATCTTCAGCCTGAGATGTACAAACCCATTGCAATGAACAATATGAAGATGAGTGAAGGTTACTGATGAAAAATATATGTGAAACACTCAGGAGAAGATATGAGCATGTGAAGATTTTTCACATTGCATTTTACGGTGGACTACATTAAGGTTTCTGTAAGGAGTTGATATGTAAGGTAAGTTAAAGGTATATAGGAGGATTTTCTACTTCCGGGTGGATCATCAAGACTATTGGTCCTCCTAATTGTCAAAAATTCCGATGATACGTGCTCGTCAAATAAGACCGGAGAGTTTTGTTCAAAAAGTGAAGGTCGTTATTTCCTAAAAAATGGGAAACTCGTGCTATATACCTTTAAGCTATTTTCTATTGTCGCCGTTGGGAAATTTGTCCATGGATTTCACGCATCCTGCAAAAAGGTTAACTATTTTCAATGTTTGTGGTGGCAAGGGAGACCAGAGCACGCGGAGAAAATGTATGTATGGGGAGAACATGCAAGGGTTTCGAATCTGGCACTTTATTACAGAGAAGAGTGCTAACCACATGCCATACATAACGTGCTAAATTTAAGCACACAGGCTAATAAGTGAAACTGTGATATTCATCTGAAATTCAAAATGTTCTAGTCTTATTTTTGTAATTAATTGAAATGCATTGTGATATATTAGACGTTTGGTATTCATCAGCACAGACTTCTCTCTCCTTCCTCTCTGGAGCACAGCCAGTACCTTGTCTGAAGGTGTAGACAGTGTCACTGGCCGATAGGTTCGTGCTGGTGACAAAGTTTTCACGGTTTGACGCCTCGACCTCGACTCGAGACCAACGTTCCAAGTTACCGTGGAAACCGCTGACCTCTCCCGTTGGCTTGGTGATGTTGGTCACACGGCCCTCGGAGTTGTATCTGAAATCATGCAATACCCACAATATTACTTTGACTATATTTATTATATGAGACTCATTCATGTGCAATACAGCTCCAGCGAGATTTAACTGCAGTCCCTCATATAAGATAAGGAATATAAAATTGATAGTTGCCTAAATGATGATCTCACTTATCCAGGGCTACAGTTTATGCTTCCAGAAGGAACAATTATTGAGGTGTCCACGTACTTTCCATATGGCTCTAGATTGTCCAACCAAACACCAGTCTTCTAGTCTCTATTCAATATTATCTATTCACCTTAAACTTATTGCACTAATCCTTAAGCTATAGATCAAACCTGTATGTTCAGTATTGGCAATCCTGTTCTTAAAATATAAAATACACTACACACACTTTTAGTGGTATAACAAGCTGCATTTGCAAAATTTTATGTAAGTCAATGTATGTCTTGAGAATTACCTGGACCACAATCTGTTTTTATTGTTTGTCCATGTTTCAATGTTTCAATAACATATCTTAATAGCAACAAACATGTTTATGAATGCAACCTAATAATATTTCTGGACGTGGACACAATCTCCACCTACTGTTCTTTCGATAAACATCACTACTGCAGACTATGGGTTGTTTTGCATTGTCCTTCTAAAAATGGACTCAAGCGTTCACCCTGTGAGTGATGTACATGCAGAAACACAATGTGATAAGTCCTGCTATGGGGCTACTGGACACAATAGTAGAATGTCCCATACACACTATATGTTTTTTCTCTTCTTTTCATTGCCCAAGAGCAGCCTCGAGTAAGTGTCAGCCATGATTTATAAGTGTAATTATCCAGCGGTGGAGTCAGAGACAGCGGCACGGGCTGGCACTGGTGAATAATGCATTCACATGTGGTTAAGTGGACTTTGTGTGCCAAGCTAAACATGCTACTGGTGACGAGAGGCTCTATATGTCCTTTATCTAATCACACATTTAAGCAGTGCCAGTCTATTTCCCCCCTTCACTCTTTCAAAAGTGAAGAAAATAGTAGGGACTACAGCTACCAGCAGATGGCACTCAAACTTCATATCATCATCTCCAACATCATGGCACACTTACAATACACAAGACTTGACAGTGAATCAACTTACTGTCGATATTACATTTTAAGATTACAAATTAGCCCTCAGAACAGAAGGATAACCATGGCATCCAAAATTTTACAATTGTAGTCTTTCTTTGTCTTGTTTCTTTAACTATGATGTATTACATACAATTCAGCTGCTGGGGAAATCATCTGGATGGAGGAAGAGCTTGCAAGACTTTTGGACCATGTAAGTATTTAGACATAATAATGTTAGAATTATGGGTTGTAAAATTGTTAGCAATCAATTATTTTACTAATGGAGTGTTCTATTGACCCTCTGATCAATCAAATAATAGATGTCCTTTTTTTCAAAAAGAATGATTGAGAGATAAAGAAATAAGTGTTTTACCAAATCAATATTTCGCTTCCAGTGCAGTGCAGATGCCAAGCAGAATCTGTGATTGTTCAAAGTGCTATGTTCAAAGTGCTATTCCATACGCTAATTTAGCTGATTTACACAATCAAAGTGCCACACTGCAGACGCTTAAAGTTGCGTATAATAATGCTTTCAGGATGTTGCAAAGCCCAGGTCCAGTCGTGCCAGTCTGCTGTTTAGCCAGACTCTGCTTTCTGGCTGTCATGAGAAGTTTATATTTTAAATTAATTTGTCGACTCTAAAAACTCTTTAGTGTTGGCCCTAGTGAACTCTAGGTCTTGTGCTGCGTGGTACTTGTCTCTTATATGGAAACACTGGTATAGCTGTCTTATAAGCTGTTGTGATGTTCTCATAAATCGGAAGAAGTTTAAACAAAACCATGCGCTGTATCTTTTTTCTCTTGTTGACCCACTATATACTGCACAAGCTAAAGGTTAAACAATAAACAAATACTTCACACACCAGCTAGATATACTGAAACTCTAAGAAAGTCTAAAGTGAGGGCTGCCAAAGGAATGTAGCCATATGGCTGTGGGAGGTTGTCTTTAAGGTGAGAATAATTAGCGAGGTGCCTTATGCAACTTTTTTATGAGAAAATAAAAAAGTTTATATTTTTGAATAAATGACAGTAAGAGTGGGCGTTATTGCACATTTACTTTCGGTCACAGTTGTGTCTATAGTCTTTCAGGACAAATTGTTTTGTCGGTTTTCTTCATCAGAGGAGAAAACCTTTCAAACAATTGATCCTATCGCATCATAGGGACCACTGTGATGGAAAGTAATTGCTCCAGCCCATGATCAAAAGGGTAAAAACAAATACTTTTTTCCAACAGAAAACTTTACATAATTCCCGTTTGATAGCAGTTTATGGAGAGAGCGTGTGGAAAAGCTTGTGGAAAGAAGCTACCAAGCTGTTATCATTTTAAACAGAGCACTTTAATGATCTGGCACTAGTATTGAAACTAGTTTTGTTATTTCACAGAGTCAATTGTTTCCTGCACTTCGTTTTTTGAATTAATTTTTTATTTACTTTTAACCTTGTTTTATATGTACTTGTCTTGTGGACACTGGGGACTTTTTCCAAATGTATTTCTATGTGTTTTTACTGCAAAATGCAAATAAAATGAATCTGAATCTAATAATATATATTTTTAAAAAGCCATGAGAAAAAAAGGAAACTATTTGTGTTTTAGTCTAACAATTAAATCAAACAAATACAACCATGCATCTTCTCAGATCTTACTCATTCAATTGCATTTTTGAAATCCTTGAACTCATATTTTTATTACATGAACTGGCCACAGAAAACATCACTTACAGTATTTTTTTAGCACCTCCAGACATACAGTGCATTAGTTTCAGTCTAGGAGGACTTTTAACAAGACACTCACTCATAAACTGTGGTCCAGCTGTTTTCATCACTCTTGGTTGCCAGGAGACCAGTGTTGCCATGGTAGGATATGTGGGCGATGTCGTGGCCTTGAGCAGACACCTTTCTCAGAGTGCCGCTGTTACTGAGGGAGAGCCAGTACACCTGTCCTCCAGGTAGAGCCAGCCACAAGGGTACACTGTGGGCATCGCGCCGCACCTGCAGCCCCTGCCCGTCCCGGGACACGGCCCCCGACAGCTGCCCATCTGTACCGTATGTGAAGTTGTACAGGAAGTGGCCCGTGATCAGGTGCTTGGTGTGCAAATGGGAGCCGTTCTGAGAAGAGAAATATGTCATGTACATAGTACCAAACTTTGAAACAAGTTCCACGCTCTCTAACGGTTTGGTTTTCACATGCAAGCTTTTTTGGCCTCACTTAGCTCTCACCATACAACAGATATAATGTTTTGAATAAAGATAAACACCATCATATTGTGGTCTCATTTGCTCACATAATGGGACTATTCTTTCTGTTGGGATAAACATGTATTAATGAAACAAACAAAAATAAGTTTGCAGAAATTAGCTTAATTAGCATGTGTTTTTTATGTTTTTTATTGTAAATGCGTGCAGTATTCTTTATATTTGTTTATGTCACATATTCAAACTGCACCTTTTGTGGAGTATTTGCTTTTAATACTAAGCTGTGTGGTCCGCTGCGGCTTTCTTTTTCTTTTTCTCATATCTATAATTTTATAGTATAGGATTTAAATTCTCTGAGAAAAGCTTAAGCTAAAAAAGTATTCTTTGTTCAGGTCTTTTGCAGCCCTTTGTGAGCATAGTCACAACATTTCTACTTTTGTCCATTCCCTCTTGCTTCCATGTGTCAACAGCACTGATTACAAATGTGCTATGAGTGAAATAATTTGTCATCTTACTCCTGTAGTGAAAACTAAATTTGGACGTATTTAACAAAAATTATTTAATCTTACAGTGATGGCCTGGTTTGTTTACTAATTACCACACAAACAATGATTACTGGGTCGATACAAAAACCTCAAATCCAAATCCCCATTGATGCTGATGTCATACTCGTCCCTCCCCTCTCAACATAATCCAGTGCTCCTCTTGGACACAGGGGACAGCTGGTTCAGTGGCCCGTGTCTGTGTTGCAGTACCTGACTGAAAAGATAGAGCTCTTGGTCCAGAGGGGAGCTGATCTCAACCAGGCCAGCGGTGCTGAGCTGCGGCTGGTTGAGGCTCACTGCTCGGATCCGGATATTCCCCAGATCAGCGATGTACAGGGTCCCATTGGGGGCCACGGCCAGAGAGGAAGGAGCTTTGAGGCGGGCATCACGGGCGTAGCCTCCATCTCCTGTAGGATATGAGAGAGGATGGAAGAAAATAGATAATTATTAAATATTCCCACAAACTTCCCATTTTTACATATTACGCACACATATTTTTTTTCTGCTATTGACTTCAGAACTCCTCAATCTCTTAAAGCGTTTCAGGGCTGCACCTTTGGTCTCTTTCCATCAAATTTCTGAAAAATCTCTGGGGACTAAAGGGCTATCAAAAAGAATGTTTGCTACACTTCAGCACACTTTTGCTGAATAGATTTAAACAAAATAATGCTAGCGGTAATGATAAAAAAAACAACTATTACCACATTTAATTTAGGTTGAATGTAAATGGTGGCGAAATTCAATAAAAATCTATATTAGAGTGGAGAAACCCACAGCCACTACAATACGCAATTTGCAAACGGTCTTGTAGTGAGGATTTAAAAGTTATCAGAGTGGGTCTGGACCCAGGGGATCCCATACTGTCCCATTGGAGTGGACATGCCACCTTGATAGAGTCTGGTCCTTATCAGACAGCGGTCGCAGGTGAGTGAATTTGTTTGGGCCACTGTGGTTTCTCTTTTGGGATTAGAGTGTGCGGGGGCCTTCAGATCCCGTCAGTGGCGGGCCGGTCCTGTGATGCTCTGGCCTGACAGCGGGGCAGCAGTTTATCTCCTCCACACATGCAACATCAGCATGCAGCTATGTTTGTGTGCACTGTGGACGGCGCCCTCTAGCTGCATATGCGCTCAAAGAGTGTGTGTGTTTATGGGAGAAGCTTCTGAAGTGCAATCATCTGTTAACAGCAAGACATGATTGAAAATATGCAAAGTACAACCAAGAAATAGGGACGGCTACAGCCCATTGGTTTGTGGCAGGGCACAGACAAGTCCCTCTGTTGCAAATAGAAAAAAAAGACTTGATTTTATGAGCAGAATTAAATGATAAAATCGCATCCTCTGACACTTACAATGAAAGCATGGCCTAAACTGTCAAAGGAACAGCTGTGTATTTTGTTTGGTCCTTTTTCTCCCATCTTTTATTACATTTCAGGTGCTCTCCAATGACACACCAAGTGCTTCAAACTGGCGCCCGCTTTTTCTTCCGCCAGCTGTAATTTCAATGGATTTAGAAGGGTTCAGAAAAGCTGTTTTTTTCTATTTCATTTTTTACTGAAATATAGCTGGAGGTTTTAGCAGGAAAGAAAGATCACAGTGAATACAAATATCAATATTCGCCGTCTGTATGCCTGACCTTAAGCAATATACTTTTCGTACTGACCTTCACTGCGGCCATTTAAACTTTTTCATGCCGTAATATATCTCTTGAGTCATTATTTTCCAGGAATACTGTTTTTCAAAGGCATGTACATTGGCTAAATTTCAAAAGCTTGCAATTTCAAAAGCTATAGACAAATAATAATAATGGCAGTGAACATCAAATATACAAAAAACTTATCAAATTGGTATAATGTTTGCAACAAGAATAGACAGTGAACCCAATATTACATGTTTTAGGCTGCAATTTAGGCATTTGGCTTTTCAATGACTGTATGCTCTCCAATGGGTTAGGGTAAAAACTTGGCATACAACCTGCTTTTGCCATTATTATTGCTTTTAAACATTCCCATTGACTAATAAAATCATTCAGCATTCTCTTAATGTAACTCGAAGTTACATTGAGAGAATGTCACAGGGTTTTTAGGTGCTTTTGAGTGTTCTTGTAAAACCAGGCCAAGTAGAGTGATACAATCGGCTCTCTAAAATGAGTGCGTTTACATGTTGCTCCCAATGTAATCCTATTAGTCATGATCTACTACACTCACATTGCATAATCCCACTCTCCCATAACAATAAAAACAAGGAGTGAGTAAGACAGGCTAAAAATGTAAGTCGGTGATACTTCTAAATATTCACGCACTGTACTTACTCATCTAAAGGGAAGTAATCGCATATGAGTCACAACACGTAAGGCCTCATTTATCAATTTGAAAAACAATGAGTGCTATCGTGGGTGTATTGTAAAATGTTAAGAGTTATTTCTGACACAACAAATATATGTATATTGACAATTCAGCAAGTGCAGATAACTATCCCTCTTTATTACCAAGAACACTAATTACATTTGTGATAACTAAATGGCTGTGACTATATGCTCAGAATTGTCATATTAAAAATGTATTTGATAATTAATTTTTTTATATTATTTTGGATGTTATTATTATTATTATTCATGTATCATTTAATGCATGTTTAAACTTATCGTCTCTTGCATATTATTTGCATAATTATTTGTACATCTGTAGTTTGTTTCTCCCCTCCACTTGGTCCGTTCATGTTCATTAGCTCTGTTATGTTAGCATTGCTGATATTGTTTTCCCCTAACAGTCGCTCTGGATATGTTTAAAATACGGTCACTTAGTAGTCATTCAAATATTCCCGTAGAGAGCTGCCAAATCTGTTTCTGAGCCAGAAACAATGACAGTCACAGAACTTCCTTATTTGAGCATTCTACAACTGTCCAATTCAAGCCACTTTTTCTTATGTTATATTGACTCTGGATTTTGAAGCATTTTAATGACCATTGCCAAAAAGATACACAATAACACATGCATATATGAATTATGGAGGACCCTTGTTTGAAAACCGAACAGTTATGGTAGTTATACAGGGATGAGAATGGGACATTTCAAAAAAGTCTCAAATGTTAGTCAATGCACGCGACGCGCCCTCCCTCCAGCATGGACATCATTTATGCAATGCACTAAGAAATGGTGACTTCTGATTCATTCTTACATTGAAAAAGAAGGGAAATCATTAAATAACACTTGAAATAACCATCAATATCTTATTAATTCTCCCAAACTTCTGAAATATTTGAAAACAATGGTATTTTGTGTGAACCAAAAAATGCAAATAGAATTGGCGGTCCACTAATTTGATCAGTTCAATGAAATAGGGTCCGGAAATCATACAACCTGACAAAAACACGTTTTGTGACGTGGTTGAAACGACAAATATAAGATTGTATAGACAAGTGGAAATAGCAGCACACATAACTGTCTGCTTCTCCGCTCACACACAGATGTCTCTGTGCTCTCGTCTCAGTGTGAGCGGCAAAACGCGTGCGTCCATTGCTCCGTACAGTGCATCACTCCCGTCTCTTTCCTGGTATCTAACTCACTCGGATTTAGACGCTGCTAAAGTTATTGGACTTCTCCAAAAAGTCTCTAAAGGACCCCGCAGTGCACATAGCCGCCCTCGTGCCCGCCCGTTTACAAATCGCTTTCAGTGAAAGTTTTACATATAATTGTAATAATGTAGGTCCATTTTTCAGCGGGTGAATCAATCAAATTAAAACATACAAAAACCAGCATAAGCGTGTGAATTTAATTGTGTTCAATGACCCACCAGAGAAGCAGTCGCAGTTGGGATCTATCTTGCAGTCACAGTCAGTGGGAGCTCCAGAGATGACCGATATCTCTCCATTTGTGGACACCTGCAGAGAGTTTAGAAAGAAAAACAAAACCACAAATGTGTCAAATGGCTGCAGGACGCAGTGGGGCATCAGACTGGATGAAAGAAAACAACATGTTGATATGCAGCAGTGTTCACTAATCTCTCACACACAAAGATAATCACCACCACTTGTACTACCAGAAGATGGAGAAGATTCATATTTGGACGGCCATTATATTCGTAATGCAGGAATAATGTTTGTTTGATCTCCAACAATTATGAGACACATGCTTAATATGCAGACAGCAATTTGTAACTTTATTTACTTTCTTGCATTAGAGACAGTCGGAAAAAGCAGAGCATCAAAAAGCAGGAAAAATAAACTTGGATTTCCATTAACCCAGTGACATCTAAAAGCTCGATTTCTGATGTATGAGAATATTTCAATTACTGGAAATATCCAGAAAAACAAATTTTGTTTCATTTAGGTTGGAGGCATCATTCTAACACAGACCTATGAAAACATTCGTCCTTTTGGAAAGGGAGTCATCGTCAAAGTGTTCAACCCACTGTATAATTGATACTGGTAAGATCAAAAATAAACAAGCCCGGCATTACTTCTCATTTAGATGTTAAAAGTAAGAAACTTTCAGATACATCAAATGTGTTTTCCAGCATCTCAGAGGAACTGTGTGTACAATTGGGAGAAAGCCATATGCTTTTTCTAAGTCTTTTCCCTTATTTCATTTAACTACGTAATGCGATAACCACTGACACAAGCAATATTCCTCATTCAATAATGAAAACAAAGGACCCATATGAACAATATTTGTGTGGTTATGCATTACATATTACAGCTGCAAAAAACAAAAACAAACCATGATTAACACCAGTGATTCTGAAACTGAGGTTAAGGTCCTATTTGTGCATGGGCACACATCTCTGCAAGATTTGACAATATTTACAATAACCAGTCCCACATTTCAGTCTTGAGTCAAGATAAACAATGCTCGCCCGGTGCTGTGTCCAAGTCCAATGTTGGTAGGTTGGTAACATTAATGCTGGGAATAGGCTGGGTACATGCTCTAACAATCGAGTATAAATAAACCTTAAGGAGTGATGTGAGAAAGATTCTTTTGTCACATTAATGATGAAAAAAAATACAATAAAATGCCAGCATGATCCAGGAGATTGTGTGAGAAACTTGGCAGGTCCAACAGCTGATTTGTGACACTGATGTAAAGACAGGGGACAGTCCTGAAGATGGCCTGCATTAATCAGTCCAAACATATCAACATGGTAATTATATCCCCTATTCTTCAAAGGAAAAGGGTTCATGAATATAAAAACATTTTTGGATTTCTAACAGGTGCCCTGGGGAACAATGATCAAAGCGAGCCTGTCTTTATGCGCTTTCTACCCACCATACAGTATTAAGTATATATCCAGTATTGAAGAATGGTGCCTTGCTCAAGGACACAGATAATGTGGCTTCATTTAACAAGTAATATGATAAAACAGTGCCATGTGCATTATTTATTCTACAGCAATGACAAATGGGCTCCATATTAGGCATGTAAAAAGCACTGTGTATCTTTGCACCCCAGCAATATATCAAACTCCTAACAATGATTTACTGTTACTGTTGATATCATTGCCAAATTCTCTGAGTTACAATAAGGGTGTGTAGCGGATTTGAGAGCGCCAAACAACAGCTTTGGTCAAACACATAAGAGTGTCCAAGGCACGTCTCTGCTTAATAGGGCTCAACTGAGAAAATCTGTCACCAATCTGCAATTTAGAGGCAAAAAGTTCAGGCAATTTGTATGTGGGATAAAGCAAGTGACATTTACTTTGCAGTGAAATCTGCTGTCTACTTTTCACTGAAATGCAGACGAAAACAACACTGTGAAATTACTTAATGGTTACAAGTTATAAATCCAGCCAAAAGTTGCTGATGGGTGTTTTGGTCAACCCTTAAATAACTTTTAATTACCCGTCTGCAAGACTTGAAGGCCTAGTTTTCCTGTCAACACACTACATCTTTGTCCCTAAAAACAATTAGTCCGAAAGAGAATATAAACAGGTGCATTTTTCATGTGGTTTAGTTGGTAGAAAGCACAAAAACAAGGACAAGAATTTATTCCTGTATAGGCTGCACTCAGAATGCTCTCCTTCTCTAACATGACTCCGTACCATTCTGTACACATTATCCATCAGTATACTACCATGAAAGGATAGAGAGTTAACCCGGGACTATCGGGATCCAGCCGCTTGGAAAGGTAGGTGGACATATACGTTTAACTATATGGAGGTGGAGGTCAGTTAGTCAACATGTAATCTATATTCTTTGAATTTCGACATTAGAAGGTCCGGCTCCCTTAACAATTTTAAAACAAAACTAAAAACATTTTCATATATTTTGGCTTTGAATTAACTTATTACCCACTCTTTGGGTTCATTTTTAAATATTTGTTCTGCTGTTGTGCGACTATTAAGGACTTGTGTTGTCAGCTATTGTTTTGTTGTGTTTGTATTTTGCTGCTGTGAAGCATTTTGAACGGCATTTGTGTCTGACAGGTGCGATACAAATAAATCTATTAAAGCTATTAATTTCTATGCTGTGAACTAAACTGTGAGTCCATCCATGGATTTTAAGCAATGATCAAATGAGACAACAGATGACATCACAACAGGCTTTCATGAATAGGAGTAGCTATACATGTATACAAAAAAGAGCTTTTTGACTCAGATCTCAGTCTTTCTGCACAAAGGGGTCTCACACCACAGTCTGTGCAGTGCAACCATGCAGAGGACGAGGCAGTGGAGCTGTGGTTCCATTTTTTACCACATGCACTACTGTGCAGCCCTTTTTATCATTTCAGTACAAAAACTGGTGATGGCAATATGAGTCACAGACCAGAAGGAAATCAGTCAGTACCAGGAGTCAAAAGTGTGCAGTGTGAGCCAGTGTGAGCTTTACCTTCCCAATCATGGTATTCAGTAAAAGCATTTTTTCAAAACCAATTCCTAATCAAAATTTATCAAATTTTGTTGGATATTACAATGGCAAAACCCATGACGGGAAAACATCAATTGAATAGCACAAAATATATACAAGAAAGAAAATCTCTCTCTCTATCTATACAGAAACTTAACTGATTTTGATTTAGAGTCTGAAACCAACTCATAACAGGGTGGTTAACTTTGATTGTATTCTTTAGTCTCATCAAAGTTGGTCAATAATTTAATGTATTTTCCTTCCTTTACTGTATCTTAAAATGTGCCCTCGTCTCAAAGCAGTGGAGGTTTCTGTGTCTCCACATGGGCTCTACATGCTGCTGCTGCTGACCACAAAGAGACTATTGATTTTGTCCGGCAGCATCATCAATGTGGCGCTGCAGCCCCAATGTTCTCAGCTCTGATAGCATGCTGGCAGCTAATGGTGCTAATGCACTTTTTGGTCCAAAGCTGAAATAGACTTTTAGAAATACTGAGACTGAGTGCACGCTCTCTGTCAGAACCACAAAAATACATGTCTACAGAATCGCATACTAACGACAGGCAGGAGGAAGGTTTAGTTAAAACTGAAGATAATTTAAGCAGTGGAACATTACAGCTGAGCTCTGTGAAAACAACCATAACTGCATTCATATTGGTCCTGGATTTATCTCATTAATCATGAATCTTGCTCCAATTATGTATGCTTATATCCTTAATACCACACACTAGCCACATCTGCTTTACAGATAAAGTGTGGCGTTCATTGCAGCAAGCTCTCTCAATTCTAAACAATATACCTTACAATATATGCAGTGTCACACTGGTTGGTGTGGAGAACTCTTCCAGATCTTATCATATCATTGATTGGGCTCATATTCAGAGCAGAGGGCGCAATACCACCAATTGCAACTTGTGATATAATGTAAAAAGATGCTAACGGCAAATGTCAATCTTAGCCCCAACGATAAAATCATCCTTATATTGACAAGGAATTGTGCCATTGATCATACAAAGAATAGCTGCAATCTCTCTCCAAATGCGTATTATATGATGTGTTATTTACCTGCTGAATGCGGTTGATGCGCCTCTCGTCCGTCTCTGCGATGTACAGAGTTCCTAGGTGGGACATAGAAATGGCTTTCGCCGCCTCGAGCGTGGCCCGGACTGCTGCCCTGCTCACCAGATGGTGGTCGATCCCTGGGACTTGACAGTGAATGGGACGTCCAGCTACAATGCGTACATGAAGACTCTCTGACACCTGTAATAAGACAGAAACTTGCATATTCTGCCAAAGTATGATGCGTAGAAAACAATGGGAAAATTTAGCTTGAAATTGTGTAATAGGGATTACAAAAGTGATACAATAACAGAAGGGTCATTTCTGTAAACCCTTTATATTGTGTATATGGCACACATTATATGGAATATTCACCCCTGAACAAAAACCTCTGAGACAAGATGCCAAAGCCCACTCGAGCTAAACAAAACATATGTAAGTCATTTCATTTTACTGTGTCATATCCCAACAATATATCCATGCATAGTTTTTTTTTAACACTTGTTTTTACCTGCAGAACAATGTTGTTGTCGAGGATGTACAGAGAATTGTCCAGGGGGTTGATGGCGAGGTCTGTTGGCCATTCCAGCCGCACCTGTTGGACACAAGTAACAAAACAAATTAAACACAAAGAAAATAATGCTTGCGTGTTTTTATGCCCTTCCCAAGATCAGCACAAAGAAACAGGAGCGCCTCAGTGTCTCGCGTGTGCAAGTGTGAGCAACCGGTGATACAAAATAACATCTTCTTAATAACATAGCATTAGGCCGACTGACCCTCCCTGTTCATGCAAAGGTCAGCAGTGGGCAGACCATATTTATTCAAGCCTCATGCTGGCTCACCTCGGCACTCTCCCAAATGTCAACCAATAACTGTGATTCTCAAATAGCACACCAGGCACGCGGTAACACTGTGGGGGTCAAGGAAGGGAACACACCCGCTCCCATACAAGCGCGGTCTTCAAAGCAGCTAATACAAAGATAATATGGTGAGACGCAGGAGTAATTCATACAACATGGGGGTTTCGTATTCCGCAAAGATATTTTTGAAGATTTTTATTTTTTTAAATCCTGCTGGTTTTAAAGGACAATTCCACAATATACATATATTTAAGCTGATATGCAGATATGTATACAGATATTCATTTGAAATACAATCATATATGTTGCGGAGCCTAATAAGGAATTCCTTAAAAGGTATTTTCTAATTCCTACATTATGTTTTCCACCAACCCAGGTATAGCTTGTGAAGTTGAAAAAATGGTTGTATGTTGTAAAATATTTCCATAATTATAGATAGATTTGAGGTTTTATAAAGCATATTTTTTAGACACTCAAAGACGCTTCACGTGGCACTATACTTTCACTCCATAAACTACTACTGTAGCCACAGCTGCTCTGGGGCACCGTGATAGAAGCAAGGCCACCCTCATGTGCCATTGGCCAGCTCCATCACTACCAATCATTCATGCACACACCAGACCCCTTCAAGGCAAAGTGGGTGAAGTCTCTTGCCTAAGGACACAAAGATATTCTTGCACTTTACAACCACAGCCGCCCCACTATGGCATCATCACAGTACTAACCAGGTCATGCCCTGCTTAGCTCCAGAGATATGACGGGAGTTTCACATCCAGGTGGTGTCACACGTAATGAAGAATAATTGTGTATGTTTAATTTAATCTTAGTATATATCAAATATATTGAAAGATATGGAATGGTAATGCCATACCTTAACTGCATTTGTAATGAAAAGAATGGTACAGAGTATGTGGAAGCAGTGGTACCACATACTCTGACTTATGTTCAAAGCAGCAGCATGCTTCAAAGACGATGCATTTGAGGTATGGTCGAAGTGATTGATGACTGCGAGGATAGATTGGTAAATAAATGGATCATGTTAAATTGACAATGACATGTCCAATTATAGTTTGTGTCAAATGAGCGAAAGGAGCCTCAGAAAACCCATTTTAGAAGCTGCGCAGAGATTCATCAAGCACGACCCGCGTCTGTCCGGCCCCAAAGAGGACACTCATCAAACCTCAGCCCTCTTCATGATATTGAACTTTTTCTCAAGATGGCAGGCGATCACTTTTGAGTCAGGTCAGGTCAGGTTGAGAGTGGAGCTGAGAGGGGCCTGCGAAATGGGGCTCTTTCTCCAGTTCATTTTGAATAATATTACCCTCTTTGACGTTCAATCGATGCTCACAATTGATTTAAATCACTAAAGTTCAAAGTATGGAACCAGATCCTGTTTAACCACAATCAAAAATATATTGTAATACATAATTAAAGATAAATTGAAAAATACATTACATTCTGCTTAAAATGCAAGATATGAATTCTTCATGACTGAATTGACTTTTCCTTTGGAACAAAGGCTTTTTCAATATAAAAACCGTATATATTAAATGATTTTATTTCCCCCTGACAAAGACCATATTTTTTATTATCAGCATTATAACAGTTATGTAATATTTATTGAACAAGAGAGAGGGGAAACATGTATTTTTTGTTGTTGCTTTGCCTGGTGATGCCGGAGGATCTACAGTAAGAACACAGGGGGATCTAGAACATTGACATTTGTTTACCGCTTATTTCTGATGATGGCGAATAAACGCTTCTGTCACGCCCTTTTGGATCTTCTCAACATGTACTTATTTTTTTGTTTTGCCTGGATCTATTGTTTGACCTGAAGTTAAACAGCTATTGCCACCAGCCCAAATAGGTCTGATCTGTTTTTTGAAATCACACACCTATTAAGAATCCATGTTTTTTTTGTGCAATTTTTACAAGATAAACATTTCTTCTAATTTGCCAACATTCCACAGAACATTCCCACTTATATCAGCACATCAAAAGCAAGGCCTTTAATTATTTTTTTGATTTGAATAAATGTTTTCTTCAGCTTATCTCTTTTTTACTATTTCCAATGAGGCAATACTCGGGAAGTGCTGCACCATATTGTTGGTGTAATTCAAGCCTATGGTTCATTTTGCCTACATTACCACATTGACATCTGCTATGAGTGCTGTGAGGTTTCCATCAATACTGACAATGGATCAGGGTCAGTCCAGTTTACACTGAGGGGGAATGTGATGGTATGACCCGTAAAGGACAATGGCAAAACAAATGGACGCTCGGCAAGGTAACTCTGCCCCCTTAAAGACACGTTAGAGCCCCGTGGGGACTGGGACAGGGCTGAACAGGCACATTCACACTCACACCGGCGCTGTGATCCTCTGTGTGGGCACAGATCCTCTCCATGGAGCCGGCAACTTCATCTATAATTCATTCACCGCTCTAATAGGCCTCATATAAGTCAGCACTATGATCTGAAGGATGGCTGATCAAATCCGTGCGGTAACTGTCTTTGGTCTTCAAGTCGGCATACAGAGATATACACACACGATCGTATAAAACGTAGGGACCTATTAAAAATGTCCAAAAAGGGTTCCAAGTCTGAAGTTGGAGGAGCTAAATTGGCAAAACAAATGTGACAGGTGCACATCAATAAATGAAATATGGCAGCAAGTATGGCTTTGTAAACAAACATAAAGTGAGAAAATGCTTACTTTTGCCAATATTAGATTATGGAACTCCAAGGACAACTATTCACTGAAAATAGTGGAAGATTAAATCAATTAAAATCAACATAATAGTATATAAAATCATTATTGTATAAAGGGGTCTCCAACCTTTTTCAGTTGTAGAGCTACTTTTATACTAAAGGGGAAGAGGGCTTCTCCTTTTTGCAGTCGTATTAAAAATATCTATGTAATAATTACAACAAAACATGGAGAACACATGAAAAACAAACCATAATACTAACCATATATGTATACTTAAAATAGGCATGTGAGGACTCAAAATGTGACCCAGAAACGGATGAAGCAGAAGAAAATGGATGAATGGATTGAGTCAGCTTCCATGGGATCTTCTTTTGATCCAACTTCATCAATTTGAATGACTACAGCAGAGGGGGCTAATTATTTCTTAATATCTTAACTTAAATGTATGACTTTGTGATACTTTTTCCAGAGGATGAGAATGGTCCGACAATGTTTAATGCTTTGCTCTGGACCCTCTCTATGAATAACTTGCACTAGGGTTTCTCTTTTCTACCACCAATCTTAAGGCGTATTCCTTTTTTGTATTTCAGTATGTAAAAATGGCAACACAAATTGTACTCTATCGATGCCAAAGGAATCCCTCATTGTTTGACACCACTTACCTTTTGAGTTAATTACGCATATTAATCGCCCCAGAACACATGCACTCAGACGGCAGCCAAACATTTCCCCGTAAGCCTATTAGAGAGCTGCACTCACTTAAAACAGCAGTGCATTATG
The DNA here is from genome assembly GCA_964034765.1 of Knipowitschia caucasica. Taxonomy (NCBI): domain Eukaryota; kingdom Metazoa; phylum Chordata; class Actinopteri; order Gobiiformes; family Gobiidae; genus Knipowitschia; species Knipowitschia caucasica. The sequence goes on along the minus strand of OZ035830.1, from coordinate 35,570,249 downwards.
GGAGACCGTACCTGGCTGATGTCCATGCGTGCGTCACAACTCAGCGGCTGCGTGGACATGAGGCCGCTGGAGCCGATCACCGTTGACAACAGGCCGCGCTCGTTGATCTTCTGTATTGTTGTGCCGTCAACAAAGTACACCACGCCACTTTTGTCCACTGCAATGCCTGTGACAGGAGATGAGAGGAATGATAAGTGCATGTGGAAATACTTCCTGTTTGGTGTTGATATTTTACATAATTGAAATGTATTAACATTTAAGCGACATTTCTTTTCCACTTTTTAAGCAAGTCCTGGTTTAGAAATAAAAAATAATAAATAAAATAATTAAATTATGTCTAATTTCAAAACCGGTGAAGCTAAAATTTAAAGCTAGGGTAGTTTGTTTAATCATTGAAATATGTTTTGTCTCCATGGAAGTCTTTTGAAACTGAACTGAAAATTTCTTCAATAAGTGTTTGCATACATAGGAAAGCCTGGTGAGTCACTATTTGATGCTTTGGGCCGAGTGAGGGTGGTCTGGGCTCTTTTTTCACTTGTTCACTTGAAACAGCTGGTGTTACGATATGACAGGGTCAACAATACATGCATGAAAATTATAGATCAAACTTATAGTGGAAGGCAACACACATTAGGTGGCATTAAGACCAACATTAAAAAAAATCTAATTGAAATATTGAAATTTCTGTTTATCCGATTTAGAAGTTGTCATTTTCTTCCACTCTTATGAACACATACAAACTGATATTTTGCTAACTAAAACTATCACAAAATATGATACGTTAAATTTCACTAGACATCAGTGCAGTGGAATATAAAAATAGGGTGAAACTTGGTCTATGATGAAAGTTGGCCTATGATAGATCTACAATTTGCAGATAGTTCAACAAGACAAATGTATCTCATAGTGGTGAAAAGCTTGTGCTTATATACTATGGATAAAACATCAGAGGCAAAATAACAGACCATTGTGGCTTTCAGCAAAACACTTCAGTTTAATTGGTGGTAAAAGATTGCAACCATGTAACACCAGCGTACATAATTCATTTTGAGCGTCCAGGAAAAAAGAAACAAAATCCAATGCGTTATTATTAAAAGCCGTTTACTTGAAGAGAGAAAGCAGAAATGGAAAAGTAGTTTGAGAAGCAGAGGAGTGAAGTGGAGAGGGTTCTGGAGAGGCACCTCAGTTAGACATTCAGCTCAGCATGCGGCTGTCTTATCAAAGGCACTGCACCAGCCAAATGTAATTATATTTCCATTCCCGAGCCCGCTAAAGGGATTAGAACAATGCAACTGGAGGAAGAAGTTATTTGTCACATCAAATGCTGGCAGGGTGCCGCAGTGAACTTTTGACATTTCAGCCACAAATTGTGCCTGCATTTAGGGATTGACGACACACCTGAATATCGACCCAGGGTGCACAAGATGGTGTGTGTCTATTGGTGCTCGTACCAACTGGTTCATACCAAGAATGTGGACATAATTGTGTTCTATTTTTGTTTTGGTTAGACGAAAACATGCCTGGCAATTGTCCAGAGAGGCTGTTTGAGGGTGACATCATTATTTTGTTGGACTTAAAATTGATAATTGTTTCCTCAGGGGGTGGAGGCCAATCTCAAGCCACATTTTAGTTCGTTTTTTTGGTCTCAAGTTTATTCAATTTTGAGTCAGGCTGTGATTACAGGCACAGCAAAACAAAAGAACAATGGAGTCAATACAATGTTGGTGTGTACATTTCTGCTCTGTTGGACAGCAGAGAAGTCTGATAGATCTTAAATTGTTTATTATAACTTTGGTCACTCAGGCAATTGATTTAGTTAATTTCAGAGAACTTTTGCAAGAACTGGAAGGTATAATATCTTACATAATTTTGTCCCCCAACTTATCTGTTGAATGATATGCCACCATATACTCAAATCTGACAATTCATCATATTATCAAATATTGCATTTCTTGGATTGCAGAGTATGGCTTTAATGCATTTTTTTTTCTAAATGTTTCTGATTGATAATTCAATTGTAAACAAATACATTAAAGATAAAGAGTCAGAGGTTAAATACTATGCATTATTTTGTCCCTTTAAAATGATTACCTTTTTACTTTAGAATGTGAAATGTTCTCTTATAACCCTAAGCCCCCATTTATACCTCCAGACAAGGCATTGAATTTGTCTTTCTTTTTAACATCACATATGTGATGCAAACACAGCCACACAGATACATCCTTTTTATAAAATACTTTTGTTATAAAAGCTTCTGAACATGACAAGATAGCGTAAGGATTCATCATAGTGTACCAGGTTTGTGACAGGAAAATCTAGACAGAAGGGGCGGGAAGTTTTCATGGATGGAGCTCCAGAACATTTCCAGGTCTATTTTTGATGAGAGCCCAAGATTATTTTACAAAGCATGTCTTTAAACAACAACAAAAAATGCCTTTATAGAGTATCTTGAACTTCAGTGTAAAGGTTTTCAATGCCAAATAAGTGAGCTTGTTTGCTACAGAATGACTGCAAAAGACATCCCGTTTTGGATTCACTCCATTGCCACGCTTATAATTGACCATAAAAATAACTACTTTTGGTATGGTTTGAAGTGACCACACATTCACCTCCACAAATCAAGAAGTTAGCAGCCCTGAGCATATTCTTGACTGTTGTACTCTAATTGAAGAGCTTCTAAAGACTCCCGTAGAGTGCACATAGTGAAGTTACCCTGGTAGTAAAGGTCGGGGTGGAGAGTAAATCACTGGTAAGAGACACAGTTCGACCTTCGTGCTCTCCTCATCTCCATATACCCACACACTCTAGTCCAATAACACCACATGACTTTACCCTCACCTCTCATACACTGCGCGCTCCCATCCACCTTGATTGCTTTCACTTAGCATTTGCAACAATAAGCCATAATTCAGCATTTCTGCCTGTCAGCCTTCAATGCATTTACCGCCGTCTGCTATTTAAAATACATTTTGTTTATGGTTTATGATGAAATACAGTCACATTTATTCATGGATGCTTTTAGCCACGCGCATGACTCATAGTGACAAAAGAAGCTCATATAGTTTAGATTTAGCTGCATGTCAATAATTCAACAAGCTTAAATTTAAAACATTAGGTTAATGAAAAGGGACAAAAAGTCTCTAATTTGGTGAATTGCTCTGCAGCCTTTGGAGTTTGTTTAAACAGCGATTCAGCACATCTGCATCTCATGAAAACATATTTTATTTCTCAAAAAGCAATGAGAGCCCTAAGTAACTTGACCGGATTGGCAAACCAGTTTTAAAGTGAATGGTCCGTTGCACCCACTTACAAAAATGACATCCGTTATCACCTCCCACCGTATACACACTTCCCTGTATCTTGTGCAGGTTTGTGATACTAAATACTTCAGTCCTTTTATCAATACTCAGACTAACTTTTCTGTAGGAGGATCAGCCATATGCTCACCTCCATGTAATTGTTATTGCTTCGTTTTTAATGTTCACATATGGTACTTGCATTTAATTAATAAGAGCATATTGGCCAATATGACATGCACTTGTACTGTGACGAGGAGATATTTGACATAAATGATTATTCTCTTTTCTATTTGTGCATTGAAGGGTTTATGCTGCCTGAATAAAATATGGGCAATGCAGAAGCAGTCAGTGATAGAAACCAGACTATTATAAGAACAAAACTAACATATGCAACATGTGCACAATGTTTTCTCTGAATGTGAACCGTGTCGGACTGGCTTTCACAGAGACTTATGCAGGCATTCATCTACTGAAGAGCTGCGTCCGTTGTACTTTTCCCAAGGCAGCTGGTCTCGTCCTCCTTGACACTCCACACCTGATTACATTCAAGCCAGACACACACACGCATGGATGGTACTCGCAAACGGTAGAGCAACCCTGGGCAAACCCGCGCCTCATAAATCGTAAAAGGGTGTGGGGGTGGGGCCGGGGGTAGAGGTGAGATGGGACAGGCGGGAGGTGGAGGGGGAGTGGGAAGTGCAGAGGGCCAGGGTCAGTGTGTTTCCTCCGGAGGCCAGAAGGTGAACTGCACGTGTCTCCCTTTTGGCCCCTTCATCATTCCAGTGACACAGACAGATTACAGCGCCACCCACGCAGACGCAGCATCACACCTTTGTCCCCTCTGAATGTGAGCCCCCCACCAACCCCGCTCCACACTATGCTCAAACTCCAAACACCCTCTGTCCCCTATCCATTTTCATACACTAAACTTGAAACTTTACTAGATGCCTATGAGATATCGTCTATAAAAGAATCTTACCTAAGCAAAGATGGCAAGACTAAGTGCATTATCTTTTATTTTGGTATTGAGAAAAATACATGAACTGAAGTATTTAACTGAAGTACATGTATTACTGAAGTAATACATGTTGATATTACATTGTGCAACTTTAACAAGATATTACATAGAAAATCCAATCATTTTGTAATTATCTCAGTAGCCCAAATATAATACAGTAATGCTAATGATTGGCCCATTTAACAGATAACACTTTTTAAAGCAAGTATTCGGTATAGCTAAACACATTCTAAATAAGTATTCTCCCCTAGCACAACTCAAAAATGTACAAATTGAGTGTGATGCCTGTGATATAAAACTCATTTCAAGCTTTTTCCACCACTCAAAATAAACATGTCGGCAAGGATACCGTAACAGGCTACCAATGAAGAACAGAGGACAAACAATACATCGGCACTGCCGTCTGTCTCATTTTATTCAATAACTCTGCATTGTGCTGACATAAGAGCAAAAACCTTTTGGAAATTGCAGTCGGCACATAAGCAACAGGATGTGCATGGCATGTTCTTATAATACGTCAATTGTTTAAAATGTTGGACTGGTACAACTTTTAAACAACTATTGCCACATATTCACTTGCATCACTTAATTCTTATAGTTTGTGAAAAAGGAAAACTTTGACATCCACAACTTTCCCTTTGCAAGAGAATGTTTCCTCCCCTGCTTTGTTCCTTGGTGATGCTGCAGTCTTTCCAGCTCACTCTTTTCACCTCGCTTTCTCACAGGTGCTAATCAAATCGGTGAACTCTGACCGCTTGATAGTGTGCATGGCTGTGGTCTCTACCCGTCTATTCTCTCTCTTTCTGTCCCTCTCCATTCGCCTCCTCCTCCGTCTCGCAGTCGGCCTTGGAGTTTCTCTGGCTGTCACCGGGCATTATGCAGAGGGTATGTCTCAAGCTCTCCTCCTCAACAGAGCAGCCTGAATTTCAACACATTTTAGCCTTCGCTGCAGAACAATCTGTGGACCCTTCTTTCTTTCACTTTCACATCTATTCCTCCTAGCGCTTGTTTTGTTCCAAACCTGGAGCTCATAAATCGTTCACAAGGGCATAGAGCAGCTCCCTGACTCCCGCTTTGTCATAGCATACAAACTTTTTGTGTGTCATGAAATATATTGGATGCTGCGGTTTTCCATTTGTGCACATGAAAATATTTGAAAAGCTGTTAACCCTTTAGGCGCAAAAGTAGTACGATTGTTGCGCAAGCTCCCACATTTCGCGACCAACGTAATTTTCCTCTATGTATTTCTGTTTTCACCTTTTGTCTATTTTTAGATACATAAAAAAAAAAAAAAAAATGGCTAAAGGGTAAAACAAACTGTGTTTAACCTTAATATCATTATAAAGTAGAAAGACAATTTCCTCACAATAGATTATTCTTTCTAACAAATGGAAAAAAGTCACAGAATGTCATGAACTTAATTAGGAGCTCATAATGAATGGGCTTGAAAACATAACCCAACCTCTTTGCAAAATGGTCGCAGCAAAAAAAGTTGGGTATTCACGCTTTACTATTTTTTGTTCTACCATTTTTGCATTTGTGTCTGTCCTCACCTTGTTTGAGCTGAGTGATAGCCTCAGTGTGAGTCGCTCAGGAACGCTGCCAATCAATTCGGAACAATGGTCTCAACACTGCTGTGCTCTCTCATGCTCAATAAGTGCAACAATACTGAACAACTGGCAGTTAATACTTTTATTGGTAAAAGGATATAAACCGGCTTGCAAGTTATTTAGGACTATGTTTATTGAACAAACAAGAGATTAGACCATACTTATCAAAGTGTGGACTTAGAGGTCAAAATTTCCCAAAACATATTTTAGACAACTTTGCACATCATGAGCCAGTGTGATCAGGATTCCCCTTCATGTGACAACTCATGAAGAGATTTATAGCTCCTATGTGGATGTGCTGTTTAGAAATGGGCAGACACAGCAGAGGCAAAATAATTGAGATAAATCTGAGCTCTGCAGGGAGATAGACACTTGGCTAAAGTTGGAAGTGGATTTTATCATCAAGAAAAGAAAAAAAATAGGCTAGAGTCTCACTGACCTTGACACAAAATGGGAAGGTAAAGAGATTGTGGCAATGATAAAAAAGTACGAGACATAGCTATCATTACCACCAGACTGAATAAAACTTCCATCTCAGTCATAAGCTATTGGGAAGATGTGGAGTAACAGAGAGAATATGCGAGGTCCACACAGGCTACTCTGAAAGTCAATATGATCTGAGATTTATAACTACAACAACATAATCTGAATTTAGGTTAAAATAGTTTTGACTGGACCAGCTTTCTAAACTCCATCGGATACTCAAAGGATCATGGGACTTCGCCCAACCTGTGGACAGGTTGGAGCACATGTAGACATGTGCTTTATGGATGCATGAAGGCGTTCGACCGTGTTCCTATGAAGGGTTCTCTAAGAATACAGGGTCTGGGGTCCTCTGATGAGAGCCAACTGTTCCCAATATGAAAAGTCAAAGCTGTCTTTGCATCACAGGATGGAAGTCTTAAATATGTGTAAAAAAAGGGTTTTGCTTGGGTTATTTAAAGGTGAAGTGTAGAATCTTTTTCTCACGTGCTATCTTGCAAAAAAAAAGTTTTAAATTGGATGCATTTAAATGATAAAAAGTAGAAAAGCACCTCCACTAAAGAAGACAGTTCCATTTCTTAAGGTTCAGATGATCTATGTAGAGCCACTACTGGGACCAATGGAGCGTCCAATACATAATAAACAGCTCCATGTGCTCTCCCATGTGCTTTTGTTTTGATTTTCCTCATTTACATAAGGTGCTGGCAAGGTTAAAAACAAGTGGTGAAAATAGCAGCATTTAGAAAACTGGGATGGCAAAAAAATTCACTTTTTCTCGATTCATAGACAGAGTCGATCCCTCGTCACTCATGTCTACTCCGGAGACAACAATTCAACGTTCAAACACTAGATAATAAAGTTACACAAACTCTTGTGCAAGGTCACAAAGTTTTCCTGAAATGTTCTCCAGATCCCCCCAAAACATTTTGATTTATGGCGTGACGGAACAAATTAATGGACGAAAAAACCAGAGTGATCAAATAACTCTGCCCCCACCAATGTTATGGAATATGTTGAGCCACCTGACTTCTATATGGTTGAGTAAACAACGGAAATGAGTTTGCATGGCCATTATCCAGGTAGTTATAATGTCATGGCAGGTTGATGTCAGTGGAAAATAAATTGAGGCAATATTGAATGTCATTAAGGTAATATGGATAAAGACAGCACAATAGAATTATGAGAAATAGTCTGCATTCAACATGCAGGCCAATCACTTCCAATCAGAGGATCTCTTTGTTCACTATCCTTGTCAAAAGAGTATACGTTCTAATAGACCCCCATGGCAATGCAATACAATCCAATCTGATTAAAGCGTTGGAGTGGGGTCTGCCGAGCTTCAGTGTTGATTACAGCTTTTTGAAGAATGGGAAACGGGGACACTCAGACTGAAGAGTGAGAGGGAGCAAAGGTGCAAGGAAAGAAAGTGATATGGAGATCAGAAATAATAATACCTGTCAGGTGGTATAGGATTTTTAGGACTAGAATTATAACTAATGGATATATTCATTTAAACTAAGTAACTTTTAATATCAGAATATTAATATTTCTTCCAGATTCCAGACTGTTAGAATTAGGGTTATCCAACGACAACATCAATCATCTGACCATGTAGTTTCTAAGTCTAGCAGAAGACAAGTAGAAGACTTACTCAATGGTATTGTCTGGATTTGTCAATGTATTCACCTCACTCTGACAGAAGTCAACTGTCTGCCATTGTTCAGGCTACACGTATACATATCCAGCCTTCAATGTTGACACAGACTCTGGCAAAACATCTTCTGTGTGGATGAAAGCTCCAAGACTTGTGAAAATGTATAGAAAACAAACACTCCCGCATTGTCAGTCTCAGTATGATGTAAACGCTTGAATGTTAACGCTGTATTGACTTTGTTGTATTTTTCATGGGTAGAAAAAAAAAGAATAAAAAGTGAAAAAAACAACAATATATTCATTTTCAGCCTCACAGCTGCATGTACAGTTGCCCTCGTTCACACTTCTCAGAAACAGCAAATGTTAATGGTATAATACAAATTTACATTGTTTTTTACTGTATATGGTGTTTGTATTATAGTCTATATAATCAAGGTAGAAAGCCTTGTCCTTGTTCATGCATTGTCTTCCTTTTGTATGGATCACCCACTTGATACATTAATGTAAAACTTGTAAATATTACTGAAACTGTACACTTGACAAAAGAATTGAAAAAACTACGTTATGAGGGCAGACATGAGTGAGAACAGGCAACCACTATGGCGCAAGAGTAGCATCTCATTGGCTTACTCAACTTTAAATGTACAAGGGAAAGATTTATCTGACTATAGTCTTTCGTGTTAGGTTTTTAGGATGCACTTTGAATGCAAAAGTGTGAGACTGGAAGCACGTGGCTGTTGGTGAGTGGGCGTGTGTGTGCGCTGAAGTGGCTAGGAGAGACAGATAAGGCATGGCAGTTAATCACATTGTGTGCATATGCAAATATAGAGAGGATAAACCAGAGCGTCTGCACGGGAGAAATTCACTCCCACACGCAGGAGTTTGATGAAGAGAGGACAGAGAAAGCGGCACTGAGGAAAGAGATGAAGGATGGGTGAGGTGGGGTAATCTTAAAACAACATTAACATTTCACATAATTAAATTGCGGATAGACAAAATGTGATCGTAATAAAATACAACAACACATCCAAAAAACAATTATCAAGCGCCAAGTGGAAGCTGGATATTCATAATTTTGCAAGAGTATCAAGGGTATTGATTATTTGAAAATATTCAAAGAGAGCTGTTCTAACATGCCCATCACTGAAATTGATTCACTATAACTTTGATCACGAGTTCCTTATTGAAGCTTCTTACACCAAGATCTATGCCATTGTTTTTACATGAGCAGAGGCTTAAAAGGCACTCTGCTGTGTAATATTTTCAATGGTCTATAATGTCCCATAATCAAATACTCACGATCAATCAATAGACAATACCGCTGTTACAGGGCTGGGGCGTGTTTTTCCGTTAGATCTTTGGTAAGCAGAAATAATTCATGTTTCTTATCATTAATTATTCATTGAAGCCCCACAGAAAAGACTCTGGCTTAGTAATTAACACGAAGGCTCATCTAATTACCAGCCACTATAAGTTTGTTAAATATGCCTTGCCTTGTTAACATATTAACCCATATTAATTAATTATTAATTGCCAACTTTTTCCTGTCTATGGTTCTCTGCTGCATGTGTACAGAGGAATGTCGTGCTGAGAGCTCGAGACCGATTTTGCCAGAGTTTCATGCTAATTTTGATGCGAATAAACATTTTGTGTCAAACTATGCGACTTGGCAGTAATTGCGTTGTTTGTTAGCAGAAAAGAGATCCAAAGCAATCACATGGGCAGCAGACAAACTCAATTATAAAAGCAATTGAAAAGCTGTGGACTAGAAAGCAGTGAGAGAGGCTGAGGGAGGATCAGCAGTTGCAGATTCTGTACAACTATTTTATGAGCAAAGCAAAAATCAAAACGTTATCAACAGAACTATGGGGCTGTTAAAAAGTTACTAATATGAAAAGGAATCAAACTTACATTGAAGATATTTACAGTTGTGCTAGAAAGTTTACAAACCCAGGCAGAAATGTAGATGTTTTTGCTATATTTTGGAGATTATGAATGATAGAAAAAAAATGTTTAATACTCATTGCTAGTGGTTGGGTGAAGCTGAATGTTTTCTGTTAATTACAAAAAATATGACAATAGAATCTACTAAATTTACCTTCATTAAAAGTTTACAAAATCTTTATCATCTCTGATGGTAAAACTGCTCATTCTTCTTGACAAAAAGTTCCCAGGTGCTGTAAATTCCTGGGCCACCTTTTCCTGGGTGCACAATTGAAACCAACTAAGATAGGCTGATTGACTTCAAACAACCACTAACAATGTGAGGGAAGTGGGGAAAAACTTGAATCATTTATAATTTCCACAATATGACATCTGGCTGGGTACATACACTTTTAAGCACAACTCTATATTGAGAAATGGTGAAATTAAGTAATACGAGAAATATGAAGTTCCCTAATCAAACCTCTCACGCCTCTTTAATAGTTGTTTTGTTTTAAAACACATTGCAGGCATAAAGCAGACTGTGATGTGGAGCCTTATGCAGCAGCAGCAGAAGAGGCAGAGTAGCAGTTCTTCTGTCGGCATTGAGCAGCAGCAGTGACACCACCTGCCAGCCGGGCCACCACACCTTTACCGGGACACGTGTGTCACATCCTCCATGATCAGGCTGAAGACGTGAACCTGACACTGCGCCGTTAACAAGCATTCATAACTAACTGTGCCACAGCTCGTAGCAACAGCCGGTACAGGAGGATGTCACTCAGAGAGGCACCCACAAGCACCATGTCAGCTTTGAAGCAGATGGCATTGAACCACCACACTACTGCTGCTGCGACAATCTATTACTAATGATATGATTATTTTTAATGAAAAATATAGAGATATAAGGGATCCTTCACTGTTGTTTCTCTAACTCAGAAGAAGTACATAAGGAGGATTATCTGAAACATGTTTTTAATTCATTTTAATGTATTTTTTTATAGCCCTAAATCGGAACAGCTTGCCAACTTGCCAACACAGATCAGGGAACAAAACAGTGTGAACACAGCAAATGCAATAATAACAAAGAGATAGGAGCCAATAGTCCACAGAGTAGAGGGATGACCAATGTCCATACATGTTAATACATGTTCAGAAATGTCCCTAAATGTCCTTAAATGTCCCATATTGTTACTGTCCTTAGACCATCCTGCATCAGCAAGGAAGGACTCCATGACCATTTGTGCTTTGAAATTGGATACAGGCCATTTTGGGTGTTGCCCAGGGAGACAATATCAGCATAGGAGGCATATAGAGGTGATGTGAGTGATGATAATGACTAAACTGTTGTTCACAAAAAAACCATAGAAACAAGTCTTACATGTTACAACAATTTTAGCGTCGTGTTCAGACTTCTCCATTTCCCCACTACCTGTGCTTCCCACTTCTAAGCAGCAGCAGTGGTAGTTGAACATGTCAGTCCGTTCTCCGCTGCAGCTTTGAAGCCTGGTCTGAGCTTTTGGCCTTGAGCCTGCATCGCTTATTGACTCAGGGCTTCATTACACTCACCGTGAGCTTCTGTAATCTCTCTGAAGCTCCCCCTCACTCCCCAACTACAAACAAGCTACCTGTCAGTCTGTATCGTCATCTGCCTAATGCACCGCGTGAAAACCAGGTGCGCTACAGCGTACAAAGACTGTAGTCAGCATAAATTAGCTTTTCTGAACATGTGTTTCTTAAAAATCTTGTCTGTGGTCCGCCTACATCACTTTCTGAGTATCTATAAGCAAAGCGGTGACCTTTCACAATCAGGACATGCCGTACTTTTAAAATTCAACTTTTTCTTATCAGTAAGTCAGAGGTTTGAGCAAACAACGTGAAACACCTCAGAGCAGCTCTTGTCCGCAATGCATTTATTTCCCACAAACCAATTCCAAGTTTCCCTTGTGGATTCTGAGTTCATTTTATCCTTTTATTTACTGATACACATTTTAATACATTTAAACACTGTCCCACTTTGGCAAGCACTGCGATCTACAACTTGCTATTGACTTACAGTAAAAAGGGGCCTCCACAAGTCAGCTGCCGATTGCTTTGTCCATGCATGATCAATAGACACACATTCCTTACCTAGACCAATACGTTAACACAATTTAAGGCTTCGGTATGCAGCCACAAGGTTCAAAGCAATTAATTTATTTGCAAACTGTTTTTCTTGTTTCTAAGACCATCGATCTGGAGTGACCAAACGACAAGAAATATTGCTTTTTAATCATCCAGTAAATACAATTTAGTGTTGAGTTTCAGCAAAAAGAAAATGGAGCCTTGGGGCACTGCGGGCACTGCGGGTCAGACAAGATGTGCAGATCTTCTGGTGAGAAAGGACTAATGAGGAACAGCTATGTAGAGTGTGACCTCAGTAAACAAAAACATACATAAAGTCATGCGTTCTTGTTATGATTAGACACAATAGGAGTTAGGGCAGTAATTGTGAAGCTGCCACGCATACGTTTGAACCATTAAAGATGTTTTGAGGAAAGTGGTGAAAACAGGCAACAGGAAGTGCCATAATATCCATAATATAAACCTGACAGGACTTCCACCGAGTTCATATTTGAATCTTTATTTGATTTAGGACAAGAACATAACATTGTTGTCTTGCATGTATCTGGCCCTATAGTTATGTTTACAGGGTCCATGGTATGGCTTATAATTGTTACTATTCAAGTTCTAAGTATAATGCACGCACAAGTTTTATCAAAATTATACCATACGTGTAAAACACTGTATTTCCACTGAGTGCTGGATGTCTATATTTGGCATAAATATATCATTGAAAAGAACTAAACTGAGTGCTGTGCCACCCTTGGTTCCCAAAGCATTTAGTTGAAGCTATGGAGAGTTGGAAAACAGCAGCAGATTGTGTCTTGAAAGAGAATAATAATAATGAAACTTTTAGCAAAAACAGACCAGGAAAAGCATAGCGGACGCATGGAGGGAAAAGAGCTTAGTGCTTTGTGCTGAAATCCTGCAGCTTCTGATGGTCCCAATCCTCATCTACATTTTAAACTGGCCCTGTGGCTGTATATGCTCACAGTGGGTCAACTATCACTGCTGCTGTTACTTTCTGTTTTAACGAGTATCAAAGCAAGGCCATGTCGCAATGAGTCTTGTACATGTATGGATAATGTATGGATCGTACTATAGTTGGACAACAACCAACCAAGCTCAATGAAGCCTAAAGGGACGTGCTTATGAGCAGAGTTTTATTTTGGTTCCCCTTCACTCATATTGAAAAGTAAAATTCAAGCCTACTGGAGACTTTACTTTCAGTACCTTTTTAAACATGGACTTAAAATTCAGGGTTCTGTAACTTAGTGTTTTAATTTTAATTTTTAATTACTGACCAATCAGACTTCTTCAACCCTAAGTTCAGCTTCAGCTCGGAAGTAGCTTGAGCGGTAAAAAACAGCGCCACTCTTGATTGGCTCTCTGGTTGCTAGAACATAATTTGACTACAGTGCCTGTTCGAGTTTTTTTTTTTTTTACCACATTAGACTTGCTGGTCCACTCCTTCTACAGTCTATGATTGAGTATTCAAATGTAACGACTACTTATTTGGTATACAATCATATTTTTACTGTATATTTGCATCACATCCCTGCGAGAATAGATAATAATAATAAACAAATTGGACAAACTATGAAATACTCTTAGCTCTCATGTTTTGATGAGCTCTACTGCACTTGTACTTTCTGATTTGTGCTGCCTGAGTTTCCTCTCATGTTGACCGAGCTTTTGTCTTTGCCCCTGGACATTCCTGCATTAATGATACACACATGAATTAATCACACAGCACAGCAAACAGCAGCACAGTCTATGATAATGCAAACTACACTCTGCCACTGGGTCACATTTTTGCACTCTTCTTTTCTCGTCGCCTCGTCCACAATAATTAGAAATTGTGCAACAGACATGGATTACTGATGCTCAGCTAGCAGCCAACGGCGCTAAGCTAAGCAGGTGGGCATAATATCACACCAGGCCAAACCAGCAAGACAAGTAAGGAGTTCATCCACTTTTTTACACTTCTGACTAATGAATTCTAATGACAACAGCAGTTTGAAACCATTCACTGTGTTCCTTTTAAGAAACTAATATGCACTGTCTAACATTATGCCTCTTGAGTATTTCAGTTTTAGTAAATAATGCATGTGCATTTTATAACTGAGCACCCCCTGTTGACTCATGTACTTTAAAGTGATGTTAAAGCAAGTTATCAAGGAGGTCATTTTTCTGTATGTGGATGCAGACCAATTGACCCCGAGAACGTCTTCTCATGAATACAAATAAGGTCTTTGAAGGCTAACATAAATTATAATATATCAAATAACTATACACTTCTCACAAATGGTTAGGGACATTTGGCTTATGGGGGAAAGAAACAGAAAAAAATGTATAAGGTTCATGCTACAATAATACTAGAACAGTAAAAGCAGGAAGGAGGCGCTTTGGTAAAGTATTCCCAGTATAAGGCTCAGTGCTTTGTTGTAATCTGTTTTGATGTTTTATACAGCCTCATCATTTAATGAAACATAAGATCAAAGAAAACAAAACAGAAGGCTTATTTCCACTATTAACACAGTACACTTATTTGATCTATGCTAAATTCTTCCAATTTCTAACAAATTTGGTCACGTGGGAACATGAGGTCTAAAGAACATTTCAGCGCCAACAATGAGAGCAAGTGCGGGTCTCCACCACCATTATAATTAAAGCAATATTATGTTGTTGAATTATATTATTTAGTATTACACTATAACTATTGTTGAATATGGCAAAAAGGAGTACTATAGATAGAAGTGTTTATGATGTATAAATATATTAATATATTTATGTCATAATATTGTTGAAATACTGTGGTATTAATGGAAGTATTGGTGAGAGCAGGAGTAATTAGCCCAGTGCAGAGTCTAGGCAATAGTGGCACTCGGGGAAAGAGTGGAAATGTGTGCCCTGAGTTAATGTTTTGAGCTTGAGCGCTTGCTGACAGCCCCCAAATCTTGATGTAAACTGATAAATCAAACTGGGAAATGCTTCTCTGCACACTGCAATGTTTCAACTCCTTCTGCAAATGAGACTGGCGCTCCAAGTGTGAATATCTCCATGAGTCTAAGCTGCTTATATGTCAACCCCAGGCAGAGGCAGTACAGTACAGCAGGACACCCGGAGACCATAGATGGTTTGGGGTTGACCAGTGAGGTTCTCCGTGAAGACTATTTACCCCCAACTGTGACGGACTTCTTTTTTAAACCTCCCTGGATGGATGTGCAAGATGCTAATAGCTGTGACCGGTTTAAATGCTAGTGCTCGAATGGATAGTGCAACCTTTCTGTCATGGCTTGGGATGGTGTGCCTCACAGCTGGGGCTGAGTTTGTGTCTATGTGAGGGGGACATAAAAGAAGTCAGAGAGAGAGGGGAGAGAAAACCGTGCAAGAGGGAGAAATGCGGCAGTGGCATGTCAGCTTCAGATAAGGGCATTAGGCTGCCCCCTGTGGGCCAGGGGAGAGACTGACAGTGCAAATAGAAACGCTCAGTGGATGTAGGATTTACGGTTTGGGACTAGTCAACAAATAATTGATAAGCCGCAACAATGACAAGCTCAAAAGTCAGCGTTTGGTCTTGTGTCGTGACCCTCGCATCCAAACAGAATTATTTACATAGAAACACAATTCTTGTTATTGTGCGAAAAATACCACTGTGCAAAGTGGGTAGGAGGCATGTGGAGATGAGAGCCAAGGCTGGTGCGTCCTCTGGGGCTAAAGCTGCTTTCATGTCAGACACGGGATCCAGTCGAAATGGAACAAGGCCTTTTTTATTTACAAAGATAATTGACTCGCAGCGTATGTCGAGCCAACTCTGTGCCCCAAATCTTGTATTGAGGAGAACAACGTTTGAAGGACACAATGTAATAATAAACACGCTGAGTAGATACATTCAACAGCAGAATGCCAAATATTGTGCCTGTTACAACAATGTACAAATACAACATTTAGAAGCATCCGACAAACCATTTTTCACACCTGCATGTTAAGGTCAATCTTTATCTCAAAGATAGTGGGCAAATATTAAAGCTCAGCTGTAATCAAGCCTATAATAACTAAGTTTGCAAATGCTTAAGCCATATGGTTGGGTCCAAATTACTCTTAAGAATCTATAAGGCACATTACTTATTTTAGTATCAACTGGTCATCACAAATATCCACGGTAATAAAACATAACACGTATAATAATAGCCAGAGACACTACTAGTATTGCTAATATTCCTGGTTAAAATCCTTATTATATATCACTAGGTACAAGCTTTACCAGCCATGGCCAAAATATATAAATCAAGAGAAACAAGATCAAGGAGCAAAAGAATAGACGACACTAATTTGAAACAGGAAGCCTGGATAAAGAAACAAGGCAAGATTAATGCACAGAATCCACAGTTCCACGGATTGAAAAAAAATTATATATATTATGTATAAAAGTGAACAGATATTTCCTGTGAAGTCTGGCAGTCATTAGCATTGGTGAGAGGGAGGAGGAGGCTGAGGTGGCAGATGGATGACAGGATCCAGGGGGCGCACAGAGGTCTCCAGAGCTTTCGTGGAGCTGGTTAGCGGGAGCACAATGGCCCCGGTGTAGAGCGTGAAGTGGAAGAAGTCAAAGAGTATAAAATGCACCTGAATGTAAGTGAACAGGGCCCGTCTTGGGACTCCATATTCAATTACTGTTAAAGTCAGAAATACAGCTTGTTATACAGAGGGTGTTAAAGGCCACACTATATAACTATAACATTCTTCAGATCATGTGTCACACTTCTGTTAGAATCGGCTCCAATCTTGTTTTCTTCTAATCTCTTTTGCTGATCCCTTTCTAAGATGTTCTTTTTATCACTGTATGGCTAAAGTTTTAGTGAAATGCACAAGGTTATAGTTTCAAACGTAAATCAATTTTGTGTTTAATAAGCAGTGACACCGAGGGCTGAGATGACCTACATACTGGTCTCATACTGTATATTGACAAGCTGCCTCCCTTAGTGTGTATAGATCTGAATGGAAAATGGAGAAGGGCTGCACTCAAAGACAGCATATAGATTTTATTATTTGGATTAGGGAGGAAAACAGTCCGAGTCCTGCATATTTTTTCTTAACAAATACTGTGCACCACAAAGTCAATATAACTTGTGTTGGTTTCTTTTTCACTTGATCTAGTTGATCTAAAGATGTGACAGACAAATGCATGCAGAAACTATTGCTAGAGCCAAACAAGGAATGAGTTAGATGGATTTTATCACATAGATAAGTTTTGTGGTTTGAAAGTTAGGGACCCCAGCCATAACAAAACTACAAACAAACTCATATCTGAACCTTCCCACTCACATCAGAGAAACCACATGTCACAGAAGGTAATGCATGGAGACACTATTTTTTTGCTTATGTATCAACTGGTTCTCTGCCCTCCATGACAGCCTGCGTCACAGGGAGCAGTGGAGTGTGACGGACTGACCGTGGACTGACAGAAGAGCACCGATCCTGGGGTAGATTCTCAGTGACATCCCCTCACACACAGAATGCCCTGCTACACCCATGGGAACTACCAGAGGTGCAGGTGGTGGGTGTGATTGGTGAGTCCAGTGAATAGATAATTCCTACTTGTGAAGGCAGTAGCCGCTAGCACAGCCCCCACAGGCCCAATCTAGTTCTATTATGGCCTCCCAAAATACAAGGCATCAGCGATGTAATGGCCAGGATGCCCAATGAAAAGAAACAACAAGTATCTGTTATTCTATGTCTCAGCCTGGGGGAAACTACCTGCATAAGCAACATTGTCTTTTTGAATTTGCCTGTGTAATGCATTGGATTTGGTTGCATATATCACAAATTGATTCCTTCCTTACATTAGATTGAGTATTGCAAAAGTCAGTCAGAGCATTACGGAGAAAAATAGCATAAATTAAAATACAATACAGCCTACTGGACACAATGGTATTATAAGTTAATAAAAATGTCCCCCTGCAATCAGACCGACATTACTTCACTATGCAATTCTGTCAATAGAATGAAATGTCTTTATTCTATAATCATTGGTGGCAATAACAGCACAAGTGATACTTTTTCATCTCAAAAGTAGATAATTACGGTAGAACACAAAAGGCTACACTATGAAATTGCGATTGTTATTTGAGGGGCCTATTGCAAACAATGTCATTGCCAAACAATATCGGCATCTCTTTCAACTAAAATCAAGTTTATGATAAAACAACAAATCCTTTGATCTAAAGTGATGCACCCCTCTGTACTCATGTGTATAACATGAGAGTTTTACGATTAACCATTTGTCAGCATCACGTCTGGATTACTGTCTGAAATCTGCACTCCTCTAAGCGGATTGAGCAGGATGTTCGGGCTTTGTGGATCCAAAATGAAATGTATTTGGGTTAACTTCAGCACCTTGTCATGACATCTTCTCTCATAATCCAGCGCGGCCATTTTAATGAAGTTGTTATTGTCAGCTCCCACAACATGACTCACTTTCCCTGATCCAACATGATTTGAATAAGGTCCATCCATTTTCCTGTGAATTTACACTTTTTAGAGTTGCAAAGCCTGGGTAATCTTGGCTTACATGCCAGTAAAAGTCAGGTGAAGTTGGCACGCTAAGATGTGACATCATATTGTAGAGTTTCCATTGCAACAACACATAATCAGTAGGGTAAAACTAACCTGTCTCACGATGGTCTAATCCATCTCATGTATTAGTGGGTGAACAATCCTACGCTGGGTGAATTCTGCTTTACAATAATAGGAAGAGCCGACATCGAAGAAACAAAAAACGCTTGGCCAACAAAAGAACAAAAGCCAGTTATCTCTGTGCTAACCTTTCAGATGCCTCCTGCTTAAAATCTAAAAAATACAGAAGGATCATGAGGCCCTGCTTTCAGTTTGCATTCATACTGAAAATCAAGATCAAGCAAGTTTTTCTGGGAGTAGCTTTTTAATTAGGGCTGTAACAAGTGGATAATCAATCAATCCTTCTTGAACCCTACATAACCTTAAATGTGCTGACTTCGATATTTCTATAATGACTGCAGAATGAAATAAACACGCAAAGGCATGAGCTAGATCTTCTGACGACTGGAGAAATGCTGAGTGTTTAGCTATAGATGATGACATGTTTCTATTGGTAGCAGACCAAGCAGACCATGTGCGGCGTTTCCTATTGGACAAGAAGACTGTCCTGTTAAAGACCTCTCTTGTATCATTGATTCTTTGCCAATTCTACTGCACGTCATAAAATGTATAGGCCAGCCAATTAAGAGTGTTCCAGATTCATTCATGACCAGGATTTCATGAGTTCCAATATTCAGCGACCTTTTGGGATAAAAAAAAATAATCTATTGATCAAAAGAATAATTTGTCAACTAATAAATTATCGAAATTATAATTGATTTGCAAAAATATTCTACAGACTACACACAAAAATACAACTACTTTTCACCCACTCCATGTGCTCAGAATTCATGTGAAGTTTTGTCTGTATATGCAATACATCTTTGAAATAAATAAATACATCAAAAATACAAATACAATAATATAAGGATTAAAGATTATTCACAGTCCAAGACAACACCACACACAACTACTCTAAAAGTTTTGGCTCATTAAAACTACTTTTTATATTGCATTATCACAGTTTCTCTTGAGATGATCAGATTTTGAACTTAATGTAAACTATAAAAGATGTTTGAAATAAATTAAGTCCAAAAGTAATACAAAAGTACAAGATAATGGCACTTGAAAATGAAAAGCTATCTTCATCAAAGAATGAATCGTCGGTTCAACATGGAGCTGGGGTTGAGTAATGAGTTGAGTGCTTTGTGTCCCTCATCTCAAATATCCTCTGATTAAACACAGGGATTATAGATGGAACAAATGACAGCTCTCTTTGACTATTTCCTTCTTTACTGACTGCAGCGGGAAAACTTTGGCGACCGAAATACAAGAACCATATAATCGGATATTAATAATGAATTATCAAAAGCTATATATTTCTTAATGGCTTGTTTTGATGTAACATACCGATCAGACACAAACAGTATACATCAAAAGCTTTATCCTCAAAAAACAAAATGATCCACAATCAAAGATCAGTCTCTTTTAAAGGCGTAAAGATTTATATTCAACATTTCTGTAACTGGACCGATATCTTTTTTTAGCTTCTTTCAACTGTGATATCACGTGAGCTTTTTGACATTTCCAGCAGTACAATAAAAATGGCCGCCTCTTACCTCGTGGGTTGTTGAGAGCCGCCTCTGTGGCCTTCCTGCCCTCCCCGCAGTGGCTCTGGTCAAAGGGCAGACACTGTTCGCCCGTTCCAGCCACCACCTCCAGGTTGCGGGACGGATCTTTGGGCTGGCCCAGGTTGCGGACACGGTACACTCGCCGACTACTGGTGTCTGAGACGTACAGCACTTCTCCCATGGGGTCCATTGCCAGGTAGTACTTGTGGGCTGGGCTGGTGCTGCAGGGGAGGAAGCAGGGATGTATTGGTCAAAACACATATTGGTCAAATCAGATGGAAAATAAATGAGAAATAGTATACCCTAATAGTTTTTGAGCTTGTGTTGCAATCCTAATTAAAATGGACCTGGATTTAAGGTACATCCACGGCACTCAGGAACTTCTGGCACAAGCATGTCACTCAACCTCTTCTGTCTAAAAGCTCTCGTCTCAGTCCTGTCATTGTACCAATAGGGCATCACAGTCAGAGCAAATTCAACTCCTCTCGCTGGTGGTAACCTGAAATGATTTTTTTCCTTATGTTTCACCATATATTTTCTACTGAAGAAACTATTTCACATTCTAAAGCTTAAAATGGCCAATAGTCCCATGATCATGTTAAAGGCCAAAAATAATTTCAGTCATATACTTATATAACATTATTGATGCATAAACTATATGAAGCGTTTTTCATGACACCCAAAGACGTTCGCATGGCATTATTCTTTCACTCCACTCCACACAGAGATACAAAAACTGCTGTGGTCTGTTCAGTTTAGCAAGCCTCTTACAGTTCAAGGTGACTTTACTATTGGTAAATAAACCATTTTATACAGTCCTTCGAGACGACTGCTGTTGTGAATGTTGGCTGCAAGTAAATGATTCACATTTTTCAATGAGACCTAATTTTCACATGTGATAGTGTGAAAAACCCTGGTCCACTTGTCACCTCACTTTGAGCTAGATCAGTGATGTAAAAAAATACTGGTCAAGTGAATCAAATCTTCCAATTCAACAAATGTGAGCATGCATTTCACTCTCTCTTTTGCAAACCTGTTACATCGGATTTAATCCTGATTTAACCATAGTATGACCACATGTTGTCTTCTTCTTAGTTAGTTCTTGTTTAGTCCTGATGTCGGATCCCCATTTAGTTGCGGCTTGTAAGACGTTGAGTCCTGGTATAGGTAGAGTAAGTAAAGTGGATTGGATTGTTTTAAATAATGTTTCTTATTGGTTTGTCCCAACACATTTGAGTCTATGCTCTTTATTCAAAAGCCACTCAGATATTCCAATAACGTTTCAGAGCACAGTAAAAACGATATTGGAAACTTCACATATCATAAAATTGATTTAATATCATGCTCAGTGATGCAGATTTTTACTTTGTTTGTTCAGAAAATCCTCCTTATGCCAATCTCTCCTTCTTTTATGTGCCCCTGAGCTTCTGTGCTGTAATATACGTACACAATATCGTCCCTTTATAGAGGCTGCCTTGCTCAGAGAGATGCCACAAGCCTGTTTCTGCGAAAGTGTGGTTTATAGTCGCAGTCTTATGTTTGTCAGTATAAATTTGGCATGCAGAGATAAGAGAGCTTATGTATATGTGCATGGGCAGTGCGGCCGTGGTAGAAAGCTGCATAATTGAAGCCAAGCTATAGCCGAGCACGCTTCATACGCTATCTCTGACATGTGATGCGATTGGGGCCATGGTAAGAGCTGTTCTGAATGTTCGCTTTGTGTTTTATTCAAAATTCACATTTCAGGGAACATGGGAAATAAGGGTGAGTGCAAGCAAGACTCGAATGGATGTGGATGGAGAAAAGAAGTGGTCCAATTATGTTCAAAAGGGTTTTTTCTATTGCATTGTATTATTCTACGATAAACAGGAAAGTAGGTTGGGGAAGGTCACGAGCAATGTCTCAAGACTATAAAACGCAATGGTGTCTAATTATCAGAAAAAAGATTGCAAGATTATCATTGGATCTTTAAAATGTATTATCAATCATTTATTTTTAGTGTCCTACATAGCATTTTCGGAGAGCCTTGTATACGCATGAAGTGATTTTGTTAATATATTTTGCCATTACTGACATCTTAAATGGCAACATGCTTCTCAATTTATATGGTAACACCTTGGGAATACAAACAAACCAGCTCGTCATGAAACCAGCATAGACCATTGTGATCTAGCCTCCTGAGACTAGCTTTTCATTATTTTTTGCTTTGATTGTTAACACTGTATGGCTCATCAGTACGGACAGTAAAATAAAACTCATAAATAGATCAGATAGCTTGGAGACATGACATTATGTATGAATTCTTCTCATGTGATGTTGAAATGCAAATAAGTCCACTTAGCCTCTTCTTGACAGTCAATCCTATACTGTGCGTGGGAGGAGTGCCAACTGTAGTAATTGCGGCCATGTATACTGTACAAGACATGTACCACAGCAGCAGACTGGTTCATTAAGCACGCACCTTATGGCATTGTCCTATGATTCAAGTCCATTTCTGAGTTTACTTGAGTGCCAAATGTATAGTATAATAATAATATGTATTTTGTAATGATAATAATAATTTTGCACCGGTTTTAAATAGCGCTTACTTCACTCAAAGATGCTTGACATGTCATTATTCATTCACTTCATACACAGTGGTGATACACTGATACCGTAGCCACAGATGCCCTGAGGCACACTGTCAGCAGCAAGGCAACCAGTGCTCAGAGTCATGCAATATCGGTGAAGTGTCTTGCCTAAGGACACAACAACAGTTTGGCACTTTACAGCCCCCCCCCATTGTGGCACCTGGTGTTCCCAGAAGTCTCCCATCACAGTAAGAACAAGGCCCAGCCCTGTTTAGCTTCAAAGGTCTGACGGGATCTGGCTTTCACAGTATGTTGATAATGTCTTGCAAATAGTAACATATTCATGCAGTAAATATCCATGTATAGCCCGTCCAATAGTATCAAACCTCATAATGTTATTTAATTCAATTGCACAGCTCTATGCCTTTTGCTTTGTGTGAACTCATATTTCATCTATTACTTTGTAGTGTGAAATTGGGTGTCATTCAGGTCTGGACACAGCCTTCCTGCCAATTAAACTCAAGGACTCGCCCTGCACTTCTTTTTGTTGCAACCTACTGAATTATATCTCACAAATGAAATTTAAAATATGGAATGCTGGAACATTATCTTTGCGCCTCTGTTTCACAGGTTTCAGTGTGATTTTGGCGTGTTTGCTTTCGCGGCAGCTAACATAATTACACACAGAAAAGAAAGAAGGCTTTTTCAATGAGATATTAGGTGGAGAATACTCATAAAATGGAGAGAAAATGAAAATAAAACACAATCCGTTGAGAGCAAGGGCGCTGTCAGTCATCGAATCCATTAACTGTTTACAGAAGTGAGCGCTGAACTGCACATGCATAATTTAAGCCTGGACCCAGAGAGAGTTATCCACCCAGTTACAAAGTGCATTCACTACACTGCTATGAAACTTCATTCAGTGGGTCTAAAACTCGTCTGCATTCATGATTGGGTAAGTCCCGGAGTTTTGTTCTTATATAGCTTTGCCATGGCTAGGACCGAGGGAGCATTCACATTTATCAGATTGAGTCCAGTTTAGTAGCTGTTTGCTCCAGACAGTGTGGAGACCAAGATTAGTTTTAGTTCACTGCCAACACTTATTTTTGTTGCAATACAAGGTGGAAGAGCATTTGGCACTCGTGCTTCACATTAAGAGGGTCCTAGGTTGGATTCTTGAGCCTTTCTGGAGTTTGAATGTTCTCCCTGTGTCTGTGTGGGAGAAGTGCTACAGTTTTCCGTACCACCAAAAACATCTACAATAGGTATGAAGTAAAGACTGAATAGATGGTGCTGGTCAGAGCGTCAGGTGCAGCAGGTGTTCAGGGTCTCTCTTCTGACATCAGTGTGTATGGAGTGAATTAAGCCTCGGACCAAGCACTTTGTGTGACATTGACCTGGAAAATATGCTATACAAATAAAGATGACTTCCTTACTTAGTTTATTTTCTGAGTTGACTCCATCCAAGAGCTTAAAATCTAGTTTGTAGAGTTAAAGTAATAGCTCTGGCATTTAATTTATTGTACAAGTTTTTCATAGTAGGGGCTTTCTATTGGACAGCATGTGAAGGCTAAAATCAATCTATAAAACCACAAATTATCGCATTTGTGTTTATACATAACTCAGTGGCGGAAAAAAAGACTTATATTTAATATATGTCATTTAATGTCTTAAGTGCTTGCAACTGCCAATACAAGCAAAGAATTCCAGTAAAAAAAAAAAAAAAATTGATCAATATGGGTAAAAAAAAAGCATGTTTTTACCCCCCCCCCCCCCCCCAGATCGCCCAGCACTGGTATGGTGCGCCATGTTACAGACCATTTTCAGCCTGGGTACATTTCGCTCGCTGAATCAGAACTGCAACATGTGCTCGATGAAGACAACAATAAGGTTAATAATGACTAATCCACCAACAATAGCACTCAGGGCCTGCATGTTCCTCCTGCATGATAACAAAATACTCACAGATTACTGGGATCTGCTTGTTCCTGACCGCTTATGAATTGACTGCCTGTGCCTCCTGATAATGCTCCACTCCTATTTCCTTTCAATCCGGTGCACAAACTCTTAAAGCAGGCACATAGACAATGGTTTTTGCTCTCAGTACATCCCCAATCCAGAGACCCCTTTTGGTTGGGTTGTTGGCCCATGGGCACTTTGCTGAGAACCGAGTGGAAAGCTTTGAAAAAAGAATGTGGATGAATAATTAATGGATTTGACTTGGGAGAACAATACTATGGAATAAAAGGGAAACACTAACATGGTGCGCACAGTTAAAGCAGAGCAGAAGAAGGGAAGGAAGCTTGCGCTAAGAGAGGAGTGTCCCGGGTGCGGATGAGGGTATCCGAAACGCCTTGGGACAGAATACACTTTGTGAGATTAGCGCAAGAGATGTATCCGGAGATAGAAGTGCACAGTTCCCTTGACAGGCAAATGATAAAGTGAAAGTTATCAGTCTTGCTACAGTCAACATATTATTGGTTTCATTCTCAGGCAAGAGTGTGGTACAAAGGAAAATATTAATTCCTAACACTTCAAGAAATGTATAGACTAAATAAACAAAGCAAAAAAATTATATCAATCTAAAATAACCGTGAGCAGACCCCAGGGAAGCCCCAGGACACGTTGGAGGAACTATGTCTCTCAGCTTGTCAGGAATGCTGTGGGAGCTAGTAGAAAGTGTGCATGGTAGTTTGGCCTTCTCTGCTCAGAGTGCTGCCTTCGGTAAAGCAGAAGAAAATAGAGGAATGGAATGAAAAATTACCTAATTAGATGTATAAATACTGAAGCAAGACTTTTATCTTGAATCAGAGCGCCTGAGGTCTCTCTCTTATTCTCTTCTTAAGTTTAAAAAGCGTCACACATGTTCTGTTGAATGCTATTTTCGGGTTTTTGTACAGTGTAATGCCAACTGTTGGTCACTGTGTGTAGATAGAAATAATCTGTATTGAATGGAAAGTGAACAGAGACATTAAGTTCAAAGCAACATATATGTTCTACACCAGATTATTGCTAGATAGCTAGTTTCCATCTGCAGTCTGAGGGAAATTACCAATCTAGCTCTTCCAATGAATGAATGTTGATGGAAGTCATTCATAAATTATATGACAACTATTCAGTTGTTGTTGTTTATGCAAAACATCTCAGCAGTGGCCAAACAAGCCAGTTTTATCAGACTGTGGTATACATTTATACTTAATAATTGTTATATATTTGGAGATTTTTAGTTGTGTTTTCAAAATGTGATACAGTAATTTATTGTTTAATCTTTGTGTAAAAGAAGAGAAAAAAATATGGGAAAGTCTGTCATTTTGAAGGTTTTTTGTTCGTTTGTTCCGACAGCGGCCCGTCACACAGGTACAAATCCATACTCTGTTATCAGTTTTCCAAGCTTGGAAACATTAGCATTCTGAGAGATTTTTGGAAAAATATCCATTCTCTTGAAAACTGGATAAAACCCATCTGTCACAAACGCCCACAAGCGTGCCACTTTATTTAATTTTTTCCTTCCGATGTAACACTGATAGTGAGAAGAGACTGGAACGCAGATACTGGGACTCAATAACATCTGTCTAATCTCCTGCCGAACATTGAGTTTGCAGCTCAGAGCAGCGGACACAGAGTCAAGGTCTCTGAGATACTCTGGCGTTCTCTCTGTCAGTTACAAGAACAATGCAAAACATAGCAGCTCCATTTCTCTATAATCCTTGAACTCACAGAATCCTTGACATATTGTCTGATTTCCAGATTACCAATTTACCAGGGCCAAGTGTGTAATTTCAATGAGGATTTGTTTTGCAGTTCCCAAGCTTTGTGTGAGAAGAGCGGATCAAATATGTTAATGACACATTATGCCAAATTCTATTTTCTAACAACATTACAACATTGCACCCAAACGAACAACTATAGGACAGATGTTTTCTGCAGTTTAAAGAAAACACATTACGCATCATTGTTGAGTTTATATACATTTTCTACTATTCAACATAGTAAAACATGACATGCAAAGGTGAATAGTCTCATAATAAGGTTTAAATAACACTAATTTTGCATAGTAGTTCTTGCTAAAGTATTGCTAATTAATAACAAATATGTCTTACCTGTGTCTGGTGTCTCGGTTCCTGTTGATGTGCCATGAAGGAGAAAAGAAAAACAAAATAATCATTTACAAGCCAAACCAGTCATGATTGTGATTTCATACCCCGACATGAGTCTGTTTTCTCCTTATTAAATAAGCTTTACCCGATTTATTTTCTAATGAGTTCATAAAAATGCGTATTACTACATACAAGTTGTATTAAAATCTGTAATTTAATTGAAAACTTCAGCCCATGGATTCAGCGTATGCATGGGTCAGGTCGTAAAAAGTGCTGAGTAGAAACTAGCATGACGCTATCTCTCCTCCAATCACAGAATGAGCGGCGCTGTTACGAACAGGCTGCCTCCTCTAGCGTCTACAACGCAAGTCAACCAAGCCGGTGATCCAAGATGGCACCCTATTCAAATGAAGGGCTTGTGCTCAGTAGCGCATGGGACTTCATGGAGACCGGGAGATTAGTAGAACTCGCCTATATTTGGAAGCCCCCGCTGAATAATCAAGGCTGTATTGTCACTGACAGAGCAGCCGTCCTCCTGTGGACTCACCACCTGCAGAGGATCAGTGAGGGGCTGGTGCTAAGTGAATTGGGTGCAGCTCTGACTGCCACCCCCCCGACCCAGAAATGGATGAAGGGGAAGAAGATGGATGGATGGATGCCTATATTTGGGCATCGTCTGGTCCTCCTGGTTCTGCGCAGTGGATTATCTACCATGATGTGTTGCGCCAAATACGCGTGTGTGGCTTTCATGCACGCGCACAGAGGGGCTCGGCCGCACTCTGACCAATCAGAGCTGTTCATCAGAGCAGCGGAAGAGCGGAGCCAGAGCGGGAAGGAAACAAGCAGAGTTTGTGGCTGTAAAGTGTGGATTTAAAGAAAACCGAAGGATTTAAGATGAAAAAAAGTTCAGGATGGCAAGGGCCACTAAAATCCCCACAAAATACGATCTTTATGAAAGCTGTAGGTTCTCTGTCAGCTGAGGTCGAGCTGTTTTAGTTTATATTGAGATCTATGGGACTTTTTTCTGGGTAGCCCTCGTGAATTTAGTCTGTAGTACCACGGGCGCCCCTTGTGCCCATGGGTGGGACAGCTATAAGCTAGTAATACCCTATCCAGTAGCATGTTAGCAGAATTGGCTATAACTCCGCTGGCTGTAACTGCATACACAGCCCAAACGACAAAACAGTGAGGAGGGGGAAGAGGGAACTAAAGCGAAAACATGATCAAAGAAGGAATCAAGCCCAGGTGAATATAGCTAGCTGACATTGTATCCTCGCTGGAGAGATCTGCAGGTGCGGGACCGCCTCGGACAAAAGTTGGATGCTAAACTAGAGGTTATCTTTCAGTTATATACTTTGTTAGCAGTGCGTTGCTTTTGCACCACTTCATCAGTGATTGTTGTACAGCTACAAGAAGTTGCGCTAATGTTTGCATATGTATCAGATCGCAGATAAAACTATGGCTCCGTGGGAGGAGAGCGTAGGGGAAATGAGAAGCCTGTGAGCGAGTTGCGGGGCGGTGCTAAACATTCAAACTGAAAAAAGCCTTGCAGAAATGGGTATAGCTCCTTTAAGTTAGGTTTTTGAGACAGCTGTATGGGTCTATATTAATTATTAATGACAAAAGGTATGTCTCGAGATAAAATACAGTCCCAAGCATTCATCACTGCTATACAGCACATGTATGTTTCTTTTCAGTATTACAACTAGTAATTCTTCTATCTATTTATTATTAATACTACAACATGACCTCTTCAGCTGCAGAGAAAGTTCCCATTACTGAGCTCTTTTTGTCCTACCGACAGTACCTCCGTAACAATCACTACTAGTTGATAATAGAAGTAGAACTATTTCAAACAATATTGTGTCCTTGTGTATTGCAATTTTCTATTGCATGCAGTATTGTGAGGATCTTACTAACGATACTCCCTCAAGGTAAACTGCCACAACCTCTACTGCTACTTGATATCCAGGTTTAGGACAGGATACCAATAAAGATAATTGTACAAAGCTTAAGCAATACTCTGTGTTTACTTTACCGTGAAAAAACTAAATTACTGGCTATAAATATACATTTCCTCCTACAAAGAGAATATTGGTGAGACAGACAGTAATAACTGAAAATATAAGTGTAAAGTTACATAAAGGGAAACATTTTGTAGGACAAATGATTCTGCCAGCCTGCTCAGATTCTACGCTTGAGAAAATACAGAAACTGGTGAGGATGTAGCGCCTGCAGCTCTGTAGATACCATCGTCATAATCCACCGAAAATATCTTTGTCTCTGAGCTGGAGTCCTCCTCTCATCCTAAAGAGGTATTACAGCCTCACAAACATCACAACACTGACTTCAAACAGATCAAACTGCAGATGCACCACTGCAGATAATGCCACACTAACCCATATAACTCACGCTCATTTGGGCTTCATTGTGAGCAAGTCGATGGGCACTTCCCTGCCACCTTACCACAGAACATACTTTTTTTTTTTTCAAAACTCTAGCGTCACAGAGTCTGTGCTGAAGAGAAGTCACTAAAAGCACACAATATGTAATTTACAATTTAATTATCATTGCCTGTAATCAAAAATGTCACCAGTGGTTGTCTGTTTGAATTTTTGTGAGTTTGAAAGTAATGTCCCTAGCTTTTATAGTTCATAATAATAATACAACTATATTTTCTTGTTTTGTAATTCCAAACATAATTTAATACAAAAGTGGCTTAAATAAGTGGTCCAATATAATAGAGAAGAGATAATTCAAAACTTGTGAAATAATAATCCATTCTAAGAATAATAATCACTTCTACATAATATATAATGGCTTGTGGACCAGGCTCACAGACGTTGCCATGACTCAGACTCACTTGAGCTCCAGAATGGTCCGGGTGTATCCGTCAGGGTGGACCCTCCTGATGAAGTTGAAGTCGCCCACATAGAGAGAGCCGTCAGGGCCACTGGCGAGGGCCACAGGGGCAAACAGCATCATGTCCCGGGCTGCGCCGCTGCAGCTTGGCCCACATGGGACACTGCGGTAGAAGCCGTTTCCCATGGCGGTGCTGATGACAGGGGGCTGCTGGGACAGGAAGACATTTTCCCCATTTCCTTTGTGGAGGATTCCTGCCGGGGAGGAAGGCATTAAGATTAAATGTTAGAGGTGCGCTGTGTTAGAAATATCACTGATCTTTGAACATAAATAAAACTCTATCCAATTTAATGCAATTCAATTTGAGCTTCTGAAAATAAGGGCATATTTTTACTTCTTTGCTCCCTGTTGGGTCTCTCCATTATAGCAACCTTCTTAAGGTTCATTAAGATTTTATAGCACACCTTTGGAATTTCAGATTTCATCTCTCTGAAATGGAATCACCAGGTACACCTCACATTTGGGACTATAGAGAAAGTACATTAGAGACAACCCGTTGTGTCCAAATGCAGTGACAGAGACAGTCCCATTCCAAGGTCATTTTTTAGGTATCACATCTCCGTGAATGAGGAAACACACAGTGAGGATGGTGCCAAGGAAGTAATTACTGTAGAGAGCACACAATGCGGGCTAATGTGGTACAGTTATTATCCATTACTGTCGGTGGGTCTATTGTTTCCTTATTGTGCAGCTCACTCCTGAGAGGAGGTAAGGGATGTGGATTTAGTGCGGTAATAATGTGTGTTGATACAGACCACTGCGCATGTTAAAGGAGTGGTGTCTGTCCATGGACCATCCTCCCAGGTTCGATGGCACTAGTTCAAATCCTTGCATCAGCGCTGTCCTCCTTTCCCATTGAATTGCTCCAGGACAGGACTCAAACTCATAACCAACTGCCACTGAAAATAGATTAAGGGTTAGGAATCATTAGTGTCAAGTATTTTACAAAGTTTTTCATCAATAAAACTGTGTGCACAGGTAAGGTATTGGAATGATAAAGCTGGTGTACCTACTTTTTTATTTTAAATAATAAGTAATATATTATTAGTCTCAACAGAAATAGTCTACTAACTAGTCTACTTAGTAGACTAGTATTCTCTAATAGGCACAGTCTTTAATATCCTGTACTTATAAGAAGGAGCTCAGTGAGTCACTTAATGCTTTGGAGCATGAGAATGGTCTTTTCTTTGTCCTCTAACGATATGACAGAGGCTAAAAATACACGCATGTGGAAACTGGTGAAAGAACCAAACTGTTTTGAAAGCAAAGAGCTTGTGTAATGGATTCATGACATACTTATTAAAATTACGTACCCCAGCTTTTAGGACGTGCAATGGCATAGTGCAAATCAATGTAAAATACACAACAAAATTGTATAACTTACCAGTCATCTGTTAACAAACAGCATTAACAATGTCAATTATAGCCAAATGCATGAGGGATATTTTCAGTGAATAAAAAAAAACAATATGTTACCAGACTTGTACAACATCCTCAAGGTTAAAAGATTATAGAAGACATAATCAGATTTGTTTAAGGAATATAAATTACAGAAAACTGTCTTTACATTTCTTCTCTCAGTTATTTGGCTGGCCTGTCGTCCTCGTTACAAGTGGAGGCGTAATCATAGGAGGCGGTCTTCATGAAGCAGGCCTAGAATTAGCCGTTTGGCCTCATTGTTTTAATGATACATCCGCACAGCATACTCCCCCTCTACAGAAAAACAACTACACTTTTACTATTTAATTCTGCTGAAAGATTGTATGTCAATGTTCAGACATGACTTACATAAGTTTTCTTGCTATGTGTACATATTGAGAAATGAGAGTGAAGGAAACATTTTCAAACTTGAAGGTGAAATATGTGTATATAACTAAAATCATCTACAAATGTAAAAAATCATTAGTTGAATTAAGTGAATACATACAATTCGACTGCCACACATACATACAATCAATACTAATATGATAACGCAGGTAAAGTGGAAATTTAGGCCGGGAGACATTGTTCTCAGTGCTTAGTATCTAACCTGTCATACTGAGTCCTCTCTCTGCATCGACATGGGCCTGAGCTCTCAGCAATAAGCCTCGGTCACACATCTGTGACCATCAGCATCATGGCTGCATTTAAACAGTCCTTACATCAAGCTGCTGCAGCAACCCTCCTCCTCCCCATCACCACCTCTTTGGTGGAGAATCATTATCGGCTCAGCTTTCTTTGCAATATCATAATCTCTATTTCCTCCTGCATACAAAATATTTATGCCAGGGTCAAATTGTTGGGTTCAATTGTCTAGTCATGTGATTTGTTCAAACGTCCATCCATCCATCCATTTTCTACCCTTTAATCCATTTCTGGGTCAGGGGGGTGGCAGTCAGAGATGCCACCCAAGTCTCATAGCACCAGCCCCTCACTGACCCTCTGCAGGTGGTGGCTGCTCTCTGAGTGTGAGCATAGCCTTGATCTTTCAGTGGGGGCTTTGGGCAAAGTGGGGTTAAGTGTCTTGCCCAAGGACACAACGACAGCAGTCATCAGTGGGAGTCGGTGGAGAAGGTGCAGAGGTGGGAATTGAACCCACGACCTTCTGGCCTTAAGGCCAATACTCTACCAACTGAGCTACTGTCGCCCCCAAACGTGTTGTTCAAACGTGCCAAAGAAAATAGTTCTTTTGCAATCTTTGTCTTAAAAACACACTGTGTAGATTTGACTCTCTAGCGTTGAGATCATGTATTGTTGGTACTACGGTAGCTTGGAAGGATAATATGTCGTCTTTGACAGTGGTCCACAACTCCCGGTCAATTGAACCGGGGCAAAGGAAAGAATCTTTCGGTTTGATAAATGACCAGATCTCTCCATACGTCTTGGTCACTTGACATTGTAGCGCTAAAATGCAAACAAACTGAAATGTAATAGTCCGCATTCGGAGGCGGCACCTGCACGCTGCACACAGGCTTTAATGGTTTACAAACGCGGTGTGGGAGCAACAGTAAAAATTACACATAGTACCTTTAAGTCTTTCCAGATTGAAATGATTACATTGTAGATGCAGCAGCTTGGCAGATTTCCTATTGAATTATTTTTGATAAACTGAAGATTACTCATAGTACAGTTCTTTGAAGTAAGTGGAAAAGCTGCTATGGAGTGTGAAATTAAAGCAGCATGAGATCAGTGAGGTTTACTCCAAACAGCTCATAATGGAATGTTATTTAAGACAGACATAAGTGAAAAAGAACTGGTGGAATTGTCAGTGACAGTGCAGGCTTGTCTCAGACTTCTCTGTCTCCTTCATCACTCATCTTTGTCTCCCTTTCTCCATCTCTCACGACGGTGGTTTTACTGTAACTGTACAAGACCGCGATCTAAGGAAATCACGGGGATCAAACAAGTCAGCAAAAAAGAAAAACAGCTCAGAAGATGGTGGAGGTGCAGACTTGTGCATGAAAGTCAGTGGTAGGGGAATCCGCTTGAACAGAATCGCTTTGAGGGTGCGCAGGGCCAATCTAAATCTTCAGCTTAATGCATGAAATCAATACAAAAGATTGGGCAGGGAAATAATAGGCAATTTGGTGCATTGGGGATTTAAAAGGAGAAATAAAACGCTGGTGGACAGAAGCTTTTTGTTTCTATTTAACAACTTAATTTAAGAACCAGTTTGGTTGTAATCTGGTTTTTATATTCCGTAATACACAGTACAGATAGATTCTGTATGTGTCTAAAATGCATCAATAAGACAAAGGTCCAAGTCTTAATAAAATCACAGTTTGATGAATACCATCTACTATGAGCTTTTTCTTTATTTTTATATTAAAAATGTTAACAAGAGGTAGAGCTAGTCTCATATAGTATAGTTGTATACAAAACAGAGTCAGTGATGATGTGTCATGGCGATTTCAAGGTTAGGTAAAATATAAAAACACATTGAGAAATCTGTGTGGACCACTGCTTGCTGATACTTGACTCAAGATGAGTTACATAGCACACTAAATGCAAAACTCAATACAAAAAGTATCAAAAATGCATTTACAGTGAACTTGCATTTGAAAACATACTTTCTTTAACAAAACCTTGTTTAGCCCTGCGGGTCTTTCTGAAGGTTAGGAGCAGCAGTGCCTTACGGTGAAATATATTTAGAACAACTGTTAAACCCTGTCATATTGTTCGTCTTTTCTGACCCTTGAAGTCACATTGAAGAAGCAGCGCCACGACCTGGAAACCAATTCATGCTTTAAAGGTTACAATAAATATATAGTCTCAATAGGGACATCTTTTAGGTTTCTTTCTCTCTCTTTTACAATATAAAGTACTTTGGGGACAAAACGGGCAAAGCAATCTCAAAGGGAACACGTTGGGAGAGCAGTTTCGCACAGTTGAATATTACACGGTCTGTACAGAGGGAGATGGACAAGCGAACAAACAATGCACAAGTGCACGGTGGCACTTGAAACGCACATTCAATCTCTTACACGGCTTTCATTCCTCTTTGCTGTCGCCCCGGGCTATGTGTTCACCCCGGCGAACGGTGCGCGATCTGCCTCTCTCTCATACCTGCGAGTGCACTGGCTTTTGAGCGTGTCGCCGCCCAACAAACGTCAAGCAAACTACAGAGGAGGAGGGATCACAGAGGTATAGACTGAGAGCGGAGAGATCTGAAGATATAACAAGCAGAGAAAAGGGAGAGGACGCGAGAGGACATGCTAGACGCAGCACTATGGGGAAAGTGAGGTGCGGAGGGCGGCGTTAGCGAATCACATAAATAAAAACAGAAGAGCTCCTGAGCACAGAGGTGAAAAGATCAGAGCCAGCAGATGAAATCGTTCAGACAGATAAGACACAAAGGAAGACATAGATCAGCAAAAAAAGCTATCACGAGAAAGGTGCTTTTGCAGGTGCTTAAAAGTGAAGGATGCTATAGTTTTGAGTGCTCCTTGTTCAAACTGGTTTTTGTCCTGTTTCACTGAACTGTCCAATGTTAAAGTCAAGAATCTGGTGAAGCTATTTAGTGCCACTGAGAGGTCTGTATATTCTACAGATTTTCCACAATCCTCTGGAGGAGGGTCTGGGGCCTCGGTTTCGTGTCTCCTCTGGGTCCTGTGGTGTCCCCTGTGGCTACGGGCGGCTCTTTGCTCCTGGTGCAAACGGCTCCTTGGATGACGCTTTTTCAGCTGGTTGCATCTGAACCCTGCCAAGTCTCTCTTTTCATGGTTTTATTGTTTTACTGGTGTGTGTGTGTGTGTGTATGAGTGTTCATGAGAGCGTTTGTCTGTGGTTTGGGGTGGGTCTGTTGGGTGGTCGGGAGTCATGGGCCGGCGGGATTGTTTTTAACCAAACTGTAAAGCACTTTGTCTTCTTTTGTATGAAAAGCGCTTTAAAAATAAACTTTGATTGATTGATTGATTGAATTACTCAGAGTGAATAATTTCACACCATGAACAACTACAAAAAAATAAGAATCCCGAGAATACTCAAAACATATACTGAACTTAAAAAAAGAATAATTTATCTGCTTCAAAAATATTCTATCGGACATTTTGAATTTGGATGTAACCTGCAGCGGATCTAGGTTTATGTCACCAAGACGTGAACCTATGATGCTCTGGTCCTGGGGTGGTGCAAACACCAAAACTACATTTCACAAAACGTTTAAGTATTACATTAACAATTATGAATAGCTCAAGCAGGAGTGTGCTATACTTTGCATAATTATATCTTCTTTTAAATTTTTGAAATCTTTAAAGTAAAAAAATGTGGGGCATTAAAATGGAAACTATATTTAGAGTCAAATATATACTTTATTTAAACAAGGTACACTAGGTAAAATCCTCCAGCTCTGGTAGTCCTGACCAAGCCGAGCATCGATATCTGGAGATGGGTTCCCGGGCGCTGAACGACGGCGACCTCTGCTCCTGACGAAAGCCTTTGTCGCATCAGGATGGGTCAAATGCAGAGGATTAATTGCCCCACAGGGATTAATAAAGTGCACCTTATTCTCAACATGGCATAATTTCTGAAACATTTAGAAATTATAACCAGGCCAATATTTACCTCTAATACACATAATTCCTTGGCTATAAAACTGCATTTGAAGAGGTTTCTAATTCTCACCATGGACATAAGTACGAGGCTATAAAGGCAACTCAGTGGGAGGTGTGAAATTGTATGTCCCAAACTATGTATTAATATAAGGATTATTTTTTGTCGACAAGTCCACTTAGAAATAAAAATGCATTTGATAAACGCAGGGTATAGAGAGTGAATTGCAAATAATTATCCCCTCGCATTGTTCATTGCGATTTCTTGGAATGGCCTGATTACTTATTGCACAATATGCCTATAAGTACCACTTAAGTGCAGCGTTTCACACATTGATTAGGCATGATTAGAACGCCTCAATGCAGATATAAACGCATTTACTTTGCATTTGAATACGCTTATTTGCTTTGATAAACCAACGCTGTCGTCTGTGGAAATCTTCCTATTTCATTCACTTTCCACAAACAAATACAAGATGGATTTTGTCTGGCAGCTCAAGTTTCTTCAAGAAGCTCAAAAGTGTTAAAGGAACACGTTTGGGCTAGCACAAAAGTAAAAAAAGAACATATTCATATTAGAAAGTATTGGAGGTGCGAAGACATTCAGCAGATGATAGCCAGAGCTGTGTGCTGCTTATCTAAGTGACAAAGCTAATAAAAAGGTAATTCCCCAGACAGAGAACTTATTTGTTTAAGTCGCTGTTCTTATCCTTGATATAAATTACGCGGTAGGACAAAAGCTGGTAAAAAATGCTTAAAGGAAAGGGCCTAATTAGGTTGCAGTTTCAAAAATAAGCAACAGAGAAATTATCTCCAAAGCCACCCACTTTATTCACTGAACATCCAATCAAACCTTGTGCTAAACTCCCTGACCAATCACATTATTTTAAGGTGAGTGCATTTTTAGTATGATTGAGAGGGGAGTGGGCGGTAAGTCACTGGTTCTAGCTCATATTTGTTTTAATAGTCTGACTTAATTGCTCCTGCTGTGATTGCTACATTAACTGAATGTCAAATGAATCAACTATGTTTTTGAACTACCATTTTACAAAACCTGCATAATTAATTGGAAATCACTTTAGAAATTTATTTTGTAATGTTCTATGACACATATCCAAGTCGAAAATATTGTATTTGTGTTTATAACCTATGAGTAATTGGTATTGATTTCAAAATGCTCTATAACTGGATTATACCAGTTCTAAACTTTACGTACTGTGAAACCTTCTCAAACAGGTTCATTTAAATGTTATAAGACCTACGCTTTATTTAATTAATATCAAAATGTTCTCTTACTGAAGAGGACTGATTCAGGCAAAGAGGATATGTAATCAGCCACAATTGTTTGTTTGCACCGTATCTAAGAAAGTTATGACGGGATTTTGACATCTATAATATTGTCTGAAAATCATCATTTATTATCAGAGTTTATTATTAGAGCTGCATTCCACCTCTATCTTTGGCCGAAGGCACGTGTTTGTCAGAAAGCACTTTACTCAGCCAATCAACTCTCATCCCAAAAAGTCAGATACAGGGCTCTTTCTACAACTATGCAAAATAATTTTCTTGTTAAGAAAAATTAATTAGTTCACAAAATGGACCTCAAGTTTACTAATACCACGTTCTGACCGGATCATGCGTAGCGGCGACTTTCAAGGCAAAGTCAATGGTGAGGCGCATTCGAGTGTGGAACTACATGTGCGTCTCAGGATGCACGCACGGTAGAGACTGCGCGGCAAAGGCGCGGCAGAGGCGCAGGAGCGGAAAATTGACGCACGCAGGAGATAAATATTACTGAGCGTTTCCTCTGAACGCTCGTGCAGCGACCAATCAGAGAGCCACAAAGTGGTCACGGGGACATTAGTGGTCTGAGCGAGCAGACTGAACATGTAAACAGCCAACACAGGAGCTACACCAGGACTAACCCAGGGTTGACAATGAGGGACATAGTGCTTGTGAACATGTGCGTTTTAGTATGGAAAAACTAAATGTATTGTTTTTGAAAAAGAAGTCAGGCACCTCACCTTTAAGGACTAGAACTATGCCTCTTGGCAGAGGTGTTTGCTCTACAAGTGCTTATATAGTTTTATTCAGGTTTTGCTACTCATAACATTTGATAAGATCAGTGCTGCTTTATCCTCATTATTGAAATATATTGAATGTTTATTCTGTTTGACATTATGTGCAAGTTGGTGATGTGCCTTTTTCTGTTGAGTCCGTTTAATAGCCTGGTTGTAGGCAGGTCCAAGACACAAACATGACTTGTTAGTTACCTGTTGCGTGAGTGAGCCCCCACACTTCCTGTCCGTAGATGTCCGTCTTGTTCCAAACCAGCCTGTGAACCAGTCCGGGCCCAGCAGGGTACCACCGCTGATAGAGCCGCCCCTGCACCGATGCTCGGACATGGACTTTAGAGAGCCCACCCAGGGGGGACACAGGAGACGAGGAGGACGGGGGAGTGAGCAGCACCCTGAGGAGAGACTGGTAGCCTGCTGCTCGAGTGCTCAAATAGCTGAGTTTGACAAAAGCACCAGGGATGGAAACTTCCTCTTGGACGGCCTGTGGAGAGCGTCAAAGAGAGCAGCGTGAGTGAGACAAGGCAAAAAGGAATTTTACTAAGAAGGAAAACTGTTGAGTTGAATCCCTTTAAAATCTTACAGTTGTGTTTTAGATTCCACACACCCACGCAGATATTATGAAGTAAACTTTTTCACTCAATGTCTGTGGTATGAAACCATTTACCGTCAAAAACATGTTTGTCTGTTTTCAAATGGCAATGACAACGGAAACTACTCAAATGACCCTGATTAGAAGTTTACATCCCCCAGTTCTCAGTAACATGTATTGCCCCTTTAACATCTGTGACAGCTTGCAGTCTTTTGGGGTAGTTTTGGATGAGGATTCTGAGCCACCTTGCATGAACTGCACATTTGAGATCCCCCCAGAGCGGTTGTGATTTGACTCACAATGAGTGGGAAAGGCAGTTTTTGTGTTACCATTCATAATCTAAAAAAATTGGCCTAAAAAAGAAAATCTCTGACCTGGTTTGTAAACTTTTGAGCACAACCGTGGTTTGATCAGTTGCAGTTTAGGATAGGGCTGCACGATATTGGAAATTGGAACAATATTCGATGTGAGCGTTGAGTATTGCCATAACTATATTATTGCAAGATTATTATTGTTACCTAAAATAGCAATCTGCATTGAAACGCAAGAGACAAAAACACCAACACATGACATTCAAATGCATATATTTATAAACTTTTTGTTTGTTTGTAGTATTTGTTGAATGTTGGTGTGTCTGTCTGTTTAGTTGTCTTTAATAAAGGATTTTTATTTATTTTTTAATGTGCATATTTTTTATATGGATATTGCACGCACCAATTTCACGAAAACAATATTTTTTCGATATATTGTGCAGCCCTAGTATAGGATATGTCAAACATATTTATGGATTTTTGAGAGCTGTTTCACTTTATTCCTGCCCCTGTTGTTGTTTTTGCCAGACTCCACCATCCGTATGATTAGGAGCTAATGGGCGGCAGCGGCAGACATTTATTTATTCACATTTTGTACCATTTTGATTACCTTAAATCAACTAACCCTCTGATAAGAGGTTTTAGGCAATGTGCTTTTCATTTTCGATCTTGGCAGACAGTTTGTCCTGAGCTAATATTTGCCACAAGGATTAACTGGTAATGGTTCGCTAATCAGACAGAATCACACATTGGTTATATGAAAGGAGCAGATGGAGAGATAAGGACAGACATTAACAAATATGTAAAAACATAATTGAATTGAATGTTATTTTGCAAAAATTGAGACATCTAAATTACCAACTCCTTTGGGTCGATACAGTAATGACTGAGCCCGACCTCCAACTGACTTTGAACCACCTCGTTTGCCACTGTCTCAGCTCAGACCAAGCGATATGCATTGACTTCATTTGGCATTTGCATGATGTAAATATGGAATGAGCAAAAATTGCAGAAATCCACAATGCCAGAGTTGGTTTGTTGCTGAGCTGTTGCAAAATACATCTAAACCTCATTTTCACCGACTGTCATGTGTCCACGTTAATCTGAGTTTGCATTTTCATTTGTGGCATATTAACATACAGCGCACCTGCATCCTCCCCCAGAGCACAAGCCCCAACACTGATTATATCCAATGAAAGAGCTCAGCATGTATGTTGTGAATGTATGTTTAGAACTACCTTTACAATGACATACAATTAGACCAAAGCTTCTAATGTTATGAATTTTATACTATCCTTAAAATAAAAAAGCAATTAAATATACATATTTCAAACCTAATTTAAATCCAACTTTGCAAAACTTTCATTTGACTGACGTAATACTGCAATCATTTCTGCTTCATTAATAATGTATTATATTCACAGTTTTGCAGTTTCCGAAAGTGATGATTCAGCCAAGAGCAAACCACTTACTTGGCTTGTAAAGTCTACAGCTCAATTGAATGAGGCTCTGTTATTGAGATAATTGAGTGATAAGTAGTGATAAATATTAAAATGTATGGGAAAAGTATTTGTTCATAAAACTATTGGTCTATAAACTGAACCATAAAATCTGACTCTGAAGGTTGAGCCCACAACTTTTACATTTATGTTAACAAGCTACACGCGTGCTAACATAAATATATTATTTACTAGCTTCATTTTTGTTTGTTTAATTCGTTATTTTAATTTCAGACGTTTTTACTGCTCAAATACTTAAAGTTTGCACGTTTGCTTGTCTCTTCGCAAACTTATATGACTTGCAACCAAGCCTTGGAAGTGAATGTAAATGTGAATCCCCGTTGGGAACTGTCTCCATTCCAATGTATGTAAGTTTAATGCTGACACTTATCTTTAGTGTCAGTTTGAATAGATGATATCATATTGAAAAAACAAAACAAAACACATGCAGTCTTTGAAACTGGTTTGCTTCTCCACAGATCTGCCTTGCTTCTTGCCCTGTTGCCATCACCTTCTTGTCTCTTAAAGGTGCGTACTTCAGTTCGATTTACCTGCAGCTCTGGAATCGCGGCCCCCTTTTCGGAACAAGCTCCTGTGTATCTTGGCAGCGGATAGGGCAGCACCAGCGGATACGGACTCAGAACGTTCATGATGTCACACGTTGGAATCTCCACCACCACCCTGGACATGGTCACCTGATCCAAAACCAGGAAGTTGTTGTTGGGTGTCCACACGGTGCGAGTTTGGGGCAAGAAGGGCGGACGCTGGAACATCAGGGTCACGGACATGGCCCCCAATGTCACGACATCAAAACTACAATTCGATAAAAGATGTACAATTAGATTCAGCGGTGGAGAAGATGAAATAGTGTGCTCGTTTGCAGTTTGCGGCTGTACCTTCCGTCCTTCCGGCTGATTGTGTAGCCGTACTCCGGATGCTGTGGGAAGGTTATGTTGACTCCCACCAAAGGAGACCCATCCTGGAGCACCACGTTTCCACGAATTACCGCCACACGGCTGCAAAGACAAAGACAAAAAAGAGACAATGAAGAGGGAAAAATATAGGAATGTAAACAAGAGAAGCAATGCTGACAGTTTTATAATGATGGAGGGCACAATCATTGTTTGAGCGGCGACTCTGCATTGTGACGCATTCGCCCAACGACCTTGTGTAGGAGGCAAACAACTGCATACACTCAGCATCAGAGGAAGAAAAAGTAGACTCAAATGTACTGAAGGTATAGCAGAAGGTTTAAGTCCACATGCATAATGTTCCGTTGATTTTTTTTAACATCTAATTCAATAGCAATACTTTGTTATACATGTAAGATTATTGAATCAGTATCTTATGTATATTTCGTTTGTGGACTGGTTTACAGGTTTCATGTATTCACTCATCTCCCGGGTAGAAACATTGTCAATGCAGCAAAAGGAGGCCTAACCAGGTATTGAATGCATAGAAATAGTTTAGCTTTCTTATATTAATTGTTTCACAATTTTTGACAATACTATATACAGTCCATTTATTTTTAAAACTAATCCCCAATTACCTTTTTGTTTAAAATTAAATGTGAAACAAACTCAAAAAGTATAAGGAGGGTGATAGAAAAAGTAATAGTAAGTAATGTACCATAAATTGTGTTACTTGCGAGTGTTGTAGAACTCAACATTTGTACTGCAAGGTTGAGGAAAGAAATAAGTAAAAACTACAATTGCAGTAACACGTATGTGTATGTAACGTGACAACCTTCAGGGGAAACAGCACAATCTGCTATCGTTAGACATTGTACAAGGGTCATAAAGTCCACCTCTGCGCAATAAAACCTCTCACAATGTCACACAACGAGCTCAAACTTTCACATCACGTTTGGGTTTCAGAGCCAGAGGAACCTGCGGCAAAAACGGCACCCTCCCATTTGAATATTAATGCGCTGGATTACAATGAGCCAACATCTGGAGTTATCTCTCACCCGACCAAATAAAAACAGGATTTAGATGACAGTTGGGCAAGCTATAATTCAATATTTTCACTCCAACACCAAATAAATAAAAAAGTTAATGAGATGAGTCAAACCATTGTTCCTCATATGAGCCAAGAGCAGGGCTGTAATAACTAGGGGCCGACAATTGTCCTATTTG
Organism: Knipowitschia caucasica; assembly: GCA_964034765.1. NCBI lineage: Eukaryota > Metazoa > Chordata > Actinopteri > Gobiiformes > Gobiidae > Knipowitschia > Knipowitschia caucasica. Next base: position 35,527,678 of record OZ035830.1, on the reverse strand, counting down.
TTGCTCTTGTACAGAAAACTGTGATGGATTTTCTTTCTGAAAACAACAAGCTTTAATTAATCTATGTGTTCACTCAATTGTAAAAGAGGAAAAAAGCATGCCGTCATTTTCTCAACAATGGATCACTTCTTTCAAATACAGATTGAGGAAAATAGCACGCAGGGAAATTCTGAATGCCCAATTGTAAATTGAAAAACACAAAGGGTTCTTGGGCTCACTTTTCAGCAAGAAGGTCCTGGGTTCATGTCCCTCCAGGTGGTCCAGTTCCAATTTTCTAAGTAAAATCCTTCATCTCTGGTGTTCCTTACTAAGCCAATGCTTCTGACAGGTTTCCCTTGCTTTTCCATTGAACATCTTGGTTTTAATTTGTTACCTCCCTCACCCTAGCTGAGCTGGGTCGTAACAAAAGTGGGGGCTCGTCCGGGATCGAAACACCCTATCCCTTAAAAGCGGTGAAAGTAATTGGTATGTATTTGGTAAGTGATTTGGCCCAAATTGATATTCGGTACTTTAATTGGCTTTTGAAATTTAGTGATGTTTTGTAGATTGGGTGGTAGGATGGTGGCTGCTGTTGTGGCGGTCCAGACATTCGCAACCTGCGTTTAGGGCGTGTTTCAGGGGTGATTTGTGTCCGGCCTGATCAACTGTGCCCATTTCATGCCCTGTTCATGTCTTCTCCTCCATTTACACTGGGGTGGAGCCCGGCTCCTAGGATGCCTGGCTCACTCCAAGGGGCTGGAGCAGCTAACGTGGTGGCTTGTGTTCTGGGCCCTGCCCAACCCACCAGGGTTCGTAATCCCACCTCACTACTTTCATCATGTGAGTACTGTAGACTTGGTGAATACAAAACATGGGATGTTTTGTAACTTAAGGGGGAGAGTGTTACGGCCCTGAGCCTACATAGTGCTCCCTGTTTTTGTATTTTGTGTGTGCGTGTGTGGCAACCCCTCTTGTGTAAAGATCCCTGGCCTGTGATTGGAGAACCACTGGCCCTCCCGCCTCCCAGACGTCCGTGACACAGGTGCTGATTGGAGGAGCAGCGGTGCACCTGGCCAATCCAGCTTCCCCACCTGGAGTCACTCTGCACTTAAGGCCACACTCCACACCTGTTCGGGGCTGCCAGCCTGTGTGTGGCTGGTATGCCAAGTGTCCTTATGCTGTCTGTCATTGTCACAGTGGTGGCAATGACCTAAAGACGAGTCCGTATAGCTTTGTTTTGGTTTGTCTCTTTTTATTTGTCACCTTGAGGTTTTGTTTTCGTGACACTTCGCATCAGTTGAGACAACAGTAGGTTTAGTGTTTAGTTCTATGTGTATTAATGTAAAGATTTAGTGTAGGGTTTACTTTGGTAGCGTTGAGTTACCCTGTTATGTCCTGTATTGTACCCTTTTGATTTGTGTCTACTTATCATTTACTTGCCTTTTATTAAATACTTGCTTTTCCATTGAACATCTTGGTTTTAATTTGTTACCTCCCTCACCCTAGCTGAGCTGGGTCGTAACAAAAGTGCTGCTTCTCAATTAGTTTTTACCAGCCCTCCTTTATGAAGAAGGAAACAGTCCTGGCCCCTGGCTTCATCTCTCTCCACTCTGAGGGGCTCCCCGTTTCCACATATGTGACATGTGGCAGAATTGAGTTTATATCGTGCTGAGCCTGAATATTAAAGCCACGTTGCATTAATCAATCAATCAATCAATCATTAATCTGATCAATATAAAACCCTCACTGACTGAATTTAATTTGGAAATAAGAATATTCTTCTTGTTGTCTTTCCTGTTTAGAGCGTTTTGAACTGTGGGGTTGATCTGATGCACAAAGAAGATCTCTAGTATCAGAACGAAGTGAATAGGGGAAGATGTGGAATCCCGTTCTTGTACGCACAACAAAAATGGCAAGTTCCCCTTGGTGCCTCGTACTGCACCCCGAGGGCCCCACTATTTGAGAAGGACTTCCATAGTGGCATTGTCGAATGGGTCACACGCAGAGAACACATTTCCCCACAATCAATAAAGTATAACTACCTTACCAACTTGGTAGGTAGGTGGAAAACTGAAACTCCATAGCACACGCTTTGGATGTCGAGCTCCCCTTTAATAATTCCCAATCTTTTGAATAACTGCATTCTCATGTATGTATTAGGATTGGACTGACTACAAAGTCTCTTGTCAGACCCAGTAATTGACCTGTGTGTCACCTGCAGTGTTGGGCACGTTACTTTGAAAAAGTAATTAGTTATAGTTACTAGTTACTTCTCCCAAAAAGTAACTGAGTTACTAACGGCGTTACTCCACTATAAAAGTAACTAGTTACCAGTAAAAGTAACTATTGCGTTACTTTTTCGTTTTGTTCTGGAACATAATGTGCACCCGACGTGTGCATTTTTACCTTTAACAGTGCCAATATTTCCATCTAGAAAAGGCTGTTTTGCTGCTGAAGTCCTGCTCACTCTTCATCTCTCACTGTGCTGTAAAGCCCGCCACTGTGAATGTGGAAACACCGGTGACGAGCGGTGAGGCTGGTGAAGCACTGACTTCAGTCCAATCAGATGAACATATACATCATATAAATCAAGTGGACAATTTGTTTGGCTTCAGCAAAATATGTTTCATGCCCGCATTGTTTGTTCATACAAAACGCAAAACTATGAGTTATGGGTCTTACCTTATAGCTATACCTTATAAATGACCTGCACAGTCCACTTCGGTTCAGACCAGTCCCTTGTTTAAATCCAGTTAATGGTTTGAGCGTAGATATGTAATCCTCCATTTGGAAATGAGTCCAATGAGTTTTAAAAAGTAAAACAAAACGCGTGTGTCCTCCATAAACTCCTGTGTTTTGCTAGCGGCAGCCGAGTGCATCCAATTTCTAAAATCAACCGTCTTACACTTCACCTCTCTTTCTTATCATTCCTATAGTAATTGAAAAATTACCCTATGTGCATTTTAGATTATGTAAAAATGTGTTATATGTATGTTAGCCAAACCTGTTGCTGTCCTTAGCAGATAAACCAGGAAGAGCAAGGAGCTTATCGATGGAATTGTATGCAGCCGACTTCTGCGCTCACATGCGCTCCTCTGTGGCTGACCTCACGGTGATACAAGCCGTGGTTGAGCGCGATTAAGACCCATATTTGTTTCAAAAACACAATTTATGAGCCATCCTCTCAACTGTAGACATGTGGATTGTAAAGGAAATATGATTTACATCAGCCAATAATTGCTGAGAGGTTTTCTCATCCTCCGTTGTCTCATGACAACACGTTCATTTTGCGTCTTGAGTAACGCGCAGTAACGGGATGTCGGAAATGATAACGGCGTTATAGTTACTGTCAAAGTAATTAGTTAGATTACTCGTTACTGAAAAAAGTAACGGCGTTAGTAACGCCGTTACTAGTAACGCCGTTACTAGTAACGCCGTTATTCCCATCACTGGTCACCTGATTATAATTTCAACACAAAGCAGGGAAAGACATTTCTCTGGCTTTGCTGATGCTGTTACTGAGGCTGGATGAGAAGCAGAGGCAGCTCTGAGAGACCCCTGTAACCAAGTAGAAACAGAACATCATCCATCTTTCTCACTTTGCCAAAGGAAGTGTCCTGAGCCTGAGTGAACAATTAGTGCAAGCGCTGAAGAATCACATACGATTATAGACCACAGGCGCTCTCAGTGTCATTTTTCATAGAGCAAGGGGATTTGTGACTGAAAATAATGTCTCCCTGGCAGAGGGATTTGGGATTTTTTTTGTAAAGGAAATGATGAGGGATAGCACTTTGATGAAACTGTATCCTACATCATCTGCTATGGTCGCATTTAATCCTCAAAGTAAACATTTTCACAACTAACCCTAACCACATATTTTGTAATTGATGCCATATATTTTTCATATTGAACTTGAACGGACTTGTCCTTTCTTGCTATCTTCCCTCCTGAGTGGTCACATAAAACATTTTGGGACTTAAGGACAGGACTGAGTTGACCAATCATTGACGCTCCCATTATAAGCTTAGTGTGTTGATTCAAGAGGGGAGCCTTTTTGATGACCATGTAGATGAAGATTCCAGCAGAGGTTCTGGGGCAAAGGCCTTCTCCAACCTTTGTATGTATTGTTTTTTATATTTGTAATATATATATATATATATATAAATGAACTCACGTTAACAGCTATATCACCTTTCTGACACAACTGTGAGTCTGTTTACCAATCACGCAATGTTACTGTTCTATTTATTACACCCACTAATTAAACACCTTGTATTAATGTCTGACAGCTTCAATTTGACTGAGCCGTTGATTTTTGACAAATAATTTGTTTGGAATAAATTGGGCTCATTTATTATTGTAGCTGGGAACTAAGCGACTTTTAAATAGGTACAAAAAAACATGATCCATCACTCCTGTCCACCTCTTCTCTGAGGTCAACCAGCTTGAAATTCTATATGTCCTTGTCAAAAATGATTTCTGAAAAGTTCTAAGATTAAAAATCATGTTTTTAACCATGTTACAAATGTTTTCCAGCATTATTTATAGTAAGATGTGAGCTAACATTACATTTTTTTGAAGATACAATGTTTGAGTCTGGACTGAAACAGAAAATCTAAATTTACCCAGCAAAGCATTATGCAAGCCATTCTTATTGTATCTGAAAACGACTTTGAGTCAGAAGACATCAATTTTACTGAGACACAAGCTGAAGCATTTGTTGTCTTCTCCCATCTGAGGTTTTTAGGACGCCCTCCACAGCAGCAACGGCGGTGGGGAGATGTGGGCTCTGAAATATTGATGCTGACACCTTTACAACTGGTGTCAGTGAATGACACATTAAGCATTAATGCACAAACAAACAGTGGTCCGCGGCTCTGAAGGACAATGTTTAGAGCGGAGGTCCCAGGAGGAGCGTGGATTACCCCTTTGTGCGCCCAGACATGAGTCCACATAAAAGAGCCTGTTCACAGCCTCACGCATGCATTGTCATTTCACCAATGATAACCAGGGACGATTTTAGCACAAACGACTGATAACACCATTACGAGCTATCGTGTATTTCCACAAAGGACAGATGAAGGATAGTCCAAACCAGTAAAAGTAATATTATAAGTGGAGCAAGAATCATGTGACAAATGAATCACCCATTCAAAATTGTGTGAGAATAAATTAATTGTCATTGTGGTATAATGATAACAATTGATGTATGATTTTGGCAAAATATCGAATTGCAATATTTTTGACCAACCATGTGATTGCGAGGCGGCTTCCAAAATCTGTTAGTTACATTGTACGTAAAAGCAACAACTTCAATAGTGACAAAGAGCGTACACTATAGGAAGCGATTCCCTGATGCACAAACCCTACATATTTCACAAACTGTATGACTGACTTATAGTACAACCATAAGCTACCAAAAGCTTAAGTTAGATAATTTAACATATCTACACAAATTTACCTATGTGCTACACCTCTTGGCTTAATTAATTATGTAAAGGTTGACAAATAATACTTCTGCCAAACAACAAGACAGATTACATCACAGATGCTTGTGGCTTATCTTATTTTGATGTTTAAACTTTAATAATTTCAGTTGATAAGATTTACTTATTGCGACGACAAAAAGGGATTTCGATTAGATTATAATCTTTGTACTGCCCTAAAATTGATTCTACTTCCAACTAAAAATAGAAATAAGGTAAGAGGAACAGTGAGCGCTACTGTGGGTTGGGTAAACGAATCAGCTGCTTCTCAGGATCCAAGATGCAAAAGCACAATGTTAAAAGAGGAAAAAAAAGTCCGAGGCACAACCGACTTTCGACGGACGCGTTTCGGCTGATTAGGTCTTCATCGGACTTAATCAGTCGAAAAGTGTTTGTGATTTTTACTATAATGTCAGTTGTGACTTTGAGATATTTTCCCCTTAAAAATATAAATAATTTAGATTTTTGGAAATTAACATGGAGTATATCAACACTGGCCAAAACATACCTGCTCTACATTGAACTGACTCACTCCCTTCTGTCTTTCTCATGTCTTTACGAGTAGGATAGCTCAAGGACATGCTGTTCAAATAGTAAAGACACATCTATGGACGCACTCCACATACCTGGTATCAAAGGGCACCTCTCCAGGGAGGGTGTGCGTGGCGCTCTTGCCCAGGAGAAAGCGGATGCGGCGGTAGAAGCTGTGGGTGGGGCCGGTGGGGGGCAGGGGGCTCTGCTGTAGCAGGGCCAGGGGGTCAGAGGAGCCATGGCACAGAGGGTCAGAACCACAGCTCAACTGTTCACAGCAATCTGGGTCCACACAGTCAGTCAGCCCATCTGCAGGGAAAGCATGTGTCAGTATTCACGCAATTCAAGAGGTTGTACAATGGAGGTTTGACATGATTCTTACTTTTCAAAATCACTAAAATGTCGCTTTATCCTGAAAAGCTGACAACAGAAAAACTATTACATTTGCCATGCTATCATATTTCTTTAATTTTTAATTTTGGTTTTGCAATAGGTTTTGAGTCCAATGTATAGAATTCTATATTGTTTGGCAGGGCAACAAAACTCAAGATCACTGTTAGTAAATAGTAATTAGATCCATAAACCTGCTATGTTATTCTCATTTCTGAAAGTCCTTACAACTGGTATCAGACATATATTATTTTCAATACTGTCACCATTATAGACACCCATAGTGGTGGATAATTAGACCGCAGTACTTTACAATACTGATAAATGTCAAATTTGTGACAGTTTGTTCCATAATGATTGACCCAGGAATTGCAAATAAATTAGCTATCCATATTATCCAGGAGAGATTTCTCAACTACCCACCACCATTTAAAAATAGGTTATTTGGAATTTTTGATGTCACATTAACACAATACCAATTTTTTCAAAACAAAAATATCCTAAATTATATGTGAAAAAGGTGAACAATGAGAAAGAAGAGGAATGTCAAAGTATTGAGAAGAACAGTTATATTAGGGTTAGGGTTAATAAAGGGAGATAAACAAATTGGCTGGAGTGGACGATACAGATACAACAAGGTTTGTCTTCATCACAGACATGACTTTAGAATGCTCCTCTCATCATTGGAGAAAAGACTGTCCATAAAATATACATATTATGAGGCTAATTTAGAACATTTATTTTTTCACAGTTTATAACATGACAAGATGGAACTTTGACAATGTTTCAAGGTTGAATGATTGCTATGAAGATCTGCAAAGAGACTAATAATGGTCACAAATCTACAAATGCCAAAAAAACATTCCCACCTCTACAATGGGTAACTGTCCAAGTTTGCGACAATGACCAGCACATTTATCATCATTATCAAGTTTCAATCAAATAGGATTAATTAGAAGCCATCAGCAGGCAATTATCCCATCCATTTTAGTTGTTAATCAAACTGCAGTCAGTAACAACACAAAGAAGTCGCCCATAGAGCCCCAGTGTAAACAAAGGCAACCATGCACAGACGAGGTGGTGCAATTACACAAACAGGTCATTTGAGGTGATACAAATAACTTAAATTGGGTATGTGTGTGTGTGAGAGAGTGTGTACTTGTGTGTGGATGTGTGCATAAGAGAAAGAATAAACAGGTGAATCGAACTGTAATAGTTACCAGGTGCAAAGATCATGACTAGACGTTTCCAATCCAACCATTTTGTCAATTGTCAAGTCACAAAAAAATGGTAGATAATTGTACTATAGCTCAATATCACCTTATGTATGTAATTAACACACTGGATATGGTAATACAAGACTCCATATACTGTTACTATGAATCATTAGTAGTAGTAATAGTTACTATATTGGATCCAATGTATTCAATATCCAAATCAAATACAACAGAAGCTTGACTGCTATCAGTGCTTTCTATTTTCAGAGCTATTTCTGAAAAGCCACGTTACATTGCTGACATTTAAATGCTGACCACAGACCAGGAAATAAAGGCCAGCAATATCCCTCCCTGCACATATGTGGGTGCTGCTTCACCAATGAGCAATAATTTCAAATAATCACTATTTTAGCATGAAAGCATCAATAATTCACTATTTTTTCATAAACATGTGACAGATTGAAGTGATTTATACAAGGCTATTGACATGTGATGAGCGTGTAGATTGTAAAATAAGACCAATTTTCCCCAATCAAAATATCCTCCTCTGCCATTTAGACAGTGATGGAAACTCTTTTCAAAGTCTTTTATTATTCTCTGTGGCAGTGATAGTGTCTTATCAGGCCGATCTCCAGAGACAAAGAGATTGCTGAGGTAGAGTGATATGAGAGCTGCAGTATAGTATCATCCAATTAGACAGGACGTCCATGGAGTCCTGATTGAAAATGAAAGCATCCGAAAGGCAGGTACAGGAGATAAGAGGAGACTGGACCACCAAACTTTGTCAAGAAGCATTTCATTTTCTGACAAGTAATAATTAGATGCATTAGTGCTGTCCAAAATATGTTTTTATCGGGTTAACGTAAATCAATATCAATGCCATCTTTTTTTTTCATAACGCAACTTTACTTTTTTACTACTTTTACCTGTGGCCACTCTTAGTACCAGTTCTTAGTACCAGTACTGGTACTAAGTACTTAGTACTTAGTACTGGTACCTTAGTACCAGTGTACAATTAGTGTACAATACATCAGTGGTAAGCAATGTTTCTTGATGTCCAATAGAGTTTAATATGGTTAAATGTAGTTGTTCTATCAATGTATACAATTGTACTAAATGCTTATTTCTACGCGCAACGTAAACAAGCTTTCCTTTGAATAGGAACATCCATCCATCCATCCATCTTCTACCCTTTAATCCATTTCTGGGTCAGGGGGGTGGCAATGAGAGATGCCACCCAAGTCTCATAGCACCAGCCCCTCACTGACCCTCTGCAGGTGGTGAGTCCACAGGAGGACGGCTGCTCTCTGAGTGTGAGCATAGCCTTGATCTTTCAGTGGGGGCTTTGGGCAAAGTGGGGTTAAGTGTCTTGCCCAAGGACACAACGACAGCAGTCATCAGTGGGAGTCGGTGGAGAAGGTGTGGAGGTGGGAACACCTCTGAATAGGAACAGCGTAATGAAAATAAATGGTGATATATCAAAGACTTTTCTTTGATAAAAATCAGGTAGAGATCAGGTAGTCTGTGTATTGCCAACCCAGATAAATCCTATTTTTAAAGTCTAGCTCTGCCACTGATGCCCGCATTTTGAGCTTATTTCTCCTTCTGTGGGATAGAGAAGTGCTTGTAACGGGCTGTATGTGTACACATGACATGACGGTGGAAATATCCATCCATCCATCCATTTTCTTCCCCTTAATCCATTTCTGGGTCGGGGGGGTGGCCAGAGATGCCACCCAGTACACTTAGCACCAGCCCCTCACTGATCCTCCTGCAGGTGGTGAGTCCACAGGAGCTGAGATCTTTCAGTGAGAGCTTCAGGCAAAGTGGGGTTAAGTGTCTTGCCCAAGGACACAACAACAGCAGTCATCAGTGGGAGTCGTGAAGTAGGTCTTACGATGGGCTTGAACCCACGACCTTCAGGCTCAAAGGCCAATGCTCTACCAACTGAGCTACTGTCGCCCCCATGGAAATATAACTAATGCTAATGAATTATTAAAACAATTAAAAAAAAGTAAGTACATGTCAAATTAGAATGACTGCTGACCGAAACTGACAATACAAGTTGACACCTACAAAGTCAAAATCTTTGATCCTTTGTCTGGGCCAGGGTCCAAAAATACACCCTCCCATATGGCAGTCAATAACATCTTTTGTTCTCACTAATGCTTTCTCAAACTCCAAAAGAAAGTCTTCTACAGTAACATCATTAAGCCTTCAGAGTCCATAAATCTCCCCCAAAAGTGAGTCATGAAATTATTTTTGACAGTACTTGGCAGCACTTTGTGACAAGTAAAGTGACCTTTTTTTGGTTAAAGGAAAACTTAAATCTCTTTGAAACAAAAAAAAGAAGCGGTTGAATTCCCATTTGCATGCAGCATTAATAGAAACCAAATTAGCTTTACAAAACGCTTTTTCTAGGCATTGTTAGGTCAACATTGTGTGGCACTTTGTTGTTTATTCTTATCCGTTAAGCCACAAGTGAACACATAATATTAATGAAACAATAAAAGGAAAACAAAAGATTAATTATTGCGGTTGCCAGGTTGCTGTCTCTCTTTTTGCACAGTGAAGTTGAACACAGTTTTCTTTGTGGTTGAGGTTGTAATCCGTACAAGAACCTGTAATTTCATGTTGGGAGTAACCATCTTTGCCGACTTGTCAAGTGTTGAACGTTCTGTGCCAACAGATTTGGTAAATAATCTCAGGGATGAAAAATAAACAGGTTTTTTACCTGCTTTCAAAAATCACTAAAAACATTTCCCCTGTTATTCAGGCTTTCTGATATTCAAACTCCACTGAAAATGAAACGTACCACACATTGGAAAAACAATATGACTATATTGTATCAAATCACATTTGAGCTTTGAGGTGCAGCTATAAGCTATGCTAAACATCTGGCCACACTCACAGTTACGTCCCACAAGCTGTTTTTAGAGTGATTTAAGCTCTCTCACGGTTTGTCTTTCACTTTATTGTGAATGTATTTTATACATTTTTTTGGATTATTTTTTTATATACAACTGTTGTAACAGTGCTTTGATATTGTTGTCTCTGGTGCACAATGTTTTGATTCATTGTGTAATTCAACGTGGTTTTAAACTGCAAATGGCAAGTAATCTGAATCTAAACTAGCAATACATTTTCAAATGAAATAGGATCGAGGAATAATTGAAGGTCCTGTTGATTGACCCGTCTCATGTTGGGAGCTTTTGCAGCTCTGCACATGTCACCTGTCAGCAAACGCCTTCAAAGAAGCACAGATCTGTTCTGCTTGGCTGGCTGTATTTAGAGTTGTGAGATTTCTTCTGGCTAGCTTTTATCCTAGCAGGTGTTATGCATATTAGACATTTAGCTGTGATAAGAGGAAAAACAGAGCGACAATGCCACATAGATACATAGTCAATGTAATAATGACTAGCAGAGCTCTACAGGGGTCTCTGCAGGGCCGGGACAGCACACAGGGATGAAGAGTATGGGAACAATGGAGGGTTTTTGTGTTGTTGGCCAGAGGAACAGGAGGAGACGTAATGGGACGAAATGGACAATCTGCCAGAGCTACAAAAAGGAAAGAGTAAAAAGAGTGAAAATGATAGATGATGCTTGAGTGTCACCTCCGTCGTTGTCTGTTCCATCACTGCAGTCAGTTTCCATGACAACGCTGCATCCCGGCCCACTCCAACCGGCCTGGCACACGCAGCGCCAGCCGCTCTGCTCCAGCGTACAGCGCCCGTGTCCACTGCAGAGCCCAGGACAGCCGTCTGACACAGGGGTGGACAATCATTAGTAAGATTAAGGCTTGTGGGGTAGAATGTGTTAAATCAAACTGAATTACCTTTTACAACCACGTCCAGGTCATGAGTGACTATGGACAAACAAAAGAGCACATTAAAATGCAATTGTCACTCATCACAAAGACAATATTCAAGGCTCACCGATGTTACAGTGCTCGCCCTCCCAGCCGGGCTGGCACACACACGTCCCATCGTGGCACTGGCCGTGCTCCTCACAGCGCGGGTGGCAGGAGCGCTGGTCACACGCGGCGCCGACCCAGCCCTCCTCACACTGGCATTGGCCCTCAGAGCATACGCCATGGCTGCCACATGGCACGGGACACAGCTCTGCGAACAGGTGGGAGGGACAGAGACGTGAGTGAGACGGAGGCGAGCAGATGGAAGCATTGAGCTTTGGAAGAAAGGCAGAGGTAAAAGAGGCACAAGGGAAATCGCCAGAGAAAACTATCTGCATTGGGGGCGAGATATTGGATTTAAGTAAGAGAAGAAGAAAAAAAAAAACAAGTGATAGAAGGAGATAACCGCAGAGACAAAAAGTCTTCTTCTCACAATACATAATCTTCCCACCTCTAATAGGCAAGCTCCCAGAAGAGCAGATGAGCACACAGGCTCATAATAACAGCTAAATGATTTGTATTTGCAGCACATATTTGAACTACAGGGACTTTGATCCCACTCTATTATTTCCTCTTGACATTTTGATCAGATTTGGAGGTATGTTAACACCCATGCGCTCTTTTTGGCTTCATCTATTTTCAATCTGCCTCTGCCTCTCTGTTCATCATTTTTGTGTAAAACCATCTTTTCTTTTTGCCAGTCCATCTTTCCACTCATCCTTTACATCCTTTTCCACAAGAAAAGCCTCATTCATCAGTAAAGCGAGTAAACTGCTGCAGGCACTTTGAGAACACTTATACTGCAGTAAAAAAAAGTTATTTCAATTTAAATATACATCGTACATGGAGAGAGGGTGGATTCAAGTTGGAGGATTCTCAGCGTCTCCGTAAGAATTACATTAGTTTAGCTCTGCTTCTACAAGGCCGGGACACAAAATGACCAGGTCTTTTCCGATAAAAAGCCCCACAGGTTTTGGGAGGTCTTTCATTTCTCACATACTTACCATGGCCTATCATCACGCCTGCATCACCCTAATAAGCCATGAACACACCTGGAGCGCACTAATGCTGAGTGCTCTGAAGCATTGGTTTGCATGGTACAGCGACTCTGGCCTCACCCTAGTATTAAAGCATTAGAGCGACATCGCCGATAATAGCTATTTTCCTTCTTGTCAGGGTACACGGCAAGGACAAGGGCACTATCCACCCAGAAAGTACCACTTCACAGTTTTTCAAATTACTATCCTCCTGCTAAATATATATGCCCTTAAAAGTGACTAACATACTACCTTTTCCTCACAGTCACTTAAACTGTAATATTAACAACTGCGCCGCACAATGCTTTGAGAATAAAAGCTGAAAGTGAAAAGATTTATATGCACACTAATACACACATCTATAGAGCAGGCTTTAAAATGGCTCAGGCTAAATGTTCCTGAGTGTAGTTGTTCCTTAAAAGCCTTGCAGTAAAACAGAAGTATTTTTCTTTCCGATCAATTACCCTTTCTTTTCCCATTTTAGCTTCGAGGCAGGTATGTGTGTATGTCATATATGTGCTTTCTATGTGCATTACAGTATGAATCCAAAGAGAAAGAACGAGAGGGGGAGATGCAGCCTGGGGCAGAGGGAGGGGGCGAGCGAGCCAGAAAACGCTTCTGTCGTCACTAGTCATGAGGGGAAATCTCATTTACAGGCAGCATGAAAAGTGCACAAACACGCAGCCATTTCCTGGAGTGGCTTTGGTCCACGCGCCTCTCATGTCGATCAAATCCACACTAAACGTTTGCTGGCAGTAACCGCGCGACATATGCAGACACCGTGCACACTCACTAATGTGAGGTTTACAGTGTTTTTACACACATATCTTTGTATGAACATGAATCCTCCTGAAGGTAGGAGGCAGGCTGATGCTGGCTGAGATTTTGCATGTTTTACTTTGTAGTAGAAAGGTTTGAAACAAGTTGAGTGTCTTTTGTTGGATGTACGATGCCTTTTCTTGGATCTGACATCATGGATCTGACATTGATTGATAAATTAGTAGCTGGGGTACCACATTTTTAAATAAAATAAAAATGTCACATCTTTGGATCTGTTTTTTCAGGCAGAAAAGTAAAAAATATGCAGGGACATTATTTTGAGCTCTCAGTCCAAAGCTCTGTGCTATTTTACAATAAAATATAATATTTTTAATAATATGAAAGAGACATATCGCCATCTCTTCTATTTACGATAGTTTTCTTCTTTCTGTAGTGACAAACAACATGGACATATTTTAGAAAACATTTTTTAGCTCCCAGCCAAATGAACGGATCTATCTAATGAGTATAAGGGTGTGGCTCAAAAGTCACCATAACTGGTTTTCATCTTCCTGTTTTATGCAACATTCTGAGGACTTTTTCAGGTGAAAAAGTTTGTTTGGTTTAAAGTAGTTGATCTCTGAATTTGTTATGCATGAGCTCTCACCGGTAAAGCAGTCGGGGCCAGTCCAGTTGGGTTGGCAGGTGCAGGAGTCGGTCTCTGGCAGGTAGGTACCATGTCCTGAACACTGCTCCTGACAGGCGGGCAGAGGGTCGTCACAGCTCAGGCCAGCCCACCCAGCCTGGCACACACACTCGCCGCGCACGCACACGCCGTGACTGCTGCACTGGGGGTCTATGCAGTCCACTGGAAACACACACCACAAACAACACGTTAAAGATGGAGGGGCTGTACCTTCTCATCTCCATGGAGAAGTTTTGCTCTGCCTGAAATGCCCCACGGTTGTATCAAAGGAAACAAGAGCTTTACAAAGAAAAAATGGATCTCAATGTCATCTCATGCAACATCACCATTCACTTTATATTAGAGAAAAAAGTTTAGATGTGCATCAATGGGTAATGTGTATTTTAGCTATTTTAAGACAAAAGCTGCTAGAAGATAAAGATATTATCAAAGAACACAAAATTAACATTTGAATCAATGTACTAGAAACCTTTGGTAACATTCTTTTGCTTGAAAATCCTTTTGTCAGAAAGGTTTTACCCATAACCCCTGGCAAAAGGATCACTATTTTGACTTGTGTAAATGTGATACAAACAACAAGCACATAATTGTTTTTGATTTTAGAAGAAAAAGCTGTTTGACACCTTAAAATCTGCTGCTAACAAACTGGCTTGCTGTCTGCTGAAAAAAAAAGACATACTCATATTTATATGCCTTTGTGCACAATGGTTTAACAGTTGCCATGCCACCTGGAAAAGGAGAAAGCGATGGCTGTTATACATCGTGGATTACAAGAGGATTATGTCCCACAATGAGTTTGGGTTAGAAATGTTTTTTTATTTTTATTACAAACTTTTCTATGCAAGAGAATATGATTATAATTTTCTTTATATGGATTTAAAACACAATCTCACTATTTTCATTCCAATAATGTGTCGACATAGCAGCAGGTGTTGCAATGTCGGCGCAACACACCAAATCAGAATCAGGGGGAACAAAAGAACAAAGCTCCGTGGATTGGTGTCACTGAATACAGGTGCAATGATGTCAGAACATTTCACACATGATGCATTAACTCACTTGACTATGTTTTTTACAGTATTCTAATATTTTGGAGAATATTTATTATTGTTTCATGCACATTTACAGACAACATTCCAGAAAAACAACTTCACAACAAAAAAGACTGATGCTTAATGACCTAATATCAATACTTCTGCCAAAGAGGTAAAGTGATAACCAGCGATTGTCTGTTTGACTGTGAGAAACATAACTCAAAACAATATGGGAGGATTTAGATTACATTTTTAGGATATGTGCAATGGCCAGTGAGCAACTGATTTAATCTCAAAGGTTATCCAAGTCACTGTTTGGATGCAAGATATTTTTCAACAAATGCTGAAAATGTACCTCTCGCGATCAAATATACAAAAGGTACAGTATACACCAGTGGTCCCCAACCCCTGGTCCACATATTGGTACCGGACCTTGGGACATACAAACCGGGCCGCCAAGGAAAGATAGTCTAATGATCCAATGTTATGTAAAATGACCGAAAACAGAACGTTAAACTGTGCAATTATTGTGTGATGTTTTTTAGCGCCATGGATGTGCTTGTCTATGGCACTAAAAATCACTGAAATCCACACTTTAACATTCAGAATTCATGCCTCATGCTGTAAAAACTTCATTTTAAAAACTTATTAATTGTGGAAGACAACAGTAAAAAGTGTACAGAGAGTATATTTTTTCCAGTAAGATTCGAGTCCTGGATAAAATATTTCAAACAATTTTGTCATTTCTGCTGACAGCTGAAGAAAATTGATAGAATTTTGTCTGATTGTTTGCATTCCATTTCAAGTGTCTATAATAATGTATAAACAGACACTAACATCTTATTCTAGACCAGGTATAGTCAAGGAGAGAGTGAGGACGTTTGTTGAAAAAGAGTGAAAGGGTGCAGTGGGGCGTCAGGGTGCTGTCTCATTATAATCCGCAGCTCAGCGAGTATGAAAGCAGTGTTCTTTGCATCCCATCCAGGAGTTAACCACCCTAGCCACAATCCCTGTATCGGTTCCACCACATTACACTTCATAGGACACTTAGGCTAAGGCTTTTGATGCAAACTCCATGTGGATGTGGTTATATTATGTGTGTGTGTGTGTGCATGCGTGTGTGTAAATGAGGTCCATGGTTTGACTGTGTGTAATTACAGCCCTGAATGCCGTGCCAAAGCTCAGCACAGTTCAACTCCGCTCCATCTCAAGGTCAAAGCAACTGACTCAGTCCCTGCAGACGCTTAAAGGGCCGGAGGCGACAGAGCATTGCAGGATGGACTCTGATCAGGCTGGGATGCGCCTGTTAGATATATATCTGTTTATGTTTGTTAATTTATTGGTTGGTTTTTATAATAGAGCGCTGCAAGTGGGATAGCATCAATGCCAAGGTTTTAATTAGACCGTAGGTGCATGAGATTAGCGAGCCAGTGCTGCCTGTTGTTTTATGCTTAAAAGGGATTAATTCAATGAGGAATATTTTTTCTCTTCATGTCGTTGTATTCTGCATTTTCCAATCATTGAGAAATGTCAGCTTTTATTGTGCAACCATTTTAAAACATGCTGCTCCTAGACAAGGTTATAAATCACAGATAGCTTTCTGCCATGACAGTTCATGATTCAGCTCTGGGTTGTTATTGTGTATGTTGGCATTACTTATGAAATGACATAACAATGATGTGGCAATCATTTACATTAAGGACTGTACGTTACAATTTTTAAACATTAAAATCATTTGTGAAAAATAAGAATATAAAGAACATTGTCTGGGCGACAATTCACCTTTTTATCAGCTTCGCCTGTCAAAAGTCAAAATCAAAACAGTAGAAACTTATTCTGTATATAAATGCAAGTATAACAACGTAAACTCCAAACAAAACATGCTTTTGTTTTTCGTTTATTTTTTGTTTTATTTGTTATTAACAAAGTTTTGTTTCTGTGGGAAGTTTTGCTAATGTTGTTAGCTTTAGCTAATTTGCAACATCAGAATGTCCCCTGATCTACCAACCTTTATAACTTTACTTTAACTTTAACACAACTATCAAAACACATCAATCCTAGTAAACTTTGTCCAGCACCTCTTTAATCATCCAATCGCAGTGTTGCCAACTCCTCAGTAAGGAAAGTAGCTATTGGCTGTCCCAAAAGTCGCTAGAAGTCGCTAAATGACGTCATCGCCTAATTTGCATAATTGGCTATTTGCAAATAACTGTAACGGACGCTGTAGGAGAGAGGAATAACGTCGTGGGAGAGACAAAAGTGAGTAAAAAACACCCTAAATATGTTTAGAACTACAAATGTACACAAATAATTTCAACATTAACAACATTTAATGATTTTAATGCTTTGTCTAGATCTGTCGCTAGTCGCTTTTTTGAAAAAAAGTCGCTATAGGGTCTGAAAAGTCGCTAAATCTAGCGACAAAGTTGCTAAGTTGGCAACACTGTCCAATCGTCACTAATAGTTTGTTGCACTAATGTTCAGTAAATATTGATTTTGCAAACGTCTTACTTAGCTCCATGTTTTAGGATGTCCATGCCCAGCATCGACCGTAGCCAGTGTAGCCTATGCTATTAAGTCATATTGTGGCATTTATACCACACAAACCTCCTGAACTGCTACAGCTCTTATCAAATGTGAGAATAGTTTTCTTGAAATAAAAGTTGTATCAAAACTTCCAAAAAATACTTTCAGTTTGGAAACTAGCGACTCTGCTAACATCTGCCACTGCGGAGCTAATTAGCTTCTAATAGAGAACACCTGTGCAGCAGCAGACTGATACATGTTAGAGGGCTACACCCACACTGTCATTCATACGCCATTACTTACACACATTACCATCTCCATCAGGGACTTCAACATGCTGCAGCTTTAAAACACTTCTGTTAAAGCAACGTAGGCCTATAACGTAGACTATAAAGACACTGTGTTGGCCACGGGGGTCTGATATTATTAATGAATATGAACTTAATTCCATAAACTTGGACATATATCTGTAATGTTCTTAAAGCAGTTGGTAATATAAATTGGAATATGTAGAACAAGGCAGGGTGAAGAACACTGGATATGCATTCTAAATCAGGCCCATGTAAGTTACTCAGGAGACAACTAGTGAATGCGTGGACTTGTCCCACACAGAAACGCAAGAGAGATTGTGACAATTTTAATGTAAGACACAATGATATTGAAAGCTGCCCTACCCTGAAGAGAGTCCTGTTAATTTTGAATGTGCTAGTTATTTCAGCCATGTTAAAAGATAAATGACCATATTGAAAATTGTCAACACTTGTACAGCTGATAGTTGTTAGCACCTTTTTAGGCAACCATATGGTGAACCATTTTGGCATCATGCATTTGTTGTGTTGGACAAACTGTGTACAATGTCTGTAGCTGTGTATTCGTACTGCGGCTGATATTGACGCAGGTTTGAATGGGCATACTTTTACCTTGCTCACAGTTGATCCCTTTGTAGGCAGGGCTGCAGATGCATATGCCCTGTATGCACGAGCCGTGGTTGGAGCAGGTGGGGTCGATGCACTGTCCCTCCTCCACATTACACTCAGCCCCCTTCCATCCGGGCAGACACACGCAGCGGCCCTTCTCGTACATACCATTACCACTGCACAGCACAGGGCACGAATCTGCAACGGGAAAAAAAAAAACATAGATAGGCGAACAGCTGGTGCAGCACGTCCCACCGCCAAAGGGTCCGCACTCTTTTATCTATGCACCTTCAGCAAATCCTCAAACTCTCTCCTCTGTTTCTCTACCTCTAGACTCTCCCACAAACACTAATGCAAGCGCACTTACACACACGGACGTCTTTATCCCTCACGCTGTTTCAATTTACTCAAGCACCACCTGAGCCCGGCTACCACAGCAACCCAGGAATTGCAGAAAATCCCCCTCGACGTCACCTCGGCCGCTCCGAACGGGCCGTGAAAACAATCGTGAAAACGGGAGATTAGGGTAGAGAGCATTATAGGGCTTTAAAGAATGAGGAGCAAGGCAAGAGCTATCTCCATTCAGTGAAAGTGAGAGTGTTCTGGTAATGTAATGACAACAATGCAGGTGCAGAGAGGGGAAAAAAAGTGTGGCTAAATGTATTTCGCTTGTACTGTGTGTGCGCTGATACTTTTTGTTTATGATGCTTAGCGTAGCCTGGAGTCTGCAAAAACCAATGCATTTTATGGATTTCACATGTCCACCTATACCGCACTCTATGGAACTTCAATGGCCGATAAAAGGACTACCTAAGGCTTTCCTATCTAGAAAAAAGGCTGTAAAATGACTGTATTTACTTTTTTAAAACTGTACTTCTATCTTTTTAATAAACTGCATGGGTATTAGAAGGATATGGACATTGACTAATCCACACAAAGGAGTTTTTATGATTTCCAGGGAAATTTTGTTTTGTCACTAAGCTCAATAATTGCACAACCTTTAGGTGTGTATGTTTGAAGATATATTTGTACGTATGTTTGTATGCATTTTTTATGGGTGCCTTTTCATGTGACCCTGAACCATTACAGCTACCTGTATCTATCAATATAATATTCATAGTTTCAATATTTTATGTATGTTATTACAGCAGTTCTGGTACGAGGCTTTAATTTCTAATTTTACTTTTTTTTGCAAATGGTCTAGTTTTCATATAACTTATAAAAACTTGCACATTCCTTGTGACTATGGCAACTCCAGCCTTGAATTGATTTCAGGACACCACCCTGCATAATTTGCTCAGAAGTATTCAAGCCACCTTGCAGTTGCATATGATGCTCTTGATCTTTTGTTAAAAACTAGCTCGGTCTTATAATAAATTTAGTTTCTTTGTTATAACTCTGCTCTAACTTGCTGTCTAACTTCTCCACTGGTGAATATTATAACACGGTAAATGAGAAGATATGAGATGTGCATATGAATAAGTGATGAGCGTAAATAAATGATGAGATTTGTGATATCACCTGGTACGACACCACGAGACAGATAACAGCTACAATAAGTTTACACGAAGGCAACTGAAAGCAGGGGAAAAGGGAGCGACTGGGATGAAAAGCAACTTGAGCTGTGAAGATAAAACGCTACTGTGCTTGCAAAGGAAGAATTCATTTTGAATTTCCGCTTATTGTCAAAAAGCTATTAAAATACCAAACCAAACAATAGACTTATACTACTTTCTTCAAGCCTGGCGCTGAATATTTCTTTTTGTGACCCTAAAACTCGCCCAAAAACTGTAATAAAAACATCAGACAGTTACATTGTGGTGGTACAGCTCTTGTTCTCTCGGGCTATTCGAGAAGTGTGTTTTAAGAGCAACTACAGACAGACAGAGAATGGAACGCCGTTTTGATAAAGTAAATGCAATGTTTTAAGGCAAAACATTTTCACAATACACAAGTGACACTTCAAGTAAAAATAGGGAACAAAGTTGTCTCTAGGCTGAGCAAAATGTTTTATGAAAAATGAT
Source organism: Knipowitschia caucasica (assembly GCA_964034765.1). Taxonomy (NCBI): domain Eukaryota; kingdom Metazoa; phylum Chordata; class Actinopteri; order Gobiiformes; family Gobiidae; genus Knipowitschia; species Knipowitschia caucasica. The sequence continues at coordinate 35,507,162 of OZ035830.1, read as the reverse complement.
TTGGAACGCTTTTGGACAACTGGCAGTCAACCGTATTCCTGAACTGTTACTGGCACAACTTTATACTACTTTTTTGGTCACTTTTGAACACTGAAAGTTTTCCCTTTAATGCAATCACACAAATGAAAACATAAATCCCTTCTGTAACCTTGATGTTATTATGAGTGAATAGTCAACCACCACTGAGCCACTGCCCATTACACAAGACATTGCATGTGGTTTTGCGCTTGAACAAACACATTTGATCATATAGGAGCCATCTCTTTGTATACTTGTGATTGAAAGTTTACACACCCTTTCATTTAATTGTTTTGGACAAATTTGAGAGATTATAAATGATAACTCAAAAACTTGTTTCTACTTATTGTTATTGGTTGTGTGAAGCCTTATAATATAAAATAATCACAAAATTCAAATTCAGATTCAAATCATGGCATAATTGAGACGATATGAAGAAAGCTCAAATGTGCAGTTCATGCAAGGCAGCCCAGGAAGGAACAGAAATTACAGACTTTTTGCCAATAATAATAGGCAGCTTTACCATCAGAAAGGATAAACAATCATTGAGGCGCTCTTGTAAATACAAATTCAATATATTATTATATTATAATATTCGATGAGCAAAACAATATACCTTTCTCTCAGTGTAAAAAACAGTATTTACAGTTTGTCACTGGAAACAGCAAAGACTGTTTTCTTTCCAATGACGATTGATAAAGGTAGAAGTTGGCTTGTTGGCTTTCCAGACTACTGCTTAGGATTTCACATTTCAAACCACTTTACAAACACTATTAGACATCTGCTTGCTTGACTTATTTATTGACATTCCCCTTACCTTTGGCACAGTCTGGACCCAGGAAGCCAGCGAAGCAGTGACAGTGTCCGGCCACGCACTCTCCATTCCCATTACAGTCTGTGGAGCAGCCGTCCATGGAATCTGCAACAAGGAGATCACACATCACCAAAACAACAAAACACATCACAACCATATACAGAATAACTCCATAAGCTGGCATAGCTTTCTGTTATTGAATGAGAGATTTGATAAGCAATGGATGGCTCCCCAGACACAGGACCAGTATTAGATTAGTCTGATCCAGCTGCTATCGCTCTCCAGGGATGGGCCAAGCACTCACTTACACTCAGCAGCACTAAGCACGTTACACTGCAGACAACAGTCAAATTCACACAGAAACTAATTTACAAGTGTCAACAGATAATCAACAAAATGTGTACAAGAGCCCATTAAAAAAGTAGGCAATTGCACTCAAAATTATTTTTTTAAAGATGTAATATTTACACAACAACAAAACCTTTGTTTCATTTCATTTGAAGTAACACATGCGTTTGTGTTAAACATATCAGTGTGAAAGAAATCATAACATAATGCAAATATGTTTGCTATATATAAGAAGAAAAGCATTTGAAGAGCACAGACCTCCTCCAGGAGACACAGTTCCATTCCTCTAAAAAACAACTTTAAGTGTGTACTGACAAGGGAAAACAGCTGCAAAATTTCAAAAATGAAGTTTCCATATTTATTTCCTTTTAAACAAATGTGTATAAAGCTCCAACATGACTTTTGTTGCATTCATTAAAGACACATTCCTGTATAATGTTATTGCAAGCTTTTATTAGAGCAACAATACAATGGAGAGAATTGGTAAAAATAAATGGAAAACAGCAAATCAACATATCAAATAAACACGATGAGATAACTTTTATAGAGTAAGGAATCAATTCGAAATGTATCCAACCGATGGGCTAATTTATACACAATGAGGAGGTAAATAAAGCAGATTTGTATTTCTTCTGACACGGTTGACCACTGATTAAGACTGAAGGACTGAGTGGGTGCCTTGCCATATAGAAAATTATATTGAAAAGTGAGATCAGACCAAATGGCCCTCCCAGACCACTAGAGCCCTGCACAGGTCTATTATCTTGGCCCAAGCCAGCCCTGGCCTGAGGGGATGGCGCCCCAGCTCGGCCTGGCCCAGCCCGACATGGTTTCTGAATTCTCAGGCCAAAAACCTGCATCAAGCCTGATTTATTTTATTTTTTTCACCTCTCATAACAATGTTTTAGCGTAGTATATAGTGCCGGTCCTCAGTGCAGGGCTATACAGAGCACCACTTTTTTTCTTCAATTTCTACAAACGCTAGTTAATGTGGAGTAACCACAAACAAAACGTTGATTGATATTCAACTCTGCCCGGTTGTCTTCATTCGGACCTACAAATACTGTGTTTTGTACTGAACTGGTCGCCTGAATACACCCTGTGTGTATGTCTCAGATTCCATAGATCTGTTTGCATCATGTTTCGGTGGCATAGTGCGTTTGATCGCATGATTCCACTGAGCTTCACTGATCCTGCAGTGCTTCATGTGTCCCATTGAGAGGTCCTTCATGTCAGTTCTTGTATGGCAGCAAAGACAGCGGAGAGGGGAGATAAAGAGCTTTTACAGTACAGACGGCTTTAGTCCAATCGAGATGGACGTTTCTGGAAGAGAAAAGGTCTCTGTGTGTGAAGTCAGGTGAAACCAATATCAAGTTTCTCATGTGGCTTTAAGCGAACACACGCTGCTTCAAAATGCTCTTTCTTTATGAACACTATGGCATTAGATTTTTTTTAAATATTTCCATAACTGTGGAAAATATACCATTCATAATTGATTATCTTACATACAGCAGCTGCAAATGTCTACTGATCTAATCACAATAAGGCAGTGGTTACATTTTAACAGGCAATTTACCAAGATAATTGTATTTTTAGAAGATATTGAGTGAATATTTTTTTATTTTAACACATTATTTTGGTGTTTTAATCAGGAATTTGATAAAGTGATAAATATAATAATATGCATGACTCATTGTCAGTGACTAACAATCACTCCCAACCAAAAACTACTTAACATGACTAACTGCTGGTAACTAGTCAGAATAAATGCCTTCACACCAGTAAAATTGTTGCATGTCACATATGAAAAATAAGAAAAATAAGCCTGGCTAGATATAGTATACAACCTTTGTGCTGCTGAGTTTGTGAGTCCGAGGCAGGGAGAAAAACACCTAAACTGGAAAACATTGTGTTCATCCTCTAGTAACTCTTTTCATTTCAACAAAGTGACTTGAAATTTCAGTGTGATTTCAGCTCAGCAGTGACTTTCATCCAGTTACACAGGGCATTGGCAAAAGAACAGATTTCCACTGCGGTGCAAGCTGCCCTGTGCCAGCCTTCAAAGGTGCTCCATCAGAGGTGGATGGAGTAATTAAAACCTGTGTCAGGGATGTCATCCTTTATTTGACCCTGTGTCGCCTCTCTCAGCTCCTCTTAAGCAAGGATCAGCCCTGGACTAGACCACCGCAGTCCCCTGGCTCCCTCTGCTTTGGGACGGCACATGACAAATCCTTCTGTGACACTAAGCACGCTCACAAACACACACAGACACACACACAAACACACTCACACACAGGGGCAGAGGAGGAGACGCATTGTGCTACTATAGCCTAGCCTGCAGGAGTGTGTCACACATGCTAATGAGACAGCCCCTGCCACGAGCCGCCAGCCAACGCATCAGTGGCACTAACCAAAGTCATTTTCGCCGCCGTCACCTGTCGACGTGCACGGGCTGATGGAGAGGAGGAGTGGCAATAAGATGGCTCCCACGCAAACCAGGGAAACCTACCGGAGGTTCATTGGGCAGGGGTGATTGAAAAATACACTCAATCCAAAACAAAAGTGGTAATACGTGTAGAAGAATACAGTGCTGTACAGCTGGGGAATCAAATCCTTTTTTTTTCATCTTTGTCCTAATTTTATTAGAAAATATGTTATATTGTGCATACTGTACTTGTAAGAGAGATCCCTGTGAGTCACTATTTTGGGCTGAGAGCTGATTGGCTAATTGAGGATGGTGTCAGTTTCAATTTTCCATCTGAAAAAGCTTTTGTAACACAATCCAAAATCTATATAAACTAGTGATAGAGCCGAACTGTTTTGAGAGCAAAGAACTAGTCGGATGGATTTTATTAGAGTTCCGTTGTAAAGTGAGGTACCCCAACTTTAAATCTCACAGCATGTTGTTCTCACGGTTGATGCAAAACCTGCACAGATTATCACATTCCCCTGAGATGGACATTACAGCCACCAGCGCTGTTATACTCCTACTAATATTAATATTACAGGGAGGGACAACAGAGACTACAGCGCATTGTGCGCTCTGCAGAGGAAGTGATCGGCCGCAGCCTTCCATCGCTGCAGGACCTGTACGTCGCCCGAGCTCGAGGCCGGGCTGGTCGTATCACAGCCGACCCCTCTCACCCTGCACATGGACTATTCCAACCACTCCCCTCAGGCAGGAGGCTGCGGTCATCAGGACTAGAACCTCCCGCCACAAGAACAGTTTCTTCCCCTCTGCTGTTGGACTCTTGAACACTTCTTAACCTGTCCCCCCGCCCTTTATAAAGTCACTTTACTGCCCATCATACGTCACTTTACTTCACTGTACTGCTGTCACCTTACATTGTGTGCACCATGTGCACTTGTATATTGTAAATAGTAACTGTAACTCTATTTTAAATTTAAATTTATTCTTTAGAAGTGTTTTTTATTCTTATTTTTATTATCTCTTTTTGACTGTTGCACTGAGCCAAAGCAATTTCCAAGTCTGTGACCTCCCGTTACTTACGTTGGCAATAAAAATGATTCTGATTCTGATTCTGATTCTGATTAATACATATTGAATAACATGAGGAACAAATCTGCAAGGTCATGGTGGTCCTCTCTTCAGTAAATAAGCACTGTCTGCACTCAAGGCGCTATCATGCGATGTGGAAATTCCCTATGACACTATACAATGTCGGCAAAAATGACATTGGCCACTTGACAAGAAGAGTGTAATCACTTAACTAAGTGTTGTTTCAATGATGACGGCAGTAAAAAATCATCCCCAGATGTATTGAAGCTGTACTAGTACTAGGCGGGCCATTATTAATGTGCTTTCGATATTACAATCTAAAGCGGGGGTGGCTAACGGGTCAGAGGGTAAGAGCCACAATCTGCAGGTGTCATCCACTGAAGTACACACTGTACCACACATTCAGTTTATTTAGCCATTTGCAGAAAAACCACATTGAATTACCCAGTACATTAAATAAGCGAGATCACATTAGAAAACCTGCGAAACGAAACAGGAGACTTACTCAAATGTTGCATCTTATCAAAATGCTAACTAATACAACTAGGGGAAAGGCACTGGAAAGATTATAGGGACAGCATAGAGACAGCATTTTAACCAAGATTCTGAAAATATAATTTCCATTGAATATTATTTTCATGCAGCTATGCCTTGGGTTCACCACCCCTGATTTAAAGCAATAAAACAAGATGTTGCATGTTCATACAGCTGACAATTATACGTATCAATAGCCCAAACACAAATGGCAGATTTGCAGTATCATCAACAAAGTGCACAATATGTATACGACACACTGAGTTTCTAATGTTCATGGTTCTGATTGCTTCTTTTGTGCCAATTAGAGACTTAGTGGTGAGATACACATAGAATAGTAGTAGTAGTAGTAATAGTAGCCAGTCTGGGAAATCCTTTCACAACCCTCTTGATTCAGCCATATCATGGTGGCAAAGTACAGACTTTTTGTCCTTTTCTGCCTCGTACATATAACATATCCTTCACCATGTAACACATCTTTCCATCTACAAGGTCAAACAAAAGTACCACTTTTGGGACATTCAACGGCAGCGCGTGACATAAACTGGCTGTAACCATGATACAATCTGCCCATGTGTGTCGATGTCTTCACTATAAAACCTACAGGCGATTAACAGGTAATGTATGAGGGGTCAGGCTTGTATTTGTTACACTGAATAGTCCCTGGTCCCTGCGTATGTGTGTGTGTGTGTGTGTGTGTGTGTGTGTGGTTTCAGCTCTCCAAGACATAATTTCTCCACCCTTACCCCGTTAGGAATCACTCAAGCCATAAGTTATTGCAGTTAAAGCTATTATAAAATGGGTGCTTCCAACCGAGCGATGTGATTGGTCAAATAAGCATTGCAATTGTACTTTATGGGCCTGTAAAGTTTCCACCATGCTTTATGAAGCTTATGAAAAAAAAAAAAAAAAAAAATTAACTGACTACTCAGCTAAAGTGGGAGGAACAACCTTTAGCTAATCCTTTTTTGAATTAGCTAAAAAGTTATGGTTATATAGACATAACTTTATTATATTCCTCTTCAATGGCATGGTGCCAATCATGTAAAAAGGCGCAATTATGGAGAATACGTGTGATGCAGATGAAGTATAGTAATTATGTGCAATTAATCGCCCGGTGGGAAGCTAGCGCTCTCTGCCTAGGCTCCAGGGCTGAATTAAAAGAGATGGTGCTAAAGAGGAGTTTGCAACATGACAGAAATGATTAAGTTAGGCCATTTGTAGGTCACATGTAAATGGCAATAACACTGCAGTGGCCCAGTCTGCTCCATGCAATCACAACAACAACAAAAGGAAGAAAATAGAAGAAGGAATATAGAAGATCCACTGTAGAATCGACAGATGGGCTCAATGTTGTACTATAATCAATAGTAATGAAAGTCAAGAGATGTCAAAGAGTTGTTTTTGCAATTGTGACATGACACAACTCAACCATAAAATATAATGCAATATACATACTTGGAAATATACTTGCACCTTTTGTTTATCTGAAATTCCTAATGAAACAAGTAACAATTCAAATGTTACTGTGTGGAGTGAAACAATGTCACGATTTTTCATGAATTGTACATCCAACAACAGATTTCGTCCATTTCTGTTGTTATGTAAAGTAATACACAAAATACTATTGCGAGTGGAAAAATCCTATTCTTGATTGACCCAATAATACTGACATTCATCTTGTGAGGCAATTTGAAATCATGAGAACGTTTCTACAAGTGATATTGTGCTCCCTCATGGCCTTGTGAGAATGTTGAGGCTGTTTTCAGAATAGATTCAACTGAAATGTAATGCCATGTGACTGATATGGGACAGTTAGCAGCTGACCAGAGCCACGAGCCAAGGCCTCAGCACTGCAGCCTGCTCTTTTCTCTCCAGGAAAGTTTCAATATGATGGTTATTTCGAGCGTTTGTGACATAGTGTCTGTCCGCTTTCATCACAAGGCTCGTTATTTCTGCCTCAACGCCTCAAACACAATTCAACTCTTCTCTTCAGCCAAATATGTATTTTTTTTTTTTTTTTTTGATTTAATAGAGTACAAAACAAGCCTTTGCTTATGCAAGCCAACTAACCAAAAGTAGTTTTATTCTTTGGCAAAGTCAAATCATTTAATCAATTTGGCTTATAGTGCAACAACTTTACATGTGGCCCAATAATGAATAAAAACCCTCAAAAATACAATAACAGCAACTAGTGACTAAGTGACCAGGACAACATTCTGATATTTAGAATTTTGCTTTCAACCTTGAACATAAGAAAAAGATCTAAATAATCAAAAACTATTCACAGTTAGATGTAATAACGTTTTTAATTTCTAATCTCAACACTTTTGCTGTGATGCTATATTTATCAGTTGCCCAAGGGCAGATTAAAGGCCATGCGGCAGCCGTACTGTGCTTTAGGCCTCTCTGACAGTCACCAGTCACAATCACCGAGGAGGTGGGGGGTGGGAGGTGAATAGATGCTGAATTGTTTTGCCCAAGGACAGAGGAGCAGGCACAGGTTAGTGGGTGATTGGAGCTCTGCCTTGTGGGCGGCTGCTGACCTAATTCTTACGGTTATGTCAAAAGAAGTTTAATTTCCACAGAGCGAAAAGAAAAACATGACATCCAAGCACGAAAAGTGTACTACAATATTGATAGTTTTTTATTTCGACTTTTCAAGACTGTTATTATCCACAAGCTGTGAAAGCCAATAGTCCCGTATTTAACTCAACTCACTGTTACTCACTGCCATACCGGTTCGACCGTCCCTGCCGCGCCACAGAAACTCATCTATGTGCAAACTTGCGCGGCACAACACACATGCAAATATCAGCACCAACACACGTCACCATTGACTTCACATAGAAACTCGCCGCAGCTCAAGGTCATTCACCTTTAAAATGTATTTTAACAACATTTCATAGTAAAATTCTTTCCATATGAAGCACATTTAGTTGCGACGTTGTAAATCTGCCATACAAATAAACTTGATCATGAACTTTATACTGTAGTGTTTATGGATATATATTTTTTGACATGGTTGAGGGTATATTCTTCTTTGGTCCTCTGAAAGGTTTTGAAATAAACAAGTTGACTGCTTGATTGATCAATTGACCGCCAGGATCAAAAGCTCTTCACGATTTCTTGAGGAAATTATACATTATTGAGAAACCAAAACTTCTCATTTTAAATCCCAATTGCGTTACATACCCTTGTGGCTCAGTAAACCTCTGTTAACAAAAAGATGCAGAATTGAAAAGCAAAAGAGAAATTCGAAAAGTACTCGGATTAGGTAGAAATCCTTATTTTGTTGCCAAACTATAGGCTACAAACAAAGGATGTACACATTTCAATCTGAAGAGACCAAAGACACGATAAATACATTAAAATGATTTATTTGTTTGGCGCATTGACCCCGGCAGTGACACTTGCAGCTATGAGATCGATTGCAGCTGAGATGATCTCAGATCCCCCGGGGTCGATCACTGGTGGTGGCTAGAGTATGGTGTGAATGGGGCGTAGGCGGAGCAGGAGCCGGAGTGGGAGCCTAGAGCGGGAGCCAGATCGGGAGCCAAGAGCCAGAGGGGGTGCTGGGGAGGTGGTGGGTGTTTAAGAGCCTCAGGAAGCGTTGTTTGTCAGGAAGTGGCTGCCTTTTAAACTGCCCGCTTTGCTCTGAGAGGGTTGGCAGGAGGCTGGCCTGGCTGTGTGATTGGCTGAGGCTCGAGGCTGGCAGAGCTGTGTGATTGGCTGAGGCTCGAGGCTGGCAGGCACTCGGTCTTTCAGTCTGAACATCCGCTTGAGCTTCATTTTCTTACCACCCCAGAATGCACAGACTTTTATTTTCCTATGGATACTTTAACTCATTGACTGCCATTGACATATTTGTCTTAGACCCTCTATTCAACTGAGGATTACAGGAACATAAACATAGCTAAAAACAATAAAAATATTGCTGATCAAAGTGGACAATCCAGTCTTTCAGAATCTGGTTTCACATTTCACATAGTCTTAGGAAATAATATTCTATGGGTCTTGAGAATCAGTGAAATAATCAAAAACGGCTGGCAGTCAATGAGAAGCACAGTTAGTGTAAGGCAAGGCAAGGCAAGTTTATTTATATAGCACAATTCATACACAAGGCAATTCAAAGTGCTGAACAAAACAAGAAAGCATTAAAATCATAAATTATCACAGAACATTAAAAAGAAAGATAAAAATATAAAATCCCTCAGTTGTATGCACAGTTAAACAGTGTATAACCCAGCAGCACTCCTCTTCCCTCTATCTTTGTATCCCCAAGCTGCAGAAGTGTTTCTCTTAATACATGATATTGAACTTTGATTTCTGGGCAAAAAAACAACACACAAACCCTCTCTTTGTATGTTTGAGGCAATGTGCAAATGGCCAGGATAATGAACCCTGACATTAATCCAGTAATACTATTCTCTCGTCCCTAAATCTCTTGATTAATTATGTTGAAAAATCATGGTGCAATAGAAGCTGATATTGTGGGCGCATGAGCTGTCTCTGTATTTGTTTCAATTATAGAGGAGAATGCAGAACAAAGTTAGGTCTTTTATCCTTCTGAGCTACAGAAGGGGACTTAAAATAGGTTTTTGGTAAATTCCAGCTTTAGCAGACAGCACAAGTGTCGACAAATATTTGCAAAGATTGAGATGAAGTCGTATTTGTATGCCACATGCTGTCAGTCATTGTGTAGAGGAGTTGGGTATCCACTATGTTGTTTTTCACGGTGATGCTGTTTATTCAGTGGCACAAAACATAGGCTTCTAATGTCGCTGGTGCAGCTTGATATGTGCAAACGAAAAGGGCACAGACAGATGTGGAGCACAGTGCATCTGTCAAAACGTCAAATCAGGCAAGAGACTCCAACTGGCAGAGCTCTACTAGTCGTTTGGAGTGGAATATCAAAATTAAATGCTCAAAGATAGTTCAACCAGAAAATGTTTGATGACAATTCTATATATTTGAGAAGAAAGAGCTGTCAATAATGAAGACTGTGCACTCCCAATGCCATACTGACAACATTACTTGATATACGTGGAATTTGATTGTATTTTTTTTTTTTAGTAGGACATGACACATAAATACAATCATAAAAAAGAGTCAGAGTGTGTTTGGGCCTGTGTGTGTGCGGGTGTGTGTGTATATGTGTGTATGTATGCATGTGTGCATGTGTGCATGTGTGCATGTGTGTTTTGTGTTGTAAGAGTGAGAGGCTTCATGCGACCCATTTTCAAACGATGCATTGAGAGCGGATCCCTCTCTCATTGTTGGCCTCCCCAGGGTTTCTCACTTCTTTCCCACTGGAATATTGTGGACATTTATTAACATTGAAGGACATTGGTCATCTATCGACCAATGGCCTCTATTTTAGTTATTATTGCATTTCCTTTTTTCAAACTATTTACTGTAATTCTCTGTTCTGTTTTGGCAAAACTTTGTAAAGTCCTTTGAGATGACTGCTGTTGTGACTTAGGGCTATAGAAAATAAAGTGGATTGAATTTTACTGGTGTTTATTTTTGTCTTTTTGTGTACTTACTTTGTCACACACCTTCTATTGACCAGATGCATCAACGTCATCCAGTTACGTGATTGTGAATGAGCTTACGGCAGAAGTATTGGAAACTAGCATTGTGGCAAGAGCAAAACGGACACAACTCTTAAAAACGGAGCTTCCTCTCCTAAATCGAGAAGTGGCTTCTTCAAGCACATGTTTGATAACGTAATAGGTGCAAGTAGGACATCTTTTCAGGGCTCACAAAGAGTGGTATTTGGAGAAGTTAAGGATTGCCTAACTGGAGGTTGACCCGTACCTTCTCCCCCCAGTTAAGTCAGTTTTTCCCAAATTCACCCCTCATGATCTTTAGCATTATGTCGTTAACATTGCATCCCCTCACACTGGAGCAGATTTAAATTTACATTTTGCTGGTAGCATTAGCACATTAGCAATGCCCTTTTCTATCAACAGCCAAACATGATACCTATTGACGGAGAGCAAAATGGTGAAAAACGCAACTGACGTCAAGATAAGATAGATCTTTTATTTGTGCCACAGTGAGGACATTTCAACGTTGCAGTGCACATACAGCACAGTAGAAAGGACAAGCGTTTTTTGTGTCATTTTTCTCCAAATAAATTAATGGAAAGATATTAAATACATAATTGTGATTGATTTATCTTGTAAAAAGTGTTCGCTGCAAATTTTGGAGTACTTGGATGGGTCCCAGTCCTTTTGGTTGATTGCCGCTGGCCATCGCCGCCTTCTGTCTTCATGACGAGCAGGTATCAGATAAAAAAGACACATTTTGCTTATGCCCTTGCCTGTTTGTACAACCAACCGCACTGCAAAATATCACAATTTTGGCTGTTATTCGGTGAAACATGTTGTTTTGGTCAAGTTCCCGAAGGCTCGCAGTTAGACTTCCGGCGTCTGTCATGGAGAGTGGGCCTGGCTGGGACGTCACATGCAAGGGGTCAATATACTATAAAGAACATATGAATTGTACCTAAAGTTAGAATCATTATCTTTCATATGTAATGTTTTCATTCAATATTTTGAGTTAACTTGTTAGTTTCTGAAAATCACTGTAAAGATACATGATTACCCCCATTCGACCAACATGTGCTTATCATCACAAACATTACACTTCTTTCTAGGTTATTATGAACGTACCTACAATTACCTTTCTCTATGTTCCCGGTTATTTCAACAATGTTTTTTGCCAAAGCCAATGTGACAAAGTGGGAGTGGAGAGAGCGCCCTGGTAATTACCCACTTGTCCATATCCAGGCTTGTGCATTATTCACATCCTTCAATTTACATTGCCATCCGTGTGTGTGTCACAGCAATGAGCTGCAGTTAGCCTGGCCTGTCATTACTATAGTAGCTGTCCTCCCTTTCTCCAGCAGTTGTCGGCCTAGCCAGGCTCACTCTCATAATAAGGAAAGTTCCCTTCAAATGTCAATGAGTTTCAAAGCACTGCTGGCTCCCGTCATGATGTTTTCTACATTTTGACGTGGGGGTTGCAAAGGGACAAGCGTGTGCTGGAGGGTGATAGAGCCAGACAGGAACGGAGAAGGTAGGTACGAATTTACTGAAGGAAATCTGTGCCAGAGAAAGCGGTGTATACAGCATTGTCTCAAGTTGGTTTCATCTGTTTGTTTTCTATTAGTGGAGAAAACTGACATAGACATGACTCTTTAATGCTTGTTCAAATCTTTTTTTAAACAACTCACTGTTGCTGTGAGAAAGATTATTTGACCTCGCTGAATCCATACAAGTTTAGCTAAATATATTATAATTGACATTCTTATAAGTCATAAAATATACAAAAAAAAATTACTAGTCATGGCAATAAAATGTCAAACTCTTTTCCTAAAAATGAAAAAGACTCATTGAATAATTTCAAAGACAATATACAGTATTGATCAAGTAGTTGAATAACCTCAGTTATTTATATACATACAAACACACACGCACACGCACACCTCCGCACACGCGTGTACCCACACACAAAGAGCCTGTCCTGGAGAGTGACCATGAGACTTTTTCCTCCAACCTCCATAAATTTGGGCCAGGTAAAAATACAATAGCCACAATAATCTAAAATAGTCTCTTGGGGACATGTGTGAAAAGGGATAACGAAAGTAACAGTAGTGATTCATACTTTGGAAGCTGTCAAGGCATCTCTACTGGAAGACCAACACAGTAAACTTGGCTCTATGTCCACCAAAAATATACAGGAGAAACCACAAGTTGTGTATAATGTACACAAAATTTATATATTCTATTTATCTTACATGTTTTAGGTCACTTATTTTCAACACAATAATTGAACTTGGCTCACTACCGTACTACAGTATTGAGAGAGGAAATATGAGTTTAATTTCAGACAGCGAGAATACAACAAAATCCATATATTTTTTTAACACCAGATTTCCTGTATACATAAATACTTTGACTTAACCTTAGATAATATCTATGCTATATTAGCTAGCTAGAGTTGGACTTCATCCTCGTCAGTTTCTGTTATTAAAAAATACATTTATGAGACATTCATTTAATCAATTCCATTCATTTAGTAACACGTTTTTAATTTGTTATTCAAAACTTCCACCTTCAATACTCAGTCATTAATGGATTACAGAAACAATGGTGACAAATAATGTTATATCATCACTACATGCAGAAAAGATGTGATATTGTAATGCATGTGTAGTCCATTGATATTTTTGACAATTCTTCATAATTTACCCTTGTGCTGTTCTCAGATCAAAATGACCCACCAAAGTGATAGGAAGTTAAGGAAAAAGGACCCGGGGCTGGTCAAGTTTGTAAAAAATGCATCGAATTTCAGCCAAAAAATATCTTCAGGGTATTTTATTATTTCTGTGTTGGTTTAATTTGAGCCGAGGATAGGACAAGGGTTAAAAACGAGATTGTGCCGACAGTTGGGATCGGCCTTACCTATTGGTGTGCTGTGCAGTAAAACTTGCTCAAGGTTGCGTCCGTCGTTGTAGAGAGCCAGGTGCCAGGTCCCGGGGTCCATGTACTCGATAAAGCCGGTCTCCTGCAACCCACTCAGCAGCAGCCCTTTGGGGGTTTTGGCAGCCGACACGGGGTCAGTCAGCGACCTGGGCAGGGCCTTCCCATCAAGCAGCTTCACAAAGTCGAACTGAAAACAATACGGAAACACTATCAGACCAAAACAGCAAAACACAAGCGCTCAGGAACGAGACGAGGATCCACAAAACCTGCATTAATGCCGGAGATATTTGCAATCCAAACCGGGCGCAGTGGTGTGTGGCTGCTGTTGAGTAAGCTTTGTGTTTCTGCCAATGGGACGCTATTGGAAAAATGCCTGCATAAAAAATAACTCTGGGAAACAGATTTGCATGCACTGTAAAACATACTTGCGCATCTCGAGGAAAGACAGGAGTACCTTGGCAATTTTGCTTTTTTTATTTACAGTAGGAGGATAGTCCAAACACAGAGGATTTTAGTGTAGTGATGAGCTATTCCACAAACTTTTAAGGATGAACTTGTTTGTTTATGGACATGGCATGGACATGGTAGCGTGACAATTGGATTCAGAATATACATAGATGTACTGTGCATCATAAATACTCATCTACACAGCATTACTACACAGCTCCACAACATGCACAGACTGCGACTTTATCCATCTCTAAACCATTCTTTCTATCACAAATCCTTCATTTCTCGGTCGCTTCCCTCTCTCACTCCATCCCCTTGAACCGTGGAGCACTTTCTGAGTTTTATTCCCCCAGAGGGTTGTGTGCCACACCAGTGTCAAAAACAGCTAATTAGAGCACTTCATGCAGACGAGGGCCGTATTAAAGAAGCAGATGACTACAGCGTTGTGGTTCTGTCTTGTGCGGCACAATGTTGCACTACAAATATTGAGGATTTGTGCCTTCCTATTTTACGATAACAATTTTAGGGAACCATTGCTATGCATGTATTGTTTTTTCTACTTGCAAAGTTACTGGGGGTTGAGTTATTAAAAAGAAATGCAAATATTATTGTTTATAAAGGGAGTCTGAATTTCTGCCCAATTTATGCAATATGTTTATGGTCAGTGTTTGATAGACAGGTTAGGAACCTTAATATTATATATTTTGAACTATAGGGGTGTGCATTGGCTTGTTTCTTGTGATAAGATTTGAGTCACGATAAATGTATATAACCTTTTATGACTTTGGAAAAAACCATGGTCTGCTTTCTTCCTTTCACTATATGTTTGAACAACAGTATATCTGAAAATGTAGACGGGCTGGTCAAGCAACCTTGTGGGCCCTGACCACCACTGGAACATGCCCATGTATTACGTCTGTCCATTTTTAAGTTTGCCAAAAATAATACTTTGTTGTTTATGGTGTAACATGTTGGAGGGGCAATTTCTGGATTTAATCCCTGAACTAACTGCAATTATAACAATTATTCTCTTCTTTTCACTAACCCACAACATTTTTTTTATTTTTGCTTATTATTCATTTATTGTATCATTATTCATGAGTGTCAGAATAGAGGAGAAGAGAGGAAGGTTCATGAAACAGGAAGGTGAAAGAAAGAATTCATCTGAACTGGAGATTGGAGTCAAGGCTGTTCCACACATTATACGATACAAAGTGCCTTCTGAAGTTGTTTGTTGACACATTATTTTACCGAGAACAGGTGAAGTACTAAGTAACTTTGAACATAACACATTGATGAATGCAGCTAGAATAAGAGGGTGTCTCCTACTTTGTCGGGTGTTTGCAATAATAAAGTTGAGCTAGAAAACATACTTTTTTAACGCTTTTAACCCTGCTGTAAATATTTGCGTTGATCTTATGTGCCTACTTGAAGTTGGTTTAGAGTGACTCATGGATGTTGAAGCAATCTACTGTATTTTTCTGCATTAAATGATCTAGTCCAACAGGCCACATTATCAACACAACCTGCCTACTGCCCACTGCTCTTTGCATTTACCCAATATTAACCCATTGGCTACGAATTTGGACCCAATGTGAGTTTGCTCAAACTGCTTTTCCTGCACTAGGCAAACACAAGTGACATCAGCACTTGGTCAGTCCACTTCTTCTAGTGTTTTGTTTTTGCAACTACCATCACAAGCCAGACCACAATTGGCATGGGAGTAGCCACATATAACCATTGCTAAACTGCTAAAATTGTCAGTATGTCTCCAAACCGGAGACATACTGACTTTTATTAAAAACACCACTAGTTTAGTCATCTCAAAACAAACAGATCTCCCATCATTAGTCACGGACTTTGCTCTAAAACTTCTCTCTGCGCTCTCATTTTCCTCATGACTAATCTACAGCAAGAGCCAGTGTGACACAACAATTATTTACTTCCATTTATACCTTATAGACACGCTTTGTTTTCTGTGGGGGATACATGTGCAAGACAAACCACCAATGCCAATCGCTCTTGTTTATCCTGTTAAAAACATCCAAATCAAGCCGGCGCTAACCAGCCACCTCCACCTCTGTTTCTATATTGAGAAATTCATCATGCTTATTCTCCATATGGCAGAGGTAGGGAGCCACGTGTACTGTATATGGGTGAAGTGGTAGAGTGAGGAGTCACGCTGGGGAGCAGGTGTGGACATGTGACTGCTGGGAGGCTCTGTCAGTGAATATTTATCTATTACAATGGATGCACATGCTGTCGAGAGGAAGATAGACTTTAAAGCTTGGCAACAACAATAGATTTGTCAAGGCAACCCTTAACCCTCCTGAATACATAGAGTTGAGAACAGCAATTAGCATTCGCAAACAGACAAAACAATACTGCTCAGGTGAGTGTTTGTGTGGATTTAGGGTTGTGCTAATTGGACTGTGGCTGAAAATCTGTTCGGAAAATATGTATTTTGTTTTAGTTTATACACTTGGTTATACGTCTGTAAATCATACATGTAATTATGACAGGATTTGATCAGTGAAACCAATTTTTACCATCCATATGCTGCAAATTATGTATAATTATGGCCTGCTTTAGACTGTCACGTGTATTGTTGAGACTTGCTTGTGTACCAGTCCGCATCGCAAGATACTTGAAGGAAAAGTATAGGACACAGCTAAATGTAAACCAAAAGTCGAATAAACTCACCTGCATAGTCTGTATATATGGAGATGGGCAGTGCTAACCCGCTAGCACCATAATGGCTAATAGGGAACTGCTCATGAGCAAAATTTAGCTTGCATTGAAGTAAGTAAGTTATCTTTATTAATACACGGCCTTTCACAGACCAGAGTCTCAAAGCCGTTTACAATTGTTATTTTTTGGGCACTTGTCCTCTCACTCCACACAGAGATGGGAGCGGGGTCGCCGAACAGGAGGCGCATGCCAGAACTATTGTACATATTTTTATTGGTAGGGGAAACCGGAGTACCCGGAGGAAACCTACGCAGACACGGGGAGAACATGCCACTCCACTCAGAAAGGCCCTGGTCCGACCGGGATTCGAACCCAGGACCTTCTTGCTCAGAGGCGAGAGTGCTATCCACTCAGCCACTGTGCCGCCCTAATCTCCTCTAACTCTGTAACATTAGTGTCACATTCACCAATTTGGGTTCAAGAATCTGAGTTCATGTTGGTTGTCTTCGTAGTAGATTGTTTGATTATTCTATACCTGACAAATCTAAAAAAGCGCTGATAATAATCTTGGCAAACTTTCACTCATCCTCACTCAACGCCATCGGAACGTGTCAAGGTTCCCATTAGTATCTTAAAATGGCCTGGTATAGAAGAACCAAATAACTTCATGAGAAAGGTTTGTCTATGGATGGCGACTTTGGCCCTATTGATGTTTGTCATGTCCTTACTGTTCACAGAACTAAGCTGTAAAGAGAATAGCTCAAATTGGATCAGATAGTTCATGAGCCGAGCAGAAGGGACTTATCTGGGTAAATTCCAACCTAATTCCACTGGAGGAAATAAAAACAACCATAGAAAAAAGCCAGCGATTTTGAGGATTTCAAGTGCCATCTGGCTCCTCCTTTTTTACACTACAATGATGTGATTAATTTAGAACAAGGCGAAGAGATTCAAGTTAGGATATGACAACTTTTATTCATCCCACAGTTGGAAGACTTATGTAGGATATGCGTTACAATAGTGATGGTCATGTCTGATTCTAGGTTATGGAAAAACTGGCTACATACTGTCAAAATATACAGCCTTATGAAACCAAACAAGCAGATATCTCCAACACAAGCTTATCAAAAGGAACAGGTGTTTGAATAAGGAATTCATAGCTTATATAAAGCACATCAAGCGCCACCACTGACCTTATATAAGCAGACGTTTTGTTGGTTTTAAAAGCGCTCCATCCTACATCCAAGGCTTGTGCTCAAAATCATTTACAACACAGTCACAGTTTGAATGAAAGGTCACAAAAGAAAATGAGTTTTTGTACAGTCCGATGTGATAGACGCAGGTAGCAGCTGTATAGAACAAAGTGAATATAAGTTGTTTTCCAAGCGCTACACTCTTTATATTACCCAAACGGTGAGTTTTAGACACATTTGAAGTTCAGAGCATGGTTTCTATTGTTGTCTATCTATCGGTATTGTTGTTGTCCTTCTGCATCTCATACATTTACTAAAAAATGAATACACATGTTTATCATTTGTCAAAAAATTTCCCAAACATGTATATTGACCAAAAGATTGACTCAGGACAGTCTGAACCCGGTGCATTAAAGGTGATGCCAGCAAAATGCCAGAATCACTGTAGACAATGTATCACTGTAGACCAGGTGTCTCCAACCTTTTCCACCCAGAGAGCTACTTCCCGGGACGATAAAGGCAGAGAGCTACTCTTTTAAGCGACCCTGGGTAAAAAATTGTGATATGTTGGTGTGAATAAGCCTGATATTGGGTGCAGTCAGTATTTATCATCGCATATTTTTTACTAGTGCACAAAGTAAGTGCATTTACAACAATAAATATGGGTAATGAGTAATAGAATTTGAAATATCCTGTATATTATTTAATTTGTTCATTTTTAAATCCTTAGGCGAGCTACCTGGAAGGGGGTGGCGAGCTACTGGTGACTCCCGTGCTACAGGTTGGAGACCCCTGCTGTAGACAATGTATGAGGCTGTTGTCAGACAGGGCTCAAAGATCAGTGAGACCATGAGCAGCCACTGTTCTCTGAGTACACCATGTTACTTTCAGGAAGAAGGAGTAAATCCAGCCATCAAGCAGTCTTTCATAGCAACTTCTTTAAATTATTGAACTCTAAAAGACACTTCAACACTGGCACCTTCTAGTTGTTTCAATTGCTGTATTTCTAATCTCTTTCTAAAATGTATTCATGATGTTTTACCTTTTCTAAATGTTCCTTTCTGTGACTACATTATGTGGCAATTGTTACTGAGTCCAAGACAAATTCCCCTGCATGGACAATGTTGTTTATTCTATTCTAAAGTATTTTATGACCCTTTACTATCATTTAAAGTATGTCTAAAAACTCATGTATTTCAAATTTCCCTCACAACCAGTAATATTTTCTGGAGAAGAATAGTTCGACCAATGGCAAGGTTTTTGATTGATATCGTCCAATAAGAAAGCTGTTAGAGTGATTTGGGGACGGGTCTAACTGCTAATTTACACATCACGCGTTACAGCACGTACGCGTTATACGCGCAGCAGACGCGCGTAACTTTTTTCCATGTTAACCTATGATGATATTTACACTTCTAGCGTTATACGCGCGTATGACGGACGTATGACGCGAAGCTGCGCTCTATTTTAGGATGGATTTCTAATTTTGTGCGTGCACCAACGCGTCTCCCATTGAGATCTCATGTAAAACATGATTTTTCTAGCGGTCCTTGGCTCTAGATTGCATCTACACACACACAGCACTTGTATCTAAACATCAGCAGGAGGAGCAGCAGGTTTTACAGTGATTCTGGACATCGGTTTTTTTCTTTCATAAAGTCTGGCGTCTGGGCAAACCAGCGCACAGAGACCATGAGGACAAACACATGCATGTGATCTGTGTTGCTCTATATCAGTCCTCTGGCCCGTACTGTCCTCTGCACTGCTCCATAGACTACACAGGGAGAGTATCAGAAGACGCGGACCTGCGCACACGGTCAGTGTAGATACTCCAAAAAATGTTACGCGCAGAGAGCGCGCAGTAAACGCGTACGCGCTGTTTACGCCTACTGTGTAAATTCCCCGTGACTGACGATTGTACTTCTTTCCCTCTTACTTTAAGTAATGCCAAATCTTTACTTAGGCCAGTCCTAGTTGTGAGTCCTTGCATCATGTGTTGAGCTGCATCCAGTTTATTCAGCCATTTATTGGAAGTCATAGATTGTCCCGACTGTATAGAGCAGGTTGAATAATTTCTCATAATACAAAGTAAATATTATAACATTCTAAATCACCACCAAAGTATTTCTCTGCAAACCACATTACCTGTGTGTGAGTAGGTGGGATGTTCCTGCGGCCGTAGACCCCCAGCAGTGCATTGTGGGACAGGGACAGGTTGAACTTGATGTAGGTGGGGTGGTGCACGGTCATGTGGAACCTCCAGAACAGACCGGGTGGGATGGCCTGGTTCTGCTGCGTTCCAACGTCTACCTCTCCTTTGTCGATGGCTTTCCCTCGCACCCATTTCTCTGCACACACGACACAAAGACATTCACAGACTGCTTGTAGTGTGCACGATGAAACTGAGTTTATCAGAATAGACAGGAAGTTCTTTGGCGTTTCAGTGGGGGTAATTAATAAACAACCTGATGTCCTCAAACATCAATGTGATCAGCTTCTCCGCTAATGAAGTGTGAAAGAAGAGGCTTTCGTTCAAGTTGAACACCTTTTAGGCATTACAGGAAGACAATTCCAAACACAAAATTCATGGAGCATTGGATGAGTCAAATATTTGACCCTCACAATTCCCCTATAGGAACATAGAACTGCATTCATATTTCATATTATTTTGCATGAAATAGTATTTTATAAAAGACTGTACCACATCACAAACAAACACAGGTCCACGGCAACAGACAAAACAATTATTGAAAAGTGATAATATTGCTCATTTTTATGAAGTTCTCTTGATACAAATGTTTTTGTTCCTGCTTGTCCTTTTGTAACGTTTGTTTTTATGCCTAGCACATATTCTCTCAAGAGAAATGATATTTCATGGAAAAAGTTAAATGACCTTGATTTTAACAGTATTGTTTGTGTTGTTTATCAACTCACTTTTCTTAAGAAAATGTAGGCAGTGTGGCTTTTGTGCAATATGATCCTGCTTCAATAAGTTGAACACAACACCAAAATAACAGATATACAATGGAAGTTTAGACACCTTTCTTTGCCAAACATTGTTGCAGTGATATAAGTGCATTTAGCGAATGACCTCGATTTCAGCAGTTTGGTGTTGTATTTATTTAACACTTGTTTCACACACAATACAAGTCATTGGTCATTAGAAATGTCAGTTAGACCAAAGCCATCCAGCAATGCAAGAAACCCCACAAAACAGTATCTACCCAATACTACACAGGAGAAGGGTTTCATTTGAAAGTTAAATTGCTATTGAACTGAAAAAAACATGATTGGGATCAATGACACGTGTGTTGACAGTATGGATACTATGATAGGTCAAAACAAAAACACTTCTTCAGGTATCTGCTTCAAGAATCAAAATGTGTGAGTTGGAAATACACATTTCCGGCGATGATTGTAAGAGCATCGCCAATTCAAGTACTTTTGACAATAGATTAAATCATAGAAAAAAATAGTAGCAACACAAAACTGTAAACATGACCAGTCAGTTCTGAAATGCATCTTTTTAAGAGACTTCTTGCATTGGCATCCACTCTCTGCATAGGGATGAATTGCTTTAGTGAGAAAGTATTTTGTCTGAGGGGCTGTCGACCAGGGCTTTGTCATGTGGTATATTAGCATCTCCTAACAAGAAAGGAAAGGAAGAGTGTCTGGATTAGAGACAGGAGCACGTGCATGCATTCACAAACAGCGATAGTGTCTTGACTGAGAGCGTGTCTTTGTGAAGAAAAGAATAGGCCTATCCGACATTGCCTACGCCGCTCCTCTGCTCTTCCTCATAAGAAGCTTTTATCAACCACCATCCTGACCCTTTTGTGTATCCCAACGCCAAGCTGCTCCAGACTCCTTTATAGAGAGATATATCTCTCTTTCTAAACTAAGATGGAGGAAATATGGTGACAGGGGGGAGTTGGCCAATCGTTACGGCCACAAAAGGCAGAGGAGCAGTTAGGGGCAGATTCATGGTTGGGACGGCGCACTTTCGATCTATAATGCCTGCAGCTTTACCACTCCATTATGAGGACAGCATGCGCACCCACAAGCCAGCAGACATACATCACATGTGCTGACACGCTGATAAGGCACTAGACCGGTAAGTAGCTCGGGCTGCCTCTGTCACTGCTGGTTTTCATTGTATCCCACTGAAATGGTGTGCAAACTTCTGTGCTCCGAAAATGATGGATCCTAATAGTCTTGGATATCCCCTGACCCGGGCGTGATGGGAAAACGGCTTTGATGGCATTAGGACGTAAGGCCCACATTTTATTGAGTGACATCACTTGTATGGGGAGTATCAGGTATCAATTTTTCATATTCGGTCTCCTCCAAGCAGCAGGAGTTGATATATTTGTCTTGACAGCACCTATTGCACCACCTGTCTGTCCCAGAATGAATGCCCACTATGTGGTTTCTTCCAATTTTATACCAAGAAGTTTTTATTCTCTCACTCGGAAAGACAGTTGAGCCAGAGGGGGATCTCGTCTGCTTGGTTTGAGATACTTCAATTTATCATTATGTTCAACACATGGGCAAACAAGTTGTGTTTATAATGCATAGATACAATGATTTTTAGCTCAAATTGTTTGTCAAGATTCCCAAAAACCTTATTTTTGTTTTTGATTCTAATGCAATACCCACATTTGTGCGAAGCTTATTTTGGTTAAACATGTATGTACATCATTATACAATAACTTAAATGCAGAAAAACAAACATTTGTAGGCTGAAACTAATCCTTATTTCGCCTACTCTTGAATACATCCGGCCGATGGGTACAACTGATGGGTTAAATCTATATTGATAAAATACTGAAAATGATTTGACCAGTCCTTCTAACAGAGACATTTAAAGAAAAAAATCCAAGATTGTGTAGTTTTATCTCTGGTTTATCAGTGAATACTTCTTCATCAGATTTGTTGAGCATTTTAAATTCAATCAAATTATCCTATTTTTCAATAAAACATTTTCATCCAGAATTAACAATATGAAAACATGCATGTTTAAATGGGGGAATGAGCTGCCTTCTGCATGTGGAGAGAAGCTTTTCCATGAAACCATTACTGAAAGCTCCTCACTTTCAGCCCTGTTTCTTTTCAACCAAAATTGATGAGACCTGCTCTCTCAAATGTCAAATATCATGCTGATAAATGCCAAAGTATTAGATGTGTCTTTTTTGTCCTTCTCTTTCCTCCTGTCCGCTTTATTCTCTGGGTTTAAAATAAGTTAAATTGATTAATTGGGAGATTGATTGGAGAAGACTGAAGTGTGACAGGAGATAGGGTTGTGGGGGAAGACAAAGCTGTGCTCTGAAAAAAACCAAAAAGTTCTAAAAGGCTGACAATGAGGGCGAAATGAGAAGGGTGTCCTGCACGGAGCATAAATTGTAGCCGAGCTAAAAAATCTCTACTGAACAGAATAGAGGCGGCTTGGCAGAACTAAGGTATGCATTCATGCATCCCTGCCGAGCCTACCTCAGCAGTCTACTCCTTTTAATGCTAATCCTGGTTCACAAAAAATCCAGGCCAGAGGAGGGTTGGATGTCCCGAGGAGCAGTCTTTTTATTCAGCACTAGATGAATAGGACATGAATGGGGCATGGCAGTTGGCAGAGTGGGCTTGCTCACTTTGGCAGGCCGGTGGGCACAGGGGCTCTTCTGATGGCGGATGCTAATTATTGTATTACCAGACTGACAGGAAATGACAAATAGTTGAACGTAGGTCAAATCCTAAATTTAATGATGTTATAACTAACATTTGAAAGATATTGAAGTAAATTTGGAGTAACATTTGTCTTGCTTTTTAACTTTGATACAGCAGGCGCTCATCTTACTGACAAACCAAGTCTTTCCAGATATCTTGTAGGTTAAGACTTCAAATTGAGAAAACATTATTGATCCCAGAGGGAAATACATTTGTGGCATTACTCAGGGCAGTTCTCACCACAAATAGACAAACTGTGTGGGATAGTCTTGACTATAGGAATCTACACTGAAGTAACAGTGGAAGTAGAAATGGTAGAAGTACTTCCTGCTGTTCCCCTATTTGACTGTCTGCCCCACCCTAATGTGTTTCACCTGTGTCTCTGTCTGTATGTCCCCTGTGCTCAACCTCATGTGTTGCTGGTCCAATGTCTTTGTGTGTTCATACTCATCTGTGGTTTTCCTGGTTCCCGTGTATCATTTTGGACATTTGACTCTTTCCTTGGACTTTAATTTCCTTGTCTTCATTAAATCATTAAATTATGATTGCATTCCTGCTTTTCGGGTTCTTCAATCTTGTCACCGCATGACACATATAATAATAATGATAATAATAATAATAATAATAGTTTATATCATCTCCCATTAAACCGAAGCACTACAGGTAAACATAATAGAACATGGCAGAGACAGAGGGTTAGTTTGCAGTCCAGTGGGCACTGAAACTCTGCTGACTCTTGCTTGTAATTACCGCATTACCCCTCAAAGTGATGCAACTCTGCGACACACAGCCATGCTTAGGTCAGGGGTATTCAGGGTGTGTGGGTGTTAGTGGGTACATAGCCCTTTCAAAATGACCTTTATTTAACCAGGTTAAAGCCGCTTTAGATAAAAATGTTTTTAAAAATGACGTTGCAAAGAATCACCTGCAAAGAGAGAAAAGGAGGCCCAAAAAAGGGACGCCCAAAGACAAGGTTTGGATCCACGGTCGCTGATGCAAGGCAGTCAAAAATATAGTAAAAAATAATAACTTCACACCATCCTCAGCAATAGCAGGGTAATCCAGCGGCTTTACTTCCCCAGTGCGAAACAAGCGTTTTGAGAGGGGGCCGGTCGGGGAGTCCCAGTGAAAGAGCAGATAGATCGCATTGTGACAAGGGCTTCTCCCGGGCCCACGCAGCTCCTCGGCTTACCGCTGTCAATCACCTGGATTCGCAATCGTCCCATGTGCCACCGCATAAACCTGAGACCAGTCTATCAAAACAGGCCAGGTTTATTTATTCATATTTGTCAGGCAAAAGTAATGCCAGGCGATGTGCAAATGGAGGAGTGACAAAATTCTCTCTTCTCTTTTGGAAGGTGGAATAAGGAACACACTTGATAGTATGCCTCTCAAAAACATAACGAGAGCTCTATATGTACCGTATATACCAATTAAGTTAAGGTAAGGCAAGGTACATTAAATCATTCCGTGGGCCCATATTTCCCCATTTGACCCGCGTGCCGATGCTCAGAACTACCAGAGTTGGAAAACTTGTTTTTAGGGGTAGGAGAAACCAGAGTACCCAGAGGAAACCTACCCAAAGAAAGGCCACCCAAGGAATTGAACCCACATGCATCAACGTGGCATATCCTGGATTATCATTGTGGGCAAGACAGGAAAGGTACGGGTTAAGGAACACATAATTTCTTCTTGTAGGTCAATTTGTCTTCTGCATTTTGACCCATCCTGCACTGCCTGCTTTGTCAGGAGCAGTGGTTGTCCTAGTACAGCGCCCGGGATGTTGATGCTCGGCTTGGTCCGGACCAGAGCTGGAGGATTTCACTTTATGTTTTTTAAAGGTAGGGGAAACCTGTATGTGCGTATGTGTCTCCATACGCAGACACATGGAGAACATGCAAAATCCACTGTTCCGACCAGTATTCTAACCAAGGACCTTCTTGCCACCCGGTCTGGAGCTGTCTGGTGTAGAATGAGGCCATGAAGTGAATTAATGTGTGCATCCCCACATAATGCTTTCTCACAGTACATTACACATGTCGCCTGGTGTAAATTGGGGGTTGGATAAACTCCAATAACCATCAAAGAACACATTGGCTCATTGAAGAGTATAGTAGGAAATTCTGTGACATCATGAAAAACAAAAAAGATGAATATTTTTTTCCTCTACATGTCCTGACAATGACACGCTGCTGCATGGTGGGCAGAATTTGTTTGCGGGAAAGTCATATATATATATAATGTTGCAGCCTCAGCCAATTATAGCTGTATATAGGAGCATAAGAAAAAAACCCATAGAACACTTTTCATTAGAGATAAAAGCTTCTCAACAAACTCTATTAGCAATTAGTCTTCAACAGTTTCATAACAGTATCACAACACTAACTGTCACTTATAAGCATTCTTAGCAGAGGGCCAAAAACCCACAGTCCTCAGAACAGGACATTTCAGTAGGCGTTCACTCACGAGGAACTTCCATTGAATCGAGAACAAGTTGTGGTTTGTAGACTGAAAGTTTATTTTATCTGTAAATAAAAACATAAAAAACGTGCAATATTTCAACTGCTTCATGTGTTTTGTGTAGTTCAAAAGACTCCTCTTCTCCACACAAACAGTAGAAAGCCAGATGGCTTTTTGGCTAATTAATTAAACATGTTTTACATTTACTTTAAATCTTCTACAAAGCAGTGGTTTCCACATGCATGTCATTTTGGCCATTTTCAGACAAAAAAGTGAAAGAGTGGACTATCTTCTCACATTTATAAAGAATATCTAATAAGATGAATGTGTTTTTTCATTATTTTTCTTTCAGCTTTTTTCCAGCTTTAATTCAGTACTTGTTTAATGTGAGTAATGTCCTTGGTGAGCTCAATTGTATTTGTTTGTTTTCCTAGGACCTGTTGACAAGTAAGAAATGACTCCATCCAAGTCGGGAAGAACAAAACCCTTTGTTCTTTGCAGGTAGCTGCGTTTAGCAAGTGTCAAATGTCCAAATCACTGACAATTTCACATCACTGAAGGATAATACACTCCCCAACGAACCTGCTGTGCCACTATAACATTGAAACCACCTAATGGACAATAATTTCTGAAAGACTCATTTCCTATCCATTTCCAATCCTCACATGTTTCATAGTAAAAACGCAGCGGCAAGAAGAGGAGATTGCTTTTAAATTGTTACGTTGATGGAAGCTTTATATAAATCTACTGCTACAAGTTCACTCCACGCCTCTATTGAATTCCTTTGAGTGCCAGGTTAGTAAAGAGGATGAGCTAACTTAGGACCAGGGACACAAGGTCTAATTAATTCCACTTGCCTCAGGGTTATTCAGGTAAAACAATTACACCTGTAATCTATTTTCTAGGAACTAAACTGTCGGTGCAATTAATGTGATTAGCCTTTGGTTTCTAATGCAGCAGAGAATGAGGAGTTGAGGAGTATTTGGGATCTCGGTGACGGGACATGCCTGTGGGACCAGGAAGTAGTGCATAGTCGGATTTCCAACTTTAATAGCAAATGTGTGAGGGATGAAATTTGCCGCGGGAGGAGTAAAAATACCACAGTGGGCGAGGTCTCTATAATTACTCGGATTCAATTAAGGACCATTTCAAAGAAGGTGACTTAATAAGCTTTCTCGCCGTCTCCGCAGTGCGCCTCATAATGAGTGTCAGTCGGAAAGTCAGGAGGAGATAATGCCCTTTGCCTTAGGCCCTCCATTACCCACTGTCCTCGGCAGCAGGCCCCGCGGCTACACGTCTGTGACAGGAGAAACATCCACAAGCCATCCACAAACCATCCTCCTCCTGACATGTTGAGTGCTCCGACAGTGATGCCTGCGTGGTTCCGTGCCGTATAAAGTGACACACAATAAGAGAGGCCACTTA
The DNA here is from genome assembly GCA_964034765.1 of Knipowitschia caucasica. Taxonomy (NCBI): domain Eukaryota; kingdom Metazoa; phylum Chordata; class Actinopteri; order Gobiiformes; family Gobiidae; genus Knipowitschia; species Knipowitschia caucasica. The sequence goes on along the minus strand of OZ035830.1, from coordinate 35,479,493 downwards.
TTGGGGTTTTACGGCACACTTCAAAAGAGACGAACAATCTACACGGCCAACACAGAAGAGAGAAAACCGGACCACACCAGGTATTAAGAATGCTTTTTTTTTTTAGTTTTGTTTTAGTTGTGTTGTGTTTCCCAGGATCACACGGACTCGGCAACCACAAATCAGGGACATAGCATGGATTCATCAATAGGTATGAATGTATTGAGAGAGTGAAAAGATGGTGCTGATTTTGGAGCTTTGATGCGCCAGTGTGTTTGGCGGACTTGCTTCTGTCATCTCTGTGTGTGGAGAGATTGGAAAACTATCTGAACCCTGCACAATTGTAAAGCGCTTCGGGTGACCTTGGTCTGCAAAATGCGCAATATATAAATTACCATTACTTACTTACTCACTTCATCTGGTCAAAAAAGGGAGGTTTGAAAACGCTTAAGACTATACAACTTTTCCAATCTATTTTTGTGTGTGTGCTGTTTAGAATTTTTTTATTTGTATTTTTTTTTCATTATTTTTAGCTTGAAGAACAAACAACCAACAAATGACATCGCGAACAACATCATAATCATAACAATCATAATAATCATAATAAAAATGTGTCACAAAGAAAGTAAGGTAAAAAGCAACAGTGGGTATAACAAAATAAGTACAATTTAAATACAAATGTATATTAGAAAGTGTATGAAGGGTGTTCAATTTGGGGATACTTCTATTGTAAGACATTTTTTTCTTGTTTTTGGACTTTCATATTTCAACCACAGCTACAAATACTGCTGCTACTATACTAGGATCTTACTGATACTACAAGTGATGTCCTGTATTATTATTTTTATTTGACAACCAGGATCGAAATCAAAAGCATGGGACAGATAATATTCTGGGTAAACATTTATACATGTTTTTTTTCTTTTGGGCAATACCAATGTTTTTCAAATTGTACAGTCATTTCTATGATCACAAAATAAATGCTTAACAACTCATCTCTGGTCTTTTCTAACAGTCAGGCGCTCTACTGTGAACCGCCCACTGTGGATTTGTCACTTCATTTGTCTAAATGTTTTGGCCACAATCCTGACGGTGCACACAATTGATTAAACACTGTGTCCTGTAATTAACCAACAAAAGGGATTATTTTAGTCAATATTTAAACAGGGATTATTAGAAAATTGCTATTGATTGACATATTGAAGACATTATAGTCATGCTGAGGGGGAAAAAGAGCTTATTTTCTGTTACCTGTTTCAAAAGTTGAATAAGGTAAGGTACATAGTGTGGTGCCTACAGCAATAGCAATATGTGCAAGACGTGAAATTGAAATCTGCAAAGTCACACAAAAGCTCAATTGCTCAATGTCAAAACCAGATCAGACTGAAAATAAAGAAAGTAGCTATCGTCTATGACCAACATTTACCGACTGAGAATGTGTGTCTTAATAAAAGAGTTCAATGTAATTACGTGAAACATTTGATATCCTTGCAACATGTTATATAAGAGTGAAGGTGAGAAAAATACACACAATTGAATGCACTATATACAATCCATAATGTGGTGGTAGAAGCTATAGCCAGATCTGCCCTGAATGGAAGCGAGGGCTACTAAAATATCCACATGCACCTGTATTTCTGCCTATTTCAATAGGATTATACAAGAAAAAGCTAAGATGAATCAGCCAACATTTTCAAAGAAAACAAATATCTTCTTTATTCTATTTTTGTATGCTCATGGTCTGTCAGTAATACAACCACGCACAAATGAAAATTACTTAATGTCTTTGGCTCCGGATGAATAAGAGACATGTTTTTTTTTCTCTTTCTTGTTCTTGTAGCTTGAGTTGGGTTCTCTAAACGATCTATAGCTCGCCTCATGTGTGTCTGTGTCGATGTCGTGCACTGAGAGGCTGTATCCCAGCGTGAGAAAATCAATGAAGCTGCTGCTGCAGGGATGTGCCTTCAGACAGCCAAGGCCCATATAGGACTTACCGCTACATTTAACAATACTTTACGCTGATAAAAAGCTTCTGCTTAGCAGCCACATTACAGAGGTCAGGGAAGATGATGAATTAGGAAAGTAGTATTCAACCATGGGAGTTTAGATCAGCTAAGAAATACACAATTAAATTGTGTTTTATTTATTCTTATTTTCATTTGTAGAGTCAATGTTAATTGCATGCAGGTGATTTGGTGTAGAGAACAATATAACATGTACATGTATGGATCTGTTGTTTTTCGAGTACAGTCTATCCAAGTTTAATAATTAACATGTTAAATTATTATTAATTTATTTATTTTCTAGCTTTTATACAGCCAAGTTGGTCAGGTGTAAATTGATTGTGTAAACAAGACAAGTGTGTGTAGTGCAAAATTATTATTCACATCCATTATTGTACAGACAAAATATATTAACTTTGTCTATTTAAAAAAAAAATAGATTGCTAGTTCTACGTAAAAACCATAGCGATAACCAAATTGAATGCCTGAGGTCGGTAATTTCAATATCAAGATAGGAGCTCGTTTACATTTCCCAATCAAAGTCACCATTTGAAGTATCACATATTTGCAGAAAACAACACTGTAAAGCCTTTGGAAGAATATGCCAACTTTCTGTCTTTTTAAACCACTTCAATATTTACACCAAAAGGAGCTTAAGAGAAGATCCTCTCCAGTCTGGTGCCTCTCTGCTCTCAATGCTTCACTACTTCTGAAATACATCGGCTGGACCCAGGTATAAGTCCACCGCACTCTCGTTCTATATCACTGCTTCATCCCCACATACATAATTTCACCATCGGCCCAACTCTACATAGACACTTACACATTATACGCCCTGGCACCTGTTTCCGCTCCTCTTTCTCAAAGCCACTGTCCCGAATATTGATGGGGTCTTTAACAGCCCCCCTCTCGCTCTATGTCACGTCCCATCCATCTCCGGACCATTTCCAAGCGCCACACTATCAAGATGGAGGGAAAACAATTCAGTTCCAAGTATGGCTTCGTACAATGGGGTTACACAATGGCAGTGGGGGCTCAGCTGGTCCCACGTTTGCATTTCATCTTCTTCATAATAACAAGCAATACAGCACTACTCTGTGTGTCACTTTGTATCATTTATATCTATAATAAATCAACTCTTCAGCGTGCAGAAGGGGATTATTCACCAAAGTAGCTCATTAAAATGGGGAATCCACTGACATTTCCCCGCTTTATCTTGTCCATGGCTAAACCAAATATATAATAATTTCTAATCTTGTCCATTCAACCAAAGGGAATCTCTGCACTGTTATATCTCGTACCCTCAGCAAATGACAAAGCTGACCCAATATCCTGCGCTTTTTCAATGGTTTAACTGGATGTGATGGTTCTTTTTATTGTGATAGGATTCAATTTATTTTTGCATAGCCCTAAATCACAAAATCACAACAGTAGTTAGAACCACTTAGCTCTCGACAAGGAACAATATAGTAGCCATTGTGGTAGTACCAAGCATTCAAAATACATAAATTACTGCTTCAATGCTTTTCTATATTATTAATAATAACAGAGGTACAGGAAAGACCAACGAGATTTTGGAATAAAAAACGTATTATTGAAGTTTATATGTGTAATCTACAATAATTCCAATCCTCTTATATAGAGTACACTAGATATATCGACACTTCATTGATCCCCATAGAGAGAAGTTTATAACGTCAGACAAAAAAGTGCACACGTTTAGCTAAGACAGCTTTTTTGTTGAAGGACACCATTCATCAAGGGGGTAGATAAATGTTTAAAATTAAGTAATTGGTAGATAAAATAATAATAATAATACAAATAAAAACAATAACAAAGAACTGGGGTTGATGTGGATCAATGGACAAAAACTAAAGACATATTTTTTTATGCAAATGACTGAGACTAAAAGAGACTCCACTGAAGAAGAAATGGGACAAATTGTAACCTTATATTAAAAAGTACACTTACACTTATTGGTCCACACATCATATGCAAGCAACAGTTCATCCATGTTCTATTTTTAAAACTTGCTCAACATTGAAAGGTGACAGTATGCAAGAAAAAAACACACCACATATTTGTATTTCTGTACATATGCAAAGGCCAGTTCTGCAAACAGAAAAAAACAACAGGAATCCTCATGTGTTTGAAGAATTAACTTGAAGCATTCTGCAACACTTGTCACCTCTTTTGCACAGTGCTTCTCCGCTTATTAACGTGAAATACAGCGCTAAATCACTGTCATTTATACACTCTTCCACGCAGAGAAGAAAGATGATTAGCAAACTCTGAAAACTTCATTAAAACAGGGAATCCACTGACATTTCCTCCTTTCATGTGGTCCATGGTTGGTGGCTGAGTGTGTGTGTTGGCATTAACGTCATATTATGAAACAGAGGAACGCTTCTGCTCGCCTAAGGTTGATTACCATTACTGTAGCTCTAATTAGAGTGTCTTTTATGTAGAAAGGACTTGGAGCAGAGCTTGGTGATCTTCTGGGAAGATGGCATAAAACGATTTCAGACGAGCCACTAGATGTCAATTAGTGTTTCATGTTTGGCTCAGAGCTATCAAATATGATTCTGCAGCTATCATAAAGTTAGGACGATTAGTTGGTTAGCTTTTTTAGCAAGATGTGATGGTGGTAAGAGAGGGAGAGCAAGGCAGTGTGTAAATAATGTTCAGGGTTTGATTTAACTTTGTTCTGTCATTTCAAAACATACCTGCAATATACTTTTTAGCTCCATCCATGCTAATGAGGAACTTAAAAAAAATAAAACAAAATTCTTCACACCCCTTCTGTCTAAAAGCTGTGATTTCAATGTGAAAACCAATCCTCACGATGGTCATCTCTCACTCCATTATACAAATATATCCATCTGCTCATAGAGATTCTGTCAGGATACAGGAGGAGCTCGGGCTGGAGCCTCTGCTACTATATGCTGAGCGATTGCTAAGGTGGCCTTGAGATTCCTTTTGAAGACCTCATAAAATGTACCTTGCTGAGGACGTCTGAGCCTTTTTGGATTTATGAATACTACTATCAAAAGACCCTCACATCATATACAACTCGGAATGCCAAAATAAATATCCTGAGATGAAACAGGACAATATAATCATTGTTTTTTTGGTGTCAAAGTGGCAAATCTCTTCTCTACTTCAACGCATAAAGGCTTGAAGAATTCTCTGTTTCCTCGGGTTACTTTTTCTTTAGACGGAGCATAACTTCAAAAAATATGTTTACAGCAGGGTTATAAAACAACACAACAAAAGCAGACTCGATTAATACCGGCTTCCAATCAGACTGGTAGGTCGGCCTCATGTCTCCCTGCTGAACCATGTTTTCAAATCAAAGAAGATAACCATCGTCCAATCAGCCTCTGCTTTATCTCCCACTGTTAGCTTTATTGTGATGCATCAAAATAAAACCATTTAATAAGGGGACATGTTCCCACTCGTCAAACGTCTAATAGGTTGTTCCGGGAAATGTTTTTTTATTGGTGCGATTATTCAACCTTTATGGCGTTAATCTCTGGGCTGCGTCCCACAATCTTGACAAACATCTATCAATTGCGTCTCTGAAAATGATTTAGTTTTGTTGTGATCTTGGTCTATGTCTACTATGTGCCAGTGAATAAAATCCTGGAGTATCGGACAAAACAACTATCATAATAGAAACAAGAATCTCACACACATTTAGAGGAGGATAGAGCGTTAAATGTATGCACCTCAATTAAAACAAAATTAATTGGAAAGTAAAGCGACTTTACAAGTTTGTAAATTCAGCAATACTAATTTATTATAGGCCTATTTTGTTGAGATTTACAGGCAAAAAATAAGCTTTATGTTTTTCTTGTTGATTTCAATACATTCAAAAGACCTCTCCTTAAGTGTAGTGAAATTACAATAATCATAATAATGGCGCCTTTCTAAGCACTCAAGTAAAAGCGGTACTAGCAAAAACAGTAAAAAGAAAAAATAGTCAAAATAATAAATACATAAAAAAGTAAAAAACATATTGCAGTATATGAATCCATCATTAATATCAAACTCAGGTGGCACTACTGTGACAACTTCCTATTGTATTTTCTCTGTTTTTGCTGTCCATATTGCTTGATAAATAGGGCATTAACTCAGACCTAAGAAAAAAAAGCCGCGAAAAGCCCCATTTACCAGGCACATTATGTGAACCCAGAAACGGTCTGCGCTGGGAAATGTTATTTTTATTGGCATCATTATTCAGCCGATTCTACCACTTTAACGTCTATAGCAGATATCTGAATCTCGGGGAACATCCATCAATCAGGCGGCTGCTCCCGGTGGGACGCTCTGCCCATCGTTCCCCGTTAACCGTGTCATGATGTGATCCCACGTCTTCCCTGCAGGCCCCCCGCTCCATTCTTCACACAGTAATCTCGGGGATTCGCTGGTCTCTGGGTGTGAGAGGTGATGGGTATACGGCAGGATGAGCGTGATAATCTGACACACTGGATTAAGGTCTAATCTCTAATATCTCCCGGTCAGCCTTGGTTCTGGCTGTACGCTGGGGAAACAAACCAACAAGCACCGACTCCACGTGCCAATTTTATTAATCCCAGTCTCGTGCAACAGCAGCTTAGAGCTTGTCCATTTTGATTTCCCAGATTTTATTGAGGATTTGTGTTCAGCGTTTCCCAAATGGAGGATGATGGGGAGGTTGAATAGTTGTTCAGGAGGAATCTTGTTTTTAACATAAGTCTTGTATTTCATCGTTTTATTTAGTAAAATACTTATTATCTGAGATTTTGTGGGTTCAAATATGCATAAACTGTATGTAGAGTGGTATTATTTCAATATATTTATTTTGTGACCTTCATTTCTGAGCTATCTTCTACTAAGTTGCAAGATGCCAAGAAGTCACTATGCTGCCAGTTGCCAGTAACATGCTACTAAATACTACTAAATACATTTCTCATTTATATATTGAACAAATCTCCAATCTTTTTCATATGATTTTCTAAACAACAACTTGATGATGATGACCTCATGTGTACCTCATGTGTACAGGACTAATGCCCATAACACCTTCCAATTGTACAAAAACAAACAAAATGTCCAAGGAGAGCTTTCAAGGTAAAGAAAGAACATCTCCATTGAGATCTGATTCTCAATGGCAAGAGACAGTTTTGTAGATGGCTCGCAGCAGCAGCCAAAACATGTTAAACACAAGGTAATATATTAACTTGTCTTTCAAAAGAACCACAAAAAAGTCCATAGAGAGCTACTGATGGACCACACCGGGTAAAAGCCAAACCATTTTTACTCAAAACGTTGACATTTTTATGCTAACGGCATGTATAAGGTCTGTATGACTGAATCCTAAATCCTGTAATTTCCTTGTGGTTTCTTCTTTGTCTCTGAAGTACATTTTGACTTCCGTCTGCTCTGTGAAGGGTTTACTGAGTGGTAATCCAGGAAATATGAGGATTCATCAAAACAGTAGCTTTAGGGATGTGCCAGGTTGAGCTAAAAAGCAACCTTGCATATTTTGGGTTAAAAGCTTGTGCGTGCAGCGGGTTGATCTAATGTAATATCCCATCACACGCAGTCCATAGCGTGAAGGTGGCTATGTCCTGCCTGACTTCACGACCTGAACACTTACAATTAATGTTCTGTTTCATAGGGTTAAATTGGTGTTAGTAATTCCTCTGGCCGAGCGTGAGGCGAGAACAGGTAAAAGCCTATTCTGGTCACGTAGCAGCTAAAGAGGGAACATGATTAACCAATTACCAAAGCTTTCCAATAAATGAGTAATCAGTTTGGAAGCTGATCTCTGAACCGAGCAAGCGTCTCTGACAGGAACAGGGGGTGCAGGGAGAGCTGACATTCTCCTCTTTTGCATGGAGGCATTGCACTAACGCAAACACAAAAAATACAGTGAGAATAAATGCAGATAAATAAACCCTTAAAGGTTCTTCGCATAATTACTTTTGCAACAACATACAATACATTTGACACATGCTTGAGAACATTTATGAAAAACAATTTTGAGTGTTGAATGCTATACTTGCATGGCTATTACCCTCATCACACCAATACATACATCTAAAATGAATACTGCACATTTAGTGTCATGCAGTGGAAGCCTGTGCTCACCTCTGTCTCCGGCGTGTGTGTTATCGGGGTTGAGTGTGTCCAGCAGGTGGATGGAGCTGGTGGGACGAGCTTTTCCGCGCTCGTCCATCTGATGGTCAGCTGAGCTCAGGCCGTTCTCGTACAGATGGTTCTCTCCGTGACGCAGGTGCCAGGTCAGACCCAACAGGTGCACCGCTGCATCCAGCAGAAGAGGGTGACAGGGAGAGAGAGAGGAGATCAGGATTCAAGGCACCGACAAGAGCCTGATTTAATACATAGTGTAGAGCTAAAATCTCCTTTAGGGAGGATTTATTCAGTATATCACCTGCTTTAGACTTCAGTGGTTTAATGCCAACCATATTAATGTGTGCAAAACCTGCACCTATCTTGACCAGAAAGCAAGTGATTCATGCTTCAGCAAAAAAATATAAAACATTGTATAACAGGGCACATGACTGCGTTTCTGCAGCCCAAACTCGCACCTTTGCAAACACTGATCAGTGTGTCGTCTTTCAGAAAATGTTAAGGCCTGTGATCCCAAATATATACAATCTTTTGTCAGATACTGAAATAAACAAGAACATGAAGCAACAAAGGCAACACAGATGATGTTAGGAGAGATCCTTCTCTTTTCTCTCTTTCACCAGAGTGCTTTAAGGCATTGTCTTAACATACGCTTCTGTGGGCTGCATACCACTGCAGGGCACGGATCCTATGTAGTCACACTGAACAAAATGATTTCTGTAAACTATCAGATTATTGGTCGAGGTCACTATATGTTACAAAATCAGAAGTATTATTTCAGACATGTGTAACACTACGATAGTAACATTTGAACAATTACAATTCATCTGCACTAGGGGTGCAACGGTTTGAAAAAATCACGGTTCGGTTCGTACCTCGGTTCAGAGGCCACGGTTCGGTTCATTTTTCGGTTCATTTTTCAAAAAAAAAGTTTTGTTTTTTTAATAAACACAGCTCATGTGGACTCGGCTCCTGCTCTGACTGCCCCCCCTGACCTAGAAATGAATTAAGGGGAAGGAAATGGATGGATGGATGGAAGGCATATTCCATCCATCCAATTATGTCTATTTAACATAATTAATGGAAAACAACACAAAGTGCAACATAAGGCACTTTATGAGGATATTTACCCTCATATATTACACCACCTTCCTGTTTCTCCCGAGGAGGCGCTCCATTCTGGGCCCAGCCTCATTCACTGCATTTGTTTAATTTTTTGCATTATCAGTTGTGACTGGGATATTAGTACTGGGCCTTTGTCTTCCATTCCTCCGCTGCTTGTGTCAGTACCTGCGCTGTGTGAGAGTGTGACTGTCGTAGAGGGGGCGTGTCTTCAGCGCCAGACTTTTCATCTCCCAGTCTGCGGTGATGAAGTGAGCGGTTCCGCTCATGGATCTATTATAGGTTCCGCGGGACGTCCAAGTGTCAATCGTGAGCGCAGTTGAGGATGCGCGGGAGAGTTGACTTTAGCACGGTCTGACTGTGCGTAAAGGAGCTGCTTAAATGCCGCGACAATAGGCGGTCGTTGAGACGCTTTTTTCACTCATGTCTTTCTTGTGCCACAGTGCTTACACATCGTGACAGTTTTGTCGAATATTAATTATCAGTGTAGTTACAGTGAAGCCAAAATGCTCTCATACTGGGGATTTAAATGACGCGGGGCTTTCAAGCATCTCCGTTCCTCCGCTCGCAATGACCGCGCTGTGTGTGGACTGAACAACGTGCGCACAACTTTTTTTTCATAAATCAAACCGCGGATCACGTCTGTACCGAACCGAAGACGTTGAACCGAACGGATCACGGATCAGTGATGAACCGTTGCACCTCTAATCTGCACCAAACATTATCTTCAAAACAGATATATGTATATTTAAGAAATTATTATGCACAAATATTAACATTGCTTCATGTATTTTTATCCAGTTGTTGAATATCAGTCTGATTATAAAAATAATCAAATGAGAAACCACATGTGTGCATCATATCCCGTTTCCGTTCCATATTGTGCCTTGCCTCCCTTTCCCTCTCTGTGCTTATTAAGTCCTGCACCTGTGATTGTGCCGTATAAAGGTTCCATATGTAAATGAGGCCACACGAAGAGGGGTGGCAAAGGTGGGCAATTACCGCAGAACTTCTGAGCTGCAGCCTTGGGCTAATATCACGGCGCTAACATCTCTTTTATGCATGGCTAATGCTTTGAACGCACTACCTGATTCACAATCCATATGGGTCTTTTAAACAACAAAGGTACGAGAAGCATGAATTCCCCTCTCCTCCTCATAAAAATGTTTACAAGGACAACTTTTCATCGCGCCATTAGACAACAAGAAAGAAAACACCCACATTTTGCCCATTAAGAAAATTAATTGCCGCTCTGCAACGTCTGTCAATAGAATTTGCTAAAACTGTCACCTCGCTCTGACCAATCACCGCAGCCCCTTCATGTGAGGTTGTACTTCAAACATGACTTGCGTATTACAATTTAAAGCTGATGCAAAAAGAACAAAGTAAATAAAATAAACCGCTGCAGTTTATTTTCTTCCCTCCGCGCTGACACATTTGGAACATCAAACAAAAGCAAAGACTGAAATCAGAAAGTTACTATGCGGCAGTAGCATTCAGAGGACGCTCACTGCATGTAGATCAAGGTAAGGAACTTCTGACGACTTCAAACGCCTTCAGTGTCTGTCTGTCGACTCATTTTTCAGATGGAAGAAAAAAGCTCTTGACACAAAATGGCTGCTTAGAGAAAACCAATCCACAATTAGGTACCTCGGCCACCGGTGAAGGCGTTCACAAGGGGACAAAGTGTTCACTCAGTCGGATACCTGCTATTTTCATGTTCGAGTGCACATGTCTATACAAGATCTAATGAGGAACCGCTAATTAAAACTCCTGGATCTTCAAAGCCGTTTCAATGACTTTGAAAAAGAAGGACAATGGACGATAGTTTGTAAATGCTCTATCCCTCTGGTCTCAATTGTTCGTATTTTGATTGCAAATACTTTGTTCCTCAATTCAAAAGGGAAAACAGTTATAGATGTGAGTTAGGCCTTAATCAAAAAATAAATACTTGTCCACTGGAAAATCCAAACTTGATTTGGTTGTTATGTCTCTCTCGGCACAGACATCAAATGCATCCAGCTATTCTGCCCATACAAAAAAGAGGTACTTTGTTAAAATTGGACAAAGTTTAAATAACAAAATATAAAATAAAAGCTAGATCAGAACAGTTCTATCACAGGTTTTCACATGTATCATTTTTCAGTGAATAAGAGAGTGCCAACCCTAACTCAGCTAGCCTAGCCATCCGTAAACTCCAGTCAATTATTATTTCCCTATATGAAAGTCTGGGTCTGGTCCCAGTAGCCGCAGTTACCTCGGTTGTATCCCATCCGACCAATTAGCGAGCTAGTTGTCGGTGACGTCAGGAGTTTGCGCCAAATTTGCTGGTTGTAGTTTGGCAATGGCTGCGAATGCGATAGTAAAGGGATCCGTTCTGATTCGCAAGTAATTGAAGCCAGATTAAGAGGCATGTTTAGCAAATGTCATTGCTGGCAAAGATGTCGTGGCTCTACTCCCCACGGGCTCCTTTAGTGACAAAGGAGATGCCTAGGCTAAATGCTAAATGCTAGAGACTCACTGTGGCGCATTTACATGCGTCACAGTAAACTCATATCCAATCGTTTCAATCTAAAAAAGGAGTTACAGGAGGTACAAGAAGGTTTCGAAAAAGGCTGCATATAATACAGTATTAATAATAATAATAATAATGCATAGGTTTTATATAGCGCTTTTTTTGACACTCAAAGACGCTTTACATGTGTCATTCTTTCACTCCATACATGGTGGTGATAAACTACTACTGTAGCCACAGCTGCCCTGGGGCACACTGACAGGAGCGAGGCAACCAGTCTGTGCCATCGGCCCCTCCGACCACCACCAACCATTCACACACACCATACTCATTCTAGGCAGTGGGGGTGAAGTGTCTTGCCTAAGGCACTTTACAGCCGCAGCCGCCCCACTGTGGCTGGTGTTCCCAGAGGTTAAGTGTCTTGCCAAGGACACAACGACAGCAGACAGTGGGAGTCGATGGTGAGAGTCGGGTTCGAACCCACAACCCTCTGGCTCAAAGGCCAATGCTCTACCAACTGAGCTACTGTCGCCCTGAACAGTAGCTCAGTAGCCTAAACATAGATTAAAAAAAAGGAGCCCAAAACATAACATAAAATGAAGCCCTTCATCAGACCCTTAGCCCGAAACGTCACTTTTTTTTTTGTGGTCTGTAAAAAAAACTGGGGAGCTACATAGCTATGCAGATTTCTTTATAATTTTATTTTACACACCGCTAGTAAGGTACAGACACCATGTTGTTTCTAAATCTCCTTTATTTACCAATTTTAGAATGTGCTAGTTTTTAAAATCTTTGTTCACATTGTAAATTGTTTTCCTTGTTGCCATAAGTCTGTTATGCACACTGAGTATCTCTGTGCAGATATTCCAATGTGGTTTTTAACTGAAAACAGCAAATAAATCTAATCTGATTTTTGTCTTCAGATTTGTTCACAAACAAGACTCGTTCTGGAAAAAGTATGTATGAAACAAAAACAGTCGGGTACTCCATCATATAAGCAATTAAGTAGAAAAAAAAAATAGGCCTAATGGGAGTCGAAACTAATTTCACTGTGGGGTCTACTCATGGATCTATTATATTAACTGGATAGGGTATTACTAGCTTGTAGCTGAATAACCCATGTGCTCAGGGGATTCTTGCGGTACTGCAGACTGAACCAGACTAAATTCACGTGGGCTACCCAGAAATTTTCCCCATAGAACTCAATACATATTAAAACAGCTCAACCTCAGCTGACAGAGAACCTACAGCTTTAATAAAGATCGGATTTTGTGGGGATTTTAGTGTCCCTTGTCATCCTGAACCTTTTTTCTTCTTAAATGCTTCGTTTTTGTTTAAATCCACACTTTACTGCCACAAACTCTGCTCGTCTGGCTCTCGCTCTAACTCCCGCTCTGATGAACTGCTCTGATTGGTCAGAGCGCGGCCGAGCCCCTCTGTGCACGTGCGTGAGACCCGGTGTGAGACCCACACACGCGTGTTTGGCGCAACGCATTATGGGAGATCATCCACTGCGCAGAACCGGGAGGACCAGACGATGCCCAAATACAGGCGAGTTTCCCATAGATCTTTGCAAGTTTCAGGCAACTTCCGCTAATCTTTTCAGCCCCCATGCCGTCACAAAGCGCCACTGAGCACAACCATTCATCTGAATAGGGCGCCATCTTGGATCGCCGGGGCTTGGGTCTACTGTACTGGATAATAAGTTTGCATTTTCCAACGTCGTAGCCTCTGCCGGTTTTGCTCTCATCTCCTGCACAATGTGAGTGCTTCAAAGCAAAACACTGGTGATTATGGGACCCCGAGGGACACAGAGTGCATCAATTGGTCCGGACTAATTGAACTGTCAAAAAGTGTGACGAGAGCAGGAGCTGACACACGGCGATTCGGAAAACACAAGTGCGGCTAAGAGTCACTCATTCTTAAACCACCCAAATTCTGCTTTCCATATTTTTTGGTGTATTAAATGATACAGCATGGAGGATTAGGAAATTAGTTTTCTAAGTGATCTGACTCATTCCTCTCAGTGATATAAACATAAAGTCTAGACTGATCAACCTTTCTCCCTTCAGCTGTATTGAAGTTGTGTACACACTTTTTTTCTAAAGCCATTTCGTTTTTCTTTGGCATTGACGATAGACGAGTGGTGTGTTGTTGCAAACCAATTACATATCTCTGAAGCCAGAAGTACTGTCACGGCAATGTCAAGATTAATATGCACATGTTTTATAGCAGCTTTGGAGAAGTTCCTGGATGTTCTTCACTGAGATGACAGTGCTCAATATTACATTTATCATACAACCGCAGTTATGTTGCTCCTGTAAGCATTTAAATGTGTGGCTGTGCACCTCCTGCAGAGTAATATGGAAAGGTCTTTGTATCATATCGTCAATAGACTTTGTGTGTTATTACTTGGATTTTTAACTCATTCATTTTGATTAACTGAAAAATGTAACATGCTATTTTCTTTAGCACAATGAAGCACATTTCCCCCGGAACCTTTCTAATGAGTGTTTCTTGTACAACCGTAGATCTGACGCACACCCACTCACAACGGCGACCGATGAAAATGCTTCATTCGGCCTGTTGGGAATTGATTTTTTTTTTAGAAAAGGTCCCGATGGGACGATAGAGAAGTGTACTGCTGTGTGCAGAAGAACAAAGCTGCATTCAATGTAAACAGCCAGTTACTTGTTTGTCTTAGAAACTGCCCAACGGAGAAAAAGCAGCTTCAGCTTCACTTTCATGTCACTTGTACTAAATGTTGAGTGTTAACAAAACCAGTGTGTATTGCTCTATTCAATTTAAGAATTTGTATAGTATGGACACTTAAAGGTGCTGTGTTATGGCCTTAAGTAAATCTGGGATTATTTTTACTGTTTACTGTAGGCTTGCTCTACGTTACCTTGTAAAGTACTTGAAAGCTACATCTATGCATGCACTTTGCATTTGTTACTTGAATAACTATAGTGATACACAACAACAAATGTGTTCCTGAGCCCATGCAGTTATTGAATAATTTAGGTGCAAAAAGAGGTTATTAGTGTCCTATTTCTTATTGCTTAAAGCCTTGAGACTCATTAACAAAAATCATCAGGGTTCCTTTCCTGCACAAGTTTGAAGCGAATGAGGCGAACACTGGCTTGAATGACCAAGGTTAAGGCTCCACTCAACATTGGTAGAAATACAAAAAACACATTTTATGGTTCATTAAAAAGTTCACCATGCAGACAAAAAGGGCTCTTTAATATTCAGATTCTGGTGATGGATCTCATGACTAAATTTAATCTTTAGACTTTATTTGATGAATTGGACTAATGCCTCATCCAGTACAAAGCTGGCTAAAAAGTATAATTTGGCAACAGAATTCAAATAATCGTAAACAATATATTTTGTTTGTCCCAAGAGATGCTGGGCTCTCGTCCCACTGGGATGAGGATACACAATGGTGTAAGGTTCCCTATAGAGGGAGGAAGTGTTTGGTGTGGGGAAAGTCCAAGTGTTCTTGCAGCTCCTGTACTTTGTTTGATGCCACAATGCATCCATCAAACTGAGAGTAACAGAAGTTATGTATGTAAACTAGAAAGCGTAAATACTGATTGTTCTGCTTAACAGTTTAAATGCTGATGAGACATCAAAGTTCAATAACATTCCTCCACCATTCTCCCATGTCTCCTTGTTCTCAGGTGTCCCTCTCTGTCCCAGTGATAGCCTCTCAGATGGTGACAGTCCTCAGAGCCTCTCTACACGACAGCAGCTCCTCCAAAAACCCTCCTGCTCAGGCTCATCAGTCCCACACTTCGCTCTAGGACTATTGACCTTTCGCTTCCATACTTAAGAGTCTAGAACTAGCACACACAATCGCTAGCTCAAGCAAAATAAAGAAAAGAGAGCAGAAGCCTGTGGCGGAGAGGTGGAGTTGGCACTCCAAAAGCCCTGGTCCTTAAAGATGTTTGCATAGCGTTGAATAGGCTGATCCAAGGTGCTTCACAGTGAGCACTCTGCACGAACAAAAAGTCATGTTTGAGAAATTAAATTTATACAATATGAAAGTGGTTCTCACATTTTAACCATTGGTTCCCCCCATAAAAAAAAACGTAAATTTATATTTGAATCATGCAAAAAAGACAAACTAAAATTACCTCACAACTTGTGCATGTATCATTTTTCTATCCCTTTATTAGTCAATTTCTGGGTCAGGGGGATGGCAATCAGAACTGCCACCCAATACTCATAGCACCAGTCCCTCCTTCAAATGCACTTATGGCCTCAGTCAGATCTTTAAATCAGCTTTTTCAGTGAAATTGTATAAAGAAGACGACAGCATTGCAGTTTGATTTGTTCTTAAAAAGTAAGTTATACAATACTCTTTATGTTGGGCCAAACAAGCCTATTCCTGCTTTAAAGAAGCCAGTTAAAAAGCCAACAGCACACATGTCACATTTGTATATGTGCCATGTGTGCACGAACAATATGACCAAATGGGTTTTCCTACTCTTAGTTTCACGTCGCAGGGCTGGAGCACTCGCCTTCTGAGGACTGATTACGCTCAAGTGTTTCTTAGTTCAAATCGATAACCCAAGAGAACAGTGCTTAACCTTAAAAACATATATTTGACCAAACCCTCCAATTAAAAGACCACTTGCTGCTTTTCAGATCAATAACAGTATACATTTTGTTCCACAGTTCAGAAAGCTAATGGAGGATCTTAAAACAATATAATTTTCCCAAACAAGTTTAGCCTGCCCTTTGAAGTGCATTAGATATCTGAGTTACTACCAACACTTTTATCTCTGCTGTGGAGAGGGTAATGGTGTGGAAGAGGGCGTCCCCAGGCCACTAGACACTCACGCTGCGCTATAAAAGTATAAAGAAATGGTACGACTAGGAAGGCATTCAAGACAAAGTCACATGCATATTTGGTTTAAAACATTAACGAATAGCTTGGTTTTAATTTTGAATGAAGAAAGTGCCAAGTTGAGACATAATGTATCATGACTTCAAAATAAAAGTAATCTCTAACAATCTTATCTCTATAACATAGTGCCACAATCGTCACTTTATACTTCTGCCACTTCTCTCATACCTCTGGACACTTAATGGTAATCTGCACGATAAATGTCTATTGTGGGTATTCATATATTAGAATTCTATTCAAATATTTTATCCATGCCCTTATTTCTTTTTTTTAACTTCTGCACCTTGAGTGAAATTTTTTGTTCCGTACAAAAGAAAAATAAACAATTCTGATTCTTCCTTGTCAAAACTCAGAGCAACATGTCAGAATATGTAAAATAGGCTCAAATGGTTTCCCCTACTTTTATGTCTCCAGTTCGAAAGCCAAATGCGCACACTGCCCCTGCACTTTTTGTAATTCTTAATGATGTACGTTTCAATGTATTTATCAAATATATTTTATAGATGTATATTTTTTAGTATTTGTTAAGTGCAAACATATCTCACTAATGCTGTATTGGACACCCCACAGTTTTGCTTTAAAAAGGTCACACAGACAGCCTATACAGCAGAATAGAAAGGTCAATTTGTTGTAAAAAGTGTCCACTATTTGAAGTTCAATAAAACAGCACATGGCTTGAAACGTTTTAGACTGTGAATGGAGCCTTGTGCTCGACTTAGGCCCTCACTGAACAGCATGTGGACAGTTAGGAGAGCAGCAGGTCCCAGCGTGAACACCCAGCCTCCTTCTACTATTTCGACCACCAAGTACCTATTTCTCTCCCACTGGTCCACAAAGAGAACAAAACAAAAAGATTACTGCACTCTTGGAGCAGAGTATGAACTATATGATGTTCAGTGGTTTAGTTGTAGTTTAGTGGTTTATAAACTTAGGATCTCAACATTTAGATCAGCGTTTCTAAGAGTACATGAAGACAATAAGCCTGACTAGCCTGAACCACACACACCACACAACAGTGTTTGTTTCCAAATAACTAGGATCTCTGTGTTGTTGTGTTTGGATGCATTTGGACAGCAAAGGAATCAGTTAGAGGAAACACAGGTAATAAACATGTGCTCTAAGAATATGATCTGCATTTCAACAGAAATATGAAGTGGCTTTGGCTCTATTCAAAAAAGAAACCAAGAATACATCTTTGTCTTTCTCTCATCTTTGTACGAAAGTGACCTTTGATGAGACCGGGTTTGGTCAAGTGACATTTGATATTTAATGTTGTTTTCTTTACTACCACAAAGGTCAATGGAAATGAGAAAGAAGAACGCATGCAATAAACATGGATTTTTTTCAAACTAAAACCTAACTAAATTAAACAGCACATTATCTGTCTGGCTACCATGCCAGACACTACAAAACTAATTTTGTTAGAAAGTAATCTATGTTGTAAGTTTTTGTAACATGAATACATTGATGAAGACATAAAAATGTGACATTCAAGGACAATAATCCAATAATCTGTAACAGACATTCAATATGTTGAGACCAAACACATGACTTCAAAAGAACCAAAAAGCATCACTCTGGAATGTCTTCACGTGGACAGTTATCCTTGCAGCACTGCGTAGGAACAACCTCCCCGTCCCTCTCTTTTTCTCCTTGTGCATCCATCTATCTTGCTCGTCTGTCCCCTTTCCACAAACCAAACCTCCACCAAGCTGCAGCAGGGGAGAACTCCGAGGGAGTTGGTCCAGTCATTATAAACGGCTATAGCCAGCGGTCGGGGTCCTTGGGCGCATGAATCATTGATCAGCGTGACAGAGAGATGAGTGCCAGCAGTAATGGGAGCGTACAGTAGAGGAGAAGCTCAGCGCGGTGGCCATATTGGAACAACCATACCCCGCCGAGATGTGGTTGGAGACGTACAAGGCAACAGCAGGAGGTAGGAAGAGTGTAAAGTACAAGTAGAAGTGCTTGAAGAGGCTTATTTCAGGTTTACTGCAACTACCATGAAAACGAGAATCTTTCCAGTTTACATTTTTTTTAATTATATCTGGGTAAAGCGCCTGTGAAATGATAAAAACCCAACTCTAGTACCACATAAGGGTTTGCACATCAGCAGGATATCCAGGCTGCAGAAGAAGAAAGCAGACTGGATAATCACGTCGACAAGGAAGTATGTGCAGAAGCAAGGGTTAGCCACAGGACTCCCAGTTGCTACAGACTTTCACTCAAAAAGAGTTAGAAAATGCTGAGGCAATAATTTTCACTTTTCTGGCCTGAGTCATAATAGTCGGTTTAATTTTCAGAATAG
The DNA here is from genome assembly GCA_964034765.1 of Knipowitschia caucasica. Classification (NCBI taxonomy): domain Eukaryota; kingdom Metazoa; phylum Chordata; class Actinopteri; order Gobiiformes; family Gobiidae; genus Knipowitschia; species Knipowitschia caucasica. The sequence goes on along the minus strand of OZ035830.1, from coordinate 35,460,507 downwards.
CAGTACTTTGGATTCATTGACAAAGTTGACAAAGGTAAGGGTCAGTCAACAAGTCTTTGCGGTATGTTTTGTTTCTGATGGAATGTAAACAAGACATCCACCTCAGTCTTTTGAAGACCCCAACAGATTTTCCTTCTTTTTTCTGCTTCATCCACCTTCGCATCCACTTTGCCGCTCTTCCCTGTCCCTGCCGAAGAAAAGCAGCCCCACAACATGATGCTCCCACCACCAGCTTTGACAGAGGGGATGGGGTGACTACTATGAGCTGTACTTTTAGAGGTTGTTACTTTTAGACATAACATTTTCGTTTAAATTGAAATTACTTGTGCAAACCACAATTTTAAGTTTTTGATTTCCTTTGAATTAACACTGTACCATTTTGCTTTCACTTCATAGTTACTACAATATTACCTTGTTGTGGTATTTCAGTAGAATATAATATTATATAATATTTTCGCTCATGGTTCAAGCTGTATAATTACTTTCGCTAAGGCTATGTAGACAATAAATAGAAGGACAACTATGTCAGTCATTGGCTTAACAAGAAGGGAATTCACGAGAGTGTTAATAATCTACCGGATGTTTGTAAAATGTGCTAATTTCATGTTTTTATTGCACTTCACATTTTGGTTTTTGATTCACAACTTTTTGATAATATTGCCTACCCTATGCACACACCTCAAAAGTCGTCATTTCTGGCCTGAAATATTTGCTGATATAAGGATTTATAGGCCGCCTGCTTAAGCGACACAGATAATGCTTGCAGTTGGTGCCATTGTTGTCGTCAGCCATGTGTGCGTTGCCAGATTAGATAGAAATGATTGTGGGCTGCAGCGATGATTAGATTTCACACTTGTGGTTAGAAAAGGCGTGGGAGATGTGTGGTTTTTTTGTGTGTGCTGCTTTTTAATGCATGTGTTGGGCTTCGCGCCGTTATCTGTTGTCGTGGGTTAGACAGCGGGACACAATGCCGGAGATCGACTGAGAATATACTGCCTTATCGATAACCATTACGGCTAAGGTAGCGCCGCAGTCAGTTAAAAAGTGATTTATCAATATTGTCGCACAAGCGGAAACACACCACAGCTTGATCTCCAACATGACAACTCAACAGTGTAATTTATGTTGTCAATACTCTATTTAAATGCATTGTGTTTGTCCCTATTTGAGAAGTCATATTTAATCATCACTCCCTATGACATATTGTTTTCTATTTGGAACATTCGTCTTTGCAATTGGAGTGAGGCTTTTCAGAATAATAGAACCATTTCTGATAACAGTAGCTTTAAATGAAAATGCACAGCCAATATATAATGAAGATTGTGTCATCATAATGAGAGTGATTTAGTGCCACAGGTAAAATTTTTGCGGACAGCCGTATAACCTAGCCTGTCCTTAGCCATCCGTACACTCCGCTCAATCATCATTTCACTGCATGTAACGTCTGGGTCTGGTCCCCATGTTAGCGATTACAATCGGTTGAATTTCAACCGACAAATCAGCGAGCGTGGGAGGTGGGTGTTGTAGTTAGATGTGGGTGGTGTCAAGAGTTTTCGTCGAACGGGCAGGTAGTAGTTTGGCAATGGAGAAGAATGCAATAGTAAAGTAATCCGGTCTGGTTCTATCAAGAAATTGAGGCCGGAGCAAGAGTACTGTTTAGCAAATGTAATGGAAAAAATTGTGCCGCTACTGCCCACGGGCTCCGTTTGCAGGAGATGGCTAGACTAAATGCTAAATGCTAACGACTCATTGTACTATGGTGTGGTACGACCAGCCTACTATAACTAAAAAGAGAAAAAAAATCCACATGTATGTATATCCATTTGTATTCTTCGATTTAAGTTTGATGTTTGAATTATTTAGGTTCCTTAATACTCCTTGTTTATGTCACTAATGTTCTGTATTCTGTATGTGCATCGTTATTGTTAATAGTTTTACTTTTACTATCTCTTTCTAAATATTTTATTTTGAGGGAGGAGTGGGGTGCGAAGGAGCATTTGTTTTTTACTTTTCTTATCCTTAATGCTCTGTAAATTGTTGTGTATGTAAGTGTATATGTTTACATGTGTGTATATTTGTATTTGTGTTAAGGACCCCTTTGAAAAGGAGATTATTGATCTCAAGGGGCTTTCATTAAATAAACATATTAAACTTTTTTTCAAGCGTAACAGAAGGCAACCCACTGGAACTAAACTTAGCTTCCTTGAAATTTAAAACTGTGGCATGTCAATTACTATGACATACTTCTAATAACGAAGGGTCACACCTCAAAATATCTAATCCTGTTAACTTAATTGGCCTGAAGGTGTCAGCCACTTGTTTTATTTACAGACAGATGAGTTGAGTGTCAAACAAAGCTATCATCTCCATAAAAAAATAAAACAAATCACATACAACACATGTTTAAACCTCTCTTCTAACAAATATCAAGTAGAAACCACACTTGTCAAACTTTGCCTCATAGCTGGAGATTTCTAAACCATATTTTATTCAATCCGAGAGTGATTTTTACATGTACAGTACAGTAAGAACTGTCAGTCATCCAACTTGTGCATGAGATGTGTCTGCCGCGAGGTACGCCGCAACTTCTGAAGCGCTGAATGAAGAGGGGGGTTTTGGAAGCTCAAAAGACACCCGGCGAGGCAGAGGGAGGAACCGGGGAAGCGAGTGTGAAGGAGAACGAAGGAGAGCTACTTCTGAGTCTATATAAAACAAAAACAAAATGTGTGGCTTTGTCTGCTCTGGACGTCCCAACAGAGAGCCCAGAGGTTTGCCTTCCTCCCCACGCCTGCTTACCCCCATACCCTGACCGACTTGAAGTGTTTTTCGAGTCCTTGAACACAACTAATGCCACTGTCTCGCCTGCTCAAGTGCGCGCGATAGGGAGGATGTCTCGGTTGACATTCGGATGCGTGCTCATAAGTATGCCTCAAGTGGTTCGTGAGATCTTTGGAGATATGCAGGCAGGAAGTTATGGGGTCAGTGAGTGGGACAAACTGCAAAACCAACACAGGAGAAGAGTTCAGTGTAGCTTATATTCAAGTAGCAGCAGCAAGTAGTTTGAGTACAATGGGGCAAAAACGTATTTAGACGGTCACCAATTTTGCAAGTCCTGCCACTTAATCAGATGAGATTTGCCAATAATTTTCATCATTGCTATAACTCAACTATGAGAGACAATGAGAAAAAAGTAACGTACATATATTATTTATACCTTGTTTCTGTTATTTTGCTGGTATTTTTGCCCATGATTAGTGTGGACATTTTGTCTATATGTCCATTACTCTCAGTGTCAATATATCATCAACCTGCAGGTAGTATTTGGAAACTAGAATCTTTGTCTACAATTGACACATGATAGATTTTATATTTTGAGACTAATGTTTATTGTGCGTCATCTCAGATCTGAACAGGCCTTTCTGAGTGGGGTTTGTATGTTCTCCCCGTGTCTGCGTAGTACTCCGGTTTCCCCTACCACTAAAAACATGTACCATAGGTCTGGCATTCGCCTCCTGTACTGGCGACCCCGCTCCCATCTCTGTGTGGAGTGAGAGACAAATGCCCACAATTGTAAAGCGCTCTGTGAATCTGGTCTGTGAAAGGCCCTTTAGAAATAGATATTATTTACGTAAATTCATTAAATAAAATTTACTGAATGCAAAATCCTACTTGCCTCTACAAGACAAAGTCTATATTTTGCCCTACTTTCTCACTAAATGAATGAATCTCTATATATAGAGTACATGCATGTATTTTGGAAAACAGACACTTGGTCCCAATAGCCTGTGGCACAGTGTCCTCAAATCCACTGAGTGAGAACAAATGATCGAAAAAACACAGCCAGATATATGCAAGTCATTACCTCTATATATAGCCAGTTAGGGCCACTGTTGTTGAAATGTAGCTCATTAAAATCACGTTTGTTTTGGGTATTGTGCCAAGAATGGCATCGGATAGCAAATTAATGTATGCATGATTATTTATTGTTCCTAGCAATTATTTTATGATCATTCATTTTTAAACAGTACAAACCCCTCACTTCTTCTGAATACAAGAATGCACATTTCAAACATGGCTCTTTTGTGCCTGTTGTGGCCTGTTGTGGCCTAGTCTGTGCTCTGCATGGTTGGTATGTTGTTGTGGTAATTGCTTGCTGCGTCTGGGACTGGCCAGAGTTGTGGCACTGGGCTTTGCTGGGACACATTGATTATTGTTGCAGTCTAACCTTCAAAGAAATGTTTAAACCAAGCTGGGGCTGACTGAAAACATTATATATTTAATTTAATAGCAGAATCACAATGTGAATATTTGTTATTTCAATAGTAAGTAGCAGGAAGTCAAAAACTAGGAATTTTCTTTGGAATATGGTCCAAAAAAGGAAAAAACATATTTAAAAAATGTTGTGTACAGATAATAAATACACAGTAAACAATATATCGGTTATGCCTGTTAGTGTGAGCTGAGAGTAAAGCTATGTGAAAACAATTGGACATTTCATTTTTCATGGCGGCATCGTCACAGTCACAGTAGGACATGGTCTCGAAGGACTTGAGGTTAAACCTGCAGCGAGTGTTGCAGATGGAGAAGCAGCTCAGTGTGACACAGGCTGAGGCTGAGACTCCTGTGGACGACAGTCTGGTGTCTGATGCTCACCACACAGACCCAGTCGTGGAGAACCTCAGTCTGTTATAGAAGCACCTCCGTCTGTGCCTAATGCCACACTAGTGGATACAGTCTCAGTAGTTCCAGCTGTCCAGGTCAACTTTCCTCTGGCCAGAAAGGCAAAAAGAGGAGGGAAAAAAACTGAGATTCAGACCACTGAGGTACACCCTGATTCAGAGAAGGAAACAGGCACAGAGACCCCTTATGGGAAGCCCATGAGTCTTTAGGGGAGGCTAGAATTCAAATCCAAGACACAATCGAGAATGAAGTGTCTCCTCTGAACATGGAAGAGTGATTTGTTGGATATGATGGCCGTCACCACCCATGGCCTTAGTGTCAGAAAGGTAACGATAATTAATAAAAAGGAATCTTCAACATAGTGGCATTGCAGGGTGGGTCCAATGCAGAGGACACATTGGCCAACAGGGATAAATACAGGGTACTTTAACCTTAGTCTTATGTGTTGATTCTCTCGAGTCAAAAAACATGATGAATGCTACTATTTCTGCTCAAATGTATGAATGACATACATCTCAAACAAAATGATGTCTAAATAGTGACATCCTTCTGTCTACTCCACATTGCAGGCAGCATTCTAGTTAGTCAAAGCAGTAAGTATAACCCTAAACAAAATCCAAGCCATCAAAGATGTGGTTGTTTTTTGTCCTGCTCAGCTCGTGCGTTGGCTGGTTTTGTCTATCTCCCACTCCTCGTCGCAAACACCGCTGTGAGCGCTGAGTCATGTTACAGCAGACAGAATAGTGTTAAACGAGCTGGGGATTGGCGCCATGTTTCGTCCCCCTCCGGCACAAGCAGCGGAGACGAGTGGTAAAAAAAAACAACACTTCCTCGCTGTCATTCACGCTTGCATATTCGTGTGAGAGCCGCGCGTGGGGTGGTACGCCGCTGTGTGTGGTTCGACAAACAAAAGATGGAACAAGGAGAAGACGGATCGGATCTGGGTGCGAGGTGGTTGGTGGCATCTTCAAGGGAAAGATTATAGCGTGTATGTGTTTTTACTTTTTTATTATTCTGAAATGTTGGCATGAAATTGGTATATCAATGGAAATCATAAAGGTCAAGTCTGTAGAGAGGCAATCAGGCTTACGGCAAAATAAACGTTTTACGCAAAAAAGATTTAAAACTACATTAGCGTAACTACTATATGCCACTGATGCTTTTAAGATTGAGCCAACTCCAGCTCCACCTATATAATCATGCTGAACCTCATTGTAAAGATCAGAATCGTTTGTATCCAATTGATTAAAGCATATCTATAGCCTGACATTTGTGTTTGATCGTGTCACAAAATTACATAGAAGTATGGCACAAATGCAGCTATGATGTGAATCAATATGGCCATCATACCCTATTTAAAGGCCCGGAACAGCCTGAATCCATTTAAAACAGTTTTGCAATCCATATTGTCAAGTTTTTTGAACTAAAGTGGACCTCTCACTAAAAGGTTCCGACACAAAAATAAGTCCAGTACACACAGGGGACAAAGTAGAACAGGGGAATACGCACAATGGACTGACCACAGGCGAGAAAGAGCTCAAGGCGTTTAACTGAGATACACAGGTGAAACACATTCGGGCTGGGCAGACAATCGACAGAACCAACCAGGAAGTAAAACTAAAGTTCCACAATCAAACCATGACACCAAGAACGACAACCTTCAGCCACACTCTGTACTAGCCCATCGGCATCTCTATGGATCCAGATGTCTTTCATTTGTCCTCTTTACAGGTCCTTTTCCCACTGACACAATCAGCTATCCTTTATGTTTCGAGTAGAGGTCATAGTAGGTGCATGCACGGATACATAAAGCAGATGCACAGAGGAGACAATGGCTGCGCCCCACAGTTTCGTTTTAAACTGGTCTCAAGCTCAGAAAACCTATTTATTCGACGACAATCCGCCTCGTATTCACAGAGAAAAGAGTAAATGGATGGAAGCGAGACACACAGCCCATGCAGAAGCGCATGGACTATGTCTCCGCTCTGACACTGCAAATTATTCACCCGCCTGTAATGGTAAGAGAAAAATAGAGAAAGCATGTGTTTAAAGGGAATATTTATCAGGGGGTTTGCGAGTGTGCAAAAGTGATGAGCATCCCTTTAACATGGGAGCAAACTGATTTATCATGCAGTTCTCATACTTTAGAACTAAACCGGGAAAATTGTACACAATATTTTACTTTGCTTATGCAACTTACCACAAATTTAGGTTTAGAATTTGAAGACTGGAAAAGATTATCTAACTATGTGGAGGAAAAAATTTTATGCACAGTGATCGAACAAAACTGTTTTGAGACTGAAAAACTAGATACATGTCGTTGTAATCCATCTTTAAACCCAGAAATGCACAAAACATATTTTTCCAGTTTTGTGATTATTATTTGTGAATATTGCAAATTGCAATAAACGTAAGTAGTTTGCAGTGAGTTGGGAGCTACATAGTCGTTTTTAAACCAGCGCGTCCATGACCTTCCAGAGACATTTTGCCAAAGGGCTCCCTCTCTCCTGGCGCCGCTTTCCGACCGCGGTCTGTCTGGCCATTTAAAGCAATTTTACCAAAGGCTTCTGTAGCCGTTAGGGCAGTTTTAGCAAAGGCCAGCGGGTTTTAGAGAGCTGCATCAGAAGACCAAAAATAGAGGAGTGAAAACAAAGGGGAACTGGACCAATCAATACGGACCCCAATGAGGCATGAAGCAGATGCTTCGACCACAAAAATGCACTCAGATCTCTAACCACCTCAAATCTCGCCTACAGTGGCTTTAATTGGGTATTTAAGAAAATTAATGAAAAATAATACATTAAAAACTTACACATTACAACAGGTAGAAGTTAATGCCAGAATCATAAATACAAAGTAAGCCGATGGTAAAGTGTGTATTATTAAAATATTGCAGAATGTGTTTTTTTAAATGTACTTTAATTATTCCTGTATTTTACCTTCAGTTCAGATTTAATGCATATTAAAACACCTTACAACCTTGCCGAAGAGTGATGAGTGATTGCTGTGTTTGGAGAGGTCAATGACTCTTATAGTTTTGAGTGGAGAGTGAATAAAAAGTAACTTGAAGCACCTTTTTAATGCATTTTATTACAAATATACATGTTTAGGTTAATGCTTAGGCTTTGATAAAAAAACAATTGCCATTCTGCCGATAATGGTGGGTACTCAAATCTGAATGGCACACAAATCTAAAGACTATTTTTACAATATACACAGCTGTTCTTTCAACCTTGGTACAGATTCAGTGCCACAATTTATTCTAACAAGCTCATTTGGATCTAATAATAGGGGAAAACAAGGCCAATGTAAATGAGCTGTTTAGTATGCACGGCTAGCTTAAAATGTATAAATAATACAATTAATACAATCTATAGCTTCAGTGCCTAAATTTGATCGTCTGTAAGACACATAATTATGACATATAGGACAGCAGGGTTGAAATACAAGCCAACCAATGAAATGTAAATGTTCCCCTAATTAGAGTAAACAGGGAATTAAAGTACATTCCTTTGTTATTGGACCAAAAGCGGAAAAAAACACTGTAAGCACTAAATCTGAGGGAGGGCAGTGGGGGAGAACATTTGATGAACTCTGCAACGTAAACAATAAATGCCTCATACTGGGATGTGTGTTATTCTGCGGTTTATTATATGCAGTAAAGGAAGCGCCAACAATATTGTGTCTAACCTAAAATGATTTTAACATTCTATACATATTGCTGTTAACTCCGGCTGCCTATTCTTGAGCTCAAATCTATAATATACGACATATTGGCTGCTGCTTTATATAAGACACAATATCGGCTGATCCTGTTATCATTACCTGTGCCTTTTCCGACAAAATACCTTCCCCTCGTTTAGCTGCAAAATGGAAGAAGTCGTTTCAGCCACTCCACAATCACAATGCGGAGTAGATAATTGGTTGTCATTTGGGATTGTCGACACTGCACAATACTTACAATAAAAAACAATGGGAGTGGTGATGAGAGCTGGAGCGACCACGGGCACCTGCACCTCGAAACAAGGCTGAGGTTGTGTTTCATTACAGGACAGGGACCAGCTCAGGATCCATCAAACAGCTTTCTCCTTCACCCTCAGCGGTTGACCCATGGCTGCCTATCTCACCAGCTGGCCACCTGCCCACCTCCTGCTATCTCTACTTCCCTGACAGAAGCTATTATTACAACCACAATGTTGCCACAGCCTAACAAGCGTTACACAATTAAAAATGACATTATAGACATCGCTGCCTGTGTTAGAGTGTGGGGCGTGCACTTTCAAAGTCCTTTTATTCCACTTAGAGCAGAGATGGATAGCAGTGACTTGCACAACTCTGGATATGTTTCAACTTGAGGAATTATATCACTTTGACGGATGATTTTATAATAAGAAAAATTGTTGGAATGAAACCCTGGAATGATTTTGACACTCCTGGACTACAGTACAGCTTTGCTATCTGGAAGCAAAAACTATGATTGCTTTTTCTTATTCAGTTCAGTATATAATATTTCAATTTTTTTTGTATTATTAGTTTACTATTCATTTACAGCAACTGTTTTGTATAAGACAGTGGCATTTTTTTCCGCCCACAGAATTTACAATATATTATCCCCGGGTGGGTCATGACTACAGTATCTTTGCTGGAGGATATTCCTGTGGTGGATGTTTTGAGTTGATGAGGGCAACCCGAGCCTGCAGGCAACCCACAGACACATAGACACATGACATGTAAACTCCACACGGATTGAACCCGCGGCCTTCTTGCTGTGAGGCACATGTGCTTCCCAGAGTGTGAGTGCAGAGTCCCTGAGGCCACAGTACTTCTAAATGATGCTGGACCGGTCTGCTCACCTGCAAGGGGAACACAGCGCTCTCAGACGGAGCTGTCTGCTTACATACTGTCTGCACTAAATAAAAGCAGCAGCAGGTCTTGAGTGATTCAGCACATTTCATCTCATTCGATTTAAAGTTGGACTATCTCAGACGCACTATCTTTTATTACACGTGAACTTGGCTGATGTCCTTTTGTCCTTTAAATCTGTTAACCACTGCACAATGCTCTATTTTATCCTTTTGACTTTCCCAGCTTTGTAATTACATCTACGCCAACTATTTGGGGTTGTACAAACCGGACATATCTATTCATTTAACAGTTGCATTTACATATGAGTGTGTTTGAGTGCGTGTGTGTGTGCCTCTTTTTTTTGCCATCTCATCATGAAGGCAGCACAGTGACTGAATGGACACTAGGCACTTCTCAGCAACTGGGCCCTGGGTTTTAATCCCAGTCGAAACAGGGACTTTTTGAGTTGAGTTTGGATGTTCTCCCCATGTCAGTGTAGTTTTCCTCTAGTTTCCGCTACCACTTAAGCCATGTATAATTGGTAGAATCCTCCATTGTAATCCTCACCAAGCAGAGCAGACGGCCAAGCAGCACTACGGCGACCACTGCTCCTGACAGAGGCCTTAGTGCATTGGAAGGATAGGTCAAATGCAGAAGACACATTGAGCAGCGTTTTGTGTAATAATAGCAGTAATGCAGTAGTTATTGAATCAAAAATAAAAAATCTTCCATCATGTTAGTATTTTTTGTCATGTGTTTTGGGATGAAAAAAAAATGCTCATTGTTTCGACAAACTAATTGACATAACGGCACACCAATCAGAAGTAGTAGGCAGTGGCCACATTACTTTCTTCAACCATTTCAATCAATCAATCAATCAACGTTTATTTATAGAGCGCCTTTCCTACACAAGGCAACGCAAAGCGCCTCACAACCCATATAACATCATGCATAAATCATCAAACATTAGAATTTAAGTAAACATAAAAAGACAGATTAAGAGCACAAGATATATAAAATTACACAAGTAGTTAAAAACCGTAAAAAATTAAAATCACACAAGGGATTACAATCATAAATAATCATAAATAATCATAGCGCATTAAAAAGATTAAAGATAAAAACAAATGTAAAATCATTCACTTGTATGCACAGCTAAAAAGAACTGTTTTCAGTTCAGTTTTAAAAACTGCTAGAGTAGACGCCTGTCTCACACTCTCGGGAAGACGGTTCCAGACTCTAGCTGCATGAATCTGAAACGCAGCCTCCCCATGTCTAGTTCCGACTCTTGGCACTAACAGAAGTCCAGTCCCTGTGCTCCTCAGAGCCCGAGTTGGTTCATATGGCACCAACATGTCGCGGATGTACCCTGGTGCGAGGCCATGGAGAGACTTGTACACAAGTAAAGCTACTTTAAAATCTATTCTCTGAGCCACAGGAAGCCAGTGCAGAGACCTGAGGACCGGACTAATGTGGTCGTACTTCCTGGTTCTAGTCAGGACTCGAGCTGCAGCATTTTGGATGTACTGCAGCTGTTTTACCGCTTGTTTAGAGAGACCTGTGAACAAGCCATTGCAGTAGTCCAATCGACTGGAGACAAATGCGTGGATAAGAATCTCCAAGTCTGCTTTAGACACGTTTTTAATTTTAGCAATGTTTCTTAGGTGGAAGTAAGCTGATGATGTCACAGATGATATGTGGCTATTGAAATTCAAGTCTGAGTCCATTATTACTCCTAGATTTCTGACCTGAGTTGAGGGTTTCAGGGAGAGAGACTGGAGGTGGCAGATAACGCTCTCTCTTTGTTTTTGAGGTCCGAAAACAATAATTTCAGTTTTTTCTGTGTTTAGCTGGAGAAAGTTATTTTGCATCCAATCACTGATCTGTTGGATACAGTGAAGGAGCGAGTCCACTGGTCCATGTTCTCCTGCTGTCAGGGACACATACGTGTCCCTGACAGCAGGGACGTCAGCGTCAGCGTAATTGTGATAGGACACGTTATTACTGTGTATTAACCTACCCAGAGGCAGCATGTAAATATTAAACAGGAGAGGCCCCAGGATTGAGCCCTGTGGCACTCCGCAGGTCAGGGCCAGATGGTCTGAGACACAGTTTCCGATCTCCACAAAATACTTTCTGTCCTGTAGGTAGGATATAAACCAGCTTAGGGCTGTTCCAGAAACACCAACCCAGTCCTCAAGTCTCTGAATGAGGATACCATGATCGACAGTGTCGAAAGCAGCACTCAAATCTAACAGGATAAGAACTGAGACTTTTCCTGCGTCAGTGTTAAGTCTGATGTCATTTGTTACCTTCACTAGAGCGGTCTCTGTGCTGTGGTGGGGTCTAAAACCAGACTGGAACATATCAAAAGAGTGATTGATTATTAAAAATTCTGTAAGTTGGTGATAGACAACTTTTTCTAGAATTTTACCCATGAAAGGCAGATTTGAAATGGGCCGATAACTTTTAAGTGCCAAGGCATCCAGACTCCTCTTTTTTAGGAGGGGTCTGATGACTGCCGTTTTCAGGGCCATTGGGAATGTTCCAGATTCAAGAGACATATTTACTATATGCGTGAGTGAAGGTAAAAGACTGCTCAGAACAGATTTAAGAAATCTAGGAGGTAATACATCCAGGCTACATGTAGAAGAACTCAGACTTGTAATTATCATTTGGACAGTTTCATTTTGTACTGGTGTAAAGTGTGTCAGCCCAAAAAGCTTCACTGGCTGTTGGATTGTAATTTCTAATGTGGAGGTGATGGCATTTTTGATGCCTTGGACTTTGTCATTAAAAAACTCTGCAAACTCATTACATTTGGTTTTGGAGGTAAGCTCTGATGGCATCTTAACAGGGGGATTTGTCAATTTATTTACCGTTGAGAACAGAACGCGTAGATTGCCACTACAACCTTCGATTGTTTCGGAAAAATAAGTTTCCCTCGTTCTACGTAGCACACTGTTGAACTTGCACAATGCATCTTTGAAGATCTCATGGTCAACTTGGAGATTTGACTTTCGCCACTTCCGCTCGGCTCTCCGGCACTCTCTCTTCTGTGCCCTGACAGAGTCTGCTTTTGTCCATGGCGCCTTTTGCTTATTTGTAACAATTTTGACCTTTACAGGAGCAATCGTGTCCAGAACATCCAAAACACTAGAGGTGACAGAGTTAAGTAATTCATCCACAGTAGAACACAACGTGTTATCAAAGTTTATCATCCCCATGAAAAGTTCACCTGTATTTTTGTTTATGTGTCTTCTTCTTCTAACAATTGAGGATTCAGCTCGTGCTTTACTATTGAGACACATATCAAAAAATACACAGAAATGATCTGACAGAGCAACATTGGCCACATTTACATTTGAGATATTAACCCCTTTAGTAATTAGCAGATCGAGAGTGTGTCCTCTGCTATGGGTGGGGCCACTCACATGCTGAGTGAGACCAAAGGTTTCCAGCACAGAGCTCAGCTCTTTCGCGTATCTATCATTAACGTTATCTACATGTATATTAAAATCACCTATGACGACTAAACTATCAAAGTCTGTGCACACAACTGAAAGCAACTCGGTGAAATGATCAGTGAAACTATGACATGACTGTGGCGGCTTGTACACAACAATAATAAGAATAGAAGATTGTTTTTGTTCTATTTTAAAAGAGACATACTCAAATGAGGAAAATTTCCCAAGAGGTACTCTATGGGAGACAATACAATCTTTACAAACTGCTGCTGTGCCTCCTCCTCTTTTATTTTCTCGAATTTCTGATTCAAATTTGAAATTTGGTGGTGTTGTTTCTATTAAAACTGCATTTTCTGTATTATGGTCAAGCCAAGTTTCAGTCATAAACATAAAGTCAAGATCATAAGAACAGATAAAATTATTAATTAAAAAGGATTTATTGCATAGTGATCTGACATTAAGCAGAGCAAGGTTAAAAATAATGTCAGTGTCAGTGGGTTTAGTTGATTGACTACAAAGAATTGGAATTAGATTTCCTGAGTTGGACCGTCTAACTGCTGTCCTTCTGTTATATTTGTGTTTATTAAAATTAAAACACATTTCTGAGCCGGTGCGAGGAACACACACTGTCTCTATTGGTTTAAAAAGTGAACTCTGTTTTACTTTGTTAAGTTCCAGATGCATGACTGAGTAAGTGCCGTTCAGTGGCAGGACTGGTATTACACTGCCAGACGGACAGGGGTCAGTGTTTGCACCACAGTACTCACCCGGTGCTGGAGTGGAGGAGGAAGGTGGTAGTGGGGGCCGAGAGGCCTCGGATGTAAACAGTCACGCCCCCCTCGGGGAGCACTGAACAACATGGCGTAAAAAGTCCATCAACAAACTGGTGCCGTATCTGTTCGGGTGCAGACCATCTGGACGATAGGCCACGTGACGCTTCCAGAACAGGCCAAAGTTGTTCACAAAAACAAAGTTAAAAGTGCTGCATGTAGACTGGAGCCACATATTCAGCGCCACAACGCGACTGTACAAGCAGTCTCCCCGGTTTACAGTCGGGACTGGACCAGAGATAAAAACACACAACCCAGAGGACTGGAGGAGGCGGAATAGATCCATAAAATGCTTCTTTGTGACCTCGGACTGCTGCAGCTTCATGTCGTTGATCCCCACATGCACGATTACCTTTGAAATGGTATCAGGCAGGGACTGAAGCAGAGGAGGGAGACGTATGAGCAGGTCTGGTACAGTGGCTCCGGGAAAACACTGAGTGACCGCGTTAAAAAAGCGGACGTGTCTCACGATGGAATCTCCAACAATCAAAGTAGTCGGGGCGAAGAGTGGACGTAGCCGCGGAGAAGGCGCTCGGTGTCCATGGCCGGAACCAGCGGGCTCATCCAGGGATGAGTCCGAACCAGGGCGCTGCTGAACACATGGAGGGGAGCGGGGGTGTTGATTCTCAGCTCCGGGCAACCCACGCTGTGTGCTCGGGGACGCTGGAGCGGCGTGAGGAGCAGGCTCGGGTCGCTGCTGCTGACCCGGTGAAGGTAAATGGTGGTGATGCACTGGGGTCAGAGAAGGGGAATGACCACTCTTTCGTCTGAGGACGGCTTCCTTTAGGAGCGTTTTTCTCGCAGTGGACCTGGATCCACGAACGGCAGAGTACGCTGCAGAGTCCAGAGGTTCTGCTGAGGGGGCTGGGATGTCAGCGGAGAGGGCTGCATAGCGGTTTGACAGGCTTAGGACATGGGCCACGGCGCTGGATGGCTCCTCGCAGTTTGCGGGTTCCTCATTCGGAACCGGGCGCTTAGGTGTAGAACAGGAGGGTCAAGAGCTGACAGACCTCTCCCACACGACAGTGTCACAGTATGCAGCGCTCAGTGACATAAGCCGTGAGTGCTGCCCGCCAGCGACATCAAAAAGTTTGGACACGAGTGACTGTTTGTCCTGCAGCTCTGCAGTGAGGCGAAGGACTTCTTTACGGAGGTCTGCAATAGTGGCACGGTCCCTCTCACGAAGCTCCAATGTGAGGCGACTAATGTCGTTCGTGGTCATTGCAGTGTCACTTTCCATGTCTGTGGTGCGCTCGTGGTAGCCTCCGAGCTAGCGCGTTTCGATTGGGTCTTTGTGTTAAAAGACGTGATGCTCTGGAACCATTGCATTTAAGGTAAAAACACTAGAGTGTACAAAAGACACTAATACACCGTAAAAACGTGTTTAAAAGGCTTTAAAAGGCTTTAAAAGGCTTAAAAGGGTAAACAGAGCAGAGACGTCAAAAACGCGTCAAAAAAGACGTCATTTCAGGACATTTACTTCCTAAAACACATGTATTTCCAGGAATTATATAACAAAACTCATTGTTATTGGGAAACGATAGAGTTAAAAATAAAAATTATATTTTCATCAAAGACATAAAACACAAACATTAAATTTGATTAACATATGACAAAAATATGGAAGACATGAACTCACTCATTAGTGTTATATTTGCAGACACAGCATTTATCATAATTGTATTCTCATATAATGTTGCACCCTTGCCAATTACATTAAATACCATTTGAAGAATGAGAAAAACAGAAAGAGGAGAAATCTTTGCTAATGTATCAAAATCAGCAGCTGATACAATCAAGTTCCCAGAGGCTGAGAATTTGGTGCATTTACAACACAAAATACAGAAGTTGTGAATTTAATTATTTCTTTATTATATGAGGAGATACAAAATAATTAGTGACAAGTGCCAGAGCTGCCTGAAGCCAACAGGGGAATGGTCCAGGAACAAAACAGTATTATTGCCAGGTGCAGTAACAGCCACATCTATTTTAATTGGGATCACATGACCTCACATATTTATTTAGATTGCATTTTAATATACTGCATTAAGGCGACAAGGAAAACATGGATTTCAAATTAAAAGGCTATTATTTGCGACACTAATCTAAGGATATTGGCTTGTTTTACAAAGGGTAACACAGGTTGATTTGACTGAGCTTAAAAATGCATCCATTTCCCTCAGTACATGGAGACATAATGGGGAATTTAGAATACATATTGGTACTTGTATTGAATTGAAGTTGTAAATTGTTTATTTTTAACTTGTCCAGGAGCAAGACAAATGTATGGAAGTTTTCAAAATGTACAATTAGACTAATCTTAGTGCCTTTCATGTTCAGGGGAAGCTATGATAAAAGCAAATGTTAGTCAAAAATGATGTATGTAACTTGTATATATGTCTCTATGGGCCTTATGAATCACAAAATGCACTTTATTTCCACTATCATATAACCAAACAAAAAGCTCAGTATAGTATTGTCAGTCCTTCTCTGTCTCTTTCTGTTCAGTTTCTTAATTACATCTGTTGGTTGTGCACGTGAGGAACCAAGATGTGAATATAGTCTGCACATTCACCAGCTTGAACAAGTCAAAACCACAATGCTGTGTTGTGGCTATATTTACAAGTAATCAGAGCCTAATTGTTCATTGGTTTTGGCCCTATTAGCCTACAGAATGCTAAATGCACGATTAGTGTTTTGAGCCTCAGAATAGACTCTATAACACGGTGCAATCAATGGTAATGGCTTAAAGCAATGTGAAATTTAAAAATGGCCACTCTAATCTTTATGTATTGACTTTTCATATGATATAAGATAGGAGACTTCATAATAATGCGATGGCTCACTCAGACAGTTATGGCGACTAATAATAGCAGCAAGGCAATGGAGGTATAACTAAAAGGTTGTAACAGTATTAAATGACTGGGCTGGATATGTTTATGCACGGGCCATTTTTCTAAGTGGTGTTGAGTTTCTACCGCGACAGTACAGGGTAAAATTGCATTTGTCATATTCAAAAATAAAATGGAACCTCTGATTAGAGAAAGCCAACGTTACTTTTGTACTTCATTGTTTTAGATAACATTATTCTATTTTATTATACGGCTCTTCACCGTAGAAGTAGAACGCTCCATTGATTTTAATGTACTGTATATTCAAAACGTCCTATCGGTCATCATTTCTTGATAAGAGACCTCTCAAACCAATAATGGCCGCTGTCAATGGCAACGTAATTTGTGCTTGTAAATTAGGCGTGTCAGATCACTCCGCAAGTAGTCCGGTCACTTCGTCAACAAGCTTTTGGACACAACTACTGCCTCTGTGAGAGAAGCTGGGGGATTCTCTCCTGAGGTTAACGGGAGTCCGACTTTCAACCTTCAACGGGAGCGTCCAGTTTAATATAAATAAGTAGCTAGCCTAGCTGTTACTCGCCTAACGTGGGAACTATTTTATTTGCAGTCATTGAATGAACCTTTCGGCATTCATAAAAGTTTATTTTGTGTGTTCAGTTGGCAGATAGCCATATATTAAGCAGGATCATGTATAGAATGCAGGTCATTATCAGAAAATAAGTACCTCCGGGCAGAAACAGACCGGTTCGCCCTGTCAGTAATTTTCCGATAAAGACCTGTATTCTATAATTTATCCCATGCATATTTACTCAGTGGTAAAACCAACATTTCCAATAGGAATACAGTGGTTATTTGCAGTTTTATTTATATTTTGCAGATAAGCTATCAGAGACATATGAGTACTTCATCAGTATCTTAACACTTAGCTTTTTTTTCTCCATAAATAATCCATGTTGTCCCAACAGAAAGTCCTGTAACAGTAAAAAAGGTCAGCACAAATTGGACCACAGCATACTGTCTCGATCGAATTAAAATACATGTTTTTGTTTAAATATTTGTAAGAGAAAGCCCTATGAGTCTCTATTTAACACCTGGCTGAGGGACGGTGATCATCTAAAATCTTGTCATGAACCCAACTTTTTTGAATGCGAGGAACTGGTTAGATTGTAAATAGATGTAGTATTTACCGTAGCCTAGTTTTTTTTTTTGTTCTATATTGCATTTAGTTTAGTTTAGTTTATTTATTTATTTGAGCAGTTCAAGTTCTGCTCAAAAGGAGTGGGCCGAAGCAAAAGCTTATGAGCGCCCACCCCCGAAATCATTACAATAAAAAAAAATCACAATAGTACAAAGGAACATTTTACAAGTAGCAAAGTACAAGAGCAAAATAGTACAAAGTACAAAATATACTGTACACAGGAGAGTTTATCTGTGATTTATTTCTAATTCTGTGTAACTGCTAATTATGTTAGATTTGATTTTTTTTTTTAAAGCGTTTAACGATGTTGAGTTTTTTAAGGTGTCATTCAGACTATTCCATATATTTACTCCTCTGACTGAAACACATCTGGCTTTGGTGTTTGTTCCAAATATATTTTTCTGCATTTCATTCATTAAAATATGATACAACACTGGTGCTCTGGACTGGTTCATTTGACTGTAAACAAAGAAACCACACGCCTCCTAATGAAAAAGATCAGAGTGAGAATGTTTAATGTTTTGTTTTGTTACACTCTTCCCCTTAATACAGTCATATGAATGTGTGTTGTTAAGAAGGACACATTCAGCCTTCAAATGCATGTCATAAATCCTCCGAACAGGCCACGAGATCACATTCAAAACAGGATCAATCCATCAGACTCCCAGTCAATAGTAGGTTTGGCTCAGTCAGGCCGACCGCAGACATAACAAACATACTGCCCCCACCACTGTGTGTACAGCCAGGGAAATGTGTGAGCAGCAAAAACTACAGAGAAGAGGCACTTTACGGCGTCTTATGTGGGAACACAGAGACGAAAAAAGAAAAAAATAGTAAGTAAGTAAGTAATCTTTTATTTATATACCGCCTTTTCACTGCACATCGGAGTCTCAAAGCGGTTCACAAGTGCGATTTTTGGGAGCGGGGTCGCCAGTACAGGAGGCACATGCCAGACCTATTGTACATATTTTTAGTGGTAGGGGAAACCGGAGCACCCGGAGGAAACCTACGCAGACACGGGAGAACATGCAAACTCCACTCAGAAAGGCCCTGGTCCAACCGGATTCGAACCCAGGACCTTCTTGCTGAGAGGCGAGAGTGCTATCCACTCAGCCACCGTGCCGCCCACTAAATAGTAGATTTAGTAGAAAGAAAACTGTGCAGGGTTGAACCAGGGCTGATTATGAATACAAGCACATGCACAAATGCTCCAATATCAGCCCTCAAAAACAATGGCAACAACAATGGCATTAATTATTTCTTCCCTGCTTCCTCTCTCGCTACACCCCAGAGTCCGCCTTTGCATGATATTATAAGTTTAATTATTATCTGAATATTCAAAGATGAAATATAGGTGGAAATATAGGCTTCAACTTCCAAAAGAAAGAAAGAAAATATAAGAAAATCATACATGTACAATTAGTATGAATAACAACTAATACATGTACACACTCTAAACACAAGCCAGATGAATAAAAAAGCAGAACATCAAACAATCTTCTCTCTTTAGAAACATTTGCTGTCCATGTTTCGTTGCCAGTCTGTATGTTATTTAACCTTCTTGGTATAAAGCAAATGTTGATAAATGTAAATCTATCTCTATTGTTGTTACTACATGTTCTTACAGATGTTGTATCTTTGGACAGGGTCATCAAGACACCTGCCCTGGACCGCCGCCAGGTCGTCCACAGACAAATCTGACCCTGAGACCCTCTGCACCCGTGGGAGGGAGAACCCAGGGTCGGGCAATCTGTTTGGAATGCCCGGGGCTGTTCCTTATGTCTCTGGGAGGAGGCCCCAGGGAAGACCCAGGACACGCTTGAGGAACTATGTGAGAGACACAATATTTCTTATAAGTTAGTCAGCTGAAAAAACATTAAAAATACAAGCGCAAAGAGCATCAGTCTACCAGTGATTATGGATTAGTTGCGTAGGGGGGAGTTGGTTGGGGCAATGAAGTCTATTTGAAGTGAGGTGCACTACACTACGTAAGATTTTGGGTTAAAAAACTGACTATTTTTCAAACCAATGACTGAAATTGCAAAAAGACACAGGCAATAAACAGCCTGAAGGTCTCAGTCTGCCACAAACATATGCACTGGGAGAAAAAACCACCTCTAAGTCGTGAGGGCGGTTGGTTTGAAAACATGCACTCTTCCTGATGAATTCTTGAGACATCATGTTGCCTGAGGAACATGTGTGGCTACAACTGTGTGCAGGAGAGTTGTTATTTTAAACGTAAAATATTCTAAAAGCGTACTTAATGCTCTTTTTAAATACATTATTTAAATGCTTGGCTAACTTTTTTTTTTCATAAATACATTTTGTTTGTCTTAACAGAAATTCCTCTTTAAATAACATTTTTTACATACTGAGATCTGATTGGCTGGGTGAAGACTACTCTCTTTTTCATTTAAAGACATGACAGAGGCTAAAAACACACAATTTTGAATGCTAGTGATAGAACCAAACTGTATTGAGAGCAAGGGACTAGCTTTGAGGTTCTTTCTGCTATGTTTCAGAGTGTTGAATGAAAAAAAAAACAAAGTCAATCCACTCCTGCGAACATGTGACCTGCCTGTATAAAATATATAGTCTGACAGTTAATTTATGGTAAGCATGTGCTCCTCGTGTCCCAGTTGTAATTTTCCAACTTTGCAAAGCGCGGCCGGTCAACATCGTGCAGCAGAACAAGCACTTAATTCATGATAAGCTATAATCAGCTCGGAGCACAGACAGACAGGACCAGAGAGGACGTTTGGAGGAGAAATACACTTCAGAAGGGAGCCACATATAAATGAGTCGACCGCTGTGGACGAAAGAGGAGCACACGCTTTCAATATGCTGCAATTAGTGCGGCTTGTGAAATGATTAGTTTTTGAAGCAAATGAAGTTATGACTATTATCTTTATTGTTGGTTTTAAAATGCCCTTGGCTAAAATGAAAAGTATAAGTAAAACAAAGCTGACTTGAATGAACACTTTATTTTAAAAAAAACAATCAGTGCCGGTGTTGGTTTGTTGTTACGGCTTCTTTCATCGGGCAACATTCATTTTAGTACATTCATTTTAGCAGGAAGTCAAGACAAGACAGAATAACTGATACCATAAAGGCTTACGTGGTTAAAATAATACATTTAGTGAAGATTTAGAAGCTAAGAAAATAGAAGTGACTCTGGTTGAATTAGAATATGGTTCAAGAGTTAATTTCTTTCTGTAATTTAACCTAAAATAGATATACAGTAGACTCATGCAAAGTTACACATGTTTTGTATAAGCATTGAGACATTTATAAACATTATTTATTACATGGCTCCTCACAGCAGCAGTAGAACGCTCCATTGATTTGAATTTAATTTCAAAACGTTTTACCAATCATTATTTCTTGATGACGGACCTCTTAATGACCGCTGCCCATGGCAACGCACTCTCTGCTTGTAATTCAGATGTGTAGATTACTCCGCAAGTAGTCCGGCCACTTCGTCGCTACTACTGTCTCAGCTAGCCACGCATAAACGCAAATACCAATCAATCAACACATTTAAATGTTAATCAGATAATATATTATACATATACATTCTTAATACACATGTGCAGAAGTTTTCAGAAGTATCTGTTAAGGTTTTCATGACAAAAATACTGTTTTAATGCAAGAAAAAGCGATCGCAAAAAACCTTGAAGTAGATTCCGTGACATTTTAGGAACATTTGCAGAGGATCGAATTAGGGATTTAGGTTAAGTTTACTGTATGTTTGGGTCACTCACCGCTGATGTTCAGAATTCTTTGTTCAGTTTTCATGCAGTTCCAGAGAGTTCTAGTTTGGAGGTTGCTAGCCTAAGTATTGCTAGCATAGCCACGGAAAGCCTTTGGGAACTATTTTATTTTCTGTCGTTGAATAAACCTTTCGGCGTTCCTAAAAGTGGTGAGTTTATTATGTGTGTTCTGTTGGTACGAAGCCGTATAATAAGCGGGATAATGTGTATTATGCAGGTCTAGAAGTAAGTGAACTTAACAACAGTTCTTATTTTCCGAGTTTCACCTTGCATTTATTCACAGATATTAAAATCTCAAAAGCATTTTAGATGAACTAAGGTGACGTAATACACGTTTTCTATTTTCAAGTAGACTTGCTATGTCTGAAAGGAGAAGATTAAGCTGGGGAAAAAAGAGCCCTTGCAATAGATTGAATAAAAAACCCTGCATTTTATGAATAAACTCCATCAACCTATGAGAGGGCAACAACAAATGTGCTTTTGAGTCTGCTGGAAAATGAAATATAGCAATTTCAGTACAAACCTTGTGCTATTATGTCTTAAATAAAACATAAATCAATGCCCAATCCCTTATTCTTTGGTTATGCAACCTTATTTCACAGACAAGGTTAGATAGGATGTGTAATAACAGATGGATTCTAATGTCTGAGTCTAAAAAGTGCAGAAGGAAAGACTCCACTGAAGTTAAATTGAGTCATTTGGCTGATTGGTGCCCCCAGGCAACATGTAGCACAACAAAACCAAAATGGCAATAATAAATCCTGGTTTAAAGTGTACACTGTATGGCTGTGTGCGAGAGGAAAATGCAATTTGCAATCTTTTATTTGATTCTTGGGGCAGAGGCTCTCTTGACTCGTATTTTCCAATCTATTATGTGCCATAGTCTGCCTCTGTTCCCATCTCAGATCTTATCAAACAGAAGAGCATCGCAACGGTTTAAAAAACAGCGGGAGATTTGTTCATATAACAGATTTTACAACCGCAATTCCGATGTGGGAATACAGTAGAGTTTAAAGAGGCTAATGTTCTGTTGTTTGAAAAAATGCTGCAGTGGTTGATAATGAATAAACTTGGCTTCTTTATTGGAACCATGTCTGTTCTTCTGCATCACATCTGCATCTGATGTTCTGAACACCACAACTCCCACATAAATCCAAGGTAGACCAATGGTTGCTGTAGATCTTGATTTGATAAAGTATGAGCACCTCTGTTCTAGACACTGTAAAAAGCAATAACAAAAGCAGAGATTGAGTAGCCTATATTTAATCCAAATACTTTTTGAAGTGGATTGTATTAATTTTAGCTTATTGCTTTGTCCAATCCTATTTCAAACTGAATCAAGAGACATTTACAACATGGAAATAAGTTTGGAAAATTGCAATTAATTAGTTAACTATGACATTGATGGGATTATGGCATATATGTATTACACAGTTTCATTTTTAGCATTGATTATAATATCTAAGCCAGTTTGTTCTTATCTTCTCTATGAATGAATGCATTTCATTGTTTATCAACTTTATTTTTAAAAGAAGTGTTGCATCCATATATTCAAGGTTGCTTAAAGTTGCATAGAAAAGATGATTCAAATGCAGAGAATACATTATCTAACATGCACATACAAAGGATACCAATCTCATGCCCTAAAAACAGAACCTATCATAAGAATATGGTTGTGTTAGTCCCTCCTCGTTTATTCACAAAGATGGGAGTAAACTGTGGGTTGAGAATTCCTTTTTGAAAAGTACTTAAAAAACAGTGCAACATAGACAAAACAATACTAACATTGAAACTAATGAAACAAGAGCAAAACTAATGGCAAAAATAATGTACACAAAATCCCTTTAACAAAGATTTGTCCTGTCTGTTTCTTTTGGAATGAGTAGTATGCTTCAGTATACTTCCTGAGTAGAACCAGGAAGTACGACCACATTAGTCCGGTCTGTCACTTCCGTATTCGTCCCGGAAACGTCCGGAAGTTCAGTTTGCGCATGTCAAAAAGTTTAATATGTCCTTAAGTTGTGACTGGTTAAGTTTAGGCGTCTGATTAAGATGGTTAAGTTTAGGGTTAAGGCTGGGTTGGGGTTATTTTATGGGAATGGCTGGTTAAGTTTAGGCATGAATAGGTAGTTTTTTTTATATTTATTTCCGCTTCCGTCCAGATTCCGTGACGTAATCTACTGCTGCGTATGCTCATTGGATCAAACTGAACTTCCGGACGAATCCGGTTTCCGGGACAAATACGGGAGCGGTCCTCAGGTCTCTGCACTGGCTTCCTGTGGCTCAGAGAATAGACTTTAAAACAGCTCTGCTTGTGTACAAATATAATAGTGACATGTTAGTCCCATACGAACCAGCCCGGACTCTGAGGAGCACAGGGACTGGACTCCTGTTAGTGTCCAGAGTCAGAACTAAACATGGGGAGGCTGCTTTTCAGATTCATGCTGCTACAATCTGGAACAATCTTCCTGAAGATGTGAGACAGGCCTCCTCCTCTTCTGTTTAGCTGTGCATACAACTGAGGGATTTTATATTTTTACCTTTATTTTTAATGTACTGTGATTATTTTTGATTTTGATACTATCTTATTTTGTTCAGCACTTTGAGTTGCCTTGTGTATGAATTGTGCTATACAAATAAACTTGCCTTGCCTATATGTCTCATCTCATCTTGAGGGAATAATGTATTTTCATTTTATACAAAACACAATACTGCTCTGAGGTTCTTGAATGTACAATGTCTCCTCCCATAGGGCAGGACACTCACCCCCTTCCTCTGATGGCGAGAACAGAACATTCAGATTGACAATGACAAGTCCAGAACAATGACTCATTTTGACACAAATCTTCAGCCTTGTACCGCCACAGATTTGCATGTTTTACTTGCCTGGATGTCCTAACATAACCATCTCCCAAATGAGGCACTAATAGGATTTTTAGCTGTACGCAAACACGAAATAAATACATAATCCTAAAAAAGCTTAACTTGATCTTTGAATACAAATCGAGGTTTTGTCGATGGGTGCAGTAATATTCCTCGACATCACAGCACGACCGTTAATCTGTCCTCCATCTCTCCTTTAAATGCTGCTGTTTTTTTTTTCTTTCTCTCCGCGCCGTTCATATCCGATGGTCCTGTTGTACTTAATAACAAGTTACGATGCGGCGCTGAAATTTGGCTCAGAGATAAACAAATTAACAAAGACATTCACAGCGTTCGTAACACCGGGAGGTACGGGAGCCGAGGGTAAAAGGACCGGAGACGAGAGACCGCAGGCTTGCCTTCGCCGCATCACAGCAGGGGGGCGCACTCCGCAATCACTTAGGAGCCGAGCTATCTCTGCAATCACGCACTGCTCCTATTGTCGTTCTAATTGGAAATCTTAATTTGAGACATAATATTATTGCTTCGTTATTTGCCCGGCTTGCTAAATTAATACACAAGCGCAAAAGCCTAAAGGAATAGAAAGTAATTTGGATATTAAAAATGTAGTAATAAAGCTGTCACAGATTTGTCGGAAGTCATTTGAGCTAAGGGAGGGATTGGGTGATACAATAAGTAGCATAGACATTAAATTCATTACTTGAGTCGACGAGGGAAAAAAAAAAAGTTGACTGTAACTTAGTGAAAAGTATGTTCTAACATTTTTTGCAGTCATAATGCCTTTTTGCTTTCACAAATGTATTTATTTTTGACAGAAATTTTCAATCAGTCATTCACACAATGAGTATGTTTGAAAGCACTGGATCCTACACCTATGGTCCAATATACTGTAACCTAAGAATCAGGAGTCAAAATCCAGTCTGTTTGGCATAACTGTATCAAACCATATCAACTCCGGTTATAATGGCTTGTAACCACGGTAACTAGATGCTGCTGTGGCAAGGCCAGAAGATAAATTTAAGAGCACAGGGTTATGCCATGCCTATATCACAAATATATGTATTTGGGCACAATCACAGTTGCAGTATAAGCAATGTAAGTATTATAATAATATATTCTTTGAGCTCCCTGTGTGCTCTTACTACTGTCCCATATGTGCGCTGCGACATCAACAATCCCTCACTATGGGACGTATAAAGGTTCTCTTAACTGTATCTTATCTTCACACGGATATAGGGTAAGGTAAGAAAAACCTGGGGACCTGTTGCCAGTGGTTGATGCTGTCTTGGCCAGGCCAACAGGTGTGGGAGGATTTTCAAACTGCATATTTTTGGTGCTGGGGGGAAGGTTTCTGATATGAGCACTTGTCATTCGGCCACCCAGCCACCACCTAACCTCGAGCCATCATACTGACAAAGTTAAATTCAAATATAACTACAGCATGACTTCCCCGGTTGCCTTTTTATGTGAAGAAATAGAAGGTAATTTGAATGTTAAAAATGTCAGAGTGATTTCATTTTAATAAGTTTGAGCAGAGAAGGTGTTGTCATAGGAGCACGTTGACCCGGCACACTGTGCTCCAACAGCCGCACCGCACTGAGTAAACTCTAATAAAAATCTTTAATAACTGTTCTTATTGTAGTGAGAAGAGAGAGAAGCCTGAAGATTTAAGAAGGGAGTTCTTCCATAGACAGAGATATGACAGAGCAATTAGGGACACAATGCAGAGAGACAATACATTAGAAAAATAAGAGTGGACTGCTTTCAAATCTAATGTGTAATGTCAAATGAAAGTGCATTCCTTGTTAGTCATCTTGAACATGGTGAAAAGGAGGGTCTTTCTCACAAGAAATTGAATGGATACCACTTTAAAGGGCCCATATTTTCTGGTTTAAACATGATAATGCTGCTATTTGGCCTTTATACACATACCCAGAGTAGTTTTTTCATTGATTCCGTCAATCTTAAGTTAAAGAGCCAGCTTTCTCTTTCATTCTCGAGAGGCAGTGAAACAAGCTGATTCAAATTGGGACGTGGCACAATCCGTGACGTCAAAAGCGTCACTGATTGGAGAAACTGAACCAGCGAATCAGCGCCGTCTTTGGTCAGCCCGTGCAGCCTCTCTCCGAGTCCAGCGTCCGGTCCATAGACATTATATAAGCTTTTTTGTGTAAGCTTCATGTGACTAGGAGAAAAAGTGTTGTTGGTGTAAATATGTGACGAGAGTATTTGGCCGAAGACGGAGAATGAGGCGAATGTGGATCTACATTGTTTACGGGGATCTGCCTTATATCTGCGGGTCTGAAATCCACGACGAAACTCGCAGATCTTTTTTTGCGAGTGACGGTGACACCAGCAAAGACTGTTTCAGAACTACAGTTAAAAGTCATGCCAACACAAATACTAACACTAGGACAATGACTCAGTGCATTGGCATGAGTAAACCATGTCTGACGCAACCAAATGTTAACAACTCACACTGACAACATTTGACATTTTTGCAGTAAGCAGTGCAATTTGCCTTCATTCTTTTGAGACACATTGACAAAGAAGACATTATACAAAAAAGAAAAATACAGAGAGTTAACTGCCACACACACAGACCATTTAAGGACATTAATTATAACTATGGCTCACAAATCTCAAATAAAACAGTAAGCCATACTCATCAAAATTATGTGTCATAGAATGAGTTTTTATTATTATTATCACTGGTTTCTAAGTATATTACTGTGTATGAATATGAATATTGGAAAGCAAATCCCTTTTTACACCGATAACATGTTTATATACTGTTTTGTTCATATTTTGTATTTTTTTTAATATACTTTTTATTTGAGTTTTTGCCTTTTAAAATTCAAGGAAAATGTCATAAAAAACACAAAACCTCACAAGACAACATTCATAATGCAAAGAAAGGATTACATAACATAAAAAGTAAAAAAAGAAAACAATTAAAACCGAATTTTAATACAAAAAATACTAATAATCATAAAAATACTACAAATAATAAAACAAAATAATAGTAATAATAATAAAACAAAAAATACATTTATTTTTTAGGGGAATTATGCAACATTCTATTTGAAAAAAAATTATACACTGAGTGATCAGAATGCAGCTGGGTGCAATGGACTCAAGGATAACATAGGATCATTTGTTTTTTCTCTGAACGTTTTCTCTGCTGACCCCTGAACCAGAAAACCAACACAACATTTTATTCTAAAAAAACTGGAGACGGATGAATTGATTTGCCATTTGCAGTAAAACCACATTGGAATGCATCCGCAAGAGTCCCCAGAGTGCACAAGACAAATGAGTGAATAAAACAAAGTTAACTCTTTCAGTGCCAGACATTTTCAGAACATCACTCCTCCAGTGCCAGCCGTTTTGCTGATTTTCACCGACTTTTAAAGACCCATAGAATATGTTCTGCTATGACTAGCTTAAATCTGAGACCATATTCTGAAAGATTGAACCCTCTAGTTTACTCAGAAAAAATAAGTGTGTTTCTATCGGCTTTAGTTCTTCTGTAATCACCATTGGAGTAAGGTAAACTTTTCACAGAAATCATCAGTTTCCGACATAAAGCTGAGAAAATGAGGTGTTTGTGAAAATAAGCAAACAATGCAGAAAAGTGACTTTGAAAAGTTTTTTTTTACTTTAGTCATTTCTCACACAACAGAACATTCTTCCCATGTATAAAATAAGGGAAATGACTCAAAATAAAGTGCTTTTGATAGCAAAATAATACTCAGAACACAGAATAATACTCAACACAGAATAAGAAATGTACAAACATAAATTACAAACAAATAACTATATACATAAAGTGCTGATTGGCTGAGAGTGTGCGTGTGTGCGTGCGTGCGTGCATGTGTGCGTGCATGTGTGCGTGCATGTGTCTCTGTCTATATAGTGTAATCTTGTTGTGTATGATATTTTGTGAAGCACTCTCCTTTGTGTAAGGGGACACCACATGCCTTGCACCACATCCTGGTCTCACTGCGCAGGCCTTTGCGCATGCAGACCCTGCATCTCCTCGAGGGTCTGGTCTTCGAGCCGGAGGACAGCAGGTACTCCACTTTGTGCCTGGCACCCTCATCGAGCCTGCTCTCTGGATCAGTGTTATATGGAGCCCTGGGGTTTCGTGGTGCTCCTTCCTCCACACATGCAACGATCGACTCGTTCTCCTCGTTGTGGTCCTCCTCGTCCTCCTTGTCCTCAATGTCCTCGATGTCCTCCTCGTCCTCATCCTGGACCTTCAATGTCCAGGACCTCATGACCCCCTGCATGAATTCCAAGAGGGTTTTGTATTCCCGGTTCCCGTTCCTGGCTCTGTAGAGAGTGTAGGCATTGTACATTGCGATTTGGAACAGGTAAGCTACAAATTTTTTGGTCCAGTTCAGAGACTTCCGGACGAACGGGTAATATTTTATGTTCTGATCCAATCGATCCACGCCATTCATGGAGGAGTTATAGGCATTGACACACTCCGGTTTTAGGACAGACACCTTCTCCCTCTGTCCTCGCTGCCAAACGTCGACACTCGTCATATTGTCATGGTGACATGTTGTCAACATCTTGACAATCCGTTTGTCCCGCCACGCCAGAACCATGACCTTCCCATTGTTCACCGCGACTCTCCCCCCCACACTCAGCTCAGTCTTGGTCACGTCCCTAATGCTCTCAGGCTCTCCCCGGTTCTTCCTTAGCGTCCCACACACATTTGTTTTTACTGCCATCAACTGCTCAGACAATGCCACAGAATTGTAATAGTTGTCCATAAACAGAGTGTGGCCGGCACCTGGGAGACGGTCAAGGAGAGAAAAAACAATGTCAGGGATCGTGCGGGGGTCACCAACATAGGGCTGCAGGTTAAAGCAGTAGCCGGTGGCAGAGTCGCAGAGCACATAGGACTTTATTCCATACTTTATGGGCTTCTGTGGGTTGTAGACCTTGAAGGCCAGCCGTCCTCTCCAGAGCAACATCCCCTCATCTATGCAAATATTCTGCCCGGGTTGGAACATTACCTTGAATTTATTGATCAGGTAGTCGTAGACTGGGCGAACCTTGTATAACCTGTCAGTTACATCAATTGCAGAGTTGTCATTGTAATGGAGGAACCTCCATATGAGTTGGAACCGGTTCCTGGACATTATTTTAGTGAAGAACGGGGTCACAAACATCTCATCCACGTTCCAATACATTGCCAGGGTTGGCTTGTGGATAACACCAGTGAGGAAAGATAATGCAAAGAACTTTTTTATCTCTGGAATGGTCACTGGTCTCCATGCATGCTTTCTGCTGTGTTGCGGAATCTCTGGGTTTGCCAGGAAATGCTGTTGAGCATAGAGGTTGGTCTGCTCTGTGATGTGCTGGAGCAGCTCGTCCGTGAGGAACAGCTCCAGGAAGTCAGCAGGCGAGGTGGACTCCAGCTCTGCTGCCGCGTTCAGGGGACCAGGCGTTGCAGTGAAGGGGAACACAGTGGGTTTCCATCCGGATTTCCGCCAGGTGCCGCCTTTACCCTTTGCAACTGTAATAAATTATGGAAATGTATACAATAAATAGGAATCAAATAGAGCTCGTTTTATTGTTTTGATGTGATGTAGAGAAAGATATTCCTACCTCTTTTCTTCACACCTGTATTTGCAGCACTCACGCTGGCAGCGCCTCTGCTCAATGTAGCGCCTGTATAGAATTGTACAATAACTCATCTATCCATATACACACATATCCAAATACATATACATCTACAGACGCACATATCCAAAGACACACAGACACACATGCACAGAGACACACGCACAGAGACACACGCACACACACACTACACACTACATACATATTATACACATACATATACACACACATGCATATATACATACATATATGAGTATTTTATTTACCTGTAGGCCTCCTTTTACCAGCATTAGTACTCCTGGATTGGCCCAGCACTCTGCTTACTAGAAATACACACAAATACAATCATGAGAATTATACAAGAATACTTTTATTTCATTGCTAAATGCATATGTATAATGTATGCATTACCTGCTCTGCCGGTTGCTCTGGGGGAATCGGGGGATGAGTCACTGCTGTTTGGGTCAGCTTCAGGTTCCCATAGCTCTGAAGAGCCTGTATCCGACGAGGAACTTTCTCTGGACCGACGTGGACCACTGGAACTGCGTGCGGCGGCTCTGGAGCGACGTGCGTGGCAAGGACTCCCGCCAACGGCCAGATGTTTAGACTTAGCTTTAGCCGTAGCCTCAGGCTTTTTGCCAACTGAAGGCCGAGGCAGATCACCTCCACCTTCCTCATGGCCATCACCCACCGACCTTCTGATGGTACCACCAGCACCAAACGCCTCCTCCATCGTTAGCTGCCGCTTTCTGCTCATATTCGCTCTCCCGATTACTCTCTTGTGCTCACTCTAACCAACCTACTCCCACAATGAGATCTGGGCTTCCGGTTCCTTTTATGCCTGATCGAAGAGCTAAAGGAGGCTACTGACATCTGCTGGCCGAATAAAATACTGTCAAACAGTCCCGATCAGAGATATATGATAGAATAGATGCGTCTGGATCTGAATACACCAAAACACGTCAATTGCATAAAATGCGTCAATGGCACACAAGCATAGATCTTTAATTGACGTAATATGCGTCATTGGCACTGAAAGAGTTAAAAGTAACAACTATGATTAAAAGTTATGGGTCCATAATGACAACTCTTACTACCACTGGGTCACTACAAGGTCAAATATATACAAAAATAAATCCACATAAACTGTAGCATAATGCACCTTAAAGGCATCACAGCAGCCACCATGAGCAGCCACCATTATGGTTTAACAGCTGGTTATATTAAAGAAGCTATACCCGATTTTTTTTCTAAGTAGTTCATAAAAATGCTTTTTACTACATACAAGTTGTATCATAATACATAATTTAATTGAAAACTTGAGGTCATTGATTCCACTGTGTATGAAATTCAGGCAGTAAAAAGTGCTGAGTAGATTCTGAGCGGGCCGCTCTTTCTCCTCCGCTCACAGAACAAGGAGCGACCAGCCTGCGTCCTCTAGCCTCTACAGCGCTGCTCAACACCAGGGCTTCGACTTCAAAATTCGAATATAATTTTAAAATAAAAAATATATATACATTTGAACAAATATTAGACAACCCTTATAATTAGAAATGTATTTAATGACTGCAAATAAAATAGTTAGCTCCCAAAGGTTTCACCGGGACGTGCTAGGCAGGTAACAGCTAAGCTAGCTAGCCGTTTCATGGTAACTTCCGGGTTTTTCGCGATCGCTTTTTGTCATTTTAAAACAGTATTTTTGTCATGAAAACGTTGACAGCAAATTCTGAAACAGTCCGTGCATGTGTGTTAAGGATGTATATGTATACTGTATTGTCCGATTGACGTTTAATGGTGTTGATTGATTGATATGTATTTGTTTATTGAGCGTGGCTAGCTCCGCTAGCTTCTCTACACAGACAAGTGTGCAGAAAAACTGCACGATGTAGTGACAGGCGCTGATAGCTTGTTGTACTTGCAGAGTAATGGCAGTATTTTACACACCTGAATTACAAACAGAGATTGCATTGGGGCTGCGGTCATTATTGGTTTGAGAGTTCTGTTATCAAGAAAAAATGATCGGAAGAATTACATTCAAGTCAATGGAGTGCTGCTGCTGTGAGGAGCTGTATAATAAATTATAATTAAATATTAGAATATATTCTAATGTTTAAATTAATACATCCGGACGCGAAACTAATGGTATTCTTTTACTTATATATTGTGTTAGCAGTGCATTGCTTTAGTGCCATTTCATCAGTGATTGTTGTACAGCTTACAAGTTGCGCTCATGCTAATGTTAGCATACGTATCAGATCACAAATAAAGCTAGGTGGCTCCGTGTTATGAGAGCGTAGGGGAAATGAGAAGCCTGTGAGCGAGTTGGGGGGCGGTGCTAAACATTCAAACATTGCAGAAACGGGTATAGCGCCTTTAACTAAAAGGGTCGAGTTTTTTAGACAAACATACTAGCCGCAGTCTACCAAATAACATTTCTGACAGCCAAACTAAGATGTGAAAATGTATTTGCAAAATGACCAATTGCTGGTTGGATACTTCTCTCAGAGCAAAACCACTTTACCAAACCACTCCACGCTCTACATTTGGCAAAAAGGATTTCTGAAATATTGGGTTTTGAACACACTTTCAGAATAATTTTAGTAAACAGAACTAAGATAGAATAGGATCAGATTGCAAGAGCCTTATTTGTTTTCCTGTGCTAGAAAATGAAAATCTATGAAGCGAGGGTGAAGCCAGCCTTGAAATTAGCAAGAGATGACAGGCTAGACATCTTCTATTTTCCTTTGTGAAGAAAATACATGACTTTATATAAAGTGGTGAGCTGTCTATATGTTTAATGCATTTTTTTTTCCAATAAATCTAAATAAGTCAAAACATAAGATAAGAAGTTCATCCTTGTTAGAATACAAAAGCACATGCCAAAACGTGCATACAAAAAACAATCATACATCATACAAAAACACATCAATACATGAAGCAGACAAAAAATATGGTTCAAAATAAAATTGCCGACATTCTTGGATTATAACTGTGTTTCCGAAGAAAATTGAGTATTTTGAATCCAACGTGTAACCCAATTATAGATCACAAAACAAATAGAAATGTGTCTGCCAGGAATATCTTTGACAACTAAGGAGAGAGTGAGTTAAAATATTGAATCCAAAAATGGAGTGTGTATTTTGGCACTTTAAAAATACTTGCTTATGTGTTCGGTGCCTGTCAACCGGGTTCATCTGGAGTGGAACAGTGCGAATCAGCATAACTAGGTCAGACATACTTCTCCCCTGAATCAATATCTCCACTTAGCTTGTTTACTGGGACAAGGGCACCGTCTAATTAAAGACCCATCTTTGTAGCCACTGAAACATGCATGACAAATTCTGTAGATATAGGCCTAGCAGCTGTCCCAATTGACATGCTAATACATCTACGCTGCACACATTTCCACATTAGTTTACAGCTTTTTACAAATTCCGAGCTCCGTGTGCATGATCCAGTATGTCTCTATTTGTTATCCCCACGAGTCTCTTAGTCTATGAATTGCACCGGAAAGAACAAATATTATCTTTAGCAACCATCCCTGGCAACAGCATTAAAAAAAAGAAAAGTGTTATAGTTAGTGCGTTTACAAAGCAGAACAGTATTTTTAAAAACCTCACTCAATTCGGTGGGATTATCGAATCGCTCTGACATCTTTTGCTTCCCCTCTGAGAAGCCAACTCAAGGCTCCGTATTACTCAAACTTTGTAACTGTAACTATAAATAATATTGCCAACATACATTACAAGCGCACAGAAGACAAATGTAAATCCATGTTTACGTTTGACTTTCACACACAGCTGCTGCAGCATAAATCATTGAATTTACGCAGTGCTCTTAAAAGCTCTGTGATTCCTGTTAAGTTTCACTTTTGCTTTACGTAATAAAGAAAACAACAAAACAGCGAGGGACTGTGTATTGATTCCAAATAAAAAGGAATATCTGTCCAAATACAAACACAATAAAAGCTTGTTTTTGTCCCTGTTTACAATCTGATTGGCCTGTATAGATGTAAGCACAGCCGTGTTTTCACACCTCAATTGGTGCTCACAGGTTTACATTTGAGAGTATGCATGTTTTTCCTGTGGCTGGAAAGGTTTGCTCCAGATTTCCTCAGGGTCCTCTGGTTTCCCCTACCACTAAAAACACGTGCAGTAGTCCCCCATAACTCACCAGCAGAGGAATATGCATGCATAATTATTTAGTCAATTATTATGTCAAAATACTTCCATATAACATATAATATGACTTCCAACTTTCAGAATAGGTTTTCTTAAGTCATATGGAATCCCATCATGATGGACTACGTCATTCTCATTGTCCAAGTCGAGCAATATAAACACTTTCAAACATAGTTTTCCTTGGACAACTCTATACAAGAAAAAGCAGCACATGCAACAATCCAAACTCTGATGGTAAGTGCCTGTTTCAAGTGTTCAGATCCGGCCTGCAAAGTGGGACAGCTCAGATACGCTGCACAGCGGGGGCTCTCTTTCACACCCGCGAGAGGGGAAACGGTGTGAAGTCCCCCTCTGCTCTGACCCCCACCTCTGCGCTGCTCCCCGCACGTAAATTTGGACATGCGCAGTAGCGGAGAACAAACGTAAACAACAATGGCAGCCGGTAAAATAACTAGCTTTGTGGGCTTCCAGCGCGGCACAAAGGAAGATTCTACTCCTTCGTTCGTCTAAACGAGACCACGCGAAGCTCTATTTTCAGTTTCCATTATCACAAAAGCTGTTAAAATGCAGAATGATGTTGGTGCGTTCTGAGGGTCTGGCACAGGAAGTGAGTATAGTATATATACTGCCGGGAAGGGGGCTGGGCACGGGGCTGGGGGTCGTGTGTCGTATTGTATAGTTTCTCTACCCACTACTGGCCGGGCGCTAAAACTACATCGTTTTTCAAACTCATGTGAACACTGAGACATTTGCATTAGGAGCCAGGTCGTTTCTGTTAATAGCCAGGAAACGTCTGCGCAGCGTCTCAGTATAAACAGGGCCTAAAGCTCCTGTCTCAGTCCTGTAATAGTATGATGCCATTGTACCACTATGACGTCAGACTCAGAGCAGTTTTCTGCCTTTTAAAACCAAAGTAAATACATTCTTTGCAATCACTTGTTTATGTTTGCATAAAAATAAAACAAATTCACCTCCATCTGGTGGTAGCATAGGGATAGGGCAGGTCGACAGCAATATTTACCCAACACACTTGTTTCACCAGCATGTAAAACTGGAACAATCCTGTGAAACGTAGAGGATTTGACGACATCTCCTTCTCTAAATGTAGCCAGTGCAGCGATTCGCTAGCACCCTTTCACCCCATATAACATGAACAAGCACTGCCTAACTGCTTTACATTAGCGAACGCACGCATGGCTGACGATACTTTGGCTGAGTGTCACAGGAAAAAGATGAGGATTCAGCCAACAGTAACAGCTGCGTTAACATGGTTTTGACCGAGAGGGGAGCAGGGCCAACTGTTTGAGATGATTGGCTCCGGCTTGGCACGCGCATAAATAATGTGTGGTGTTATTCAGGCGATAATGATGAAAATGACATGATTCAGAATCAGCCGTTAAAAAAGATCAGAAAGCTAATATGGATGGCCTAATAGTTGTAGTAATAGCATTAGACGCGGTAGTGATTGGCTTAATAATAGCAAAATAATAATAGTGATGGCCTGTTTTAGTAGGAAAAGTTATATTATTAATATTAATTGGTTTATCTTTAGTTGCTCCCATATCATCATCTCAGTATATTGTCCGAATCGGGGCTAAATTGGCTCATCACACTTTTTCTATACGTTCATCCACTGCTGATAATTACACTGGAGACAAAGTAGCCGTTATTAAACCTGGGAGGTAATTTATTTTTGTTACTTCTTCATTACTTTTTGATAACAGGCTTTATCCTGAAATAACACCCGCAACTAATGAGAAAGGAAAGCTCCAAATCGATATATACACACGGGCCGGCCACTGTTATTTGATGAAGATGGGGAAGGGCAATGCATCATGGATTTTTTTTCTCTCCTTCTGTCAGTGGGTGTTAATTATTCCAAAGAAATTGCAGAATAATTATGTAATATAATCGTGCACTGGCTACTCAACCTTTCACTGTATGTATTAATAGCCAAACAAAGCAGCTGCAATTTTGTTTGCTTATAATAATAGCGATATAATCTAAAGCGTATTCATATATTGCCATGCGGTAAAAAAATAAAATAATAATAGTCATTGAAGTTTCCCAAAACAAAAAGTAGATACATGTTGAGTGTCAGCAGTGGCGTTCCAAGGGTACACTGGGGCCCCAGGAGAGGCCAGAGTCCTTAGGGGCCCTGATACTGACCACATCATCCATCCATCCATTTTCTACCCCTTAATCCATTATTGGGTCGGGGGGGGGGGGTCTGCAGGTGGTGAGTCCACAGGAGAATGGCTGCTCTGTCAGTGTGAGCATAGCCTTGATCTTTCAGTGGGGGCTTTGGGCAACCATGTTATATTTAATTAAAAACTACCTATCAAAGTGTATTAATCCTACAAAATCTAATCTTTCACATGGCCCTTTGTGTTAAACACCAAGGGCCAAATGAAATTAAAGGCTCTTAGCTTTAACCTGCAAAAACGGCTTGTTTTTACCTTTTACCGTTCTTGAGCTGTCATAGAATATAATATGTATAGTTAAATCAAAAATGTAACTCCTGCCCAAATTCGAACCCAGGTCATCGAGGCACAAGCACTGCTTTTTAACCACTAGACCACTATTGCATAAAGTATCCAATTTGAATTTGTTTTTAATGTTCTCAAATAAAAAAAAAACACCAGCTGCAAATGGCGTGTGAATGTAAAGAGCATCATTCCCCTGATACATTTCCCAAACTAATTTAAGGAAAAATATGTTTGTTTTAACAGGCAGAGAAAACTGTTGGTACGATTATATCAAGGGATTTTATCTTCAGACAAGGATTAAGTATGCCTTGTCTGACGTGTTTCTATACTTTTTGTTCAGCACTTTGAGTTGCATTGCCATATACAAATAAACTTGCCTTAAAACATGGTTCAATCAAAAAAGTAAAATTTGCACTAGGTGCCTCTTCAAAACTGACCAATACCCTGGCCGTAGTCTTGCTGACAAAAAGACCCACTGACTGTTATGTAACACGCACAGGTGGCTTGCCCTTTACCCGCGGACAAAGAAGCGTGGCCACTTTCATGCTCATTTGATTTAAGAGCAGAGCACATCATACCCGCCCGAGTCCCATACATCATCCACGTCGCCGCGGTAACGTCAACGCGAATGGATCAATCATTGAAAAAAGCAGGAGCGGACTGTGCCACCAATTAAGAGGTGATGTCGTCCGCTGGCCATCACTCACGGCGCTCGCTAATGCACTAATTACAAGGGCCGGGGGTATTAGTGGGATAGCACGGTCCAGCCCCCGGAGTAATCTGCATGCGGCCCCCCTCTCAGAGCCGTCCTGGTGTCTCTTGTCGAATGAATGAGATCCGATGAGGTGTGTGTGTGTGTGTGTGTGATTAATCAAAACTCCCGCCCCGAAACGGTCCTGACCTTGAGTTTCACCACAGGAGGGAAATGAACCCAGTGGGGCAGAGGTGGTGGCCGCCCCCATGCATTTAAGTTGTACTGTCTCGCCTGGTGTGCAATTTTTTTTCAAAGGGTAATCAATATATAACTAAGATTGAGTGTACGTATTTGATTCATTGTGTAATCAATTTTTACTGTAATTTCAACCATATAATTTTACGATGGTACAATCGGGTGCAAGTTTTCGGAACACAAACACCTCTGAACTATCAACAATTATAAATACAGTATATACAAAGGATACAAGTTTCTTTAATAATAGCCCATAATTATAAATCGATTTCATATAGGGATTTTCTGGACACTCAACAACCCTTCACATGTCATTATTTATTCACTCCATACACGGTGGCAAAAGACCACTACTGTAGCCGCAGCTGCCCACTAATCATTCACACACAAATGAGTTATCTCAGATGCATACAGTACTTTTTCCCTGGTGGCACTCTGAGGCAAAGGCAAAGTCTGAGCACCGCTGATGTGGAATATCATCAGTATACAAGGGGGTATTGGATAATTAGATTTGTCTGTCTCTCTGATGTGTCTATGTGATTAATTATTATCCCCCCGCTCTGCGCCTTGACCTTGAGCGCCACCACAGGAGGGAAATGAACTGGCAAGCCGATGGTGCGAGGGCGGAGGTGATCACTGGCCGGGGGTGTCTGCTCCGGGGCACTGAAGGGAAGACGAGGCTGGGGCCAAGGTTGAAGAGG
Source organism: Knipowitschia caucasica (assembly GCA_964034765.1). Lineage (NCBI taxonomy): Eukaryota > Metazoa > Chordata > Actinopteri > Gobiiformes > Gobiidae > Knipowitschia > Knipowitschia caucasica. Next base: position 35,422,016 of record OZ035830.1, on the reverse strand, counting down.
AACAACGAGCCGCTGTGGTCTTTCGGGGGGAGAACATGCAAATATTCTGAATCTGACTTTGACTAATTTGGTGGAGAGGCTTTGAGGGATGTGGAGAGACCTCTGAACTTTCTAAATTAAGAGCTACTTGAGACTTGGCCGGATTTACATTCACTAATTAAAAATGTGTATGTAAGATTAGCAGAGGTAAAAGGAATAGAAAGTGAAAAGCTTATTAAGCAGGCATTCATTAAGAAGGCAAAACTTTTTACACCGCCACAAATAATCGCCTTACCAACCAAAGTTAAAATACATTTGCTGTTTGAGTTCATCCTGTTACGATTGACAACAGTATTAAAGCTGGGGTACCAAACTTTTTTGCTTCATAAATAATGCATGTAGTTTTCCCCACTAGTAAGCAAGTACAAAATCAGACCACAACACGCTGTCTTTAGAAAAATAATGAGTATTTTGCATAGTACTTGCATTGCCTTGTGAGTGTATTGGTTATTTGATGCTTTGGACAGACAGCTGATTGGTCGACAGAGGGGGGTCCGCTCTTGGATGCAATAGATGGCAAGGCAAGGCAAGGCAAGGCAAGTTTATTTATATAGCACAATTCATACACAAGGCAATTCAAAGTGCTGAACAAAACAAGAAAGCATTAAAATCATAAATTATCACAGAACATTAAAAAGAAAGATAAAAATATAAAATCCCTCAGTTGTATGCACAGTTAAACAGAACCGTCTTTAACCTGGTTTTAAACATTGTCAGAGAGGAGGCCTGTCTCACATCTTCAGGAAGACTGTTCCAGATTTTAGCAGCATTAATCTGAAAAGCAGCCTCCCCATGTTTAGTTCTGACTCTGGGCACTAACAGGAGTCCAGTCCCTGTGCTCCTCAGAGTCCGGGCTGGTTCATATGGGACGAACATGTCACTAATATATTTTGGTGCGAGGCTATGGAGAGACTTGTACACAAGCAGAGCTGTTTTAAAGTCTATTCTCTGAGCCACAGGAAGCCAGTGCAGAGACCTGAGGACTGGACTAATGTGGTCGTACTTCCTGGTTCTTGTCAGGACTCGAGCTGCTGCATTTTGAATGTACTGCAGCTGTTTTACAGCCTGTTTGGACAGACCTGTGAGCAGGCCATTGCAGTAGTCTAACCTACTGGAAACAAATGCATGGATAAGAATCTCCAAGTCTGCTTTAGACACTATGTTTTTGATCCTGGCAATGTTTTTTAGATGGTAAAAAGCTGCTGATGTTACTGATTTGATGTGGCTATTAAAATTTAAGTCTGAGTCCAGTATTACCCCTAGATTTCTGACCTTGTTTGAAGGTTTTAGGGAGAGAGACTGTAGGTGACAGATGACGCTCTCTCTTTGTTTCTGGGGACCAAAGACAATCATTTCAGTTTTGTCTGCGTTTAGCTGAAGGAAGTTGTTTTGCATCCACTCACTGATCTGTTGGATACAGTGAAGGAGTGAGTCCACTGGTCCATGTTCTCCTGCAGTCAGTGAGACATAGATCTGAGTGTCGTCTGCATAGTTATGATAGGAAACTTTGTTTCTGCGTATTAACTGACCTAACGGCAGCATGTAGAGATTGAACAGAAGAGGTCCCAGGATCGACCCCTGTGGGACTCCACAGGTCAGGGCCATATGATCTGAGACACAGTTTCCAATCTCCACAAAGTACTTCCTGTCTTCAAGGTAAGACCTAAACCAACTTAGGGCGGTGCCAGTGACGCCAACCCAGTCCTCTAGTCTCTGTAAGAGGATCTCATGGTCGACGGTGTCAAAGGCAGCACTTAGATCTAACAAGATTAAGATTGAGACTTTGCCTGCGTCAGTGTTCAGCCGGATATCGTTTGTAACCTTAACGAGAGCAGTCTCAGTGCTGTGGTGGGGTCTTAAGCCGGACTGAAACATATCAAATGAGTTGTTGATTATAAGAAATCTAGTAAGCTGTAGGTAGACAACTTTCTCAAGGACTTTCCCCATAAATGGCAGATTTGAGATGGGACGATAGTTGTTAAGTACAGTGGCATCCAGACTGCTCTTTTTTAGCAGGGGCCTGATGACTGCAGTTTTCAGGGCCTTTGGGAATATTCCAGAATGAAGGGACATGTTTACTATCTGTGTGAGTGAAGGTAACAGACTGCTCAGAACAGACTTCAGAAATCTAGTGGGTAGTACATCCAGGCTGCATGTGGAGGAGCTCAAACTGGAGATTATCTCTTGGACAGTTTTATCATTTACAGGTGCAAAGTGAGTTAGCTCAGAGAGCCTTTCTGGCTGTTGGATGGTTATCTGTGGATTGGAGACAATGGCGCTTTTGATGCCTTGAACCTTGTCATTGAAAAAATTAGCAAACTCATTGCATTTACGTTTGGAAGTAAGCTCTAATGGCAGCTGAACAGGGGGGTTTGTTAATCTATTAACTGTTGAGAACAGAACACGCAGATTGTTGCTGCAGCCTTCAATCATTTCAGAAAAATACCTTTCTCTCGTACTACGTAGCACCCGGTTAAACTCGCACAACTTATCTTTGAAGATCTCGTAATCTACCTGGAGGTTGGACTTGCGCCACTTCCGCTCGGCCCTCCGGCACTTTCTCTTTTGTGCCCTGACCGAGTCTGCTTTAGCCCACGGCGCCTTCTGCTTATTTTTCAGTATTTTAACCTTCACAGGGGCAACGGTATCCAGAACATTCAAAACACTAGAGGTGACAGAGTTAAACAGTTCATCTACAGTAGAATACGATGCATTCTCAAAGTTTATCATTTCCATAAATAGTTCACTCGTATTTTCATTTATGCGCCTTCTTCGAACAGTTGCAGAGTCCACTGGTGGTTTGTTAGTGAAACACATGTCAAAAAAAACACAGAAATGATCCGAAAGAGCAACATCGACCACGTTTACATTTGAAATAATCACCCCCTTTGTAACTAACAGATCTAGAGTGTGCCCTCTGCTGTGGGTGGGGCCACTTACGTGCTGAGTGAGATCAAAGGATTCAAGTACAGAACTCAGCTCATTTGCATTTCTGTCATCAACATTATCCACATGAATATTAAAATCACCTGTAATAACCAAACTATCAAAATCTGTGCATACAACTGAAAGCAACTCGGTAAAATGATCAATAAAACTGTGACATGACTGCGGTGGCATGTATAGGACAACGAAGAGTATTGGAGGAGATTGTTTTTGTTGTATTTTAAAAGACACATATTCAAATGACGAAAACTTCCCAAGAGACATTCTATGGGAGACAAAGTGGTCTCTAAAAATGGCAGCTAAGCCTCCTCCTTTTTTGTTTTCCCGTATTTCAGATTCAAACTTGAAATTTGGTGGTGATGCTTCTATTAAAACTGCATTTTCTGAATTTTGGTCAAGCCAAGTTTCAGCCATGAACATAAGATCAAGATTATGAGAAGAAATAAAATTATTGATTAAAAAAGACTTGTTACAAAGAGATCTGACATTAAGCGTAGCAAGTTTCAAAGTTTCAGTATCAGCGGTTGCGGTCGGCTGATTCTTACACGGAACAAGAATTAGATTTTCCAGATTAGACTGATTAACTCCAGATGTTTTTCTGTAATGTATTCTTTGTGTTATCACTAAGGGAATGGCACAGGTGGCTTCATGACAGGGCCCCAGCCGGGTCTCTCCTCTAACTAGACTGCCAGTGGCTGCGAAGCAGAGACCCTGTGCATCCTAGTGTTTAGAGAAAAGAGGGGTAGGGGAAGGCGGGGGAGGAGGATGGAGAGGTGGGTGGCTTTTGGGTGTTGAACGAGGGGGGCAGGGAGGTGGATGGGTTTTTGGTGATGGGTTAGGGGAGGGGCAGGCTGAGTTGGGTGGTGGACGAGGGGGGAGTGGAGGTGGAGGGTTTCTTGGTGCTGAGTTAGGGGGGGGGAGGTGGGCTAAATGAGCAGGAGGGGGGGGTGGAATACTTATGGGGTTAGAGGAGGGACGGGTGGATTTTGTGGGAGAATTTGAGTTGGACGCCCTAGGTGGCTTTGGAGGTACGTATGGGGAGTAGTTTTGAATGTTAGATAGGACTCTTGATCTGGCTACAGTGGGTGTGAGAGGAATAGTCTTCATCGCCGATCTTATCATGCCTGCAGAGTGTTCCGGTAAATCCAGTAGTGAAGGCGGGGATAGAAAACAAAGGGAAAGGTCGTCCTCATTTTCCCTAGATGGAGTGGATGTAGCGGGGGGGACCCAAGCCGGGTCCATGGAAGGTGATGAGGGAGTCTTTGGTGGAGACAGAGGTGGTTGAGGAACCCCCAGTACAGGCCTGACTGTAGCCTGGAGTAATGGGGGAAGCTTCACGGGAGCTGTAGGTGGGGAAGGTGCTGCTGAAGATGACGGAGCAGCCACTGCTGCTGCTGAAGATGATGGAGCAGCCACTGCTGCTGCTGTATCCACTGCTGCTGGTGAAGATGATGGAGCAGCCACTGCTGCTGCTGAAGATGATGGAGCAGCCACTGCTGCTGCTGAAGATGATGGAGCAGCCACTGCTGCTGCTGAAGATGATGGAGCAGCCACTGCTGCTGCTGTATCCACTGCTGCTGCTGAAGATGATGGAGCAGCCACTGCTGCGGCTGTATCCACTGCTGCTGGTGGTGCTGTATATGCTGATGGCGCTGATGAAGATGTGGCAGCTGCTGATGATGCTGGGGGTGGAGGCGTTGAGCTCTTTCGAAGCCGTGGAGGTGTTGAGTTCTTTTGGAACCTTGGAGGTGTTGATTTCTTCTTGAATCGTGGAGGTGTGGAGTTCTTTTGAGGCGGTGGGGGTGCAGAGACCTCGGGAGTCGGTGGAGATGGTCGTGATGTCTGTGCCCTTTGCTTCTTCTTTCTCCCTTTCAACGGCTGCACGCGCTGCGCAGGCTGAGGTCTTAGGGCAGATGCAAAGTTATCCATCAGCACTTTTACTCCGTAGTTGTTCAGATGTGGGCCTTTTTCTTCAAAAAGCTCGTGCCTATTCCAGAACAGATTAAAGTTTTCAATTGAAGCCAAGTCCTCTGCGTGAACACTCATTGAGTAGGAATGTGTTTAGCTGATACAGACGGCTAAACTTCTCCATTTTTCCATCTATATTTGGCAGTGGGCCACTAAGAAAAATTGTTATGTCCATTTTCTTGAGGTCATCCAGTAACAGCGTTAAATCCATTCGTAACTTCTCGCTTGCCTTCTCATAGATATCTACCGCCCCCGTGTGGATCAATAATGTACGCACACCACTGTTCTCAGATAACACTTTAGGCAGGAGAGTTCTTATCTCAGCAACTTTTGCAGAGTGAACTGAGACAGTGAGCATGGACTCCATGTTTACATTTTTCACCGAGCCATCTCCGATAAGGACACAGTTTGTCCTTGGTGGAGGCGCTGCAGTTTTTAGCAGCTTTGTTGTAGAGACTACTGCTGATTCATCTTCCAAAAGTGGTGAAAAGCGGTTTCTTGTAATTAAAGATTTTTGCTGTGGCATTATGACACTCTTGTTATCATTAGCTTTGCCTTGTTTGGGCTTGGCACCATATGTGTTCCAACAATTGTCTCTGTTGATTTTGGGAAATGAAATAGCGTCATAATAACTTACGTTCTGTCCATGTGGTCCATTTCCTTTCACTGGTATTGTTGTGTTCAGCCCCAATTCTGATTCAAGCACAAACATTCGGTCTTGAAGAAGTTTTAGCTCCTGTTTGAGTGAAAAACAGCCGTCGCAAAGTTTTGTTCTTTCCCGTCCTCCCGACATGCTGTAAGTTAGGTAAATTCCACAAGTCTTGTGTTGAAGTTTGTAAAAAGGAGTAATCCGTGTTTTGTGGAATAAAAATGTAAGCAAAAATGATTAAAGGAGATAAAAAAGCAGCAAGCGAGGAGCAGCAAGAGAATGCGACATAAGCACATTAGGGAGCCACAAACGCAACGAGATGCCAAAAATACATGTCGGGAAAACACATGTTAGAACCAAATGATTTCACAACTAGGAATTGTAATGTATCGTCCAATTGTTGTGGTTTAAAAGCGAGGTGCCCAAGTTTGAAGCTTCAGTTTGACTATTATTAACAAAAACGGATATTTTCACAAACCTCTTGATTAGCAGGGAGAAAACATGCATGTATGAATTGGTGCAAATATATAGTTGCATGTGTAAATGAAAATCAAAAACAATAATAACATACCAGAACTGTTCAAATTGAATACTTTGCCATTTGGAATTCAAAGGCCAGTAGCTAAAGTGACTAAAAAGGCACTAATAGGAGTACATCTGGAGTCTTTGTGAATTAATTCTGCAATAATTACCAGTTTGTTTTGAACCGAGAAAGCTCATTTAGCAAAAACAATGTCCTACAGAGGGTCACATCTGAAATACATTACCTGCTGGTTTAAAAGCGGCTTTCATAGAGTCAGAGCGTAACAATATTAAAAGACCTGCTTTGATCCTAATCGATCTCCTCCTTCAGTTTTCTACGCTCTATTTTCACCCTTTGATGATGCCTGTACTTTGTAAATGTGCAAACTTCCTTGTTAGAGTTGTGCCCGTAGTTTATATCGATCCTTCCCTGAATTAATTAGCTCTTCACTTGACAACATCTTGCAATTTGCTCCTGTTTGGAGAAATGTGGGTTTTAAAGGGAAACGAGAACGGCTGTAACTCATCAATGACTGACAGATGCAGAACTATTTATAACTAACCACAAAAGCGTAAGATAAATTATTCCACAGAATCTTGGCATTGGAATAAAAAAAATCTACAAAAAAGAACCCAGGTGCTGGTTCATTTTTCAATCCAATTCCATCAAATGTGAAAATTAATTCAGAGTGTCGAAATGATTCAATGTCACAAACGGTATACCTAATGACTACCTTTGAAACGTTTTCGCCAATATCACTCCATTACACCAACATCTAATTATGGCCAACCACTCATTTTACTTAACACACATGTTTATTTCGACAGAATTAGAAAGAAATTCAACACTTTGTTAACCCTTGAGGTGGTTTTTTAGTCATTTAAAACATGGTGTTGTGAAACATTACAACGGGAAGAGCACTACTTGATAAGACAAAAATAAAGTCATATAATTTTAAAAGTGTCTGTCTGCGGGGTCCATAGACGGTTGAGGGGGAGAACTAGCCCAGTTGTCATATTAAGGAAGAGCTAAGTCAAACGGACTATAAAGGGTGCGAATCTGGAGCCAAATTTGTCAGTAGCAACGGCTTAGCAACCGACGAGCCAATCAGTGGCGGTGCTGGGCTGTTCTAGCTTACGTTACTCGCAAGTTCAACCAAAAAACAGTCACAAAAATCACTTGCATTTTCAGTTGCTGGACGTCATGTCTGGATTTAAATAGACAATATCAAAACCACAGCACACAGGACCACAACTAAACAATGGATTTTAAAGAAAACATTTGTTGAGTGTGACACAAACGGCCACAAAGTAAGAGGTGTTTGCTTTTCAATGTAAGTTAATAGCAGCCAGAGTGAGTTGGAGAAAAAACGTTGTCCATGAGAAGTGCCCTATTAAGCTAAATTGAGCTAGCGGGTCAGCATAGTCGATCTGCATAGTCTATGAACCCAGATTACTGTATAGAAAGTCTCCTGGAGTCATGAGCTCACATAGTCATTCTGCTACCTGGTGCCTACAGTGTGAATATTCACCGTGATTCATATATTATGAAGGCAATTAATAATATGTTGTGAAAATCTATGGGCAGGAGTAACTCACCGATGACGTATGTGAGGAGCAGCGCCAGTGTGAGCGTGAGCAGAGAGGCCGACAGGGCCGTGCACTTCCAGTTGCAGCAGCGGTGCGGTTTGTTGAATGTGAAGAGGGGGCGGGTCACACTGCTGCGAGGGAGGGGTCGTGGAGGGGGAGAGTACACCGTCCCAGAGGTGAGGGGGTAACCCTGTCCCGCCCCAGAGAGGAGCGCCGACGAACCAGAGCCTTGTTTGAACAGGAAATGTCTGAGAAGAAACAAAGGGAGAGTTAGAAATGTACTCCGATAAGATCAAATACAACTTTATTGATCTCACAATGGAGAAATATACATGTAACAAATTGCATAATCAGGATCACTGAGGGTGTGCAAAAAGAGAGGAAATGTGCAAACATGATAAAAAAAGTGAAAAAAGGGTCAGCTAGTTCAGATTGAACACATGTTTTACGTGGGAGCATGACTTCAATTCTGAAAAAAGTATGCAAATGTTGCGAGATGAAAACGGCTAATGTAAGAGGTCCCGCACCAATTCATTTTAATATTGAGATTTATTGAACAAACTGTTATGAACAGAAAGACCAACTGCACACATTTGGATAGCACAGATTCTAGCCACAGTGTCATCATAATTTATAGGTGAAGCATTTGTTCTTTTTCTGACTGATTATGAAGTGCAAATGCTCTACAAGCCGATCTGAGCCATGCAGTGAATACCTCGCAGCAATAACCCGAGTTTCTACACTGTTGTAGCTCACCTTCCTTCTTTATTTTGTTTGATAAAAGTTGGCAGATGAATTTACGTTCTAACAAAGTTGAACTAATGCACTTGAATATAATGAGAAAGTCATACACCTTTCCAGGCAATTGTTTTATAACAAACAAAAGCAGGAAATGGAAGTAGGAGTAAGTCTGTGCAGACACCAACATAACATTGATTTAAGAGAATGCCAGAAGGCGCTGACAGACTTGTGGATGTTTACATTATTGAATGTGTTCTTAGTTGAAAAAGTTTGTAGGCCCTTAAATGTATAGTTGTTCTTATGACAAAGATGCATTGTGTTCCAGACTGCGTGGCCCAAACTGCTGCCACACCTGGGAATGTAAAGTAGATTATAGTATGTAGTAAAAACAACTGTTGTTGCATGTGGCCTATATAAGACACTGCTCCAATGCTTTGCCAATTAACTCCACGCGGCAGCAACATCATCTCTTACCTGTATCTTATTCAGATTCTCTTTATGCAAATCCTCACCCAGCGGAATAGACTGGCACTGCGAAATACGCCTGACTGAAACTCATTTAAAGGAGCCCCTGAGGTGGCGGTTTGTGTAGAAACCCTGCAGCTGTAGTTTTAAATAGAGGCCCAGAATTCAGACATCACGCACAGGACGGCCCGCTCCATTTCCCTGCGATCTGCTCTTAATACGTCGCACCTGTCGGAAAACCTCTCCTAAATGTCCCGAGTCTGGGACAGTTAAATCCCTAATACCCCGAATGTTTGGTCTACATTTGCATGCTTTTAATTTAAGTGGTTTCTTAAACTTGCCAGTAATGCATCATCAAAGATTTATTCATAAGGCTAGAGAAAATCTTTGGGAGAAATCTTTTTAGAAGATTTAGAAGCACCAGGACCTTACTAGAAACGCATATTATCCGTCATAATTTAGCATAGGCCTTCAGAGTGAGGTTTTTTAATGTAAAACACGAATGCTACTCACCCCATGCATTTAAAAACTCTTGACCACAGCTTCATTTTGGAAAATGGTTTATTGGTTGCTCCTGACTGCAGGAAGTATATTAGCTAAAGAATGAGAAACTGTGAGCGGTGCAGCCTAAATATGCCTCTCTCCTGCAACATTAGGAGCTGCTGCTGAGGTATAATGCAGTCTAAAATGAAACAGAATGAAAAAAGCCCTGGCAGCGGAGGATCAATGACTTACCTACTGCGCTTCAAGTCATCAAAGTGACTGCTTAAGTTATAAGACTGTATTAGTTAGAGCCGGATCATTTCTTTTATCAAGTAGAGTGTGTTTGATGGCAGATGACGATAGGAAACTAAGCTGATGGGCAATTAATCTAAGTTAGAATTTCTTCCATAGTGTTTTGATAATGGGAGATGTGGGGGGTGGGTTTGGGTTGTCAGAAGAGCAGGGAGAAATATGGAGAGGTATAAGAAATTATGCAATTTAAGGACATGAATCTGCTGCTTTAAAGTGTTGAGCATAAATCAAGAAATCTGTCACAAAACAAGATAAGGTTTAAAAGTTGGAGCATACATAGATTAGCACTGGAGATATTGCTTAATTTCATACTAAACTTGTGAGGAAGCAGAGTGACTGAAACATGTTTATTGCATAAGTTAAGAAGCAGGAATGCAAAACCGTGGAACTAACTGCCCAATGCTTACTGGTGCATTATGGGAATGTGTGAGACAGTAAGCACGATATGTGTGTGTGTGTTGTTGGTCTTTTTTAGGTTGGGAAAAGCTAAACCATGGACAAGAGTTGAGAATAAACATTTGCTAATAACATTTGCTGATAACTGTGTGTTGCGACAGTTTTTTTTCAGTAAATTGATTTAAAAAAAAAAAAAAACATAAAACAAATATAACAAGAATAAGTAAATTCCAAGAACCACAACCAGTTTCTGCGGCAAATCGACACCAATCTATTGAGTTATCCCTTGGACAAAACATCAGAGCCAATACCATATGACCTCAGTAAGCGGCAGATGGTCATGTTTTTATATCATTGTAATGGCTGTACATTCTAATCAGACGTTTAATCATAGTCTGCTAATTAACACAACACTAATTACCACACGTCTCAATCCTCAGAGAAAAAAAAAAAAAAGTGAACAATGCAGTCGTGCAGTATTTTCCCCCTGAGGTATGTATTTCTGTAACATACGGTCAATATCCGGAGGCTATCCCTTTGCCGCTCATCACCCCAGGTTACAGCTCTGTCTCTCTGGGTTAATATTAGTTATGGAGGAGACACACACTATGAAACTCTACTCATATGCTGTGGTTATGAAAACACAGACTGAAGTAAAAGATTTCTTTCCACCATCCGTTATTTATTTATTTTGCATTGAAAAAAGTATGGGTTATTATTGTGAGTGCATGTCTACAAATCTGACTCACTTGTCCTGGAGGATGCCCTGCTTCTGCCTGTTTCTGTTGTTTCCGTTCTTTCCTCCCCGTTATGTTATACAATGTACATCCATACTTAACTTACAGTGAATCTTGCAGTCTAAAACCCCCAAAAAGTTTACACAGTTCTGTTGAATCTTACTGTGAAAGATTTGGACCAGAACAGTAACTTCTCCATGGAGACAAGTAGATGTCCAATAGTAAAGTTAGAAAATGGAAATGATAATGATTACTAATGATAACTGCAAATAATATGAGGTAATAATTGCTGAAATTGAGTGGTTCTCATCTTAATTTGAGTATTTTCTGACAATATTTGACAATGAGATAAGCCATTTAGTCTAATTTCAAAAACTGATGTTTTTTTCATACCAAGGGAGACCTTTATTGTATCTTTTTAAAGCATTTTTCTTGTCCTTTAAGCATATCTTGTTTTGAGGCAGTCAACATGTGTTCAAATTAAGATATATTTTGCCTAACAGACATTTTTGACTTATTTTTCATAACTTATTGCAGTGTACCTATATGAGAAAATACTATCCTTAAAGTTTGGGTGCCTAATTTCATAATCTCCGCACATTTAACTGTAATAGAATCATATAGTTCCTACAGTTTGGTTCCATCACTACTTTGATCACTTTGGTTTGACACATATGTATATAGTATTAGACCTCTGTTACATCTTTAGATCAGCTCACACCACCACTCTCACTCAGCCAATCAGCTCTCAATCAGCCCAAAACTTCAAATAGTGACTCCTAGGGCCGACTTACAGTATGTAAGACAGAGAGCATATTGCGGTCTGACTTGTTCACAAAGCTTAACTTTTAAAAGACTCTTCCTGTTGAGAAAAACAGAATGTCTTATTTATGAAAAAAAAAGATCGGTACCCCAGCTTTGACCCTCTTTTTTGGCAGAGCAGTGGTTGTATGAGGTCACTGGCTGCAGCTGTAGGACTCTGAAGGGCTCTCGGAGGACGGCCCATTAAAGTGGGGCCAGACAGGAGACTGACACTGCAGCCGGACAGCAGAGCGCGACAGACCACTCCGTCGCCCTCATACACGGCAAAAACACATCCATCTTGACAAGTCATTAAGTCTCACATTGAACCTCAGAGACTTTGGGAAGAGTGGCCGCAGTGACAGGGCCAAAGGCAGCGTTAGCATTCAGGACGGACCAGCAGCGGAGGCTAAAGGTGATGCGTGTAATCATCTGTCATTATATTTCACTGTATCACGGAACAGATACAAAACACGTTATACAGTGTGCACGATGGCTTCAACTATGCAGACCGGACGTTGTCCTGACTGGTTTGATTTGAAAAGTTACTGCAGTTATAGGTTTTCTTTGAGGGCTGGGAGTGGGGGTAAATGCAAATGCACACATGAATGTATAGAATAAATTAAATCCCCAAGCACAAAGCGCTTCACATGCATGAGACTGTGTTTGTGCTGGAGGCTATCAGGTACGGCAGAACATAATGACAGGCTGTGCACAGAAAATGAATAAATAATACTGAAATGAAGCAACTACATATTTTCAACCTTGGTGCAGAATCTATATGTCTAACTCACATGACCATATATGGGTAAGTAAGTAGAAAGTAAGTAGTATGTAATCCATGCACTGGGAGCCCATCTCCTCCTAAAGGCCATGTAACCGGGTGGTAACTGCATGTAAGCGTGTAAGTTTGAACACATTTTTAGAACTGAATAACAGCAGGTGCAGAGTCTTACTCACAGATGCCATGTACATTTTCCTCCTAAGATTGAGTGATCAAACACACACACACACACATTTAGTGGATGAGGCGACCAAAATGGCCCCAACAGCACTAATGACAGTAACAAGAAATGACACTAAAATATTGATTTTTTTTGGCCAGTAATTCATTAACCAGTTAATTATGTTAAGTTAATTCGACCTCTGCTGTATCTCCAACTTGTTTTTATGTTTACTATATGTTTTATGTTTACTATAATGTTACTAATAGGGCAACTCAATGGCTAAAGAAACTAATTGACATTGCAGCTGACCAATCCAGAGTTGAAAGCAGTGTACAAATGTCCTCTTTCCTCTTTCATTGATCAACATGCACTTTTCCTTCTACATCTCTCATGGCATTATATAAATGATCAGCACATACGTAAACATCTCTGATTTTTGTAGACAGTTATATGGACCCGCTGTGATTGCCGCATTGGGTTTTCTTCAAACGCCTCTAAAGCCACACAAGTTGCGGCTGATGACGTAATTCAGAAATTGCATTCATCTTGCCTTATTCATTCCAGCACTACTTATCCTGCAACCTATTCTGTGTGTTTCCTTTGCATATGCCGTCACTTTCTCTTGCTTTGCCGGTTCCTAATGTGTCCCTGAAGCTGCGTTTTACACAAGCTGACATTAATCCCTCAATATCTCTCCCTCTCCCTTGCATTTGCTGAAGGCTGTGAGTCACAAGGGACACAACGGGCAGCGCACAGAGCAAGCTTGCACCTTCAGGGTCAATGCTAGTTCAAGCTTTTCGAAAAGGACAAAAAGAAACTTTTGGACAAACACCAGCTCACATAGCCTAACGCCATGAACAAAAAAAACAAAAGTCTGCTCTGAGATGATTTGAACAAGACAAGCCTAAACAATACCGTGTCAAACATAGTGACACAGGAGGATTTCAGCTTTTCTGAGGCTGGAACATGGGTGAGGTTTGTGGGATTGCTTTGGTAAAGGGTGAGATGAAAACCAAGCAGAGAAGATTGAATGGGTGGGTGGAGCCTTGCCGATAGCAACAATAGGAGTACAAAAAGGTCTGTCAGAGGTCACTTGGAAATTAATTAACTGTAAAGTCAACAATTTCCCATAACCAAATATTTGCATGGATTTAGACCATGGCCACACAGAGACAAAATGAAATATTATTTTGAAACTGCATTGCCTAAATGCTGATCTACCGCTGCCAATGTGTTCACATACCGCTGCAGACAAATTAAAAATGCCCCAGAGCACATCCAGAGTGTATTGCACATGGCGGACGTGAAACACCAAATCTCACTAAGAAAAATAAAAACAAAATAATTCAGCTCTAAATCAGGGGTGTCCACCCTTTTTTGTAATAGAGCCACTTTAGTTTGCGTCCAGGGGGGACCACAAGGATTGACTGGATTTGGGTTGTTCTGTGCTTTAACAAGAGGTGTGACGTAATAATAATGCATCGGTTTTATATAGCACTTTTTTGGACTCTCAAAGATGCTTCACATGTCATTATTCTTTCACTCCATACACGGTGGTGATAAACTACTGTAGTAGCCACGGCTGCCCTGGGGCACACTGACAGAAGCGAGGCAACCAGTTTGTGCTATCGGCCCCTCCGACCAACACCAACCATTCACACACACCAGAGTCATTCTAGGCAGTGGGCCCCACTGTGGCATCAGGTGTTCCCAGAGGTTAAGTGTCTTGCCAAGGACACTTCGACAGCAGACATCAGTGGGAGTCGGTGGAGAGAGTCTTGTGGTGGGCTCGAACCCACGACCTATTGGCCTTCTACCAACTGAGCTACTGTCACCCTGCACAAAGACTTGTCTTTGTGCTTTGAGCTAAAGTTGGTAGACTGATTTATTTATATATTTTCTTCTTGACACTTGTATGACACTGTGGCAGTGAGGGAGAGATGATCCTGTAGTAAACGTCATATTCAGACGTAGATTGAGCGCAGGTCTGGAGGGTTGATGTCATCACGTAAGTTAGAAAAAAAGTTGGGTATTTGTCATCCACGCAAAAACTTTATCCAATAAAGTTAAAACACCAAATCTGTATACAGCTGCTTTGTGTGGACATTTGTGTTTGCTCAATAGAAAACGCTTGCTAAACAAGGCCCTAAGTGTCTTAAATGAACACAATACAGAAAGAATGTAGTACTGAAAATGTTAGAAAAAGTCACCCGGAAAGTTTTCACATATTGGATGCTTTCAGTCACCCACACGTGCCACACACAGGGAGCATTTCGGAGGCCAGTGCACAGGTCGGGGTGACTGTGGCGCTTTGTATTGCTTTAGTACACTAGCTTCGGAAGCAGCTGAAGAAATTGCATTTGTCAATGTGTGTGAAACTCTATTCTTCTTGTGAGGCGCCTTAAAAGGATTCGCTGTTCTCCTTCCTGGCTCCCTGCCTTTGATCTTCTCAGACAATATCCAGGGGCAACGCCCAAGATGCTGTGAATTCATATCAGAGGGGCATATTTCCCTGGAGACTGGCGGAAATGAGAGGGGAGCTCAGCGGGAGGCAGGAGGAGCAGACCCTGGGGCTGTCTGAACTTGGATAGGTGCAAATCGCTGAGCTTGGGCAGAGGCCAGAAGGTGCATGCAGATCTGCAGAGACATTTCATCACAGGAGGCTCAGTCAGACGTGGGTCAAGGCCATCAGATCCTCTCATGCGTATTTGAAAAAAAAAAGGATATATCAATCAATCAATCAAAGTTTATTTGTAGAGCGCCTTTCATACACAGGGCAACACAAAGCGCTTCACAGTCCACATCACAAATCATCACATAAAACAAACACCAGAATCACAATTAAAACATTAAAATCACACAAAAGATTAAAACACAATTAAAACAGTAAAATCACACAAAAGAATAAAACCATTAAAACTTTCAAAATTACACAAGAAATTTAAAAAAAATAAATAAATGACAGCAGTGCATTAAAAATGGAGATAAAATCCTTCAGTTATATGCACAGGCAAACAGAACTGTCTTTAACCTGGATTTGAACATTGACAGAGTAGACGCCTCCCTCACATTTTCAGGGAGATTGTTCCAGATCTTAGCTGCATGGATCTGAAACGCAGCCTCCCCATGTTTGGTTCTCACTCTGGGCACCAGCAGGAGGCCAGTCCCTGTGCTCCTCAGAGTCCGGGCCGGTTCATATGACACCAACATGTCACTAATGTATTCTGGTGCAAGGCCATGGAGAGACTTGTACACAAGCAGAGCCGTTTTAAAATCTATTCTTTGAGCCACAGGAAGCCAGTGCAGAGACCTGAGGACCGGACTAATATGGTCATACTTCCTGGTTCCTGTCAGGACTCTAGCTGCTGCATTTTGGATGTACTGCAGCTGCTTACAGGTCTGTTTGGACAGACCTGTAAGCAGGCCATTGCAGTAGTCTAGCCTGCTGGAGACAAATGCATGGACAAGAATCTCCAAGTCTGCCCTGGACACTATATTTCTAACTTTGGCAATGTTCTTCAGATGGTAAAAAGCTGTTGATGTTATTGATTTTATGTGGCTATTGAAATTTAGGTCTGAGTCCAGTATTACCCCCAAATTTCTGACCTTGTCTGAAGGAAGTAGGGAGAGAGACTGAAGTTGACAAATGACGCCCTCTCTTTGTTTCTGGGGACCAAAGACAATGATTTCGGTTTTGTCTGCATTTAGCTGGAGGAAATTATTTTGCATCCAGTCACTGATCTGTTGGATACAGTGAAGGAGCAAATCCAGTGGTCCATGTTCTCCTGCAGTCAGTGAGACATAGATCTGAGTGTCGTCAGCGTAATTGTGGTAGGACACTTTGTTTCTTTGTATTAACTGACCTAACGGCAGCATGTAGAGATTAAATAGGAGAGGTCCCAGGATCGACCCCTGTGGTACACCACAGGTCAGGGCCACATCATCTGAGACGCAGTCTCCAATCTCCACAGAGTACTTCCTATCCTCCAGGTAAGACCTAAACCAGTCTAGGGCTGTGCCAGTGACACCAACCCAGTCCTCCAGTCTCTGCATGAGGATCTCATGGTCGACAGTGTCGAACGCGGCACTAAGATCTAACATGACCAAAACTGTGACTTTACCTGCATCAGTGTGAAGTCGAATGTCGTTTGTTACCTTCACTAGAGCGGTCTCAGTGCTGTGGTGGGGTCTAAACCCAGACTGGAACATATCAAAAGAATTATTCATTGTTAAAAATTCAGTAAGTTGTTGGGAGGCCACTTTTTCAAGAATTTTTCCAATAAATGGCAGATTCGATATGGGGCGATAATTTTGAAGTCCCGCAGGATCCAGACTGCTCTTTTTTAGGAGAGGTCTTATGACTGCTTTTTTAGGGCCATAGGAAATGTTCCTGACGACAGAGACATGTTTACTATTTGTGTCAGTGAAGGTAACAAACTGCTCAGGACGGACTTCAGAAATTTAGAGGGCAATATATCCAGGCTACATGTGGAGGAGCTCAGACTCATGATTATCTTTTTGACAGTTTCAGTATCCACAGGTGCAAAGTGAGTTAGCTCAAAAAGCTTCTCTGGCTGTTGCATTGTTATACGTGCTGTGGAGGTGATAGTGTTTTTGATTCCTTGTACTTTGTCATCGAAAAACTGTGCGAACTCATTACACCTAGATTTAGAGGAAAATTCTAGGGGCAACTTTACAGGGGGGTTCGTTAATCTACCAACTGTTGAAAACATAACACGAAAATTGTTACTGCAACCTCCAATAATGTCAGAAAAATACATTTCTCTTGTTCTACGTAGAACCCGGTTAAATTCACCCAACTCATCTTTAAAGATTTCATAATCGCCCTGGAAATTGGACTTTCGCCACTTCCGTTCGGCCCTCCGGCACTCTTGCTTCTGTGCCCTAACCGAGTCTGCCTTAGTCCATGGGGCCTTTTTCTTACTGGTAACTATTTTAACCGTCACAGGAGCAATGGCGTCCAGAACAGTCAGAACACTGGTGGTGACAGAGTTATACAATTCATCAACAGTAGAGCATGGAGTTTTCTCAAAATTTAGCATTCCCATGAACAGTTCACTTGTGTTTTCATGTATGTGTCTTCTTCTAACAGTTGTAAATTCAGCTGGTGGTTTGCTAGCAAAACACATGTCAAAAAATACACAGAAATGATCTGACAAAGCAACATCAACTACATTAACATTTGATACATTAACCCCCTTTGTAATTAGCAGGTCAAGAGTGTGCCCCCTGCTGTGGGTGGGGCCACTCACGTGCTGAATGAAACCAAAGGTCTCAAATACAGAAGCCAGCTCCTTTGCATTTCTGTCATCAACATTATCAACATGTACATTAAAATCACCTGTAATAACTAAACTATCAAAATCTGTGCACACGAATGAAAGTAGTTCAGTAAAATGGTCAATAAAATCGCAACATGACTGTGGTGGCCTGTACAGGACAATGAAAAGAGTAGAAGATTGCTTTTGTTCCATTTTAAAAGAAATATACTCAAACGATGAAAAATTTCCAAGGGGCATTCTATGGGAGACAAAGTGCTCTCTAAAAACTGCAGCTATGCCTCCCCCCCTTTTGTTTTCTCGTATTTCGGATTCGAATTTAAAATTGGGTGGTGTTGCTTCTATTAGAACTGCATTTCCTGTATTTTGGTCGAGCCATGTTTCAGCCATAAGCATAAAATCAAGATCATAAGAAGTGATAAAATTATTAATTAAAAATGATTTGTTACATAGAGATCTGACATTAAGCATAGCAAGTTTAAAAATAACGTCAGAGTCGATTAATGTGGTTGATTGATTTCTACAGGGAACAGAAATTAGATTTGCAGAGTTGGACCGTCTAACTGCTGTCCTGTTTTGATTTCGTTTTTTAGAATTTAAAAACATTTTTGAGCTGGTGCGAGGAACACACACAGTCTCAATTGGCCTAAAATGTGAAAACCCTTGTTGTTCTTTAGCTCCCAGAGTCAGAAGGGAGTCAGCACAGTTCAGTGTTTGGACTGGTAATGCACTGCCAGACGGACAGGGAGCAGTGTTTGCACCGTTGTACTCACCCGGTGCTGGTGAGCAGGAGGCGGGGGAGTGCGGTGGGGTCCGAGGGGGCTCAGATGTAAACAGTCACGCCCCCCTCGGGGAACGCTGAACAACATAACGTATGTAATCCATCAACAGGCTGCTACCGTATCTGTTTGGGTGTAATCCGTCTGGACGATAGGCTTCGTAACGTTTCCAGAAAAGGGCAAAGTTATTCACAAAGACAAAGTTAAAAGAGCTGCATGTAGCCTGGAGCCACATATGCAGCGCCACAACACGACTGTAGAGGCAGTCACCTCTGTTTACAGTCGGGATTGGACCAGAAATAAAAACAGATAGTCCGGAGGATTGAAGGAGGTGGAACAGATCCATAAAATGTTTCTTCGTGACTTCTGACTGCTGAAGTTTCATGTCGTTAATTCCCACATGCACGACTACCTTGGAAACGGTATCAGGCAGGGACTGAAGCAGAGGAGGGAGACGTATGAGCAGGTCTGGTACAGTAGCTCCGGGAATACAGCGAGTGACCGCGTTAAAGAAGCGGACGTGTCTCACGATGGAATCTCCAATAATCAGAGTGGTCGGGGCGAAGAGTGGCCTCGGAGAAGGAGCTCGGTGGACGGAACCAGCGGGTTCACCCGAAGCAGGACCCGAGCCTGAGCGCCGCTGAACACATGGAGAGGAGGAGCGGGGGTGCTGACTCTCAGCTACAGGCGACCCACGCTGTGTGCTCGGGGACGCTGGAGCGGTGAGAGGGGCTGGCTCTGGGCGCTGCTGCTGACCCGGTGGAGGTGAGCGGTGGTGATGATGGCTAGCTACCCCAGTCTGAGGCTGCTGCACTGGGGTCAAAGAAGGGGAACAGGCCAACATGGCTGGTGGACCGCTCTTTCGCCTGAGGACTGCTTCCTTTAGGAGCGTTTTCCTCGCAGTGGACTTGGATCCTCGAGCAGTAGAGTACGCTGCAGTGTCCAGGGATTCTGCTGAGGGGGCCGGGATGTCGGTGGAGAGGGCTGCATAGCGGTTTGCCAGACTCAGGACATGGGCCACGGCGCAGGATGGCTCCTCGGAATCCGCGGGCTCGTTATTCGGAAGCGGGCGCTTAGGTGTAGAACAGGAGGGTCCGGAGCTGACGGATCTCTCCCACACGACAGTGTCACAATATGCAGCGCTCAGTGACATCAGCCGTGAGTGCTGCCCACCAGCGACTTCAAAAAGTTTGGATACTAGAGATTGTTTCTCATTCAACTCTGCGGTGAGACGAAGGACTTCTTTTCGTAGTTCTGCAATGGTGGCACGGTCGCTCTCACGGAGCTCCAAGGTGAGGCGACTAATATTGTGCATGTTTGAGCCAATTTCATTGTCACTTTCCATGTCCTCGTTAGCTTGTGTTAGCCTCTGTGCTACTAGTGGGTTTCAGTCGGGACTAAGTGCTATTTGCTGAAACCACTGAATTAAAAAGATAAAACACTCAGATATATTAAAAAACTGAACAATAAAAACGCGCTAAAAAGTTGTTAAAAGTTTACTAAAAAGGTGCACAGAGCAGCCCTGCAGTACTGCTTACTTTGACACACCTGCGTTGAATAGTAGTCAGTGTATGTTTTTCCACTGCATGAATGTCTGCTTGTAAGCATATGATTATTTGTGTTTTTGTAAAATAGAGCTATTGTTGGAATTGTTCTGGAAGATGTTGACACAGGTGCTTTAGTTGTTGGTCATCAACTTTGAGACATTTTCTCTTCCATTGTATATGGGAAGATTAACAACAACGTTTTCAGGAGCTGACACAATGATTTGTGCAACCAAAATAAAATAAAATAAATAAGTACATTCAAGGTTACTCGTTATTACTTAATAATCTTACACGGTTAAAAATTAAGGCACAAACGATCTGCTACTGGGCAAACTCAAAGGCATAATGCTAAATGTTTAATAACTTGCGTCGAATAACAATACATTATTCTGGCTGATCATAGACCATATAAAGAACCCGCATGTTTTGAGCAATTGAAAATAAATGTTTTGATGGATTGATATTTCATAGGGTGTGGGCATGCTGACAATAGTGATTCTTCACCCACTCACAGGAGTTTTATTGGCAGTCTATTATTTCCTATAGTAATTAGATGAGCCATTGACATCAGTGTGAGATCCCATTGGCGCACCTCATTTACTGTCGTATATCTGTGTAAAATAAGAGCTTTTGATCAGCGAAATCTCAGCCCGGTCTTCTGATAAGGGGCTGGAGATAAGGGCCGGCCACCAGTCAATTTATACCACTCTCAACATTTGTAATTCCTCTTAACACAGTGCGTGAAGCCTGTCAGATAATATTGAATATCCATATCTCTGCGTTCTGCTCGTATACATGCTGCCCTCTGCACAAGCATACACGAGCTCTATGGGAAATCTATGTGCACTTCAAAGCATCTTAATCTCACCTGACGCTATGTCGATACATTTCAATATGCATTTGTCACACCCACATCTGGGAATACACAACTTTACCTGACATGAAATTCAAAAAAAAAAGAAAAAAAAAACACATTCCTTGCCGTCCCTGTTCGGATGATAACGTTGCTTCTAATTCGATTAACGTGACACGCACAAGTCGGTAAATATTTGATAAATCTTTAATCTTACGCTTGAGATTGAGCAGATAGGAGACGGGGGCAAGAAATGCAACCATTAAGTTTCCGCAGTAAGATTTTATAGTGAGAAGAGTGATCCAATATTAGATTTAGCAGTTATAAGCAGCAAACTGAGTAATATTATGTCAGCCGCCACAGAAGCTTGTTCAAGAAGAGCCAATAATATCTGAATTATGTTGCAGAGAAATCCCCTTGTATTGACTATGACGATAATTACATTCTATGAATATAATAGAGCAATGTACAGTTATAGATGTGTAGTGAAAATCTAATACAGCCACTATTCATACTGTATATAAATATAAGGGAAAGTAGATGGTGTTTTATCTCTTCACTATACAAAAATAAGTTTTCTGTTATATTTTAAGAAAATATAACACAAAAAGCAATGATAATTACAAAGATTGGGAGAAAAGTAATGTAACTTTGATATGTACCATGATTAATGGATAATATTATGGGAAATTATTGAATATATAAAGCTGGTGTACTTAACTGTACACCAACTGAAATAGTCTAATACAGTTTTGTGAACAAATCAGATCCATATTTTTTAGCCACTATTTGGCTCTTTGGGCTGCGAGT
Source organism: Knipowitschia caucasica (assembly GCA_964034765.1). Lineage (NCBI taxonomy): Eukaryota > Metazoa > Chordata > Actinopteri > Gobiiformes > Gobiidae > Knipowitschia > Knipowitschia caucasica. The sequence continues at coordinate 35,400,131 of OZ035830.1, read as the reverse complement.
TGATTCTGTTTCACTTTATCCAAAAAAGTTGTGACAGAGGCCAAAAATCTATGCGTGTGAAAACTAGTGATAAACAATAACTCTTTGGATTTATATCCTGAAACACATATATTGGTGATATATTTATTCTAAAACTATTTGAAGGGTGTCGCAGAGCAGGTGAAAATATCTCAGATCAAAAGCAAGATTTGAAGGGGTCAACTCATTCCTCAATGGATGGAATATTCAGTGTTGCCAACTCCTCAGTAAGGAAAGTAGCTATTGGCTGTCCCAAAAGTCGCTAGAAGTCGCTAAATGACGTCATCGCCTAATTTGCATAATTTGCCATTTGCAAATAACTGTAACGGACGCTGTAGGAGAGAGGAATAAGGTCGTGGGAGAGACAAAAGTGAGTAAAAACACCCTAAATATGTTTAGAACTACAAATGTACAAAAATAATTTCAACATTAACAACATTTAATGATTTTAATGCTTTGTCTAGATCCACATTACACACATCAGTTTTGTCCTGTATTGTTAAATGTTATAACAGCAAATGTAATCAAAAGATTGTTATGTAGGGTGAAATTTCTAGCTCTACAACCAACCCTCCTCCTTTATCCGGGCTTGGGACCGGCAAAGTGACCCAAAAGACACACTGGCAGAGTTACTTAGGTTTATTTTTGTAAGTTTTTTTTTTTTTTTCATAGTTTGGCATAACAAATGATTTAATGTGACCCACTACTGAGAGAAAACTGAGTCACGGACAGAGCTGCCGCGGATGGAGTGGGGGGTAGTGGGGGGTAGTGGGGGGTGGCGGTGGTAGGAGTGGCCGGGGAGCTTTGGATGTGTGGTGGTGGTGGAGCTGAAGTTCAGTCTGCAGCAGCCTGAAAACTTCCTGTGCTTTTGAGTCTCCTCTCTCTCTCTCTGCTCCGCCCATAGACTGTAGCTGGGACTGCTGCGCAAGGCTACTGTGAGACTGCAGAACAATACGTGCTTCACGAGTCTCCAAAACACCAGATAAGTCGCCAAAACACCAGATAAGTCGCCAATAACACCAGAAAAAGTCGCTAGATTTGTCGCTAGTCGCTTTTTTGAAAAAAAGTCGCTATAGGGGTCTGAAAAGTCGCTAAATCTAGCGACAAAGTCGCTAAGTTGGCAACACTGGGAATATTTTCTTGTCAGAATACTTATGTAATTGAACTCAATGAGAATTGTATTATTATTTATAATTTGCCAATAATTTATTGAAGTCATAAAAGACAGGGAAATAGCCAGTGTAATTACAGGGCACATATCGAGACATCTTTCACATTGATGTCGCTCTGTGCCCAATGATTAATTTACATTTGTCACTGAAATCTAATTTTATTCCTCCTTTCCTTTAAATGAGCTACAATCTAATTATGGTCTAATGCATAACTTATTAATATCACATTCTTCTGTGTGTGGCAGCCTGCCAATCATATTCCACCCAAAGAAATGGGATCCAGGATCTGCTCTCACTTCTTATTAAACATGCAAACGTATTCTTGTGCACTTTCCTGCCCTCTCTGAATCCCACAGCACAAATGAGTAATTCCTAAATAATTCTGATCAATTATTACTAAAGATGAAGGAAAGTTTTTGAATTTATTTTGAAGGGCTGGAAATTTTCCAGTGGCTCATCTTGGAACATTTGGAAAGTTTTCTGGGGGATATGATCACAGCGTGTTCCTGAAAAGGCAATTTTCAAAAAAGACGAAGACGGATATTCAGCCACCAAGACGAGAGTTACAGGCATTTTGTTATTCCGTGCTGGGGGAAAACAGAATAAAACGGAACCCAAAAACCTGAAATGTGTTTTGTGGCTTTGATGTTGTGCGATAATAACAGCCCAGAGGTTTGCATGGGGCTTTGGACTCCACGCACTCACAAAATATCCGTACTAACAATGCCTTCAGTCCACATCCATTCTTAATCATTCTGTTCTCATCTCTGTAGGAGATGTGTGGAACTTGCCACACTCTTGATGTGAGAATCAAATGCGCCTCCATTGTTAGAAAACAAAAACTGATTGTATGAGTGGTTCCTGCTGCAGAGTGATCTGTGTTGCATTGATATATGATTGTAATATCTAAGTTATAATTTACATTAATAGTTGCATCATTCGCTTCTTCCATGCATTTACTGACCAATTAGCTGGTAAGTATACTAGCTAATTTCTGAATTAGCTGGTATACTTTCTTTATTTCCTATGAAATATATTTGTCTGTCCCGACTCCCAACTGAAGTGGTCTAGCAAAAATACAGCTTTGTGAGCAAATTAGATTTTTAGAAATTGTTTTTTCTGCATACTGAGTCACTCTTTGACTCTTTGGGCTGCCAGCTGATTGAATGAGTAAGGGTGGTCCTCTATTCTGCATGTTTTTGTCTAAAAAGAAAGCAGATTCAAAGATGTGACAGAGGAATACAAGGATGAGAAAACTAGAGATAGAACCAAACTGTTGTGAGAGAGAGGAGAGAGATGGATTAGATGGATTTAATTACATCATTCAATTTTCTGCGGTTTAAAAGTTAAGCACCTAAGCTGTAATGAGTACAGCAGCAGCAAAAGGAGTATTCGTAAATCCCAATCGGACAATTCTACCAAAATAACACATCATCAAAGGAATGAGCTCACAGAAATAATTGCCGTTTTGTCCAGCTCTGAAAGTGCCCATACTGGAGGAAATCTCACCTGGTCTCGAGGGGGATGTTGCTGTTGAGCACCCAGCTGTTGTGGAGCTGCGCCTGGTCAGAGTTGGACGTGTTGTCGCCGCTCTGGGCCGTCTGGTTGCTGTGGCAGCGGGACGGCATGGTCTTCCTCTGCAGGCTGACCTGGGTGTAGGGTGCGGGGCGGGCACAGGTGCAGGCGTGGGGAGGCGGAGGAGGCGGAGGCAGAGGCCGAAACGTGAACTGACCACCGGGGCTGCTGGGTAACTCTGCAGGGAAGACGCAGAAAAAGAAGGTTATTATTAGGATTGAGGGTTAGTATAGTGTCTTCAATGCACATTTTTAGAATAAGCCCAGTAGCTAAAACAATTAAGAACAAACATAGATAGATAAGATAAGAGAACCTTTATTCGTCCCTCAGTGGAGAAATTTCAATGTTGCAGCCCAGAAAGTAGGAGCACACAAGAAGCACACAGAATACACATTATAACTAGGTGCTATGCTTCTTAGCTAGCTGTAAATGCTTCAATATCAATGTATCTCTATCCACCTATATATATATAATTATGTATAGTGTTAAGTACATATACGGTACCAGAACAAGTACAACCAATCAGAGTTTAAAAAGAGTGGAGTCCAAGAAAAAGTATAAGTTTATGATTGGTTTGATTTCAACCAATTTGTAAGGACCCTTTAATCGTTCGGTTGGTTCAACAGCTCTGTACGTGCGCCAGCCGAGTAAACCATGATGTTGTGCCTCGATAGACACCATCAGATGACTGTCTAGAGCCTTTGTACACTACAAGAGTAAACCTGATTTTACATTTATTTCGTATGATTTTGCCAGAAGTCTAACTGCAGTGTAAAAAATGTCCATGAAAGGATGACCCACAAGACCACTGGTTTTTTTCAGTCTATTATTCAGTCCTCCATTGTCTTTTGTCTCTTCTCAGCCTCCTCCCAAAACCGTTTCTCACCTTTGCTGCTGTTCCATTTTAATGCCGAAATCACACAGAACTGCCAATAGAGGCTAACCGGCTACATACAAGGGAATCAACTACACATGTGGGTCAGGACCAGTGGGGGCGGGTCCTGGCTCCAAAGGTCCATGAGCATGTGCGCTGACATGCTTGCATTACCAATCCGGGCCAGTAGGGGTTGACCCGGAATAAGAATTACCCAAAGCTTTTGTATGGCTTCTTGTTTCCTCTCAAAAACGGATTTACAGGATGGTCCCAAAGTCGGCTCTAGGCCCAAAGCTACGTTCCAGATGTCTGTCAATGCTGAGGGGAGTATATTTTTTTGGAACACTCTAGTTTCGCCGCTGTTGACTTCAGAATTTGCTTGCCAAATGAATGAGGCGAGTGCATTTTTTCACATTTTCCTGCCCTGCGGCCATTTTGACAAAATCCCTTAGAAGCCAAAATTGACAACGGACTATATGACAACAATTAAGCAAACTATTAGTCCAATCAAATGACATAAGACGTCTCAACTGAGCTACTTTCACTTTAACTCACATTATGCCACATATTTGTAGCAGTTATGCACTGTGTAGTTTATTTATGAAACACAATTCTTCCTCATGACACACATCAAGACAAGGCAACACTGCGTAATTGCAATATTCTTAGCAAACAATAAATATCATGATAAATATTAAGTTAAATTATAAATGACTAAACAAGATGGCTTACAGTGCGAGACGAAAAGATGAGACTTAGGTGTAAACACAGACAGAATGTATTTTGAGCTGAGGAGATGGGAGGGGAGAAATATCATCAGGACTTTATTAGGCGAGCACAGCCATAAATTACAACTAAAAGTGGCGAGCTATTTGACAGTTTATTGTTATTACATTGATTGAAGGACATAAATCAGGCAAAATAGTCCCTGTCTGGTACCTGCCTGTGCCTACCTGCTTTGATACACTTCCAACCTTCCCTATAAATAGCTTCTTGGCTGCTTGCTATACTGCACAGTCTTTAAAGGGCTAACAGCTCTGGCTTAATCTGCAGCCGCCAGCCCAAACTAGCCTTGTGATGTTTATTATGAGATCTGTAGCTGAACCAAATGAGCTAGCCAGTTGTAACTCGTGTACTCGCCTAACCTCAGGGTCCGGCTCCTCGCTCAATCATTTATCATTCCCTTTCACGCTTTAGCTCCGTTCGTCCTGCCGGGCTCCCCCTTCCTGCAGCTCTTCTCTTTGTCTTCGGATTTTTCCAACGCGCTAATTACAATATGTCAGAACGGCCCGGCAGTCAACGGGCATCAAGCGCTCATTCTACATTCATGTATTTGCATTCCATTTGTGGTGTTAAAACCGGTTAACAATTTACGAGCCAAGACAAATGTGTCATAAAAATGTGCCTTTTGCATCAACTGTAAACAGTCGCTCGGGTCCGGATTCATTTATATATCGGAGTGAAAACTGGAAGTGTGTGAGCCGGTGATAACAGGGAGAAGGATTACCCCGTGTGCATCTTGAAGGCCTCCTTTATAAAACTACTTTCAGAATTCAGCATCTTTGAACTGTGTAGTGGCTGTACATTTAGAAAAAAAAAATCATGTTTACATAAAACTTTGTCCATTGTTTGTGAATGGAGAACAGAATGAAGGACATCAAAATATAGATTTCATTGTATAAATGTTGGCTGAATGAAGGTGGTTACTCCCTTTTAGAGGTCATACACACAAAACTAGTGGTTTTGAGAGTGAGGAATTATAACATAGATTGAATTACATTAGTCAATTGTTGTGCTTTTAAAGTTATACAATTGTAAATAGCGTTGTGACTCTCAGTCTGCAAAAGGCGCTATATCAGATCACTAACTGAATTTACTTACTAGAACCTTCCTGGCTGTGACACATCTTGCTCCTTTGCACTGAATATTGATGCAGACCACCTGTTGGAATTCAGTAAGGGACATAATGAAGTCCGTCTGTGTTTGTAACTTGTATTATTGAAAAAAAGAAAGACAAGCTAACTTACATTCTGCTCTCTGATTGGAAGATCTGCTTGAAAATAAAACAAATATCTTGTACATCTAATGAGGAAGGCCTCCTCTTTAGTTTGGAAAGGTCAAACAAGATGTGCAGATGGTGACCTATTATTTTTAAGTCAATAAGTAAGTGAGTAATCCTTATTTATATAGCGCCTTTCACACACCAGAGTCACAAAGCGCTTAACAATTTCTGTGGGCATTTGTCTCTAACTCCACACAGAGGAAGGGAGTGAGGTCGCCATACAAGAGGTGCATGCCAGACCTATTGTATTTGAGGCCACATATAACAGGTGATGTAATTGAAAATGAAAAAAAAACATATACTTTCCCTTTAAGGTTCTTATTATGCAGTATAGAATTTTGATAAGTGCATTCTTTGTATTTGCATATATTCAATTTACCTCACTGCCGTTTCCACATTGCTCAACCTATAACGTTCCAAGTCCATTCCCTTTAGTGCTGCCTGTGCGTGCTACCATATGGCTACGGTCTGGTTTCATACATGTACATGGCAAATCGTCAGTCCCAGAGGAGCGACCATGCACCGCTGTGTCAACAATAAAAGCTACACTGGCTTCGGCGGGGTTAAAAAGGCTCCATACCGTCACCCGACTATAGACCCACGGACACGAAACACCACGACACATAACTCTGTTCTCCGGCAAAATGTCAGCCGTAATAATTTGGTATCTGGCCCACCTGGGAGATTACCAGAGCCGAACGTTTTTTTTTCAGGCGCAGATAACAAGAAGCCAAATGGTTTTTTACAACTATTGCTGGTAGAGAATTGGGGGTGACTTAAAAAGCATAGGAAAAGCGAATTTCTTCCTGGTGTGTTTAAAATCGACCCAAGAATAGAAAGACATTCATAAACGAATACTTCCACGGTTGTAATACTAAAACACGGGCGTATTTCAAAATGTTACACAAAACGCACTGCTGAATTGGTTCAATAAAAAGTTAAAACTCCCATGCGTACAAACATGGCAATTTATGGACATGCTTGAGATGGAATTCACAATCATATTATGTTTTACGACTTTATGCACAACTGTTATGTCACATTTAAAAGATTTACTACTTATTGCATTGGTCTAAAATGCAGGAATGATTGTCCATAAACATTTTAGCTCCGATGTGTCCAATATTGGTACAGTGACTATCTGAGGTCTCTGCGAGTCAAAACGACCACTCAAATATTGAATGTTCTCTGACTTGTAATTTCCCATATTGAAGAAATGCGGTAGTTTTTTCCATATGCAATGAAAATGTGTATGTTACTATTTGAGAAATACAATTACTTCTTCATGACGGGCGCTTCTTCACATCACATATGACAACCCAAATTGCCTCCACAGAAAGGAAATTACAAAATCTTTGAATGCTGAAAGAGGGGTAAACACTAAACCAGTTGAAATGTTTGACTGTTACTTTTAATTTATTCTATATTTTGGTTGTGTAAGAAGGATTTTGACGCTTTGAAAATGCAATCGTATCCAAAAAACAGGACCCACCTCCACAATGTAAGGTACTGTAGGTGGCTTCAATGGTGATGTTGATCCAACTGTCAGCCCATGAGCAGTTTATTGCCATTTAAATTGGTATTTTTTAGAATAAAGCTGAGTCTTGAGCAAATGGTTTCAAATTTACTGGCAATAACCAAACATTTTGAAGACTGTAGCTGGAGGAATACTACTTGTTGACACATTTTCAAAAACAGAGTTTTTTTTGTGTGCATATTAAAGTAATTCTAAATGAATTACAAATTTTAAGAATTGTATTAAATTGACCTCCTGGCCTTAAATGTTAGTCCCACCTTCTCTTAGCTATATCTCAGAATCCACGATGCCGTCTACGTTAACCAATCGAGTCATGCCAAGGGCTGTCAATCATCAGCGCTGATACTCGTAGCTGCGTGCATGCTCAGTTGCTTGTTTTCGCGGAGCCTCCGAATCAAGCATCCATTAGGCTCTGGAACTACATGAAAACTGAACAAAGAATTCTGAACATCCACGCTGAGTTACCCATTTATATACTGAACCTATATCCATAATCATTTATATACTGAACCTATATCCATAATCATTTATATACTGAACCTATATCCATAATCATTTATATACTGAACCTATATCCATAATCATTTATATACTGAACTTATATCCATAATCATTTATATACTGAACCTATATCAATAATTATTTACTTACGGAACCTATATCCATAATAATTTATATACTGAACCTATATCCATAATCATTTATATACTGAACTTATATCCATAATCATTTATGCACTGAACCTATATCCATAATCATTTATATACTGAACCTATATCCATAATCAGATGCTCTGCAGATGTGTCCTATAATGTGCTATCCATGATAATAGCTACATCCGGGTTTGCCGCAATCGCTTTTTTTGTGCATTAAAACACAATTTTTTTTCATGAAAACGTTAACAAATAATTCTGAAAACCTCTGTGCATGTGTATTAATAATGTAGTATAATATGTTCTCCCATTAACATTTAAAAGTGTTACGGAAACGTAGGCGTACACCAATCAGAAAGGAAGGGGGAGGAGCTTGTGTCGTTTTTTTTCAAATCAAGTACCTCTCTCTTTCTCTTTCTGACAAACTGCAGACAATCACTTTAACTTAATTTGTAATTCAATGTTTACTGTGTATATCTGGCTTTACTGTGTATATCTGCCCCGCCCTTATGTGTTTTCACCTGTGTGTCAAATACCATGTGCCCTTTCTCTCCTGCTGTCAGTCCACCGTGTTTCTTTCCATGTTCCAGTCTTTCCAGTCCTTCCCTCAATTTACATTTTGACACACACACATTTCTCATACATCTAACACCATTGTGAAAAAAGCAGAATTTGCCTGTTGTGTTTTTTCTATGTGTATCTATAGCGTCACAAGAGCTATGAGGTCACAACCCACTAAAGCCGTTGTTCAAAACAGCCTCCACGTAACGACTTTGTACATTGTATATTTATATTGTCCCATCACACAAGATGCAATAAAATATATGTTTGTGATTTGTGCAATGAGAAACAACACAATTATCTTGTCCACACACATGACAGGCCATTACTCAGATGGCAGCCATACAGAGCACCCACATATTTGGTGAAAGGCGTTTTCCTCTCCCACTTTGCGCTGATTTCGTGGACCATCTGTGGCGGCACGTATGTATATTCAAGTGGATATTCTTAGTGTTCTGAGCGGGTACGTGTTCGATAACAACAGCTGAGTCCTCCATGTAGCAACAGTCATGTCACATGGACTCAGAATAGCGCTTGTAAAGAAAATGACAGGAAATCCATACTTACTACATGATATTGGAATGTAACTTAAGTTATCATTTTGGTAAATCATATGTGGCTATATGCTGAATGCTCTGTATTGTAATTCACTTTAGCTCCAGGAAGACACCGGGAGGTCTGGGGAGCTCATATGTTAAACACCAGAGGAAGCAGTCTTTGTTTACGCTAATTCGGAGTGTCTTTTGTTGTGTTGGTTTCTTCCTTTCCCATCTGCATACGAAGGTGTGTCTTGCTCTACCAAAAGGGGCTTGCAGACTGTGAATCTTCAGACTTGTCCTGAGAGAGGCTGGGGTCTGTGCCTTGCCTCTGTCAAGACATTCTCCTTGTACAATGTAACAAGTAAAAGATTAACTTTGTCTCTTTGTTGTGTGAGATTTCATCAGGTTCAACTGTAGTTGAAACAGCATTATCACTTGGTCCTTCGAGCCGGATCCCAACACTTCTTACAGGAGCTGAGCTTGTCTCAAACATGGACTTCCAGGAGCAACAACAAGGCCTTCTGCATTCGGAACTGCATTGGAACTCCAGGTTTGAGGCAGGACAGCCCTGGGTCGGAGTCGACGGGAGAACTACAGTTTTTTCCTGATGAAATTGCAACAAAGGCAAGTTTCTAAACACTAAATTATGTCCAAAAGTAATCCAGGAAGTAGTGCGAAGTTCACATGAACACATTCATTTAGGAAAACGCAGAAATTATGCTTGAGTCTGGGACTTTATTACACTACGAATTATGTCCGGGACTAATTCAAGAGAGTAGTGTGGAGCTCGAATGAACAGCGTTTCATTCAAAAGGGTATTTTACTTTTTGAGTCGGGGATTCAAATTAAAAAAGGCCTGGGATAACGGGGATTATCCTTTTTAAATAGTCGGGGACTATATTGCAGACAGTCAAGGCCGGGATAACGGGGTTTATCTTTAGATAGTCGGGGACTATCATAGACTGTATAATAACGGGGTTATTATTAAGAGTAAGTCGGGGACTACTTTTTACTGCAGTTAAAAGTGAACGGGGTTCATTTTGAATTAAAGAACGCAGAGTTACGCCTGTATAATGAATGTGTTAGAATTGAATTACTTCAGACTGAACTTCTACATTACTTCTAAACTGAAATTGGACATTTATAGACATCTAAATAAGCTAAATTGAAATTGGATGTTTAAAGACCTTTAAATTACTCAAAATTTGGAATTGGACATTGCAAAAGGTAGATAGACCGCCATTTTGGGTGGCCATGTGTTTCTTTGTTTGTCTGTGTCCTTTGTTCTGTGTGTCCTCTTCGTTTTCCTTTGTCAAAGTTTTCTTGGTTTAGAATCACCCTTCACCTTATGTTTTGATTCTGAAATGTATTAACAAATGTGCTTCTTGTTTTTGAGAAAAATGCCACATCCCTGCCAAAGCTTCAAAGCAACAAAATCCACCTATTTTCCATTGTGGGACAGAAAACCCACCCCCATCGCAATCTCCATACAGCCATCGACACCTACGAAACGACCCTCCACACAAACCCCCCCCCCCCTGCACCGGAAGTTGCTGACGAATAATCACGGGCCGATTTGCAAAGATCAAAGCGCGCAGGCCCACGGAGGGCGCTGGCCGTTTGTTCAAGTTAAATGGACGTGAGAATTGAAGGTGACATCTTGGTATATTTGCGACTTGAAAGTTCAGCTTTGTGTCGCTGTTGGAGAACGGCTTGCTGCTAGTCTTGCGTCGGAAACGCAGACAGAGAAGAGTTTCGAAACAGGACCAGAGTGGACATTTCTGGTCATAACCAAACATGAGGAGGGGTCGAGAGGACGTGTCAAATGGACTGACTATGGACTGTGAAAATGGACTTTGGGTTTTCAGGCTTTTGGGCGTGTGCGTGGTGTTGAATTTGATAACCAAAGTTAATACATTTCAGGTTAATACATTTCAAGTGAATACATTGTTCAGTTTTGAGCCATGTTATGTCTCAATAGGGGGAATAGTTTATGGAACAACAATGTGAAATTATGCTATGAACATTTTTTTCTTTTTCAGTTTGGATGTGTGTTTTTTCATTTTCAGTTCTCCATGTTCTCCATGTTTAAACATAGATTGTTTGATTTATCAAAAGGATAAAAAGGAGGGAATGATATTGGAATGTAACTTAAGTTATCATTTTGGTAAATCATATGTGGCTATATGCTGAATGCTCTGTATTGTAATTCACTTTAGCTCCAGGAAGACACCGGGAGGTCTGGGGAGCTCATATGTTAAACACCAGAGGAAGCAGTCTTTGTTTACGCTAATTCGGAGTGTCTTTTGTTGTGTTGGTTTCTTCCTTTCCCATCTGCATACAAAGGTGTGTCTTGCTCTACCAAAAGGGGCTTGCAGACTGTGAATCTTCAGACTTGTCCTGAGAGAGGCTGGGGTCTGTGCCTTGCCTCTGTCAAGACATTCTCCTTGTACAATGTAACAAGTAAAAGATTAACTTTGTCTCTTTGTTGTGTGAGATTTCATCAGGTTCAACTGTAGTTGAAACAGCATTATCACTACAATATGCATAGGATATAACAGTAAATACTATGTAAGCCTTGGCGTTAAGAGAAACAATGGTGAACGTGAAATATGGATAAAATATAGAGCCCTGGAATTGTAGAATAATAATAGATAGAAGATTACCAAAGACTAGGGGTTGGCGATATGGACAAAAATACATTTCTCGATATTTTCTTTCCAACTCCCGATAACAATATTGTCACAATATCCTTAAAATCAATCATTTTTACACAAAATGATCTGTAATGTTTTGCTGCCAGGGCATCTATAGAGTAGATAGAGACAGTGTAGATCTAAATAGAAGCTTCACACTTCTTTGCAAAACATACACAAGCATATAATAACATTAAAAATCAAAATCAAGTAACACAGAAAGAACACATCCAAATAGGCTCAATATTTACTGAAATGTACAAATAAAGCAGTGATTGGCTTTTTAGGTACACATTAGACCAAATGGGCATCTGTCTTTCTCTAATTGTAATATGTATGTAAAAAGAAAAAGGACAATAATACAAAAAGGCATATCTTCAAATTGACTTTCCCGATATTATTGTCTACGATATATTTTGCCCACCCCTATCAAAGACATTTTCTTACACATCAATAATAACAGAATGACAAACTATTTGGAAAGAAGTTGAATGAAGCACATGCCTTTGTCACAAATGCAGAATAAAAAAGAGATCTTAAATGCAGGGCTGGCAAAAAATATATAAGATTAAATCATCAAAACTCAAAATAGACAAAATCCAGGATATGACAGAACCCCAAACTCAAACCATGAGGAAACAGGGACAAAAACAAAATGGCCTGACAGCAAGAGGAGAGGAGCAAAGAGATTAAATACACACAGGGAGACACAAGTGAAACACATAAGAAAAAAAAAAACAGACTAGAAGTAATGTGAGGAAAGATGAGAAATGAATACATAAAAATAATACTGTTAAAACATGATCAAAAAGTCCTCATCATGATAGCCTTTTAGATATTCCAAATGATTTATTTAATTAAAAAATAAGGCATATACAAAAGCAATATAGTAGAACAGTAACACAATACAATATAAGAAGGTAAATAATTAATACACAGGTCTAAAAAATCTCTGACTCTACACCTCTCTCCAACTACTTCTCTTTCCTCCCAATACTTCCTCAAATTTTTCAATGCAAACCGGTTTGAAGCAGTTTCTAAATTATTTCCTTAATCTCTTCCGAAGAGTAGCTCCACGCACTGAGATCAATCAATCAAATCAATTACAGAAATGAATTGAAGAAAAAAAGGAAAGAATAATTTAGGGGGAGGTTGGTGGGAAGCCAGGTTGCTGTATAGAAAGTATCCTGGATGCAAGAGCCTACGTCGCAATTATGTTACTATGGCGCTTAAATATTGCAAAATTAAAACATCTGAAATCTTTTAGGAAGGAAATTCCTGATTTTAGCGATGTTCCGTAAGTGGAAGTACGCCGTTTTTGTCGCTTGGCTTATATAAGCCTTGAAGGAGAGTTCTTGGCCAAAAATGACTCCAAGATTCCTCATAGTGTTGTTGGGTATAATACTGACATTATCAGAGTGATTATCTGGTTAGTAAGGGAGTCACGCAGGCGCTTCGGACCGAGTAGGATCACTTCTGTCTTCTCCGGGTTGAGAAGTAGGAAGTTAAGAGTCATCCACGTTTTAAGGTCCTTTATGCAGCACTAAGCTTTTCTAGCTGATCTGTCTGATTTGGCTTCATCGACAGATAAAGCTGTGTGTCATTTGCATAGCAGTGGAAATTAATTCCATGCTTTTTAATGATGTTTCCTAACGGCAGCATGTAGAGAGTGAAAAGAATCGGTCCGAGTACCAAACCCTGCGGCACACCGAATTCCACTCCAGAATAAGGTGACGAGTTCTGATTTACGTTGACGAATTGATACCGATCTGATAAATAGGATTTAAACAGCCAAGGGCTGTTCCTCTAAGACCTATATCACATTCTAGCCTCTGCAGTAGAATGCTGTGGTCTATTGTGTCAAATGCAGCACTATACCATAACGAGAGACCAGGAAGGACATGTACGAGACTGACCAAAATGAGAAACAAGGAAGGACATGTACAAGACTGACCATAACGAAAGACCAGGAAGGACATGTACAAGGATCGCATAATCTTATATTGTATATTAAGGACAATTGTGAATGCACTGTAGAGTTGATCAACAATGCGGTAAAGTAATGCAAGTAATAAAACCATGCTAAACTGATAAGTAGTTACATTTAAAGTGTCCCATATAATGCACTTTTCTATGAATGAATCCCAGGCCCGCGCAGACTCAGCTGGAGATGTGTGTGCGTGCCTTCTTTGTGCTGGAGGTGGAGGTGGCGCTCGGATTCGCCTAATGGCTGTAGAAATGGAGGTTATTTTGGTCTGCGCCACGTCTGAGTATTAAAAATGACACGCTTAGGGAAAAGAGGCAGCACGATACCGGTGCACTCCGGCATTGTACTCCGCTGTAATGCGCCGCTCGCTTCCCTCCTGAGTGCAACCAGTTTTTAGACCTAACTGGGAGTCTACTGAGGGCAGCCGGAAAACCCCGGCTTTCACACTAATGGTCTTCATCTGGCCACTTTGTTCAGTGTTATAATTAACATGTACTCAGAAATGTAAAACTACACCTACACTTCAAATCAATTAAAAACACTACGAGGGTAAATTCTACCACTTTAAAATGCAGAATAATCAACTATAATGAATGCATATGTGTGTATTATGGATGAAAATAATTATTTGGTTATTGTGACACTAGAGGGACACTATTAAAGAAAAAAACACATAAAATAATTACAAACCAAACAAAAATGAACCATAAGTAATTAAAATAATATGATTATATAATAATAATAATAATAATGAGTTTTTCCTTGCCGATGCAGGAGGGTCTGTTGGACAGTAGTGTCCAACAAAAAGGACTGCGGTGATGATCCAGGACACTTTAACATTCTACAACATGTATGGACATTTATCAACATGTGTTCTATATTCTTTTTGTGTTTTAACTGTTGATTCTCTGATCTGTGCTGTGATTTCTGAGATGACTTCTGTTGTGATTTAGGGCTATACAAGAATAAATTGTATTGTATTGTATTGTAAGAAAAGATTGCAAATCAGTGTAGTTGGGAGATCACATGTGTATTAGTAACATGTGAAGTCAGTTCCAGTTCAAACAGTCAGAGGAAAGTCATGGTCATTAAATGCTCTGTTGGTATCATGAATCGTTTGAGGCTTATTAGCACAACTAACACATTGTGCTATTTGTTCTCTCGTAAGCCTTTCTGACATACATTCACACTCCACACATTCTGTGCTTGCTCATACATTACATTTAATCCGTTTTCAACTTATTACAAAACATGGTTTATTTTTGCATACTCATAAGAAAGAGCCCTATTTGATGCTTTGGGCTGCGTGAGGGTGATCCTTCTTTTTTACTTTTCACTCATAAAAAGTGCATCTAAAGATGGGGCAGAAGCCAAAAATATAGATTCATGTAAAAACGAACTGTTTTAAGAGCTGGTATGTAGTCTGATTGAATTTCAATGTCAATATTAAGGGTTAAAAGTTAGATACCCCAGCTCTAATTCTGTTTAAAAAAATAATAATATCTGGGCAAAAACATAAATCAAATGGTATTAATGCATGAAGATTATTCCATTTCCACAAGTTGTAGCTCATGATGCTAAACTCCCTCTGCTAATCTAGGTGCCGTGAGAAAAAAGACTGAGAAGGAAACCCAGTGGCTGCGGTCTGGAGGTGAAAAGCAGATAGTGAGGAGAACAGAGAGAAAAGGCCACGGGGACTGTGCACTCTCTTTGGACAGACCAGCACAGGGACCAGGCTCGGAAGATGGGGCTTTAGATGGCTTAAACTTCTTTGGCTTACGCACTTCCCAAACATACACACAACTCAACAACTCCATTTTAAATGCCTCCACAGACACACACGCACACACACACACTGACGCAACCCTATGATGGAGCTGCGGGCAACAGCGATGCATATCCGAACGCTTCAAATCAAATCAGAAAGCTGCAGAGGAGGAGGGAGGAGCATACACATTTCAGGGACAGCACAGCGCAATAAACACTGCCCCCGGGGGTTGAAAAGAAGAAAAAAAAACTGTTTTGGAAACTCGTCTATGAGATACATTTCCTGGAATTACCAGCGTTTTGGTTATGTAAGCTCAGAATGGGTGAATGCAGCCGGCAGACGGGAGGTCCAGGGGATTAGTGGAGACAGGTACATGGACGAGTTGGAGACAGGTATTAAAACAAACATGCATTTTTTTTAGGTGAGTTTCTGATCCCAAAATAGCATCATGCTGTTGGGTGTAACGGGTTGTAATGGGATAATGTATGTGTAATTGTAATTCTACTCACAGAAAGCTCCATGTTTTTAATGACCTCTGTAGTATTAATGCTTTCGTGTTTTTAATTACCTGTGTAATTTTAATTGTGTTTTTTCAAAGATTGATTGATTGAAAATGATGACAATTATTATTATTATCAATATTTATTTGATATGTGCTTAAATAGAAAATAAAGTATATTTCTAATCATTGTGTTCTGTACTAATAGGTACCGGGAATATTTTCAAAAACAATATATTTAAAATAGTCACTCGCTTTGCTACGATTGTCAAGGAAGCCTGGAGGAGAATAGTTAAACCAATGACGATGGGCCTCAAGAATTTTTAATATTTTGGACCAATCAGGCGGCTGTACAAATGAGCATGGGCGGGTGTATTCACAGTTTGAAAAGTTTTCAAAAACATACTATAATTGCATTTAAAGATTTTATACAGAAAAAGCAAAAAATCATGTCAGGTAGGACCTTTTAATACTTAGGGTATACTTTTTTTGACATTTCAGCATGGCTTTCCATTTTTAAATTGGAATGAGATCCATTTCATGTCCACCATATACCACAATATTTGATGCACAAAACTTAAAGTAAATACTAGTGCTGTCCAACGATTAAAATATTTAATCGCGATTAATCACATGAATTTCGTAGTTAACTCGCGATTAATCGCAAATTAGTCACCCATTTGCGTGCTGTGTGCAATTGCTTTTTTTATTGAAAACAATGTGTAGTGTTATATTACACACTAACATTTGATGCAAAATCATCAATAAATGGATGACAAAATAAATAATTGGTAACAAAAAGCCCCTTCAATGTGTGTGTGGAGTGTGTGTGTTTATGGGTGTGGGTGTGTGTGTGTATGTGTGGGTATAGACCATAGACTGTATAGAAACATCATGGTGTCATTATGATGATGATGAACAATTTTTTTGTAAATTTGTTCATGTAAATACTCTATGCTGTTTCTCTGTTTACTTTCGGTATATCTATGACTGTATACTGTTTGCTTGTATTGCCTTTTTTATTAACCCCTCCCCCCCATCTCCCACTTCATGTCCCCCCCCTCCTATGTGCCCTTCTGGGTTTCTTCTTTGGCCCCCTGTATCTCCAACTACATATTGTTTGTAATCTCTGTCTACAATGTATCTTAACTAGTCCTTTTCTTTGTGTCTATTTTTTTCTGTATATGTGTTTGTCTGCAATAAAAAGTAAAAAAAAAAAAAAAAAAAAAATAATAATTTTTTTTTTTTTTAATAATTATAAAAAAAATTAATGGCGATAAAAAAAATTACGCCGTTAATATTGATTTGCGTTAACGCGTTAATAACGCGATATTTTGGACAGCACTAGTAAATACATTCATAATCTCTTGCTATAATGATGAAGCAGAATCCACAGCTACGCCTCTGTCATAAATCAGTTTAAATCAAAGGTTGATGCAAAAATGCGTCCGAAAGATCGAGAAATTGTTATAGTGAGAATGTTTAATGAGAATCTGGTCCAAGCGCAAATTGATTGTAGAAACCAGTGCGTTGTAGGCAAATAATCTCCTTCATAAAAGCTTGTCATGCTCATTAAAATGTTCTACTTGCGGAGGCTTGATCGGCACAGCAGATGTTCCCTCACACCTCCACACACTGAGAAAAAAAAGACACAAAACCTGCAGAAATATAAAATACACCGCCTGACAACCTAGTTCAAAATACATTTCATACATTTAGATTTTGATGTAGCTTTGCATGAATTTGAGCCAAAACATCAGTCAAAGTCAGAAACCCCGCACAATATGCACGCATTGGAAAGTTCCATCTAAAACACATAGTAACTTATTTAATATGAAAGACCCCTGTGCTTGTGTGAAGCCGACTATGAACAATGAGGCCCAATATTATTAAAACCTAATATTTAACCAGCTCTCTCTTTCCCTCTATTTGCTGTTGGCCTGTTTCTCCACTCTCTCTGCCTTCATTATTGCACGCAGCAGTCGGGCGCAAACAGTTAATTTTGATATTACAACAAGGCCTTATAAAACCCACATAGCCCCAACCCAACAATAAGCAACGCAATTTAGGCTACATTTAACGCACCAATATTGTCAAAAATGGGAATATGCTGGAGGCGTCTGCTGAAGTAATTTAAATGTATGTTCACAATCAAACACAAATATAAATTGGTATCAGGACCTAAATTAAAAAGTTTTCATAGGACTGTTGGGCTCAAATCAGGACCTAAAAACCTGGACTGAGGCGAAGAATGTTAAAGATTTGTTTTTTTATTGCAAGTAAATTGGTTGCTTCATGAATCAGAACAACAAATGCCTTGAAGGGCTTGTATCTTGGTCTCTTAAATGCTGTTACATTGCATTTTGGACACGACTTTGGCATTTAGACCTGCAGATATATTGCCTGACATATGCTGGAGGGGATTCAAATATAGATTTTGATTTTGTGGAATCCTCTGGTGTCTAGACAGGACAGCGATGAACCGATGCTGAGTGGTGGTGATAGGGAGGAGGAGGGTTGCGGCATGAGCTGAAATTGCCAGTGAAGTTTAAATACGGGTTGATTAGCCGAAGCAAAACACATGTAGTATAGTTGGAGGAGGCGGAGGAAGTCTGCACTTTCACTTGAGCTTCATATCATAAAAATAACACTTTGGTATAACAGACTCACTGTGTATTTATTTATTTAACATTACCTTTGTAGTACAATCGGCCATTCTAACTGCTCTTTTAGTTGCAACCATATTTGTAAGTGGCAATTGTTTTAAAAAGTTGCAACATTAATACATAGTTGATAAGGTTTTTAATTGTAACAGATTTAAGTCCAATCCTGGATGAATACCTGATCACAGTATAACAAATAAGTAGTTGTTACACATTGTCCTTTTGTCTGCCATTCTAATATATGACACCCGTTGATTTTAGACAAATTATGAGATTAAAACTGGGATGCTGCTCTGCGTCTGCTCCTTCAGAAACATTTATGAACAATGTTAGATTTTGCAAAAAGAATGGATCAGTTTAAATATATCTGTAGAAGAGAGGCAAGCACAATCCCCAAACTCTTAAAAGTCAACTTTGCATGTGCCCTCTGAGCTTTTAGCAGTTATTATTTCACAAAAGCGTTTAAACTTCTGTACAGTAAGATATGGTTTAAATACCAGCTTTGCCATACTCAACCCGTGTACAGTTTGGGAGTGCTCCTTCTGATTATTGAGACATGGCCCGTAGCGGAACCACAACCTCTCGCACTCTAAAAATAAGAGCTTGATAATTTCCCTCAGGATTGGCTTTTCATCTATCTTTGCCTCTTAATTGACTCACATCGAAATCGCCACAAACTTTATTCCACCGCTGCGTGCCTATGAAATAAATAATTAACCTTTTAAAAGGGTCACAAAACCGAAATGAGAATCTCTTATGTTTTTTTTTGTTCTCTCTTTTCTGGCGTAATGAGATGGGACCCCGAGCCCGTCGACCAACGCGACTGTAATCATTTGTCTTTGTCTTTACACAGTTCACACCGCTGATAAAATGCTATCTTGTCAAACGCTAAAATGGACCTTTAATGGGAAGGACCCTGTGAAGGATGGCGATGTCGATAATAACTGCTGATAACAAGTATTAAAATAAGAAATGATAGCGCAGATTAATTGGGCAGTGACGTGCATAGATATTGTTATAGCAAAATGATAACATGTCTGCAACTGGGCGGAGTAGAATGAAATCGTTGCTTAATGAAGTATGGTCAACTAATGTGCACTAAATCATTTTTATCATCTTTGAAATTTCCACCAGAAAATGTGTTGACGAAAGTAATCAAAATACATATTTCCGTAACTTTTTCGTATGTATAAACTTTTCCTAATTAATATTAAATACCTATTATTGTAGCATAAAATAGAGGCTCTTTGTAATCAGTTTACAAGAATCAAATTTCAATGTATTATTTTATGGACCTTAATCACAACAGTAGTTATCACAGAGGACTTAAAGGAGCTATACCCGTTTCTGCACGGTTCGAATGTTTAGCACCGACTCCCAACTCGCTCACAGGCTTCTCATTTAACCTACGCTCTCCTCCCACGGAGCCATCTAGTTTTATTTGCGATCTGATACATATGCTAACATTAGTATTAGCGCAACTTAAGCTGTACAACAATCACTGATGAAATGATACAAAAGCAACGCACTGCTAACAAAATATATAACTGAAAGATTACCGCTAGTTTCATGTCCGAATGTAGTCCGAGCATAGATAGTCCGAGGCCGTCCCGCTCCCGCAGGTCTCCCCCATAGACAAGTCTCTCCAGAGGATACGATGTAAGCTAGTTATGTTCAACCGGGCTTGATTTTTTTTTTTCGCTTTAGTTCCCTTTTCTCTTCCTCACTGTTGTGTTGTTTGGGCTGTTTTGCTTTGTCTGCAGTTACAGCCAGTGTTAGCCAATGCTGCTAACATGCTACTGTGTTTAGCTGCGCTGTAGAGGCTAGAGGACGCAGCCTCGTTCTGTGATTGGAGGAGAGCTGACGTCACGCTAAGTCTCTACTCTGCACTTTTCTACGGCCTGAATTCATACACAGCTGATTCAATTAACTCAAGTTTTCAATTAAATTACGGATTACAATACAACATGTATGAAGTAACAAGCATTTTTATGAACTCATTAGAAAATAAATTGGGTATAGCAACTTTAACAAAACAGTTGAATTCGCCAACACAGCTCAGAGAATCAACAGTTCAATGCAACGATAAAAACACATAGACATAAGGGATAGGTGACCAATGTCCATAAATCAGAATCAGAATCATTTTTATTGCTACGTAAGTAACAGGAGGTCACAGACTTGGAAATTGCTTTGGCTCGGTGCAACAGTCAGAGAGAGAGAATAAAATAAAATAAAAAAGAATAAAAAACACTTCTAAATGATGATAAATGTAAATACATGTTCAGTTGAGTGTCCACCAGACTGATTCTATTGGGACACATTACATGGGTGTACAGTATTTATATTTTAAAATGAGGTATTCCAGCTCTACCACAATAACCATTATAAACATACAAATTCAGAGAAAATTAATAATTTCATCGAACATTTAAAAAATAACTTACTTCCCCATTTATGATTTGAAAAACATCTCATTCAAAAGTTCAACTCAAATCAGATTACTGGAATTGTACAGCCAGTATGTGTTCTTGACTAAAATCATATTACTTCCGTTTAGTGATTTGACACACTCCAACCTAATCCAGTTCCTTATATTTATATTTTTTTTCTTTCTTGTCACACGTCTATTTGGTTGACGGTATTATCATATTTTCTAGATCCAGATCCAGTGGTCAGCGGCCCTTCTCTCTCCAAAACAACATTGAAAACCAAAGCCAATTGTCGTTACATCCCGCTCAAAAACCCCTTGCATGTGAAACACAGTCCAACAGCTGTGGGCAAAAAAATGTTCATTTAAAACAAGAGAGCGCATTTGAAAGTGTCGCGGCCTTGAGGGAGTTTACTGATGCTGCGCGGCACAGTCAGGTTGATGCAAGAGCGTGCAAAACAAGAAAAGGACGCTTCAATGTCTGTGCGCATCAAAGAGGCTCAAATGGAAATGGCTCAAACAAATGGAGCTACCACGTCTGTTGTACTGTAAATTAGCTATTGTATTCAGAATGTATTGTAATAAATGATGTGTTACAGAGACAAAAACTAAATAAATCAATTTCCGTTTTTTCAGGCACAAAACAATTCAAATTCTACTAAAATATGTCTCTGCACCGCTATCTGCAAATAGAAGCTCTGACCTTTAGCCAAATCCTTATTTCAACAACAATTGGCTTAATTATAATATTAATAAAACACCCGGAAAAAGTGCACAAATAATCTGATTACAAACAACAACATGTTTGACTTTTGCTATTTGAGATTACGGCGGCCACAATATTTGATGATCGGTGGAAACACAGAAAACAACACAGATTAGGATTACGATCTATTAAAAATAGAAGTACAAAGTCAAATCCCTTCGACTGATTTCTTCAAGAGCACAGATGCAGGATCACCATCTGTTTTTGCAAAACACAAATGGTCAAATGTCGGTGTATGGGGATAAACAGCTGATACGGAACACATGGTTTTGAATCTTTATAAATCCACACACAATCATTATCTTCACAGAATGTCAAATGATTGCTCAATGTGCACAAACGCAGATTCATTATGTTGACAAAATCCCAGAGATCTGACTTATAAAGGCCGACGATAAAGGCAAGGTAAAAAACGGTGGTTTTAATCTGCAGAGCATTGAATCAAAGCTTTACAAATCTCTATTTTGCATGGCCACCTCTGTGACCTCACATTTTCAAGCTAAAACAGCATGTGTAGGCGTGTTAGGTTAAAAAGAGAGAATAAATGCATTAGAAAAATAACTTTCAGTCTTTCGATTGTATATAATTAGAGATGCACGGATAGCAATGTCAGGAATTAGCACCAATATCATCTACGGATACCCGATAACGGTACTCACACTCTTTCTCACAGCCCCAATACTACAGGCCGATACCAGCTGTCGCACAAATGTGACGCTTAAAGTGTAGAGAGTACAGAACTAACTTAACTATGCCCACAGCTATCAGACATCTTCAAATCAAACGTAACAATTAACATGACATGCTTATGTTTAGAGGCATGATAACGCTAAATAAGTAGCATTGCGACGTTGTTTCAAACTAAATCTGGTATCTTCACGTTTGTCGAATGTAGGCAAGTCTGCTCATTACAACTTCACGTAGCATTAGCACAGCTAATGTAGGTCGATGCATAACGTGTGTACATTTTAATCTGTCATAAAATATATTATTATATCATATACAATATATCACACAGTATTTAATGTTACTACCTTTGAACAAGCTCTGTAAAATAAAGCCTGTTATCAGAATTCAGTGTCAGCAGTATTCAAAATGGTTTTTTAGAAAAAGTAGTATCGTAGCATCCCTAAAGCATGCAATCCATCTATTTAAAACATTTCGTTTGACTAACTCTTAATCAACCAAAAGTTGACAGGATCAACAGATGGGCTTATATAGCTCCGCAGTATTAGCATGAATCTTCATTGATCTTGATATCTCAATTTGCCACAACCAAAGAGACAGAGGTGCAGAGAGGCGCTCCCCTCTCAGTCAACTTTCATAACCCGTTCTGGTAATTAGAATCCAGCCCTTCCCTATCCGTGTGCGTGTTTACTAGCTCGTGCATATGTCGGCACCTATTTGTGTAATTGCTTGTTTGTAGCCCAATCTTCAAAAACAAGTCGCAAGTTGCTCCCACAATCATGTTTAGGCTGCAGGTGATTCTGAAAGTAGCATTTCCCGAGAGGCCCAGCCCTTCCTCCCCAGCGTAAACTCCACACAAGCAGGTTCGAACCATCACTCAACCAAGCACTACAGGGAACCCGGCGCAAATGTTGTTTTTGGGGGGAGAGGCGAGACGAGGCGCACCCTGCTTTTTCCCAGGCTTCTGTGATGTTTAAATGTGTTTAAAACGGGTAATTAATGGACTAATGCGCCACAGATGGGAAGCCAGAACGGGATTTTTGATCGAAGTCTAAAAATGGATCATGGTGGATTTGCAGAGGAGAATAAAAGACATATTAAACACATAAGTCATAAGAGAGTTTATTTAGTGGTATTGGAGCAAGAATAATACCATTGGAAGTTGAACCATCAGAAGTATGTTGTAATCCAGAAATAGTTTAGTTCATGGGTATTTCACTTTTCAATGCAGGTCTTGGAATTTAGACCAGTTTACCTAACCAAAGAAAGGCCTGGATGCTGGAACACTTTGAATTTACATAAAAAGCCCACATACAGAATAGACATAATTCCACTGGGTTTTATGAAATATGTTTTCCTCCAGGGAAATACAGTACTACAAATGACATGGGTAGTGCTGCAGCTGTGCTTCGTTCATAGCCATTTAATTTTTAAAAAGGCTAATTTCTTCTTTTAAAAGAGCCATTTATCACCAAAATTGGAACTGTTCTGAAGTTTAATTTAATTATATTTTTCCAGTGCCAATTTACAATATAAAAGGGGCTTAAAAAGGAAACCCAACAAATTCTGACTTAAGACTGCAGACATTTGGAAAACAACTCCCTCTGCAATCTCAGAGTGAATTATGGTAATTGGTGTTAAACAGACTACTTCCACTTAGACTTAATGCAGTGTGCAGATGCAACGGCAAACATAGTACATTATACACTGAGGAAGATTTTACTTAGAACCTGATCGGTGTCCTTACTGTAATGTAACATACAAATAGCAAAATCCTAACAAAGCAAGACAAAAATTACGTGCTTATACTGTCAGTACCTTGTTGTGACAACATATACACCGTGAAATTACAAATAGATCAATTCACCAATCAACAACATAGTCGACCAAAAGAAGTTATTCTTTTTAATCATTCATTTATGACAAACAATCATAATCCTCCACATCCCAACTTAGACTATTGATATTGAAAACATAGAATTAGTAAATCATTCTGATCAATAACTGTTTTTGGGAGCCTTTGTAACAGCCAATGGATCAACTAGACAAGTCGTCAGTTGACCAAGCCTCTCTTTGTTCACCTGTACAGCCCTGTAGCACATGTTACAAGCTTTAATATGTCTCTATTGCGTCAGTCTGATTCTCCTCACTGGTGCCCTGCTCTCTCTGACCTTGTGACTGCTGCAGATTTCGGTCGTGCCACCTGCCTTAGAGCACTGCGGGTGTTTGAGCGTGAATCCAAGCATGTCACACACACAAACACATTCACACACGCACATACACCCACACACGCGCCTTTTCACAGGTCTCATTGTGTGACATGCATAAATGTACCAACACACAAGCCCCTATGCGGGAGCTCAGGATTACAGCATCCGGCATCAGATATCAGTGAGTTATTAGCCTACAGGGCATTTGCATGGGCAGGAAGATCAGGGGGAGAGGGCGTGACAAGCCACTGGTGTCTGAGGAGGTGAAGCACCGTGCTCAGTGGCCATTACTGTGATTAGTACGCACATTCATCTTTTACTGGCCTCGTCATCCTCTGGACCGCCCCGTCTCGGTCATTTAAGAGTCCTTCCTAACTCCATCCCTCTTTCCTGCTATTAAAGCAAGAGTGCAGCTAAAGGTGGATATCGCCATGTACTAAAATGGGTATCTACGGTCTATTTCAATGGCATATAAGTCCATATAGATTAATAAACCGTAGATTTTTAAGTCTACGGTTTGAATATATGTTTTGAAACCAACACGACAAAATATTCAAAACACATTTGTGTTTTATTATGTCTTCAAATAATATTTTTCATCAAAACATTGGAGAAAAAAAAGTGCATTATAAGGTAACCACTATCCATCTTACAAATGCAATAAACACATAATTCAGATGTGATTTGGTGTATGAATGCATGTATATTCTCTTAAGTTCATATTTTCAGGCGGTTTGGTGTTTTTGTTTCTCGAAAGCGAAACCATTTGAATCTCAATGTTGATGCTATAATTAATGCTAAAATACTCAAAACCTATTCCAATACCATAGTAATAATTTATAAATGGACAAGCAACTCAACATTTTGATTCTGTTGTCAACACCAGTACATAGTAATCCTCCCAGTTTGAACAGAAACTCTCCTTGCCGCCAAAAACAGCAGGAAAAGCTTCTGCCTGACAACCCACAAAACAACATGAAGACATTTGGCATGGTGGCTAAACAATAGGTATTATCAAAGCTCCAGGAATGCACCAGCACGAGCAGTATATAGGAGCAGTAGTTTCTCAGAGGTAAGGGGGGGAGCGGGAGCTGTGGGCCTGAAATGGTGGTAATTAGAATGGGCTCTGAGGAGAGACAGGCAAAGCGCAATGAATGCAAATGAATTCACTGGGCATGCACACGCTCACTTTTCATATAGCACGCCTTACAGACATGAAGATGTGAGCACAAACACAGGCAGTAAACAGAGAGTGGCACCGCAGAGAAGCCGACATTTACTCCATGAGCGCAAACATGCATGCTAACGCCAGGCTGTGAAATAAATAAAGCCACGTAAAAACACAGAGGTGGTTTTGGGCTGTCAGATGGCACAAACATAAACAAGGGGCTAATCCCTGCAGTGGGTAACCAAACATGCACAAGGACTATAGGGTCTTACGGTATGTGACCAGGAATCAAACTGTATTATCAGCTGTGAAATATTACTGTACAAAACCAACAATTAGAATTAGTGTATATTTGTTTGTTTATTTTTCTATATTAATCAGAGACTGCTCAAAAAATGCACAAAGATTCATCCAACTGTGGATCAGCATGAGAAATCTTAAGTTGATGTTTTATTTTTATTTTTTTGTCCCGGATATAAGATCAGATAAGTAATTCCTTTTTTCGTCCAACAGTGGGGACATTTTGGTGTCCATTTTGGTGTGTACATTACAACAGAGAAAGAAGGAAATAAGAGCACTCAAAACAGAGTCTAATATTTCAGATTATAGACAATAGAATTAAAAAAATAAGATGGTAAAACATGTGCAAATGTTTTATTTTAATTTTATTTTGTATGTATAATTTTTTATTTATTTATTTAAAAAACAAAAACATTGCAAAAATAATGTGGTTAAAATATAGGTTTCCAACAAAATATATATTTGATGGAAATATTTAATGACTTAATAAAGTTGTAGGTTCTACCTTATGACCGGCCAATGCTACAAGCACAGTGTATTTTGCATATCGCATGTGGCTCAAAGCATAACTAATACTCGCACTAATCCCTGCAAAGGCCACAGTGCTGCTTGTGAACACACAGGGTCTAAAATTCTTGTTCCAGGCGCACATCCATGCTCTGAGTGTCCCACGGCGGGATAAACAAACCCATCTTAATTGGTGTCGATTTGGAGGGGAGTGATGATTCATCATGCAGAACTCCCCAGTAGAGTATTGGAAACACAATCATTTCTAATCCATATGACCTTGACTGAGGGCCAGCGCAGAGTCCGGCTCCCTCCACAGAGAACTCACTGTCCCGGAGTCACTGCATTGTAACCGACTTTGCAACTCAATCAAGAAGTGCCTTTGAACACAATGAAGTGACTTTCAATTACCGCCGGATTCTTTTTTCAACTGTTTTTTTTTGAGGTTGAGATTTTCCAAAACAATGTCTAAGGGTCTAGTAGAAAACATAAACTGACTATTAATTTCCCTATTTTTACAATGTTCAAAAGACAACGCCCTAAACATCAGCAGAATGTGAGTCCACAATACCAAGAGTCAGTGGGGAGTGCTAATAAAATCGTTCGAGAAATATGTTCATAATCTTCTCTACAATTATGATTCAAATGGCAGCCGTGATAAATAACAGTGACGGAAATATTGTCAAAACAAGCTTAACCTACCCCTCCTCCCTTGGTCCCATGCCCTGCCCGACAGACAAAGTCACCACATTGTATCCGACTTTACAACTCCACGTTCATAATGCGATCCACCAAAGTCAGATCACTCCGCTGATTACTCCATCTCGGCCCGCGGCAAATCTTTATGAAGCACTCCATTCTCCCCAGCAGTCATAAATCAGGCTACTATAAGCTTTCCGTCTCGCTGAGGGCACACCAGAGACGCTATCTCCTCACTACGCCAGGCTAGTTAATAATTCCTATTCCCATTATATCTTCTCTTGACTCAAAGAAGACCACCACTACCTCGACTCACCTCCACAATGTCCCTGGTGAATCACAAAGAGGGAACTTTGATCAGTTTCTGTGTGGCGCCTCTTAAGTAGAAGCGGGTCAGCTGTGAAAGGAGGTCCTGCTCTTTGCTGGCTGCTGCTGTAAATGAGTCTAATTAACACATCTCGCCTTATATCTTAACCAGGCATCCAGGGCCAGCTCAAGTCTTATTATACACTACATTATGCATGTAATGTCTCCACTGAGATTCCTGTATGGAAAACATATATTACAGAAAGTATGCATGCGGCGTACACAGGACGATAGCTGTAAAACAGGAGGGATAGGTGCATATGTGAGGAGCTGCTTGGTATTCAGTCTGGCACACGTAATAGACGGTGAGCAGAGATAGAGTTGTGTAGAAAGGGGAAGTGAGTCTCTGTCTGTTCGCTAACACCTGCCGACTCTGCTGGCGGCCATCTTGCGGTCAATGAGGTGAGTTTGAGCCACCGCCCCAGGTCAAGCTTTAACACAGAGCAATGACAAGGCACCACTTGGCCCCATTGGAACAACACCTTGCCGTTCCACTTCACCGACTGCACCTCTCACAACTCCAATCACAGGGTCCGCATACGCTTTCACACACCTTCTCCGTTTCTCCTTAAAGTCACACACTCCAAGCCTGAACAAATGTGGGAACAGATGCCCCACATCACACGCCGGTTGCCCTCTGCTCCCGGCAAAGTCTCCGGGGAGACGGAAATACACTTAACGAAGATAAGAGGCTGTACCCTTTACTGTCCAGTCCGGTCCAACATACACACACATTGTACTGTATGTGAATGTAGAATGGCTAATCGTACCTCAAAGCCAGGATTACAGTACTTTATATTGAATGCATCAGTAATTGGCACATCACCTCCCCTATGCCCTATGCCAAGTTCATTTTTTACAATATCAGTACCAATTCTGAAATGACTTGCTATATGTGCTGTACTTTAGGCAGTGTGTCTATCCAGTATGTTATCATAATGCACTAAACCTGTGAGATGCAGAGGACAAAGTATATAGATAGACATGACATTCTGTGAGGGCTTCCTGGGGTTAGAATAGAATGGATGCGGATAATGGCTTGATTTGCTTTTGATGGCCGTAAAACTTTGGGACCTCTACTGCGGAGGCACTTTTTATCTGGAAAAAATATGAAACAAAAGAGAGAAAAAAAAAAGATGATGAATAGGCAAAGTCACTAGCAAAGTTCAATGGCTTTGGGGGTATCATTACAGATAGGACTCTCAGGTTATTCAAGGTAAGACTGCAATTTATATCGCTTGAATAAAGATGTCCAATTAAACTCTGGTCAATGTAAATTTTGCCCTTTCATCCAAATTCCTCATTATGTAGAGCCGGTTTTAGGCTACATTCTCTCCACTGTGCTCACTCAAAGCTAATGTTGTCATTTCCTTTTCTCCAACTGCACAAACACAACCCTATCTTTACGCCATCACGTTTCGAAATGCTTTTAGTTAATCCCCGAGTGTGGGGTTCAAAGACAGCAGCTTTCGACACACTTCGGATTCACCACAAAGTACAAGTGGTTTAAAAGTCCGTGACATTTAGGGAACACTAACCGTAAAGAGCGGTGCATTGAAGAACAGTGGCCAGCCGCGGGTCATGAGGAAGATCAAGGTGGATAAACTTCATCGGGACTCACAGAGGCACGCACAGCCGAGCAAACAAGCAGGTTTAGAGCCAACAGGGGCATGTTTGGGACAGGAGTTAAGTGGAAGCTTTGTCTGACCATTAGTCTAAAAGGAAAGCCAAGAGCCAAAGGTGGAAGAGGTGCTCGTGCTACTGCTATGTTGATAAAGCAAGTGTTGGTAGATGCCCAGCCGGCCACAACTGATTGTAGCATATTGTTTTAGTTGGGTATTGGGAGTTCACATTGTTATAGGTCTGTATCTGAAAAAAAAGAAAAAAAACACATGTAGTTTCCTACCTTCTGCCATAAGGAGGCTCAATAGAACCAATAGAACTGCAGCTCATACTAATTCTAATGCTTTTTGGTTGTTGTATGTTTGTTGTGTCTTTTTTTTACCTGCTTGTGAATACTACCACTGTGTCCCCATAACTTATTTATTTCTTAGAGACATGTCCTATTAAGTCATTCTTTTTTGAGGCACAAATCAAAAAGGATTATATGATCAAAATGATGGACGATATTGACAAAAATCTCCATATATATTGTTTTTCAATAATGTTGATATATTTCAGACAATGTGGCAATCCATCACTCCAACATTCCTCCAAATGCATTGGTTGGGGTCAAAGAAAACATTTATTTTGGAGTATTTGCTTCATAAACTTGGGCCTTGTTAATCCAGGCGTTTCTATGTGCATGATGAATTAAGTTTTAATGGCTGCTAATTATTATGCATTTGCGAAAACGCTTTGTAAAGGAGTCCCTTAATTTCTAGAGTGGAAATACACATTTTTAGAATATTGTTAGTATATTGAAAGTAATAAATGGAGCAGATATTAAGTTGAAGCACATCACTGAATTATTGATGATATTTGTCAACCGCTTAATAAAAAGACACAATAAAGGCTGCATGCTGTTTTTAAATTCCCACCTCACTGTTCTGCTTTTCTGCTTCGCACCTCTGGCACTGACACTTACCACGAGCGGACAGGAGGCAGATCAATGGTGACCCACGGGACAGCGCTCTATCATCATTTACCCTGCCTCTCCCTGACACCTCACTTTCCAAAATTACATGATTATCTTTAACCGTGGAAAAGTCCTGAGCTGACAGGAGCGGCGTGCCCCTCTGACCGGCGTGTCCTGGGGCAATGGCCAACTCATTTTGGAACTGTACCTGCAGGCGCCAAAGACAGGTACCTCTGCAGAGCTGTCACTGATGTGCAGACGTATCAAAGGGCAGTATGTAAATGCTACTACTTCACTACTTCGCTACTTACAACAACTGCTTAGAACTACAATTAGATTCACTTGTTTATTTCAAATCTGCACAATTTCCGCATACATCAGCATTAACACAAATACAAACATGTACAAGGTTTTAAAAGAAGTAATGTAGATACAGACACACACTCACTCACTCAGACAAGACACAGGCCCTGACACTATCTGACCCAACGCCTCTCTCCTACTTACAACATTAAGAATTGTATTTGAGTATCTAGTCACCTATAACAGCTCCTTTCTGAACGTTTTTAAACACAACCCAGTTGAAACATTATTTATTGTGAGGGGTTGCAATAGCATCATGTGAAAATCAATATTGATGTAAAAAAAAATGTCATTGCCATAAGACTTCTGTTTACTATACAGTTTACATCGGCTGGCCCATTTTATTCTGTGGCTTGTGAATAAAGACAGAGCTGTACAGTAAGTGAACAGAAGTGATGAGCTGGTATAGCACCACTGCTAACAACTCTTATGTCCGTACTCTTACTACGAGTGCCACAACTGCTGCTATTAGAACCACTGCAACTACCAGCATGTAGAATACTGTGTACTGTATTATCTATTATTCAATGTGTGATTACAACTGGGCCCCAGCACATATATTATACATAAAGCTGGACTATCTAATTCTACCACAACAAAACGAAAGCAGCGTAGTAATACTACTACTAATGCTTCTACTACTCCGCAGACCGGCGAGGAGAGTTCAGACTTATCAAGCCATATGTAAATGAAACATGAAGCCCTGAAAATGCATTCTCCAAATGAAGAGATGGATCAATACATATATTGTTATAGACAGAAGCTTGTGCTCTCAAACATGTCCAGTTAAAAGGTTGTTTAGATAGCCATGAGCAGACACCACTTCATCAGCATCCAGCCTCCACTCACAGGACACTCTCTCAGACACTTAGTGCTATTAGCATCCATTAGCATGCAGGTATAATCATGCGGAATTATGGAAGGCATGTCATCAACGCCTGAAATTGAGGACATGGAAATGTGTACTGTGACGATTGTACAAGGAATTACGGTGCAAATCTGTGAAAATGAACTGCTACATGGAAGAATGTGTGATGATGAGGGCAGAAATGTAACTGCTCAATAATAATGAGTACAATCTTGCTGCGGCTCAATTTCATGTGTGAGTGTCCAAAGATAAATGTACTTGGATTGGAAAATATATTAAAAAGCAAATATATCGATTTGGGAATCATTGTAGTTTTGCTTTTTTGTATCTGTTGTATAATATTTAGGTAAGGCAAGTTTTTTTCTACAGCACAGCTCATACACAAGGCAACTCAAAGTGCTTAACGAAACAAGATGCATTAAAAAAGGCACTCAAATCTTAAATAATCACAGTACATTTCAACAAAGTGAAGATATAATCCTTCAGTCATATTCTCAGCCAAACAGAACAGTTTTTTACCTGGACTAAAAAACCTGTTTTATAGAAGGCGTATACAGTCTAGTGTTCTTTAATTTGACAACCTTAATTACGACGCCGTACAGACCTCAAACACTATTAATAATAATGCATCAAACTTATATAGCGCTTTTTGGACACTCAAAGACGCTTTACAAAACACGTAGAAATAAACATTGAAAAACAAAATTAAGGAAAGGCAAGATGAAACAGGTGGGTTTTTAGGAGAGATTTAAAGTTCTGTAGTGAGTCTGAGTTTCTGACGGGTTGAGGGAGTGAGTTCCAGAGAGTGGGGGCAGCTATTATAGGCACCACTGCTTAATGCTCATACTATAACAAATAATGATCACTTACACAAATTTTGCAGTGAGAGAATAGAGTTCCACACCAGTTCACAGATACCCACGGTGGCACATTGATAAAGCTGCAATAACATAAACAATAATGTGTAAAAAGCCTCCATGTGGGCCAAGGATTTTTTTTCCAGTAAAACCTCCATCTAACACGTTTCTCTCTGCTGTAACAGATTTGACTAAAAGGGCCACCGACCCCAAGCACAATAATATGAAAAAACACACCTGAACCAGAAAAGACTATCAGTATCCTCTCCTTAAAAGGGTCACTCTTCCACAGTCGTGAAATCTTAAAAAGCAGAAAGATGTAGTATTCAGGTGTGTCTATGAGGGTACTTTGAGGGCGGACAATGGACACTGCTGTTCCCATTTTGATGGTCTTGAGCGGGGCTGCTGTCGTAAAGCTCCTATACTGCTGCACTCATAAACTCATCGATTGAAATTTCACTTTGATTAGAATAAAAGTCCTTTATTAGGGACGCCAAAGGGTTTTGAGGTCTTCTCTAAGGCACACTACTACTGCGTCCCATATATGTTTCTATTGTACATAATATATCCTGCATTTAACATGTCTGCACATTTCTTTCTTTTGCACAATCTTGAGTGACTCTATCCATGCCAGATGTGACATGTACATTTCTCCTGTTTGAGATCAATAAAGTCTATCTTATCTTATCTTCATATAGTGACCCATGTATCGTTAACTCACTGCATATAGGACTGTAAACTTGATGTGCTAGAGTCACTTTTGTTTTAATTGTACATAATAAAACTTGCACAAAAGAGACTTGTCCTGTCTTTTGCACACCTTGAGTGATCCTATTTAAGATTAAGAGATCCTTTATTCGGGGGCGACAGTAGCTCAGTTGGTAGAGTATTGGTCTTTGGGCCTGAAGGTCGTGGGTTTAAGCCCACCATAAGACCTACTTCACGACTCCCACTGATGACTGCTGTTGTTGTGTCCTTGGGCAAGACACTTAACCCCACTTTGCCTGAAGCTCCCACTGAAAGATCTCAGCTCCTGTGGACTCACCATCTGCAGGAGGATCAGTGAGGGGCTGGTGCTAAGTGGACTGGGTGCAGCTCTGACTGCCACCCCCCCGACCCAGAAATGGATTAAGGGGAAGAAAATGGATGGATGGATGGAGATCCTTTATTTGTCCCACAGTGGGGAAATTTCAGTGTTGCATCACAAGTTATAGAACAGTAGGAAAGAGGAGCACACGCCACAAGTTAAGTGAACAATAGCTATACTAATACAAAATAAAACAAAAACTCCAACTCTAGCATCAATAAAATTATTAAATCTCTATCTTGAAAATAATAATAAAAGAAGTGTAAAAGTTTTACATTTGGCAAAATATGAGGCAAGTATAAAGTACTGTGTATCCTAGTGCAAGCGAAGTGTAGTTACATGTACAGTGCCTTGCGAAAGTATTCGGCCCCCTTGAACCTTTCAACATTTCGCCACATTTCAGGCTTCAAACATAAAGATATCAAAATTAAATGTTTTGTCAAGAATCAACAACAAGTGTGACACAATTGTGAAGTGGAACGACATTTATTGGATAATTTAATCTTTTAACAAATAAAAAACTGAAAAGTGGGGCGTGCAATATTATTCAGCCCCTTGCACTAATACTTTGTAGCGCCACCTTTTGCTGCAATTACAGCTGCAAGTCACTTGGGGTATGTCTCTATCAGTTTTGCACATCGAGAGACTGGAATTCTTTCCCATTCTTCCTTGCAAAACATCTCGAGCTCAGTGAGGTTGGATGGAGAGCGTTTGTGAACAGCAGTCTTCAGCTCTTTCCACAGATTCTCGATTGGATTCAGGTCTGGACTTTGACTTGGCCATTCTAACACCTGGATACGTCTGTTTGTGAACCATTCCATTGTAGATTTGGCTTTATGTTTTGGATCATTGTCCTGTTGGAAGATAAATCTCCGTCCCAGTCTCAGGTCTTTTGCAGACTCCAACAGGTTTTCTTCCAGAATGGTCCTGTATTTGGCTCCATCCATCTTCCCATCAATTTTAGCCATCTTCCCTGTCCCTGCTGAAGAAAAGCAGGCCCAAAGCATGATGCTGCCACCACCATGTTTGACAGTGGGGATGGTGTGTTCAGGGTGATGAGCTGTGTTGCTTTTACGCCAAACATATCGTTTTGCATTGTGGCCAAAAAGTTCGATTTTGGTTTCATCTGACCAGAGCACCTTCTTCCACATGTTTGGTGTGTCTCTTAGGTGGCTTGTGGCAAACTTTAAACAAGACTGTTTATGGATATCTTTGAGAAATTGATTTCTTCTTGCCACGCTTCTATAAAGGCCAGATTTGTGCAGTGCACGACTCATTGTTGTCCTATGGACAGATTCTCCCACCTCAGCTGTAGTTATCTGCAGTTCATCCAGAGTGATCATGGGCCTCTTGGCTGCATCTCTGATCCGTCTTCTCCTTGTTTGAGATGAAAGTTTGGAGGGACGGCCGGGTCTTGGTAGATTTGCAGTGGTCTGATACTCCTTTCATTTCAATATAATTGCTTGCACAGTGCTCCTTGAGATGTTTAAAGCTTGGGAAATCTTTTTATATCCAAATCCGGCTTTAAACTTCTCCACAACAGTATCTCGGACCTGCCTGGTGTGTTCCTTTGTCTTCATGGTTCTCTCTGCGCTTTAAACAGAACCCTGAGACTATCAAAGAGCAGGTGCATTTATACGGAGACTTGATTACACACAGGTGCATTCTATTTATCATCATCAGTCATTTAGGACAACATTGGATCATTCAAAGATCCTCACTGAACTTCTGGAGTGAGTTTGCTGCACTGAAAGTAAAGGGGCCGAATAATATTGCACGCCCCACTTTTGAGTTTTTTATTTGTTAAAAGAGTTTAAATTATCCAATACATTTCGTTCCACTTCACGATTGTTTCCCACTTGTTGTTGATTCATGACAACAAATTTAAATTTTATATTTTTATGTTTGAAGCCTGAAATGTGGCGAAATGTTGAAAGGTTGAAATACTTCCGCAAGGCACTGTATATGTTAGCATCTGTACATGTTAGCAGCAG
Source organism: Knipowitschia caucasica (assembly GCA_964034765.1). Lineage (NCBI taxonomy): Eukaryota > Metazoa > Chordata > Actinopteri > Gobiiformes > Gobiidae > Knipowitschia > Knipowitschia caucasica. Next base: position 35,364,646 of record OZ035830.1, on the reverse strand, counting down.
TATTTATGCCAAATGAGACATGTACATTTCTTATACTGTTTCACTATTGTCCTCTACTCCACGACTGTGCTCACTTCAAATGCCACTCTCTTCTTTGTGTAAATTCAAATAACAGGGATGATTTCAAATGCTACTTTCACTTACTAATCCCACCACTACCTCGCTAGAGAGTGACAGAGAGTGAACCCCAGAAGTAATGCAGTTTGTAATTGTAAGTGTTGGTCTTTAATAAAGGCAGAGTATTTGGTCTGGCTAATAGAGCAGGGTCTCTAAATCCTGCCGTCATGCATTATTCAACAGCCATTAGAGATGGGCTCATCGGGGACACTTTATGAGGACCATCATAGGCTGAGACCGCGCCTGGTGCTGTGGAGGTGCAGAGGGGAGGGGCACAGAGATTAGCTCAAGAAGAGAAGCACTTTCACACATGCGCCTGCCTGACTGACTTTATCATGACTTTTCCACCTGTGCTGCATGAGTGAGCACCACTCTCATTTTTCTCTGTCGTGCAGTCATCCAGAAAAGCATCATGTATGAAGGGAGAGATAAGGTGTACAAGATACTGCAGAGAGTTGATGACATTGCGGTCATTGCATCACATGTTTATTTGCGTCTTCACTTTTAGTTTGTTAGTTTGGGTCTTCATTTTTAGTTTAGTTAAGTTCAGAAACAACAATTTAAATGTATATATGGGTTTCACCGATGAACCTTGGTTGGATACACATGGAGCCAAGTTCATAAATATTGGGACATCACAACAACAATGGATTTAATATAAAATAAAAGTGTGTAGGAGTCAGTGACGACAGCTCTTGGTAAGTTTAGTTTATTACCTATAGTTGTTGTAATGAATTCTCAGCATTCCTGTTATATTGTATTCATTCTTTCATCTGAGGCTATTTGGCTAAAGGTTTATTTCAAACGACTTCAATAATGTTTGAATATAGGTGTAGCATAGCAGGCATAACTGTATCTCATAATGCATATTCTTGACATAGGTCTGCAATGGTCATTTCACTGTAATAGGCTTCTACTATGGAAAAAATCTCCTGGACAAATCCCAGCAGGACATTTTTGCTCTAAGTCCAAAGGTGATTTTCATGCACTTTTCTGGAGGCTTGTGTGAAAAGGGCTTAAAACAGAAGAGGAAGCTCTGAGAGTGAAAGGTATAACCATTCCAAAGGCTATATGAATCAAAGAGGAACTGACAAGATATGTGTGCTGTAACATGAGAGCCTGTGATATGGAAATGTCTTCATGGGTGAATGAAAAAATAGTGGCCAGAGGTTGCGTGGTCGACATATGAAAAACAGGTCGCAGGGAAATGAGGTGACCAGAACACAATGGGAGAGGAAAGGGTCATTTGGAGACTGTGTGGACTGGAGGAGCTCAGATGGAAAGATAGATGCCAGGCAGAAGTGGCATTTCTCCTGACCGCGTACTGAAATGTCAGCTGCCTCCTCCCGTGCCCCTCGCAACCTTTCCTTCTCTTTTCACCTCCGCTTCAATGTCCATCTTCCACTCACACTGCAACCCTGCCAGAGCCGATTGAGCGAGGCACAACCTCTCCCTTCTATAGGACCCCACAGCTGTGCCAAAGATAAGTCAACTCCTATATCACCTTGGAATGGAGGATGAGAGAAGACATAATAACTTAAACCTAATTCTACACAGGTGTTGTACTGTTGTAATATTTGTTCTGTGTTTTTTTACTATTTTTGTATTTGATGTATTTTTACTGTGCAGCGCTTTGGGCAGCGATTGTTGTTGTAAATGCGCTGTATAAATAAACTTGACATTGACATTGACATTGACAGGACATACAGACACCCATTGAAGCTATTCATGACATTATCTCTGTGTTACTTTGTTAGTGGATACTTTGCAAACTGCTTCTATTCATGGATATGTTATTACTGTTCCTAACATGTATGGCTGTTTCATTTTCAATAATATGATAATACTGTCAGGAATTTACTTTAAAGCTTAGGTACTTAACTTAAACTTAAAGATGTAAAAATATCTACCTAGAAGTTCTTGGCTCTAAGTTCTACCCCTAGCTCCTCCAAGCATGTATTGTTTTGGCCTATTTTTCATACAGAGGACCACCTACATGCAGCTATCAGCTTCCTGTCCAAACCGTCAGACTTTCTTGCACAAGATAACTTGTTTTCGAATGAAGACAGCAGTATTATTCTTACAGTTAGGTATCCCAGCTTATTTTTTTTTTTAAATAACAAATGTATATACAGTATATGATGTATTTGAATGAAACTGGTCACAGCAATGTGGCACGTTGCTGTCCGACTGGATTCAGAAGCGAGAAAAGCTCTGTGACTTGACGTCACTCTTAACAGTCCCACGGGCAAAGTAACAACACCTCCAGAGCAGCAAGAAAGTGATGGACCCCCCATCCTAAAAATCACAATCTATAAACACAACACTTTTACAGTAAGTAAGTAAGTTAGTAAGTTATTATTTATATACCGCCTTTTCACTGCAGATCTGAGTCTCAAAGCGGTTTACAATTGTTAATTTTGGGCATTTGTCTCTCACTCCACACAGAGATGGGAGCGGGGCCAGTACAGGAGGCACATGCCAGCACTATTGGACATATTTTTAGTGGTAGGGGAAACCGGAGTACCCGGAGGAAACCTACGCAGACACGGGGAGAACATGCAAACTCCACTCAGAAAGGCCCTGGTCCGGCCGGGATTCGAACCCAGGACCTTCTTGCTGAGAGGCGAGAGTGCTATCCACTCAGCCACCGTGCCGCCCAGAGACTTTCTCTCTTTTACAGAGAAAGACTTCCACACAAAGCCATATCAAATGCTGCTGCTGCTGCTGCAAAAAAGAGATTCTGATTTTGTTATGCATACTGTTGTTGTGTCCTTGGGCTACACATTTCGCCCACATTGCCCATGGTTACAAGAAAGATAAATGTTTTTGACAAGACAGCTGACACAAAGCCCCCCTCTATAGCTTGTCCTGGAGCAGTTATCTCTGCTGACACAAACAAACCCGTAAGTCATTCAGCTGCTGCACAATGAAAACTTAATTTCAATTTTATGGCGGTACAATTTTGCTACACAAAAACATGCATAACATAAAATAACCTATACCAAAACCCGTCACGGGCCAAATGTGTGGGTAGCAACAACTCAGCTACCAAAGAGCCAATCAAGGCCGATGCCGATCTGCCTCTGCTTGCACTACTTGCTTGCTATTGCCGAATTTGGGGCAAGCTAGCGGCAAGCCAGCGGCAAGCTAGCGGCAAGCGGACAGGATGTCGGCTGAATGGTAGTTTTAGGTAAACACATTTCTCCACTGTGAGATGAATAAAGTTTATCTTATCTTATAAGAGTGACGAGTAAAGCGGATTGTACGTTGTGTAAGGCAAAACTGTCACAAGGTGGGTCCAAAACAAACACATATAACACCAGCAACTTGATCAAACATCTGAAAACTCACCACACCACACAGGGTATAACACCTTTGCTAGCACCGGAGCACAAAAACAACCAACTCTACAACATTTGTATGAGTGGAATATGACAGTGGCTCTTAACGTTGACGGTTGAAACAATTGCATGAACAGCCAATTCATTATTTTTTTCAAATTACAATTAATAATTAAAGCCTTTTCTTATTGTTGAAATGAAAAATAAAACATTTTACATTTCAGTCGTATTGGTTTTATGAATTCCCAGGGATAACGCAGCACTCAACTTGCAGTACTCATACTCGTATCGGTTTTGATAAAAAGTGGTATCGGTGCATCCCTAATGTGAAATCAATGCACAAAAACATAACAAACAACTATGGTGAGTGAGTGACTGTAGAAGAGTTTAATTTCCAATGTAAATGAAGGGGAGCCAAAGCGAGTTGGACCAAAACTTCTCCATGATCACATCTCCCATTAGGCTTAATTGAGCAAGTGGGTTATTATTGTTCGCCTCTAAACCGTCTATGATTGAAACACACAGTAGTGGCCCGTGCTTTGTTGCGGCTATCCAAACGCGCTGAACGCTACCATCTAGGCGCTCATAACGAGCGCACCTCACAGCAGGAGACGCGCTCCTCCCAGTCGGCCCCTTCCAATGGCCGTTGTGGGTGGTGCCCTTTCTCCTTTTTATCAGTGATTGTTTGAACGTGTGTGAATATAAATGAACAATGACTTGTGCTCACTGAGAGAAGTCAAATTTATAATAAAATAAGAAAAGACACTCCTGCCTTGTGTTTGTCCGTAATTTGGGTCATTACTGCAATATGCTTATAGCCTCGGTGGACGGGAGCGCTGGTGAGCAGGTTTCAGTTTGGATAATGGATGTTTAGTGCCCTGCCAGGTTTCTTCCAGACTATCGCAGGTCCCCCCCCCAACCCTCTGCTACAGCCCAAGGACACGCTGCTGTCTCTCTAATTAAAACACAACCTCTCCCATACACCTCCCTCTCCTTCCCTCACACACACACACACAGACACACATGCACATACACACACATATACACACATACCTTGCAGGTCGGAAGCTTAAAATAACCTTAAAAGGAACAAGCAGCATCGCCATCATCCCCTGCACTCAACACCTCTTCAAAATCCACTCTGGGCTTCCTCACGGTGCGGACAGCTCCCAAGCAGCCTGTGAGGGAGGCAACAAACAACACCCCGCGCACAGCATTCATTTATTAGAGCCGTCATCAAAAGAACTGCGTTTATTTTTCCCAGGTTTGAGCATAACAATAGTTTAGCTCCAACATCACTCTGTACTTGTGAACACGGTATTGCAGAAGGTGCTTGGAAAAGTCTGGAAAGTACAAAGACACTGTGGAGGTTTGTCATGGCAGCTTTAGAGCGTGCACGTATATCTCATGTGCTATATTCCATGCGGTGTCTGAGAAAAAAGGGGGAAATTACAGAGACAAGTATTCACAAACTGGAAAAAACTCCTGCTGAACGGTAAAGCGACTGTCTCTGCTATCATGTTGAAGTTTAGTTCATACATCGAAATTCTTGAATATAATTTTTTTGACGAACATATTAGCAAGTTTAACATACGCTCTGGAAATCCAAAGAATATACACACAAATGAGATATTAAAATACAAAAGTAAAACAGTATGTCGACGAATTCATCAAATATTCTCTCAACGGCACTTAAGGTCAATAAAATAAAAAAGTGTTCAATTGATGTACTTTTCAGTGCATTGAGTATATCCAATTATATATCACAAATAATTTATTGAAAAAAATATGTCACATGGCATGTACAAATCTTGAACTAAATGAAGTCTTACAGCAGGGTACATATACTTTGAATATAAATAATTACATTTGTCACTATCAAAACAGTTTTACAGTTAGTATTTCATTTTTGGCCTTAATAACATAATAATATCAGGTTTTTAAAGGATAACGGTAAAATAGAAAGGACCACGCTCTATACGACTCACAGGGCACTTTAAAATATGTTGTAGTTTCTTTCTGTTGATACAAATGGCAGCTTTAAACAATAGGGAATCCTAGATAAATACGACCGGGAACCACTGCACAACACATTACATGAAAAGTTGTACAATCGTCCGTTCCTTACATGTCAGATTTGTTAGAGTGAGTGCTGCTGTCCCAGTCTTGTCCATCACAGATCACTGTCTCTGTGACGTGTTGGAGTGAGGCCATCGCACATGACAGAGTATCCGCAGACACTTCATTTTCATCAGACAATTTAGCATGTTTACTTCCTCGTTAAGCGCATGAGGTAGCCTGACAAAGGGATCCCAGGGAGCCAATCGCGTCCTGTCACCGTGGGTTACCGCCGAGACATGATTTAATGGAAGTGTCTGTCAGTGGGACCAACAACTGCCTGTCATCCCAGCACTGCAGCCAGGTAACTTCCACTTCATGAGGTACACGGAGAAATGGATCGGTGCAAGACTTGTATGCTGCTGTTTGAATGATGTTGTCGTTTTTTGGTGTTCTCACTAATGAACAAACAATAAAACATGTCAAGAAGAAGAATGTACTTCTGCTGTGTCTGTGAAATCTCTTCAGCTAGTTCACATTGGGAAAATGTTAGAATTTGCTGCTAACTGCTACTGCTAATATTATAGCTTCACATAGTAGACCTACTTGTGCTACCACTGATAGTACTACTACTGCTACTACTACTACTACTACTAGTACAACTACTACAAAGGCTACTATTATTATTGTTACTACGACTACTATTACAAGTGCTACTATTATTTTTTCTACAACTACTACATGCACTTTGGGCAGCATGGTGGCTGAGTGGATAGCACTCTCACTCCTGGGTTCAAATCCCGGTTGGAACAGGGCCTTTCTGAGTGGAGTTTACATGTTCTACTCATATCTGCGTAGGTTTCCTCCGGGTATTCCGCTTCCCCCTACGACTAAAAACATGTGCAATAGTTCTGGCATGCGCCTCCTGTACTAGCGACCCCGCTCCCATCTCTGTGTGGAGTGAGAGACAAATGCGGTATATAAAAAAAAGATTATATACCTTACTTACTTACCAATGCAATTTCAACGCTTCTACTACTACTACTACTACTACTACTACTACTACTACTGCAATTCTCACTCTAGCAAGAACATCTCCTATGAGTCAATTACAACAGATATCAAACAACAACCACTTTTCACATTCTGTTCTCACAAAAACAATTGCGAATCATTAAAATTGTGGCAAACACTGGATATTTAGTACATTGTATCATTATGGCTACAGAAACACGGCTTTCGTTTAAAGAACTGATCTGAACATTAATGGCAGAGAGACGTTTCAAACCACAGTTCAGTAAGCTTCTGACAAACCCTGTGACAGAGTTAGAGTTAGAGCGCAGTCGTACTCAGAGCACATTGAGAGAAATGAGTGGTTTTGAAAAGACCACATCAGCGCTGGCCCCCCACCAAGAGCAAAGCGAGCGCCAGGAGCCTGAACTGCATCAAACACACTGCACAGGTGTTGCCGAGACTTGGGCTGCGTGAGCCAGTACACCGTGTACACCAATCATTTTCACACACGCAAGTAAACCAGCACGGAAATCAACCCAAACAAATGTAATGAACGCTTCACAAAGTATTTAGCAGATTAGGCGGAAAAAGCGGGACGCAAAGCTCATTACGTATATGCAGCAGCAAAGCACCAGGACACCCATCCAGTCTCTAATTTCAGACCCATTTCACCAGCTCTGTCCGGACATATGCTCTCAAACCATTATTTTTGCTTAGATTGTGTGTGCAGTGGAAAAACAAAGTTATAATCCTATATCTTATGCAAGTAATATTCCAAATGAAATGCATAAAAAAGATATATCTCTGTGTGTGTTTATGTTATTATCTAATTTAAAGGTGCTATGTAACATTAACGATGGAGGGTCTGCCGCTGTTTTGCCTCTGTGGAAATGTTAACTAGAATACTGCATAGCAATAAATGTAAATCTATTTGTTTATTGTTTATTTGTAATCTATTTGTCTTATATATTTTCTTAACAGTAATTTGGGTGGAAAAACTGCAGTACATTCTCCGTAGTTCTGTCTTTAGTATTGAAATGATGGTAAAGTTATATGCAAAACTATGTTATTATATACATAATCTGAAGTTAAGCAGATGACAGACCACCCACCAAAAGACTATTTGGACATGATTTATATATGCAAAGAAAATACCATACATAAAAATGCCAAAATTGTGTATGCTATGATTGACACTCCCACCTTTGACATGGGATCTTTGCCGATAGACTGAAGACTGAAAACTGCACAGAGGCCGACATCTTGAGATGAGTGCCCCGATGAAAACCAATGTTTTAAGTTAATTGTCATGGGATCATAAAGGATTTTAATGATATATTATTTATATTTTTGCATTTTGACACTAACGCTACTAGAAGTGAGATCAATGCCCAAAACTGTGGTCAAAGTAAAACCATAAGTTTGGAGCAGTGTTCTCACTTCTAGTATTAGGTAACTTTGTCCAGACTGCAGTCCCTCTCCCTTGATTTTGAACTCCTGGTATTCCATTCAAAGGCGCAGGGAGAGCAATCACATCAGGCATCAGGCGCCTGCCTCTTTGCTGTATGTTTTCACGTCATGCCACATCGGCCAAGACGGAGCTCTGATTAGCCTCAAAGCCTTTGATTGCCCCACTCTACAATCAGAGGCGCGGCAGTGTATGAAGCCTTAGAAACAGGGAACAGCAGCACATGTGAGACGGTCATGGAAAAGATCAAGAAAGGGGACATCATTACAGAACAAACATGAAGAGCATTAAGATACCATGGTTTACAAGTAAAAAGTAGGGCCACAGATAGACAGTGCTGATGTAGACGTGTACTTTTGTTGAAAACGGCGTGGCAGATTTTCTATAGCAGTCTGTAAGAGCAGGTATCAGTAGGGGTCACAAGGGCTTTCAGTGGCTGGTTGAAATACACATTTACTTAACAAAGGGTTAATTTACACAGGGTGCATTGATATTAAGAATCTATTGTGCTGCCTCCATAGGAAGAGCCTGATTTAAACACAATAGAAAAAGCATGCTATTATAATATATATATTTTTTTTCTGCTCTGTTTGCAAATCTGTATTTGGAAAAGAATAGAAGTTCTTGTAATGTCAGTTTACTGTAATGAATCTGATGTAAAGTGTGAAATAGCTATAACACATATTCCGCTACTATTATATAAAATCATCTTATGCATTTCTGCAGCACAAATGAACAGTGCATCTCACAAACAAAGATGAAAATTGTGTTGGATCCTGTGAAAATGTAACCCTGACCTGCAAAATTTTCAGAGAGTCGCTGGTGCACTGCTGAGCCATCGTCTGGTCTGGACACTTGAAAATGGGCTACTTTTTTTTTTTCTTTTCTTAAAGCTCTCTCTCTCTGGGACTAAATATGATTAGCTGCAGAGGACATTGTAGCTCTCTCCACAGCTAATACATTTAGTATGGATTGTCTGAAGGGGTAAGGATACAGCAAGCGGCAAGATCAATATTCTAAGTCCGAGTCTGTCTGGAGTGGAGGAACCATGCTGCGATGGTTAACTGTTCTACGGCAAATGCGAATTCCCGGAATCCGACGATATTGAACACTCTTCAAAAGGTACGGCTCCGACCGCAGGTAAAAGGGTCTTGTCGAAGATTTGTTGCGGATATCTCAATGCATGGGGGATTATATGGAGCAAATGTAGATGATTCCCTCAGTCTATAGCACTCCATTTAAAACCAAAGCCCATAAGACGTCCGTGCATACCTCCATAGGGCGAGTGTCAAAGTGGTGCTCTAAATACGGAATACGATGTCCTTCGAGATGGATGTGAGCCGTACTTAAGTGGATACATTTGCATGCATCAAATCCTTCACTTAAGCTCATGCGATGGGACTACTTCACAGATACACTGTCAAATAAAGACATTGCTGAAAGGAAATCGTGCTGAATGTAAGACTTTTTGATGGCTTAACTCTTATTTTAGCCGCAATTTCCTATTTTGTTCCAGTACAGACATTTTAAATATATACAGATATTTTAAATAGCTGTATAGTGAACAAGCATAACAAAACGATACAACTATGCAAATTCCATTCTGTCCAACACAAACATATAGTTCTCCCTGTAGTGGATAGCACTCTCGCTTCTCAGCAAGAAGGTCCTGGGTTCGAATCCCGGTCGGAACAGGGCCTTTCTGAGTGGAGTTTGCATGTTCTCCCTGTGTCTGCGTAGGTTTCGTCCGGGTGCTCCGGTTTCCCCTACCACTAAAAACATGCACAATAGGTATGAATGTAAATGAGAGAGTGAATGGATGGTGTTGATTGGGGGCTGATGGTCCAGTGTGTTCGGCGACTCGCTTCCGTCATCACCGTGTGTGGAATGATTGGAACAATATCTGAACTCTGAACATTGTAACGCGCTTTGGATGACCTTGGTCTGTAAAATGCGCTATATAAATAAACATTACTTACTTGCTTACATAGTTGTCCTGGTTTGGCTTTGTAATGATACTTATAAAGACAAAAAAAACATAATCTTAAAAAAAATCTGTATTTATAAAATAATGAGATTTACAACACATACTGTGCATCTCTATTTTCTGTATAAAACATGTATATAGTGTATATAAGTTGATACACACTTATCCAGGGCATAAACACATACTTTCATAATGCCATGACACAACCCCTCCCTGCATTTGTGGTGTGTTAGAGCACATTCACACTGCATCTATTTCTGGAAGCCCATTAAGGCTGTAAAACATTTAGATGCACACAGAGTGATTCCCTATGTCAGAATGACCCATTCTCCCCGCATTCCACCCGCTCATGTACAAAAAAGGGCTGACAAGCACAGCCATAGAGAGAGAAACATGGATTGAGCCCTAGATTTGGCCGAGTGGGCTGGCTCAATGCAGTATATGGGTTACAAAGGTTTGTGAAGGGGGTTTTGGTGATGAGCGGGGTAAAATCATTCAGTTAGTTAGTCAGTTTGATTTATTTTAAACCTGCACAAAATTTCACATATCTTTACACCAATACAGTTGTGGATGAAGCAGGTGCTTTTTTGTTTCCCACCCCCTCTCACAACACTACACAATAATACACAGAATACAATGCAACTAATCAACCTACAGAACACCAATATGATGATGTGCGATACATACAGTAACAATAATACCCTACCGTGGGGTATTGCTTTGGTATTTTCTTACCAAATAAATACATTTCCCTGCAATGGCAAGGTGCCACTTTCCTGACACAATGTTATAAATCTATCAATTGCATGGGAGCAAGACACATGCATAAAAAAGTTGAAATTGGCATCACCTAAACAGGAAATATCCCCACTGCCGAACCCTCCGCAGACTTGACAGACACAGGCGGCTAACTGTAACACAAGGTGGCATGTGCCTTATAATGGAAATGCATTGTACCGGGGTGGAACAAACTCGCTCCCTAAGGCAAAAGTATATATGCAAAAGCACTGAATAAAGCTAATGCGAGATGGGAGAGCCTTATCTGCTTGCCCATCTCAAATCTATACATAAATATATCATCTGCTGTCCACTGAGCTCCAAATCCATGAAAGCAGCGATGCAGGCTGCTTTAATGCAAACTGACAGGCTTCAGGCAGCTCTTAACAAGCCTGAATTTACCCCTACTTTGGGTAAGGCACTATCATAGTCATGCTCAACGCTGCGTTTTCTATTCATATTGAGTTGATTTAGCATGTAATGTGTGACACAAAACATTACAGGTGTGTGTGTGTGTGTCTGAGTATAACACAGTATTTGAGCTCAGAGCTGTTTTATCCAGGAAAAAAAACATCAATAGTTTAGATACAAAGAATTTGAGAGATCAAAAATAATAAGACATTTGAATACGGAAAATACATAATTATTGTGTGATGAGCTGTAGCAATTCATTTGAAAAGGTAATTACAGCATGAGGGACATCACTGATATTTTGGATGAAAATAGACAACCATTAATAGAAAACATTGCGTATATTCTTTTTTGCTCAGACCAGATACATGTAAAAGCATGCAAAGTAGTTGTGTGCACTATAACTATATACATATCTAAAACAATTCACAATGTCAAAGTATGTTTTCTCATTTCAAAGTTGGGCATCATTTGAAACAGTATTACTCTACATTAAACAATAAAACCACACGGGTTAATCTAAGAGAGAATCCCTTTAAGGCGCCTTTTGACAAATAGGCCTGAACCTTGTCCATGGCTTCCATTTTTCCAACGCATTTATATATTGACTTCAGAAACTAATTTCCTTTCGGCAGATAATAAAGTATCTGTCCACTTAAATAAGGCGCAGGGCTGTGCTGCCAGTGTCAATAATATTTGTGCAGATATGTTTCTCTATGCACTCGCACCCAGTCAATAATCCACAATGCACCCCTGACCTGTGGGCAAACCTGGCCTGCTTTTCCTTTCAACTTCCAATAGGCATCGATTTTCCTCAGACCTGTTCATATATAAACAGTGATTGAGGAGACGTAAACAAGGGATCATTTTAAGGCTATCCAGATACGCACAATGAAGCGAAGCATGGATTGCAGATTCTGTGGGTGGTGTGGTATATCACGGACAAACGTGAAAAAGCAAGCAATAATCTGCAGTGATGTTTACATTTTTTAGCAAGCTTATCTATTCGTGGATTAAAGGTAAAATATAGGTGCAAAAAACAAATTGTCTTCCAAATTTTGTCTCAACCAATATAAAACGACAGACAAATTGGAAGAGAAAGCAAAATTATAAATCACCTTACAATCGTCTTAACCCTAACCCCACACAAATCTGGTTTTTGTAGGTGACTGGCAAATGAAAAGTGTTGGAAAGAACACGCAAGAAACTGAGCACAGGGACATAGAAGAAGGTGCTGTCGTCAGATAAGATACAACGTTTGAGCGTTTTAGCCTGATTTAAATACGTTATGTGAGATGGAAAACTGACATTGCTGATCACCATAATCACACCATCCTCAATATCCAACTCGGTGGTGGCAGCAGCATGCAATGGGGCTGCTTTTCTTCAGTCAGGTCACTCTTGCCGAAAACACAGCAGATCAGACAACCAACAGATCTCATTCTTGTACTTTGTTCAGGAGACTATACAACTTTAGCTTAAACATCTATACAAACCGTTATTATGCGTATAGGATCATACAACATCTTGTTTAGCAGTCATCTTGGAATCGCATTGCTCTTATTTTTCACGTCTGGACTACTGTAACTCACTTTATTTTGGAATGGACCAGGCCTCTCTAAAACGACTGCAGGGAGTTCAGAACGCAGCTGCTCGCCTGTTGACGGGTACAAAGCGTTTTCAACACATAACCCCTGTACTGGCGTCACTGCACTGGCTTCCTGTCACATACCGGATTCAGTTTAAAATACTACGTTTTTGTTTTTAAATGTTTTCATGGGCTGGCCCCGCTGCATTTGAATGAACTATTGTGTATTCACGATTCTGGAAAAACTACAAGGTCATCTTCCACGTTGCTCCTTAAAGTTCCCAGATCCAATTTGAAGAGTAGAGGGCACCGAGCCTTCTCTGTGGCCGGGCCTTGGCTTTGGAACAATCTACCACCGTGGGTCAGAGCCGCTGATTCACTGGTCAATTTTTAATCCCTTCTTAAGACACATTTCTTTTCACTGGCTTTTTATCATGCATTGAGCTGAATCTCTCTTTCTATATTTATGTTTATTGCCTGTAAATTAATTGATTTTACTATCTTTTTAGCCAATTTGTAAAGCACATTAGGCTTTTGGCATTTTAAATGTGCTATATCAATAAACTTGACATTGACATTTATCATTCCCAGCACAATCAAACACAACATTTTAAGGTATAGTTGGTATAATTGTACGCTAATTCAAAGTCAATTTATTTATTCAATATATTTTATCCATCACAATCTGTATACTCCTGTAATTTCAAGCCAAAGACAAGTTTCTACCATCTCTATGCTTGAAAGACGATGAAGTTATTCTATTCAAATACTTTCTCTGTAACTTCATGACTCAACACAAAATGAAATGAAACAGTGCAAGAACCAAACTTGTATCTCTACAGTTCATCTAAAGCGAATGAGTATACCCCAATATGTCTAAAATTGTCTATAGGTTGTTTTTCTTTTTTTACACAAAGCACTCGGTAGCCTTGCCCCGGTTGTAATCGGTTTGTGGTTGTATTGGTTATAAGATGGCTATGTGAGCTGCTATTCTGAGGTGAGAGTGTGTATGAATGTGAGGGGGAGGCCATATCTAGGTCTTAGTGATGAATCTGTTTCGGCAGTGGGCTAGGTGCAGCAAGCAGCATGTCGCCTGCTAATTCACATTCTCCGCGGGTGGCACTGACGCTGTGGCGGATGATACTGGGCGGTGTTGATAAATCCAGAAAAGAGAAGCGAAAGAGAGCAGAGAAAAAAAAAAAAAGAAAGAGGCAGGAAGAGAGTTTTGACAAATGAACAGACGCCACGGGCACAATGAGGCCTAATGTCATCCCTGGGCAAAACAAAATCTACAGATAAGTAAAAAATGCAATTCCCCTCTTGGCATGCGCTTAATAAGTTGTGGCTACACAGCCGTAAAATACGACGTTGAAATGAAAAAAATAAGGAAGCAACAGTGGACTATTGCTACAAAGGCTATTCAGGGACAGTACAATCAAAACTGTTGGAGAAGTAGGAGATAAAATGGTTCTTTTTTTCTCTTAAAGCTGCACACAGGTTGAAGCCGTTTCTACCACAACTTAATGAATTTGTGTTTCCATGCCATGAGAAAAGAAAGCAATTATATAATATGCTTGAAAGCTCTTGACCCTACCTTTTAATATTTGGCCCACTAACTATTCCTTATAACCTTTAACCTTTCAAATCCAGGTTAAAAACAATTCTGTTTAGCTGCATCCAACAAAGAGATTTTACTTTTACTATTTTTAATGCACTGTGGTTATTTATGACTTTAATCCTGCGTGATATTTTATTGTTTTAAGGTTTTTAATTACTTCTATGATTGTATTATCTAATGTGTTTCTTGTGATCTTAATCTTTGTCCATCCATCCATTCTCTTCCCCTTAATCCATTTCTGGGTCGGGGGGGTGGCAGTCAGAGCAGCACCCAGTACACTCAGCACCAGCCCCTCACTGATCCTCCTGCAGGTGGTGAGTCCACAGGAGCTGAGATCTTTCAGCGGGGGCTTCAGGCAAAGTGGGGTTAAGTGTCTTGCCCAAGGACACAACGACAGCAGTCATCAGTGGGAGTCGTGAAGTAGGTCTTACGGTGGGCTCGAACCCACGACCTTCAGGCCCAAAGGCCAATGCTCTACCAACTGAGCTACTGTCGCCCCTATCTTACCCCTTCTTAATCATTGTTTTTAATCATATCTTTGAATGTCTATGTAGATTTTAATGTTCATGAATTATGCCTGTTGTGAGACGCTTTGTGTTGCCTTGTGTCGGAAAGGTGCACTAAAAAAACAAAAATAGATTAAATAAACAATTATCAGTATTATTATTAAATTCTCCTTTCTATTTTCGCTTCTGAATTCCAACCATAGACCATAGAAATGAGTGGACGTAATGATTGCTGACATCACCCGTGGCAATTTGTCGACTACCCGAACAAGCAGTTTGGAGCTATAGCGGTAACAAGCTCCATGAGCGGGAATTTGGATCCAAACTGGTGAGTGTGACATAAGCAGTTATAGAGGCACTAACTTTTCAATGAAAGTGAATGGGAGCCAGAGTCAGTAGGTGCAAAAGTTTCCCCATAAGCTTCAGCTCGTGTTAGTGCTATCCAATCTTTTTATTGAGTCTATAGTTTGGTCCTACACTCTCTATGCCCCATTCACCTGTAATACACAGGCCCCACAGGACTCCATAAACTCAGCGTGCAGCCGTCAACCCCATTGCGACTTTATGACTGACGTCCTGCACATTCATTGATTTCCACTATCTTCACTCACTCCCCATCATCTTCAGGGCGCTGGTGTCTGCACAGCCCGCTCTATGTGCATTGTGTGTGTGAAATTAGCCCCACCGCATTTAAAGCCTTGTAGGTTGTGAGCTGTCATCCCTTCATTAAAGCATTAGTTACTGATGATTGCAGCTCTGTGTTTATCCCCGAGCTGATTACAGCCCATGTTACATCTGCGCAATCACAAGTTACATCAGTAATAACCCAGCCACACACGCTCATGAAGGCAATATAATCTATACGTCTGTGCTTCCCATTCATCGTCCTAATGGACAACGTCACGTCCACTACGAGCCCTCGCACCTCTTCCCTTCATTCTCTCTAGATATGCAGAACGCGTTAAGAATACAGCACTGAAGAAATGAACTTCTAATACTCTGAAACCACTTCAAAAACCACTTCAAAAAGCCCTGTTCTCTGACAATTGCATCACATCAGATGCAGCAACCAAATCTCCCGAAGGCGAAGGTATATAAGAGGAAGGTATAGTTAGCAAAGGCCATCAAAAAGAAATTCATAGACATCCTTCTCCCGTCTTTCTTTTAACTGGTTTATTGCATCACTAGAATTACCTTTTGTAGAGAAAGAAGGCGTTCCTCCTATTTACTTTATGATTTCATGTTTTACAATGTGAAATTATATCTTAAGCAGAAAATATATGGTGAAACAAATATTACAGGTTTTTTTTCCCTATTCAACCACCAAATGCATTGTGCTTGTCATGTTTTTTTCTATTTTTTTCTAGTCTGTACGGTCTGAGAAGTGAGTGCAGTAAATAGGCTTTGGCTATAGGCACCATAATGCATACATCAGACGACTGTATGACAGTTTGTCTGTTTCATGCATTTGTTCCTTCTAAAATAAACCAATAAAAAAAACAAAATAGGAAAAAATGAGCAGTTTTTTTTCGAATTTGAAAATTACCGACTACAAACACAGCCATGTTATTGTGAAGAAAGTATTTTCCCCTGTGAAATTGCCCACAACCATATCAGTAGTAGTATAAGTAGCTTTTAGACAGAAGAGGCGGAAATATGTGTTTGTACCAGAAGTTTCTGATAGCATGGATCGAACAAAAGATTACTCAATATTCTGCTATTTTGTTTCTAACTTTTGAGATTTTTCATATAAATTCCTAACGTAAATATCTCCATCAACCTGGATGTCATTGACCAAATGGCCGATGAATCGACTAAATGACCAAAGAGAAACAGCCATAAATCCTGTTCACTGAAATGATTAAAACCAATCTCCCTGTACTCTTGCTCTGTGCACAGGCCATGCAGTAAGTCCATAACCCAGATTTATATATCGACACTTATGGTTTATTCCCTTTTACGTGGCACTGGTGTAAATACTGCCGTTTTATTTTCATATTGTTTGTCCTCCCTCTGTTTCCTGTCTTGTAAAAAAAAGCGTCCGTGGATAGCAGTATAGCGGCGATGTCACATAAATCAGAGAGTGAAAGCATAATGTGAGGATTTGACTGAGGGCAACTAGGGGCAAGGACAGAGATGTGAGATATTGAGCTCATTCATTGCAAGCCCCTCCACTCCTCCTCCTCTGCCTCTCCAGTTTGAGCTGACCCAAAAAACATGCTCAAAAATGGGACCACATCAACCATTGTCTGCACCCCGACTACCTCCAGGTGAGAATGTAGACACTGTGTGAGCAAAAATATTGAAGAACTAACTTGTAATTCCAGAAACGAATGGTTATCTCTGGTGCATCCTTTGCAAAATTGATGCCGTGAAATGGTGTTGGTTAATGCATGAATTGTGGTGATTGTAGTATGCCACAAGCTGTTAGCTTGGAATTAAAACACAAAAGATCACTTGTTAAAGCTGCAGCGATTGGCCAATGAGATGCTCTGCAATTTGCAAGAAAGTTTAGTTTAAAGTCCACTGTAAATATTTTCTCATGCAGATGTCTTCATGATTGTGTTATTGCATCGCACTTTCCAGTCTGGCATTAAGCTTATCTTTGTTGATTTTCCCCAAGAGAAATGTGGGAAAGTAGATTGTCTTATTTACATTGGAAAAATAGCAATGGCAGATAATATATCCTTTTAGATTCTTTTTTTACTCATGGCGAAAAAAAAATGAGGATAGTTGAAACAATTAATTGAGTGAAGGCAGTTATATTGAGTTATAAGACTCAAAAAAATGTCTGCACTGAAGACGACAATCAAATCTAGCATGTCATTCTACAAAGTAAAATTTTCGGCTTATTGTATTGGATATATTAGTCCACATACTGTACTGAAATATACATTAGATATGCAGCTAATGTATAAACAGTTGATATATCACTTGATTCATTCGAGGTACTACATGATAGAATACTCGATTACTAAAATGTAAAAATAAGTTGCAACACTAATTACAACTTTTTTTGTCTTGGTTCAATGTTAGAATGTCACATATCTTCAAAATCTACTCCAAATCATTAATATTATTCTCTTTTATTCTCCATATTCATTAGTTGTCATCCACATGTTGCCATTTTTGTCTCGTCTGTCCAAACGCTGAGCCATAAATCTTCTCAAACATGGTAGTACATCTTGCACTCGTCTCGTCTCCACACTGCAGAAACTATAGGAGGCTCATGTGCTTCCCCGAGGTTATCATCTCTCAACATTGTCCTCCATTTCTGCTCCTTCCCCCATAATCACACAGGAATCTTCACACGCTGAAGGCTACGGAGGCTACAGATGTTTCACTTTGAACCGGGGCAGAGAGAAAGCATGTGGATATGTAAGTTAGACCTTTTCTTCTATGTAGAGGAAATATATATGCTGTATTATATGGGATATATTGGATGGACCACAAATGGGATCTACCTAAGAATCGGCATAAAGACATACAGGGGACTTCACAATAATGTTGGCAATAAAAGTGAATTAAAAAAGTTTATACCTAATTTTAAAGGAAATGGAGAATCTGCGTTTTAATGACACGAGGAGATCTTAACAAGTTTGGAGATTGGATCTAATGGATTGTCTCGTTTGGTGCTATACATTGTACACATTTCTCAATAATTTTCCAATTAAATTCAGAATAAATCATTTAAGTTTTTGCTAATAACGCAAAAACTAACTTGAACAAAACTAAAATGAAATAAAATAAAAGTGAAAAGTCACTTTCATCTCGAACAATTTAGTATTCTAAAACGATACATCCCAAATCTAAAAATGATATTAATTTCCTAAATATGAGCTCCAATCTCCAGAGCTGAAATCTTCAGAACCACAATCCAATTTTGTCCCAGTCCTTGGCCCTTTCAGCGTTATCTTTATAAATCACCCAATCAGACCAAAACTTGTTATATCCATTTTTATTCCAATTCCATTATTCCATGTAGAAGGGATTTCCGGAAACACAATTTTGTACAGCACGCCAAGGTCACAGCTGGCCACATTCCTTGAACTAGCAAATTAAATCAAACAATTACTCAGAAGGCCTGGTGTAAAGGAGTCCATTTATTTACATTAAATCCTCCCCGTTGTCACAAAGTCCTTATTTACTAGGATCTGATTAGACGCTTTTTGTTGCAGCCTTCTGTTTTTAATGGTAGCCTCCAATTTGTTTATTACTCTGCTCTTTCTAATCATTAGTCTTCATGTTGTGCAAATCTGGCTGAGTGCTCTCGCTTCATGGAGCAAGCCTAAAGTTAAATGTTAAGTAGCTGTAGGAGACTTATGCTAGTTCTTGCGGTGCTTGGAATAGCCATATATCAATTGTCAAATGTTCTTCTTCTGTGGATTTGATGCGGCTTTTAGCAGATCACACATTTGCACAAATTCATAGTCCACCCATGTATTTGGTGCGCATGATGGAACAAGCCCTGACCATTGGCAATGAAATGCATGAAATATTAAAGATGAAATGATCAAATAAATAGACAAGAATGCATAATTAGTATCGCCCCAAGGCTGAGGCATGGGCCACCCACCAAGCCTCCCATGGGCACAATCATTTGTATACAAGAAATGAAAAGGAACTAACAATGGGGCAATGCACGTAGGGATGGGTGATACGGACACATACATCTGTTTCAGTATGTCTCCATAATATATCTATAAAGTTATGTTGTTGTGGGTAAAGGTCATTGTTGAAATACTATGTTGTATTAAATATAGACTAAAAGCAGATGTGAATTTGATTGACCCGGAATTGAACTCTGTCTCTTTCCCAAGCAAAAAGACCTGGTCTCCCCTTGTTCCTTGGTAGTCCAAAAGTGCAGAAATATGAGTTAATGATAGTTAATCTGGGGGGATTCTGCTAATCCTTTCGTCGTTTGAAGAAGGAGGTGGACCTTGAAAAGCCTCCTGTCTTATCTCAAGGAAGTAATATTTCTATAGAATTAGGGAGGGGTAGTGTGTGTGTGAATGATTTCTGTTTTAGGTTTGGCGAGACGAAGGAAAAGGCCGGACCCTGGACCGGAAGCTGCCTGATACGACACGCCCCCTTCTTCCTGGACATCTGCTCTTTTTATGCTTGGGCTGGAGGCTTGGAGTCAGTGAGCGCAGGGCCAGAGAGGGACAGCATAGCATAGTTTTAGGAGCTCTCTTTTGTTTGAATGTTCTGTATCTGATTGTCAAGATAAATTAAATACAGATGTTAAACTTGGAGAATCTTTGTCTGATTTCTGTACCAAATTTTGAACACGTCAGTCAAATCCTTTTTTGACCCACAGTCCTTTTCTGCATGTTCATATAAATATCGCATGAATATAAAAAAAATCTTTATCCTTAACACTATAATCACGTTATTTAGTTGTTTTTATAATGACTTGTTAAAACCAACTAAGTATAGTTATGGGGTTTTGTTGTACAGATTTAAACACTATTGTAGTCTGCATCCTGGACTTGTGTTTGTCTGTGTGTTTGTTGTAATGTAATCATTTTTAGTTTGTTTAATATTAAATAGAAAAAAAAAAAAGATTGACAAAACATTAACTTCTCCCATCCATCCGGAGTCCCAACAACTGATAGTATACCTCAACTGGTATAAGTATGAATGTTTTTTGTCTGCGATGCTCTGTGTGTGTATGTGTACTTTCCATTGTAGCAGCCTGTGAGACAAATTTCCTGCTGGATATAATAAATGAATCCTGAAAAAGTTCTTGAAAGTCTTTTTCTGTTTTTGGCTGGATTCATTGCTTGTTGTTGACTGTGACTCGGCTTGTGCACCACACTCATTGTTAAAACATCTGTTTGGAGGCAAAATAGTGACACCACTGCGCATGAATAAAAGGCACTACACAATTAGTACGGCCTTGTGCATTCACCCCACATGAGCGCCATCCAGAGTGGCACGGGGCATCTGTTCCAGGCTCAAACACAGCCACTTTTTGTGAAACATTGGCAACAGCAGCACATTGGCCAAGTCGGGCTTTTTCCGCCACTGCAGCGAGGTGACCGGGTGACCGAGTAGCATCCAATCATTCGCATACTTTCAAATACACATGCTCGCCACGTTCACGGTGGAATCAGAGAGACACTACGATGCAAATCCACCTGCTTCTCCGCCTGACACTATCTACTCTCCAGTCGACTGTGAAAAAATGCTGCTTCCTTTGGCTGGATATTGAATCAATTTAAATATGCAACTTCAAGCGTGAGCTTTTCTGGAAACTGCCCTTTTTTTTTTTTTATGAAGACACTATATAGCAGGCTGGCCTCATGATCCCCACATGTAGTGACTTGCATACCATTGGGAGTATGCCAATTGCCATAGAAACGGTCTTATAAGGCTATGGAATTGGTATTTGAATCAGGATTTCAACTATTTTGTTCCATCCTCCATTTACAGAAGTGCTATATAAACAATAATATGCTAGCTCCACCACCACCCCAGGAGCAATGACACATTTCACTGATTTTTGTATGTGTGATTTATAAAACCAAGCCAAAAATATTGTGCATGTTTTTTGACCAGAGTAATTATCAGCAAACATCATTTGTAAATGGTGGGATGAGAGGTCTAAAATAAGCCAAATCAGCATTATCAGTACGCATGCGCGGTTCCCGGGTCAATATATCCGGGTCAGAGTTCACGACTGCCCAGCGTGTCAACAAAGCCACTGTCTAGCGGAACAACCGGCTACTTATACGGACTTTTAGGCATTTACTTTGCTTAAGGTCGTTTTAAGGCAATATGCCAGGGTCCCATTGTTCAGTGCTTGGCTGTTCCAACGGTACACGTGGGATTAATAAGTGGATGAAAGAGTTTTGCCCTGTTCACGAGTGCAATAAAGGAACCTCACGTTGTATATGCGACCCGCCATACGTACTCATCCCATTTCCTACTGAAAGAAAAGATCCAGAACGTCGTGTCGCATGGATTAAATTAGAAGTTTGACATATACTGTACATTAAAGCTAACTAGTATATAAATATTATATTGTGGTGTACATGTTAGAGAGGTGGCTCTCACCCAGCAGGTTTCGGGGTTTGTTTGCGTCCTTTTCTTTCTCGCCACAATATGCCCGATCCCCCCAGGATCATTACTATATTTTATGTCAAATATCAGAACTTTGGTTTGACTTTCTGAAAGTCCCTGAATTAAAGTGTGTTTTGTTTAACTTATAAAGTATACAATCTGGCATGGATATATTATCATTTAACAAGGATATGTTTGAAACAAACATTTTATAGTATATTATAGATGTAAGCTGGCATACATACACAGCCTAATTTGTATTACCCTTTCATTAATTCTATCATTTTATTTATTTATTTTTTCCAGATGAACAGAAAGAACATAAAAACAGGTAAAAACTGGGCACCAGACAAGAACAGCCGAGTCTGCTCCATGCATTTTGCTGATGGTGCACCATCCCGCCCTTTCCAAACCCTACACTGAATCTAGGTAATGTGGCAGAACCTTTTGCAATGTAGTGGTATTTTTACACCTTCATAAATTATAAATAAAAATACTTTAATCTTTATTGAAGGGACAATGTACAGAAACATTAAGCTCAGAGAGACAGAGATGCACTGCACCAGATTATAGCTAAATAGCTAGTTTCCATCCGTAAAAAAAATGAGCTTACACAAATCTCTCTATATTATTTACATGCAAAATATACTTTTTTATTTTCAGGATACCCAGTGCCATCAACTAGTACAGGAAAGAAACGGGCACCACCAAAACCACGGACACCTGTTACAGTCCGAGCATCGAAGAGGCAGAAACTCAACATCCAGAGTACAAAAATTTAAATATACTGATTACTCCCAATCTGTTAACACAATTTGTGTGTGTGTTTGAACAGATTGTATAATACTATTCATTTATTACATTCTTCCAGGCCCCAGCACAGAAGATGCACAGAATCGAGGCACAAGCAAGGAAGATACCCCCAAAACCAGTGGAAGTGACCCTGGAAATGACCCTGGAACTGATGTAACGACAATTCAAGCCCATGTGGACCATACTTACATGAAGACAAATAAATGTAACTGTAAGTCAAACTGTAACTGTGACACTATTACTAGGCTTAGTAATAAAGTAATTCAATTGGAAAATGAACTAAAAATGTTAGGGATAAAAGCAAATGAAAGTTCTTGTAGTGGCACTAGTCTAGCTGATATGATGAACAATACAATTAGTGCTAATGCTGACAACAAAAGGTACTTCACAGACCGATTTCTTTCAGACGACCGGTCTGTAAAACTAAACACCGGTCTCCCTAACAAAGGAACCTTTAACAAGCTGCTTCAGGTCCTCACCCCAAGAGCAGCAAAAATGAGGTACTGGGGTGGAACTCGAAGAGTTATTTCTACTAAAGTTAGAAAATTTGTTCAAACACCACAAAAGTCAGGACCTGGACGCAAACTTAACATAAAGTCAGAGTTCCTTATGGTTTTGATGAAGCTTAGACTAGGTCTAACAAATGAATTTTTGGCCAGCATATTTTCTATTGGTGCGTCGTCTTGCTCCAACATAATAACTACATGGATTAAGTTCCTTGGTGCTCAGCTCTGTTGGCTTGTTTTTTGGCCAGACAAAAACTCAATCCGCACTATGCTACCAGCTAGTCTTCAGGAGAAATATCCCAACCTGAGGTGCATACTGGACTGTAGTGAGACTTTCATTGACAGGCCCAGAGATCTAAAGCTGCAAGCAGCTACATGGTCTGACTACAAGAAACATAATACCATGAAATATTTAGTTGGTATTGCACCAAACGGTCACATATCATTTATGTCTAAAGCATGGGGAGGCCGGACAACAGACAGGCAAATTGTCCAACAGTCAGGATTTTTAGATTTGGTAGACCCACATGATCTTATCATGGCAGACCGTGGTTTTCCAATTCAAGAAGATCTACTTTTCAAAATGGCAAAATTAGTAATTCCACCACCCAGTTCAGGTTTGGAACAAATGTGCTCACAAAATGTTGCCCAGACCAAAAAAGTGGCAAATGTTCGTATTCACGTAGAACGAGCCATCAACAGACTAAAATGGTTTCAAATTTTGAGCACAACACTGCCAGTAACAATGGCTCACTTATTTGATGATATCTTGATCATTTGTGCAGCGCTTTGTAATTTGTTGCCACCTCTAATAGTGTAAATCTTAATGTAAAGTCTTCACAGTAGAGACATCATTTACACACCATCTTTTTTGGTTTTACAGTTTTCTGATGACTGTCAAAAGCTCATAGTCAATATTTATGAATATTTAAATGACTTTGTTACTTTCACATTGTGCAGTTGCTTTCACAGAAGAAATGAACATGTTTCCTATTCTTTACACTGTACTGTTAAATAAAAACCTAAGAGTAAGGTTATACAATAAGAAAATGTCAGTGGCCACATTTGTTTGTAAATAATTTGAATTATTAAAACATCCTCTTTTTTTTCCGTTAACGGGAACATTACATTTTCTCTGCCTTGCATTAAAACACTAAATGAAATGTTGTGCAAATAAATGTATTTCTCCAGGTCATTTCTTTGTTACTCAACTTTATTCACAAGTGCATCACAGATATAGGTTTTGAAGAAGTCTGTCGCTGAAGTTAGTAATTCCAACCAATGAGTCTCATCAAACAGGATTCGTTCTACAAAGCAGTCCGACTTGGTGTACACAAAAAAATCACACCAAAGTCGTTTTGTGACTCCCATTTGATACTGCACCTGGGAATAATATTCATGCATATGCTTAAGATGTGTCTTTCCATTATCAATCTCCAAATAAGTGACATGCTTCACATTTGCTGGCTGATTGGCAGCAGAGAAAGGACACTTCACTTCTAGAAGTCCTTCTCCGCAGCAGGAGCATGACACTAAACGATCCGGGGAAGCAGCTGCAAATACGTGGTCTTGCATCACAAATAACCCACACTGTGTGACTTTAAGATTTGAGTGGGATGCTTTTTGTGATGACATATAAGCTGTCACAGCAAATGGCTCATTCACCCTTCCGTACTTGAGTGCTGGTATGTTGGGATTTACAAAGGCCTTTCCAGTAATGGAAGATACCAGTGAATGACAACCTTTTTCAGCATCCTGAGTTTTCATTCTCTTCCACACATGATGAGCCTTTGATGCTGTTATTCGGCCATTTCTATGCTGTTTCCACAGTTCTGAGACAGCCTGCTCCCTTGTTGCTGCCTCGAGGCTTGATACCTCCTCAGTGGAATACTGTGGTAGGTTGCTCCACAACTCCTCGGCTGTCGTGTACTTTTCTGCAACTTTGGTTAAAGTAGGTGGGGGGTTAACTGACGTGATGCACATTTCACTTAAGCAAACATTTATGTCATCATAAACTTCATAAGTGGGTTGGGCATCAGGAAGGGCATACTGAAAGGCCACAGCAGAGGGGCATTCTGGCATGAGGACTGCAGCAAATTCATCTAATGACATTGCAGGTTCTTGGCGTGTGCTGCGGTTTACCGAGAATAGTTTGCGAACAGCATACCCCTGCTTCACATCTCGCCTTTTGGGTGTATAATGTGGTTTTGCAAAAACCATGTCCTCAAGCTTCATTGGTTCGATGCTCTTCAGCACAGGTGTGAGCCACTGATTTTCCATGGAGGTACATGCCTTCTTGTGTGCACTGGTTAATCCGTGCTGCCAGGCATAGTCTACTTTAAACAACAATGCAGCGACATGGTTGCATGTTGAACCCAGTCTGAAAAAGAAATACAGACTTAATCCAACAAGAAACATAAATAAAAAATGTTCTGTAGACCTAATTTTCTGCACTTAAACTGGATAAAAATATACACACACAACAACTTCATACTTACCCAGCAAAGCAGGTGCAATAAGCACTGTATATGGTACCACTTGCTTTCCCAAAACACACCCATAAATTGTGTGGAACATTGTTGACTCGTTGTGATGGCGTGCAGTCACATTTCAAGAAGCATATCTTGGAATCTTTTGAAACTTCATGGTAGAAAACCTCCTTCACCCAAGCATTTTGAGAAGCAAAATAGCTAAATGCTTTTCCTGAAAAAGAAAACTGTATTTTTATTTTATAATAAGCTGGTGTGATTTAAAAAGGGAAACAATAATAGAAGTAAAACACAAATATATAATTTAAATCAATTAATATATAAAGGGGTTGGGGAAGTTAGCATAAATGTAGAGTGGTAGAACAAAGTGCTAAAATTAAGTTACCTTCTTTATAGTCGTTAGCAAGTTTTGTTAGCAAGTTTAGCTCGTCCTTGCGAGTCAGATAGTTATTTATATCTATGTACATGCAGGGGGGCCATTTATTTGCTGCTGTCGACTCGTTCTCCCAACCTTCTCTCAGCTGCAAGGGATCTGGAATTGTCATCTGACAACTGTCGACATCGATCTCGAGCAGAGATATATAATCAAGGTTGACAGCCTCTCGTTCCTGCTGTTTTGTTAAAACTATAGGCGCTTTTTGAAATGACAATGCCCAAGCGAGGGCCACCAGTTCTTTCTTCCTCTTCCCAGTAACACTGTGTCCGCGTCTCTTACAATATTCTTTTAAAACATCCACTTTACAACGCTCAAAATATTCAATATCTTTGTCAGACTCGGCCATGTTTACATTTTTGGGTAGTCCTGACCTTTGACCCGGAACAGCATACTCTGCGCGCAATATTAACCGTCATTTTTTTATGCACGATTATAAAAAATTGCGTTGTGCCAGACACACACATATAGCAGAAAAAAAAATAAAACAAAGAAGAGACTAGGGTCTATTACATTGTAGACAGAGTGACAAACAATATTATTGGAGATAGCAAGGGGACCAAAGATGTAAACCCAGAATGCACATAGAGGGAGGGGGGACATGAAGAGTGGGAGAATGGGGGAGGTTAATAAAAAAGGCAATACAAGCAAACAGTAATAACAGCTAATATACCTGAAAGTAAACTAGAAACAGCAAAGATGACATGAACAAATTTCACAAAAGAATTAAAAAAAGCAATTGTCACGAGCTCCCTATTCACTTTTTGTAGTATTAATGATATTCAAGGGACATAAAATAGATACAAATGTTGACTAATTTCGATTAAACGGCGAGTTAACTATGAAATTCATACGGCGATAATCGCGATTAAAATATTTTAAATCGTGGACAGCACTAATATATTATATGAATATGTTATATATATGAAATATATATATAAAAATATATATATATAACTCACTTATACATATATACTATTAGTGCTGTCCAACGATTAAAATATGTAATCGCGATAATCGCATGAGTTTTTCCATAAGTTATCTCGCGATTATTCGCAATTAAGTCACACATTTGTATTCTATTCTTTATGTCCCCTTGAAGTATCATTTAATACTACTAAAAAAGTGAATAGGCGTGCGGTGTGCAATTGCTTTTTTTAATATTTGTAAAATTTTGTTCATGTAAATACTCTAATGCTGTTTCTCTGTTTACTGTCGGTATATCTAAGAACGGTATACTGTTAGCGTTATTGCCTTTTTTATTAAACCCCTCCCCCCCATCTCCCACTTCAATTCCCCCCCCCTCGCCTCCGATTGCCCGTCTGTTCTTCTTGGCCCCCGATCTCCAACTAAATATTGTTTGTAATCTCTGTCTACAATTGTATCGAAATAGTCCTGTTCTTTGTTTCTATTTTTTTTCTGTATATGTGTCTATGTCTGCAAACGCAATTTTTTTAATCGTGCAATAAAAAAGACCCGTTACTATTGGGGAAATTTGCGTTAGACGCGTTAATAACGCGATATTTGGACAGCCTAATATATATCATATATATATTATAAATAGATATATATAATTTATTATTGTCCCACCTAACCTTTGGCCCTCCGCGGGCGGTTTATCCCTCTCTAACTTGGTCCTCTACCAGATGGCCTGGAGCTTGAGGGTTCTTCCAGTAACTTTGATGTTCCTAGCACTCATAAAAATTGAAAATTTATTATCATCAGCTGTCGTGTCTGGGTTTTTGAATGTTTTGACATTACTTATTATTCCACATTGTTGAGGTTTAGAAGTCCCAAAAATTAGTTTAAAAATAAAGAAAACGTTGCCAGGAAGCATTATCATCTAGTAATGATAATGAGTTTTTCTAGATAATTATTTGTCAATAGAAAACAAATCAACAGAATTTGACTAGATACTTTTTTATGCAAAAAAAAGGATTCCCATAAATTTAGTATTTTCTATTTTATGAATCATATTCACTCTAACCCAACTCTCACATAAAAGGAAGTTCCCTAATTGTTGCGACACAGTGGACGAAGAGAGACCACAGGCCCACTTCTGACGGTGAGCAGATTCTCTTTCATGTCCCAGACAGCGATTACATCAGACCTATAGGAGGGAGGAAAGACAACTTCACGTGATGTGTAGTACTGAGCAGACAACACTGCTGTCCAATAGGTCCAGAATTGTCTGGTTGCAATTGGTTTCTCTCTTTCTTTGGTGTTCTTTTTTTCCAGATAAAAGCAGGTCTAGTCGGGATATTGAGCATCATCTTGCACCTCAGTTCGTTTGGGTCAACCCCTTAGTTTATCATGGATGCATGGACTAACATCTCTATCCTCAGGTGACTACCCTAATTTCATCACTCTCCCATTCTGAATCTTCAACTTAACATTGTAGTGTGGCAAGATACAACGTTTGAAGGTAATGTTGATCGTTCTGTACCTGTCCCACTCACTCCTCTCATCAGTCGCTACTAAGTTGCCCCACTGCTTTTCCGGGGCTGCATAGTTTTCCGCGCTGTTGATGTTCAATTGTGTGACTTCAAAAGGTTATGTCCATATGTTTTCAATTCCCTACCTGTCCTGGACCGAGCCGCTCCTCACATGTTCAAGCAGCTGTGCTGGTTCAGGTCAAGTGTAAAGGGGCTCTTTATGTAATCCCGTAGGACATTTCCTCCTCTCATTTGCCCTGCCTGATGACCTCTAATGCTTACTCAGGAGCGGTGTCACTGGAGAACAGCGCCCATCATCCAGAGTTAACAGTTTAGTGTACGAAACCGGATCACCTAGGAAAGCCTGCGCATCTCAGGAAACACCAAATCCACTCTGAAAGACCTTGCTCCACCAGGATTCTTCCCAGACCTTCTTGCGGAAAAGCATGAGCTATCCA
This sequence comes from Knipowitschia caucasica, assembly GCA_964034765.1. Classification (NCBI taxonomy): domain Eukaryota; kingdom Metazoa; phylum Chordata; class Actinopteri; order Gobiiformes; family Gobiidae; genus Knipowitschia; species Knipowitschia caucasica. The sequence goes on along the minus strand of OZ035830.1, from coordinate 35,335,556 downwards.
CTCACCAAGTTTCTGATTCTTGCAGTGTTATTTTTAGCAAATTCCAATAGCAATCAGACTTACTGTAGTCTGCATTACAACAAAGTGCTGCCACAAAGAGTTGGATAAGATTAATCGTTCGTCTCCCACTGCTTTGCCCATATTCCTTGGCTATACTCCAATGTGATAATTTACAACAAGCCTGCTGGGTACGTTCGCTAAAGGAACGCTAAAAGATACCGTCCGTAAATCTTAATAACGCCATTTCTGATTCATTTTGAGGATGCCCTTGCTAAATGAATTATTTTTAAACATATACAATTTTTATTATTAATTTTTGTATGATGTATTGACCATTATTTTTTTTGTGTTTTAAAGTAATTGACTTTATTATATGCAGAGGGTTTAACCAGACACTTGCCGTATGGTAAACATTTGTCAATTCTGGGTTTGAACATGTCAAAGGCCATTCATTGCTTCCCTTCGTTTATTAGTTTGCTTGGACCTGAAGATTTCCTTCTGTAATATACGTGTATATTAATTTTATGTTTCACACTAGCATTGGGTTGTACTGAGTTAATTCATTGTATTCTTGCGTACTACATAAGATTGTCCAAGGCCATCGACATACGAATTTTGGTGTATTGTGTGGGAATCTGTTGTTATAATAACTACTAAAGTTGGAGATAGAGTTTATCTGAAGTGGTTAGTGTAGGGATTTGGTCTCGGTTGCGATAGTGTGGGGAGGATGTGTATTAGCAATTGGTGGATTATGGATTTTTTGATGGAGATGTTGATATTATTTGTTTTTGTTACTTTTGTTTATAGTTAAATGGATTAATTAGATATGTTTGTATGGGGGATAGTGGATGTTTGTGTGAGGTATGTATATGGAAAATTAGAGGTGATGGATTCTGGAAGTACTTATGAATGATTGGGAAGAATATGGGATATTGTTGTTGTGTAGAATGTTGTGTTTAAAAATGGAATTTATTTTATATAGATGTTGAGAGTTTGTGTTATTGGGGGTTGGGGGGAAGAATGGGGGGGAAGTGAATAGGTTAATGGGAGGGGTGAGGGAAGATAGATTAGTGAGAGGAGGGATAGTGATAGGTGTTTGAGGTGAGGTGTGTTTTTAGTATTTGGGGAATTTTTGTAGGGTGAGGAGGTAGGGGAGTGGTTTAATGGGTTTGAGAGGGGTTGGGGTTTGTTGGTTATGGGGGGTTTTGTTGGTTGTAATGGGAAGGTGTTGGGGGTTTTTAAGAGAGGTAATTTTTTTTTTGAGGTAATTTTGGTTGGGTTGAGATTGATTTGAGAGAGATTATTATTATTTGGTGTTGTGTTTTTTTTGGTGTTGTTTAGTTATGAGGTTGATGGGGGGGGGGGGGGTTGGTGTAAGGGGGTTTAATGGAGTTTGTGGGGGTAGGATGATGGTGATTTTATTTGGGGGGTTGGTTAGATAGTGTATTTGTTAGTGTATTGGTTGGGGATTTTTTTGAGTTGGAGTGTTTGATGGATAGGTTTTTTAAGTGGGGTGAAGGGGGTGTTATGTTTATGGGGGATTTAAGATTGGGAGGATTTAGAGATGATGTATGATTATTTTTTTATGTTAGGGGAATTGATGTTTTTGTGGTTATTTAGTATTTTATGTTTGACAGTGTTATGAGGGGTCATTGTGTTGTATTTAGGGTTTGAGAGTTTGGAAATATAAGAATTACAAATTGAATATGGGTGATGTTTATGTTTCTGGATTTTGTTGGAAGGTGTTATGTGATCATGTGATAGGTTAAGATAAGCGGTAGGAATGTGAAACATGCTTATTTAGTTTTGTGATGTATTTTAGAAGGTGGTATTGTGTTATAGGTTTTTTGTGAAGTTGTTGATAAAAGCATGCTTTGCATTGTTGTAAAAATGGGATGTTCTTAGCATGAATCAGAATCTTGCCGGAAATGGTATCCTTTGCAAGTCAAACTTTACTATGCTGGTGATTTATTTGTTGACTTGTTGTATATTATATTTTTCTTTTTTTATGATTAACTAACATTTCCCCTTGCTTGTGAATGGAAAGTTACTTGTTGTGTATAAATTATTTTTTGTTATCTGTTTACCTATGGATGTTTATTTTTTGTTAGTTAATTTAGTTTTTCGAAGTATCTTCTGGCGTCCATAATTTTTGTTATACGTTTGCATTGCAATTATGGCCTTTGTCTCGCCATACCACGAATGTCCACTTGTACCAATTAAAGGAGGGGTCACAACTATATTGTTTATGTCTTTGTCTTTATAATCATATATCCTTAGCTTCATATAGAATTAGTATGTATTTGTTGGGTAGTGGTTAAATTTTTCTAGATAGGCTGAAGCTTTATGAATTCAATATTGATAGTATTATTTTTTTACCGCACTCGTTTTTATTTTTGGTTCATTTGCCGATAGTTCCACGGCAGGCTGTTTAAATGTATCCTTGTGTATTTTGCCAAACACATAGGCAATGCAGTGAGACGTTATTGAAATCTTATCCTACTTCTTGTGGCAGCTACATCTTTTTGGTTGCCAACTACAGTTTAGTGCTGTGTCTTTTGGTTTCGATAAAAATAAACCATGCAAGAACACAGCAAACGGTGGCCTGATGGATAGCACTCTTGCTTTTTCAGCAAGAAGGTCCTGGCGTTCGAAGCCTGTCGGAGCAATCTTTCTGAGTGGAGTTTCGGTTTCTCCAGTCCTCCATTCCCTCCAGTGTTCCGTTTCCTCCCTACCACCTAAAACCTAGTTAACTCCTGTGATAGGGCCGCTGTTCTACTGTGACTCTCACGCTCCTACGTAACTTTGAGGCATCAGATGGGTCAAATCGCAGAGGAGAACTGCCTAACGGGATTAAGTAAAGTCCCCTTTACCTTAACTGAATCACAGCTCACAGCTGCTTGAACAGGATAGGAGCTGCCCGTCCCGATGGACCAGCTTAGAAGTGTATACCATGGGACATTGCCTTTTGAAGTCACCAACATTTAACTCACACAGAGCTGAACTACTAACGCACACCTAAAGATGGTGGCAACTATGAGCGAAATGATGAGTGAGGGCAGTGAGACTGGTACAGATTCTCTCGATATATCAACATACCGTCTAAACGGTCTTGCCACACCTACTTTGTGAAGTTGAAGCATTTCAGATGGTGAGTGATGAAATTAGGGGAGTCAGCCTGTGGCTAGGATGTTAGTACAGCACCTCCTTGTCAAAATAAGGTTGACCCTGAACTAACAGAGTGCAAATGATATATTATCCAGAGCAGACCTGATTGAGCTGGAACAAAAATATGACACCAAGATAGAGAGATTACGCAATTGCCAACAGACAATTCTGGACCTATTTGACAGCAGTGGTTGTACTGCTCTGTTCTCACATCAATGCAAGTCTGTCATCTCCTCATTAGTCTAGAGTAATCGCTGTCTGGACATGAAAGAGAACAGCTCCACCGCAGATGTGTGGCTGGTTCTCCTCCTCGTCACTGTGTCGAAACAAGTAGGAACATACTTTTATGTTAGAGATGGGTTAGGAGAATAATGATCGCATAAAGTTAGAAAAATAACTCATTTATGGGAAGCCTCTCTTTGCATAAAATGTACTAGTCAACATTCATGGATATGTTTCTCAATGACAAATAATTATCTAGAAAGATCAATTTCCCATTACTTGACTGATTATGCGGCTGGCAAACTTTTTCGTCTTTTTTTTAAAACTAATTTTTTGGGACTTTCTAAACCTATCAATGTTGAATATGAAGTTTTTGTCAAAACTTTCAAAACACAGACACGACAGATGTATTTATATATTCTATTTATATAGTCTAGGAACAGCAAAGAACAGCGCTGAACCCTCAAGCCCCAGTCCCACTGGTAGAGGGACCCAAGCTTAGAGAGGGATAACCGCCCCGAGGGCAAAGTGAGTGGACAATTTTATTATATATATATATATATATATATATATATGGTATATATATTAGTGCTGTCCAAAATATCAGCTTTATTACCGCGTTAATCGCAAATCAATATTAAACGGCGTCATTTTTTATTGCACGAGTAAAAAAATTGCTTTTGCAACAAACACATATACAGAAAATATAATAAAACAAAAAAAGTCTAGTTCAGATACTTTGTTACAGAGATTACAAACTATATTAGTTATTGGCGAGATACAGGGGCCAAAGAAGAAACCCAAAGGCACTAGAGGAGGGGGGGACGATGAAGTGGGAAAATTTGGTTGGTGGAGGGTTTAATAAAAAAGGCAATACTAACAAACGTAAACAGTCCATATGACCGAAATAAACAAAACAGCATAGAGTATTGACAGAACAAATTTACAAAATAGTAAAAAAAGCAATCACCCAGCTCGCAGGCCTATTTCACATTTTTATAGTATTAAAATGAGAGAACAAGGACATAAAGAATAGATACCAAATTGTGACTAATTTGCATTAATCGCGAGTTAACTATGAAAATTCATGGATTAATCGCGCTTAAATAATGTAATCCGGTTTGACAAGCCATATGATATTTAGATGTATAGTGTATAATAAAATAAATATATATATATTATATATATATATATATATATACATAGACATATTAAATATATTTAGGGCTGTCCAACGTTTATTTTATTTTATCGCGTCTTATATAGATATGAATTTCTTTGGGGAACTCGCGTGTAATCATTATTTAGATCTAACATTGGTGTTCTTTTCTTCTGTATGTCCCTAATTTTCATTTTCTATACTACTAAAAAGTGAATAGGCGTGCTGTTGCAATTGCTTTTTTTAATATGTTGTAAAGTTGTTCATGTAAATACTCTATGCTGTTTCGCTGTTTACTTTCGGTATATCTATGACAGGTATACTGTTGCTTGAGTGCCTTTTTTATAACCCCTCCCCCCCATCTCCCACTATCAAGTCCCCCCCCTCCCTCCATGTGCCCTTCCTGGTTTTTCTTCTTTGCCCCCAGTACGCCTACTACAGATTGTTTGTAAGCAGCTCGGTCTTATCAATGTATCTGAACTTTCCTTTTCTTGTTTCTATTTTTTTTTCTGTATACTGTGTTTGTCTGCAAACGCAATTTTTTTTTTTTAATCTGTGCAAAACAAAAATAGCCGTTAATATTGATTTGCGTTAACGAGTTTATAACGCAGATTGTGGGACTGCACTAATAATATTCATATTTATATATTAGTATATATATAGATATATCATAAATTGCCACTCACCTGGGCCCCCGCGGCGGGTTATTCCTCCTCTAGCTTGGTCCTCTCCCTAGCCAGGGAGCTGTGAGGTTCGGCACGTAGCTTTGCGGGTCCTAGCTACGATGTAATAAATTAGATAAATCACATCTGGCGTTTCGTGTTTTGAATGTTTTTACTATACTTATATTCACATGGTTAGGTTTAGAAGTCCCAAAAAATTAGTTTAAAAAAAGAGAAAAAGTTGCCAGAACATATTCATTCAAGTATGGAAAATGACTTTCTGATAATAATGTCAATTGAGAAACATATCAAAAGAATGTTGACTAGATACTTTTTTATGCCAAAAACGAGGAGGAGTCCCATAATTTAGTTATGTTGCGCTATTTCTATGGAATCATTTTCACTCTAACCCAACTCTCACATAAAAGTATTTCTAATTGTTTCGACACAGTGCGAAGGAGGAACCCATCCACACTTCTGTCGTGGACAGAGTCGCTTTCATGTCCCTAGACAGCGATTACATTGCAGACCTAATGAGGGAGAAGACAGACTTGCACGTGATGTGAAACAGAGCAGTTACATACACGGTGCGCAAAGTTCAGAATTGTCTGTTGGCAATTGGATATCTCTCTTTCGTGGGGATCTAATTTTGTTTCCAGATCAATCAGGTCCTATCTGATATTAAACAGCAGCTGCACCTCTGTGACTTAGGGTCAACCCCTTTATTGGACAAGGAGCATGTACTAAACATCCTACCCACAGGTGACTCCCCTAATTTCAGTCAGCTCTCCCTTCTGATATGCTTCATATTTTCAAAGTAGTGTGGCTAGACCACGTGTGAAGGTCTAGTTGAGGCGTTCTGTTCCTGGCCGCAATGACCCTAGCATCATGTCGCTCCAAATTGCCCACTCTTGCTTTTCCGGGGCTGCCGTTAGTTGTTCGCTCTGTGTGATTGTTCAAATGTTGTACACTTCTATAGGAAATTGTCCAAATGTATACAATTCCAACTGTCACTGGACCAGGCCGCTCCTCAGTCTTTCAAGCACTGTTCGGGGTTCTGTCATTGGATAAAGGCACTTTATTAATCCGTATGTTCCTCCTCTGATTTTGATCACATTCCAATAAACGATCTGTCGTCAGACGGGTCAAAGGAATTAACGCCCATCTCCTGATGTATCTAGTTTTATGTGACGTAACACGATCACCGGTGAAACTGAGCAGCTCATGGGAGAACACAAAACCGCCACGCAGAAGTCTTGCTCCGACAAGGTTTCGAACCCAGGACCTGCTTGATGTATATGCAACGTGCTATCCCTCTCTCATCCGTTTGCGGTGTCTTGCTTTGGGGATTGGTTATCTGATTTCCATAAGCTAACAGACTATAAAGAGTCTGCAAAACACAGAAGTCTGCCACAAAGAGTTGGATAAGATCAACTTTCGTCTCCACTGCATTGTCCAGATGTCCTTTGGCAAATACACCTTAGAAAATTTACAACAAGCCTCTGGGGGGTACTATCGCAAAGGATCCTTAAAGTATACTCCTGCTAAACTTATTTATCGTCATTTTCGGATGTCATTTTTGAGTGGATGACCCTTAAAAGAATGAATGTTTTAAATTCAGAACATTTTTATAGTTATTTGATATTATGATGAACTGATTATTTATTGTGGTTTAGTAAAGTCATATGACATTAAATGAAGTGGGTTATACCCTCCAAAGTAGGGGTCTATTGGTGGTAAATTTCTGGTGGCGATGAATAAGCCGATTATTTGCTTGCCCATCGTTTTTTAAATTTCTTGGATACATATATACGGAAGTAGTCTACTTGTAATTTACGTTTTATGCATCACCCGTTGTTTTGATCTGATAATGACAATTTCTTCGATTCAGCTTATTTTTGTCACAAGGGCCTACTGCTATTGTTATGGGATATGTGTTGATATTCATATTTTGTTATTAGTATCTCCTTAGTCATTGACTTGTATGCTAGAATTTGGGGTGATGACTTTTAGTATTGACCCTTGTTGGTGATTATTATATATGACAAAGGGATGATTATTGGCATTGTAGGATGTCACGAGAATAATAATATGATTTTGTTACATTTTTTATATCTAGAAATGTATTTATGAAGCGATGTTTGTTATGGGTGCATTATGTATGGAGGTGATGATAGGGCTAGTACTGATTTGATCTTCAGAAGTAATTATGAATTGTTTACAACAATCTGGGGTTCTTGGGGGTTTAGTGTGTAAAGTTTGTGTTTAAACAGATGTATTTATTTGGTTATATATATTTTGTGGTTTTGTTTTTGGTGGTGGGGGGGCATAATTTGTAAGTGAATATAATTGGTTGATTTGTGTATTAATCATAGATGAGTGTATGGATGATATGGCTATGTGTTTGAGGTTAGGGTGTTATTAGAATGTGGTGAGATTATGGTAGGTGAGAATGTGATGTGAGAGGGGGTTTTAATGGGTTTGATGAGTGGTATTTTTTTGTAGTTTATGGGGGGGGGGGTTTTGTAGTTGTTAATTGGATGGTGTTGGGGTTAAAGAATTGTATTTATTTTTTGAGGTAAATTTGGGTGGGTTTATTTATATAGAGAGATTATTATTATTATGTGTGGTTTGTTTAGGGTGTTGGTATATTATGTAGGGTTTGATGGGGGGGGGGGGTAGTTTTAAGGGTGGGGAGTTTTATGGATTTTGTTGTGGGTGGATGTGAAGGGATTTTTATGGGGGTTGGTGGAGATGGGTATTTTTGGATGTATTTTGGGGATTTGTTTTTGAGTTGATGTTTGTGATGGGGAGGTTTTTTAAGTGGGGAAGGGGGTTTTTGTGTTTAGGGAAGATTGGCGGGTGATATGATATATGATGTGATGATATTGTTTTGTTAGTAAATTGGGTTATGGTTTTTGGGTGGTTAGTTTTAGTTTGTGGGAGTGGGAAGTTTAGGTGGGGTAATGTGTGTATAGGGGGGTAGAGTTGGATTATAATGAAATGGTGAATATGGGTATGGGATGGGGGAGTATAGGTAAAGGTGTTATTTAGAATGGTTTGGTTTAAGAGTAGGAAGTAAATATATGAGGGAGTGTGTTTTTGTATTGGGCTCTCGGTCTGTGTATCGAGGGGTTTGGGGGATTTGTTGATATAAGAATTATGGATGTGTATGGGATGTGAGTTACTTAAAGACAATATGGATATTTGATAATTGAGATAATAATCATGGTAAGAGCTGAGTTTGTTAGGTACATTATGTGTATTAGCACTATTTATTTGTATTGGATTACAACTCATCTTTCCCTTTTTCATATGATGTGGCACGTGTCTTTTTTTTGGGTGCTTGTTGTTTTATATTTTGTATCTGTTTAATATTGCCATAGATGGAGAAATTTATGTTATTTTTTCAAGTAAAGACTGAGGTGTATCTGCGGAGTGACATGTTTTTAGTAAGTAATACGATATGGCGCTAGCAATAATACTTGTCTTCGACTATACATCTATGGAAAATGTGGTAAATTAGAGGGGAGTTATCCCCACGAGGGATTGGTTTAGACTGTGACTTTTTTCAAATTGTAGACCTAGGGCATCAGAATAATTTATTTAATTAATAAGTGTCTTTTTTTATAAATTTGCTTTGCATGCTTACTTATATTTTAGTCATAATGGTCGTGTTGTTATTTAATCCGCTCGGTTTATACTTTGGATCCCTTGCCTAGTACCACAGCAGCTTGTTGTAAATATCCATTGGTGATTTGCCAAATGCACATAATAAAATGCTAGTGGAGACAAAGTTGAATCTTAGTCCAACACATCTTTGTGCAGCACATCGTTGTTTTGCAGACTACAGTAAGTCTGTTTTTGCTTTTAGGTTTCGGTTATACAAGAACCAATGGCAAGAACACGCAAACGGTGCTAGTGTATGAACTACTTCGGTGCACTAGTAGTCCTTTCGAATCCTGGTACGACAAGGTAGTCCTGTTTGGAGTTTGCGTGTTCCTCCAGGTGCCCGCGCAGGTTTTCATCCAGGTGATCCGTTTCCCCGTACCTCTATAACCAGTTAACCTCCTTTGATAGGGCTCTGTTCTACATGACCACCGCTCCTGACGTAAGCTTTAGTGGCAATCAGATGTCAAATGCAAGAGGAACGGCCCTACGGGATTAATGAAAGTGCCCCTTTTCCTTGATACTGTACACTGCACACAGCTGCTTGAACATGAATATAGCGCCCGTCCCCCAGGACCACTTGGATGTGTATTACATTGACAGTTTCCTTTTGAAGTCACAACATTGAAACATCACCACAGAGCAACAACGAACGGACCCCCCGGAAAAGCATGTGGGGCATCGTTGGAGCGACAAGAATGAGATAGGCAGTGCGAAAGTACAGAACGCTCAACATAGAACCTCAAACGTGTCGTGCCACACTACTTGTTAAGTTAAGCATTGCAGAATGGGAGAGTGATTAAAATTAGGGAGTCACCTTGGGCTAGGATGTTAGTACAAGCACTCCTTTCAAATAGTAGGGATGACCCTAACGTCACAGATTGCATGATGATGATAATATCCTTACAAAACCTGAATGATCTGAACAAAAATAATCATCCAAGAAAGAAGATACCAATTCCAACAGGACAATTAGGACCTATTGACACATGTTGTATGCTCGTTCTCACTTCAAGGCAAGTCGTCTCTCCCTCTTAGTCTGATGTATTCGCTGTCTGGGACATGAAATAGAAACTGCTCCACCGTCTGAAGTGTGCCTGGGTCTCCACCTTCGTCACTGTTCGAAACAATTAGGAACATACCTTTTATTAGAGTTGGGGTTAGAGTGAATATGATCTCCATAAAATAAAAAAGATACTAATGTATTTGGAATCCTCCTCTTTTTGCATAAAATGTAATCTAGCTCAACATTCTGGTTGATATGTTCCTCATTGACAATTAATACTCCTGAGAAAGTCATTTTCCCCATTACTTGACTGATTATGCATCTGGCAACTTTTTTCTCTGGTTTTTGTAAACTATTTTTGGACTTTCTAAACCAACAATGTGAATATAAGTTATTGTCAGATACATCAAAACACAGACTCTACAGAGTGATTTATATATGCTATTATATAGTGCTAGGAACACATAGATCTGCCATGAAACCCTCAAGCTCCCAGCCGCTGTAAGGCCCAAGCTAGAGAGATAACCGACCCGAAGGGCCTAAGTGAGTGGACAATTTTATTTATATATATATTATAATTTATATATACTGTATATATATTAGTGCTGTCCTAAATTCGCGTTATTAACGCTTAACCAAACAATATAAACCGTCATTTTATTTATTGCAGACGATTAAAAAAAATGTGGTTTTCGTTTGCTGACCAACCATATACAGAAAAAAAATAGAAACAAATAAAAGGACTATTCCGATACCTTGAGTCAGAGATTACAAACAATATGTAGTTGGATATACAGGGTCCAAAGAAGAAACCCAGCAGGGCAGCATAGAGGGAGGGTGGGGGACATGAAAGTGGGAAGACTGGGGGAGGTTAAAAAAATAGCAATACAAGCAAACAGTATACAGTCAGCCGATATACGAAAGTAAACAAGAAACAGCAGGAGTATTTACAAGATACATATTTACAAAATATTAAAAAAACATTGCACACAGCCCCTATTCACTTTTTAGTATTATTAAAATGAAAATCAAGACATAATGAATACTACAAATGTGTGACTAATTTTGCGATTATGCGCGAGTTAACTTGTAATTCATCGATTAATCGGCGATAAAGTTGTTTAAGCCGTGACAGCACAATATATTATATGTATACTGTATTATATATATAATATATATATATATATATAAATATATATTACATATACATATATATATATTAGGGCTGTCCACGATTAAAATATTTAATCGCTATAATCGCATGAATTTCATTAGTTAACTCGCGATTATCGCAAATTATCACTCAGTTGTTATCATTCTTATGTCTCCTGAAGTGTTCAGGTGGTATTACTACTAAAAAGTGATTACGGCGTGCTGTGTGCAATTGCCTTTGTGTCTGTGTAATATTTTGGAAAGTTGTTCTATTAAATACTCTTTGCTGTTTCCTGTTTACTTCGGTATATCTATACGTATAACTGTGTGCTTGTATTGCTCCTTTTTATTAACCCCCCCCCCCATCTCCCACCATCATGTCCCCCCCCTCCCCTCCTATTGCCCTTCTGGGTTTCTTCTTTGACACATGGATCTCCAACTACATATTGGTTTGTAAATGTCTGTATACAATGTATCTGAACTAGTCCCTTTTCTTTTGTTCTATTTTTGTTTCTGTATATGTGTTTGTCTGCTAAACTCAATTTTTTTTAATCTGGCAATAAAAAAATGACCGCGTTAATATTGATTTGCGTTACGCGTTTAATAACCGATTTGGGGGACAGCAACAATATATATACATATAGGATATATATAGTATATATATATAATAAAATAAAATTGTCCTACTCACCGTTGGCCCGCCGCGGGCGTTATCCCTCCGAAAGCTTGGGCGCTCTACCAAGGCCTGTGAGCTTGAGGTGCTGCGCAGTATCATTGCTGTCCGAGCACTAATAAATAGAATATATAAATCACACTGTCGTGTCTGTGTTTGAATGTTTTGACAATACTTTTATTCACATTGTTGAGTTTAGAAAGACCCCAAAAAATTAGTTAAAAAAAAGAGAAAAAGTTCATAGCATAATCAGCCTAGTAATGGGAAAATGACTTTCTAAGTATTTATTTGTCAATGATAAACATATCAACAGAATGTTGACAAGATACTTTTTTATGCAAAAAGAGAGGATTCCCAAAAATTAGTTATTTTTCCTATTTTATGAATCATATTCACTCGTAACCCAAATCTCCATAAAAGTATTGCCTAATTGTCGCACAGGACGAAGGTGGTTATCCAGGCCACACTTCCTGACGGTGGAGCAGATTCTCTTTTCATGTCCCAGACTGCATTACATCAGACATAATGAGGAGAAGACAGACTTCACTTGATGTGAGAACAAGAGCTGTACAACACTGCTGTCAATTGTCCCCGATTTGTCTGTTGGGCAAATGGTATATCTCTTTTCTTGGTGATCGTATTTTGTTGTTCCAGTTCAATCAGTCCCTAGTCTGGATAATACATCATCTTCACCTCTGTAAGTTTAGGGTCGAACCCCTTATTTGACAAGGATGCATGTACGTAACATCCTGCCCACAGTGACTCCCCTAATGTCAGCCACTCTCCCATTCTGTATCTTCAACTTAACAAAGTAGTGTGCAAACCACGTGGTAAGGGGGTTCCGTTAAATGTTGAGCGTCTGTACCGTCCCCCGCACTGCCCTCTCTCAACATGTCCTCCAAAGTGGCCCCACTTGCTTTTCCGGGCTGCCGTAGGTGTTCCGCTCTGGGTGATGTTCAATAACAGTTGTGTGACTCAAAAGGAAAATGTCCAAATGTATACACGGCCAACTGTCACGACCGCGCCCTCATTATGTCAAGCAGCTGTGTGCTGTGTTCAGTTTCAAGTATATGGGGCAACTTTATTAATCCTCGTGAGGCAGTTCCTCCTCTGCATTTGTACCCATCCTGATGCCTCTAAACATACAGTCAAGCGTGGCTAGGGTAATCACCCCCATCACCAAGTTAACTATTTTTAGTGTACGGGATAACCGATCACCTGAGGAAAACATAGCGCTGCACAGTGAGAAACACGCAAAACTCACTCAGAAAACCTGCCCGACCAGTTTTAGTACGCCAGACCTTCTTGCGAATTGAATAGTCTATCCACCACCACGTTGCTGGGGTCTTGCTTTGGTTTATTGTTTAGCAGATACCAAAAGCCTAACAGACTTTACTGTAGTCTGCCAAAACATCAGATGGGCTGCCACAAATTTGGATAAGATTCAACTTCGTCTCCACTGCATGCCATTGTCCTTTGCATTTTTCACCAATGGATAATGTACAAAAGCCTGCGTGGTACTATCGCAAAGGAACCAAATAAGTATTTACAGGTGCGTAAAATTTTTTAACGTATTGCTGATTGCATTTTGATGGAGGCCCTTGCTAAGAAGGTGGGTGTTTAATGTAATATTTTTTTTAATACATTAGTATTTATGATACCTTGGGTTTTTTTGTTTTAAAGAGCATTGACATTAAATGCAGATGTGGTTTACCCTCCCTCGGATTGGTTACTATTGTGGACATTTCGGGGTTTGGCGTTGTCATTAATGGATGGAGGAGCCTATGACGGTTATATTAATGTCTTGAACAGAAAGATTTACCTTATGTTTTTAGTCCGGGTTAGGTCTGGTTTGGGAAATCTCCTAGGTTTTACTGAGTACTGACACTTGCTCTTGACTGTCCTGATATTTTTGTAAATGGGCATAGCTAATGATTAGGGGTAATTTGTGAATTATTTTTTGAAATAGCTTACCCATATTGTACTCTAGTTATCTCTGACTGGTTTGTTGATGCATTGATAGTGGTAGACTGTGGTGGTGGGAATGTGTAGATTAATCAATTTTCAAAGTATGAATGTAACGAGCGAGTGAATGGATGGTGTTTGGTCAGAGGCTTTGATGCACCAGTGTGTTCGGCGTCTTTCTTCTGTCATCACCGTGTGTGGAGAGAATGGAAAAATATCTGAAATCTGAACATTGTAAAGCACTTTGGGTGACCTTGGTCTGTAAAATGCGCAATACAAATAAACATTACTTACTCACTAAACTACTGCATACTGGTGGCACACAATTGCTACAGGAATCATCTCTGTTTTCCACTGAAATGTTAAAAGTTAAAATTCATATCAATATCTGTAAAAGTTTTGAATTAATGAATATTTTCAGCAGGTTATTTTGAAACTAGTTTTTAACTTGAATTCCACTTTCATCTGAGCTTTCTATGTAGAAATCAGCAATATTTATAGTTCAGCGTTGTTTGAAGCAGTAACAACTTTTAAATGTCATTTAGGGCAAAGAAATATGAGATGTTGAGTTTACCCTTTTCAATCAAATATTATTTCATTAGTGAGAGCTCCTTGATTCATGTGCACAACTTTATGGTAAGCTCAGCAAATGTCAAGTTTTCAGAGAGGTATTTTAGTACGGGAAAGTATAGAAGCGAAAAATGGATAATAACATAACCCTGTATATGTACTAGCTCTTTTTATTTTAGCGCTTTAGCATAAGGGTTATATTCTCGTATTTATTTAGTTCCACATTGTAAATACTATTGATATGCATATTATTACTCAAAACATACCTTGGAGTGGACTGGGGCTATAATTTATGATTGTTTTTATAGCCGACTAGTTATTTTTTATTTCATTTAATCGATTATTCGTTTCCATCCCAAGAGGTCAGTGAATATTCCAAGTTATGGCTCTCTATGTCATATATATGCTATTTTATACCTTGGGTTGATTGATTAAACATACTTTGTAAAGACATTTTTATTTCATTCTGTTGTTATTATAGAATTGTTTGCATCGTAAAACCTTTTCTCAGCATGTTTAAGTCTATAAGCAACAAACAACAATTGATTAGTTGCGATCAATTAATTTGTAACAGCCCTAGAGTAGATTATTTCTGGGAGTGGAGGCCTTTTGCAGTATATATCTGGCGTCCAAATTAAACTGGCCTTAGCAAGTGAAGCAGTGATAATATTGGGATAGGGAAATGTTTAAAGGAGAGCCGGAAAGAAGTTTTGAGTTATCACTGCAGTGAAAAAAAAACTACAGAAAACTCCATCCAATATATAACGTAGATTACAACATTTCTCTATAATGAGATGCTAATTAATTGCCACTCGCCTGTTAGTTTAATCAGTTGGAGATTTACGTTCTGCCTCTTGTCTATCACCTCACTGCATCTTCTGTCTTTTTTTATGCTTGGATCTTTTCTTTTCCTCCAGATTGACACATGGCAGACAGGCTCCCGGTTTTACATGGCTGCTCTTTTCATACTTCACCCTCAGAGCTGCAGAGGCAAAGCACTGCAAACACGACTCCAATGAATAGCCCTATCGCTCATTATGGTAGATAACTCTCTCTGCTCAAATGCAAATATCTGTGTAATTACCAGGGCCCGGGTGAGTACTGGGCTGTGATTGGCCGCGGGACATCTATTATTTTGTTTAAGTCCTTGCCTGTCTTCTAAGTGTCTGATCACAGGGCTAAATTAATAAACCAGGAAAGTCTCCATGCTTCTTCTTTCGCCGTACACTGCAGATAATGGCGAGGAGAAAATGGGTTTTTAAATTGCCTCAAACAGTTAGAGATCCCCAGTTAGCAATCAGGACCTTAAAGCAGCGAATAGGAAGACATGTTTTCCAATATATTGGCTAGCTACTGCTTTGTATGCCCCATAGGTTAACAAAAGGATAGAAATGATTGTTTTGGGCCATTCATCATGTATTTACTATGTTTTTGTACATCTGTATATAGGAACATATATATTAATTAATGATTGTAATACCCTGTACTTTCCAATAAAGGTGAATGTACGAAGTGAAACATCCATTTCTCTAAAACCTGACAACACATAAGAATGCTACCAAAAATATGGCTTATGATTGTGTGGTTCACTAAAAAGCCTTCTCCGATACCAACAAGCCCATACGTGCAATAAGCCTGGCTGTCACTGAACAGTGAAGACTGAGGCTTGGTCCGGTCTTTGTCCGGTCTGTGACTCAAGGTACTACTGTCTCTTTGGTCATTTGAACTCGTACTAGTGAGAGAATTTGCACATTGTCGCAGTAATAAACAATTTAACAGGGAAATTCAATGTAGAGGACCTTCTTGCTATTAAGCAGGAGCGCTAACCGCTATGCCACAACTACACAAAACGTACTGGATTTGGCTTTGGGATGTGCAGATACATTCTTGACGGTGATTTCAGTTTATGCTCTATTCCAATTAATAATGAATAATAATGCATTGGTTTTACGTGGCGCTTTTTGGACACTAAAATACACATACAATGTCTTATTCTATTTCCCCAAAGTTAGCAAAAAGTCTCCATGCCGATTCATCACAAATACAGCCCTGGTTCATATAATCATCTGAATTAATTATGAGCCAAAACTAAGTTATGGTTAGTTAGATTTGATTACAATGTGTATGAAATTGGTTGTGATTATGCTGTTTTACGGATTTGCTTACGTCTTTAGTGATTTTCAAGTCGTAGCTTGAAGAAATACTGGGGTGTTCTTTTCCTTTAAGACAAAACAACTTTGCACTAAACAGGAAGCCAATTATTCATTAGTATGCGCCGCCCGTATATGGTTATCTCCGTTTCCTTTTTAGCAGGCGGCTTGTATCCAAATAAGCGGAAAGGGCTAAATGAATTTTAAACCCGGACGAGTCATGTGATGCGCTTGCGACTTTGGACAAATTAATTGCCACGGAAACACGGGGCCCTTCTGCGTAACTTTCATTGGGTGGGAATTTATTTACACTCCACAGCTTGTGCCTCTTGAATTCAATTTGAGTGTAGCCATTTCCAAGACACATTTTCTGTCGAACAAGTCATATTTCTATTGTTTGGTTTTGGAGCAGACAGTGAAGTCGCAGCCCAAACAAATCACCCACATATATCTAGGGAAAAATACAAATTCTCTCAGTGTCTTATGTTACTTTGGAGAGCTGGTTTCCTTTCAGTGCTCCCAAGTCAGTTTCTATTCTCCTTAAGTGAAATATTTACATGTGGAGACTAGAACAAAACTCAAAATGTCCTTTCCTTCCTACTGCTGTCAGACTAAAACAAACAATGAGGAGTAACGAACCCTGTCAACCGGACCTCACATGCTATGCATCGGTGCAATATCTTACTTATGTCAGAATGTGCAATATGGACGATATGTGTCACTGTCACTTTACTTTACTTACCTATCTGTGCAATAATAGCTTTAATAATAATGTGCAATATAGAATCACATGTGTCACTTTACTTTACTCAGGAGGTCCTGTATTGCACATTTTCATATGATTACCGTTATTATTGCACAGATGACTGAGCAGAGGAACAGGTGGTTCTATATTGCACATTCTGACATTATTAAACGTATTATTGCACAGATGACTGAGTAGAGAATCAGGTGGTTCTATATTGCACATTCTGGCATTGATTAACTGATTATTTTACAGATGACTGAGTAGAGAAACAGGTGGTTCTATATTGCACATTCTCACATTGATAAACGTATTATTGTACAGATGACTGAGTAGAGAAACAGGAGGTTCTATATTGCACATTCTGACATAATTACACTTATTGCACATACGGCTGTTCCTCTATTTAGTCCCAGACTAATATAATTATATATATATATATATTAGTGCTGTCCAACGATTAAAATATTTAATCGCGATTAATCGCATGAATTTCATAGTTAACTCGCGATTAATCGCAAATTAGTCACCCATTTGCGTGCTGTGTGCAATTTCTTTTTTTATTGAAAACAATGTGTAGTGTTATATTACACACTAACATTTGATGCAAAATCATCAATAAATGGATGACAAAATAAATAATTGGTAACAAAAAGCCCCTTCAATGTGTGTGTGTGTGTGTGTGGAGTGTGTGTGTTTATGGGTGTGTGTGTGTGTGGGTGTGTGTGTGTATGTGTGGGTATAGACCATAGACTGTATAGAAACATCATGGTGTCATTATGATGATGATAAACAATTTTTTTGTAAATTTGTTCATGTAAATACTCTATAGTGTTTCTCTGTTTACTTTCGGTATATCTATGACTGTATACTGTTTGCTTGTATTGCCTTTTTTATTAACCCCTCCCCCCCATCTCCCACTTCATGTCCCCCCCCCCCCCCCCCCCCCCCCTCCTATGTGCCCTTCTGGGTTTCTTCTTTGGCCCCCTGTATCTCCAACTACATATTGTTTGTAGTCTCTGTCTACAATGTATCTTAACTAGTCCTTTTCTTTGTGTCTATTTTTTTTCTGTATATGTGTTTGTCTGCAATAAAAAGTAAAAAAAAAAAAAAAAAAAAAAAAAAATTTTTTTTTTTTTTTTTTTTTATAATTATAAAAAAAATTAATGGCGATAAAAAAATGACGCCGTTAATATTGATTTGCGTTAACGCGTTAATAACGCGATATTTTGGACAGCACTAATATATATAAAAATTGTCCACTCACCTTTTGCCCTCCGCGGGCGGTTATCCCTCTCTAAGCTCGGGTCCTCTACCAGAGGCCTGGGAGCTTGAGGGTTCTGCGCAGTATCTTTGCTGTTCCTAGCACTGCACATTTCTGGACCGAGATGTCCGAGGTTGTTCCGGGGATCCGCTGCAACCACTCTTCTAGCTTCAGGGTCACTGCCCCGAGTGCACCGATCACCACGGGCACTACTGTCACCTTTACCCTCCAGGCCCTCTCCAGCTCCTCTCTGAGACCTTGGTATTTCTCAAGCTTTTCATCTTCCTTTTTCCGGATGTTACCATCGCTTGGAATTGCCACGTCCACCACCACGGCTGTCCTCTGCCCTTTGTCTGCGTAGGTTTCCTCCGGGTACTCCGGTTTCCCCTACCACTAAAAATATGTCCAATAGTTCTGGCATGCGCCTCCTGTACTGGCGACCCCGCTCCCATCTCTGTGTGGAGTGAGAGACAAATGCCCAATATTAACAATTGTAAACCGCTTTGAGACTCAGATCTGCAGTGAAAAGGCGGTATATAAATACAAACTTACTACTTACTTACTACTTACTTTGTCCACCACCACAATGTCAGGTTGGTTTGCCATTACCATTCGGTCGGTCTGTATCTGGAAGTCCCACAGGATCTTTGCACGCTCATTCTCCACCACCTTTGAAAGAGTTTCCCACTTAGACCTTGGGGTTTCCAGCCCATACTCTGCACAGATGTTTCTGTACACTATGCCAGCCACTTGGTTATGGCGTTCCATGTAGGCCTTCCCTGCCAGCATCTTGCACCCTGCAGTTATGTGTTTGTCCTGTAGGCCAGCCCTTTCTAGCCATTGGTAGGACTTCTTGAGATCAGCCACTTCTGTTATGCTCCGGTGGTACATGCCGTGTAGGGGCTTGTTCTCCCATGATGGGCTCTCCTCCAGCACCTCATCTCGCCACTGCCTGAGACATTCACTGAGTACGTCATCCATTTTGGCCTTCTTCATGATGTAGTTATGGAGTTTGGATGTTTCGTCCTAGACAGTGGCTCTCACACTCACTCGTCCTCAGCCTCCTTCTTTACGGCTTACATACAGTCTCAGGGTGCTGGATTTGGGATGGAACCCGCCATGCATGGTAAGGAGCTTTCAAGTTTTAACATCTGTGGTTTGAATCTCTTCCTTTGGCCACCTGATTATTCCTGCAGGGTATCTGATCACTGGCAGGGTGTAGCTGTTAATTGCCCGGGCCTTGTTCTTGCCATTGAGCCTGCTTCTTAGGACCTGCCTTACTCGCTGGAGGTATTTGGCAGTTGCCGCTTTCCTCGTCACCTGTTCGAGGATCAGGAACAGGTCACCTGTTATATATATATATATATATATATATATATATATATATATTAATTTCACTAGAATACACTGTACTTTATCCTTGCTTCTTATTATGCCAAAGGTAGAGATTTTTTAGATTTTATTATTCTAAAGTCAGAGTTTGTTGTACTCATTTTGCTAAAGATCTAATCTAATCTAAAATGTGAGTTGAACTATAAGTGTGCGTATTGGCTTACAAAACACATACAGGGCCATGAGGCCTTTTTATCATACAGAATAATACATTTACTATATCATATTTTCAAAAGCGGCTGATCGATCGCTTATTTATAAATCTGACTGATGTGCGCAACAAAGGTGTCCCGAGATGCTCTCCCTCCAGACGCCATCAAAGCCATTTATTCCACATACGACTGCACCATATACCTGTCACTTATACAAACTAGAATAGTATATGCATATCCATACGTATGGTTTTATTTTTGTTCTTTGTCCGTTTGCATGGTAATTAGCTTTTTTGTTTCCTTTTGGCTTCACTCTCCTTCAGGGGTCACTGCAGCAAATCATGGTACATCTCCACTCGCCATGAAGGTCGTGCTCATGAATTGAATAATAATTTCAGCATCGCTTTCAACCCACGACTTTATTTTCTTGGAAACCATTCAGAAATGTACGGAAAATAATGATTAATTGGAGCGATTATGAATGTGTTGTGCTGTGTTTATTTATTGTGTATTATTTAGATGGTTACAGTGCATGTTAATGAACACACCTCCATCCCCAGAGTCACACTCACACACTCACACACACACACAAACACACACACACATACACACACATTCACCCTGATCTACATGGTTTTAGTGGTAGACCTATTACTTAAATTCATTTCCCAAGCTCAATTTGGCACGGAAAATATCCAAAACATTGTGTGCTAAAAAATCAGAATCAGAATTATTTGTATTACCATTTTGAGATACAGGAAGTCACAAACAAGAAAATGTCTTTGGCTCTTGTTTATATAAGTAGGTTTTATTAATATAATCAATTTAAACACAGTGACATTTTTTAAAACAAAATTAACAATATGCTTAACATCTAGATTTTTCAATGTTTTGATATTGATATGACAAGTTGGAGACCTAAAAATTGCAAACAAAACCATGAAAAAACAGTTTAATTTGTATCCAATTAAATGTAAATGCAACAATACGTTTCATTTGGAAATATATCAAATCATATGGATTAGAAAGTACCCTGTATTTAGGTATTTATTGTATCATAGCCTACCAAGGTACCCACCCCTATTGACATTGTTTTGTTGTGTATTAATACAGTGCCTTGCGAAAGTCAACCTTTCAACATTTCGCCACATTTCAGGCTTCAAACATAAAGATATAACATTTTAATTTTTTGTCATGAATCAACAACAAGTGGGACACAATCGTGAAGTGGAACGAAATTTATTGGATAATGTAAACTTTTTTAACAAATAAAAAACTGAAAAGTGGGGTGTGCAATATTATTCGGCCCCTTTACTTTCAGTGCAGCAAACTCACTCCAGAAGTTCAGTGAGGATCTTTGAATGATCCAATGTTGTCCTAAATGACTGATGATGATAAATAGAATGCACCTGTGTGTAATCAAGTCTCTGTATAAATGCACCTGCTCTTTGATAGTCTCAGGGTTCTGTTTAAAGCGCAGAGAGAACCATGAAGACAAAGGAACACACCAGGCAGGTCCGAGATACTGTTGTGGAGAAGTTTAAAGCCGGATCTGGATACAAAAAGATTTCCCAAGCTTTAAACATCTCAAGGAGCACTGTGCAAGCAATTATATTGAAATGGAAGAAGTATCAGACCACTGCAAATCTACCAAGACCCGGCCGTCCCTCCAAACTTTCATCTCAAACAAGGAGAAGACTGATCAGAGATGCAGCCAAGAGGCCCATGATCACTCTGGATGAACTGCAGATAACTACAGCTGAGGTGGGAGAGTCTGTCCATAGGACAACAATCAGTCGTGCACTGCACAAATCTGGCCTTTATGGAAGAGTGGCAAGAAGAAAGCCATTTCTCAAAGATATCCATAAAAAGTCTTGTTTAAAGTTTTCCACAAGCCACCTGGGAGATACACCAAACATGTGGAAGAAGGTACTCTGGTCAGATGAAACCAAAATCGAACTTTTTGGCCACAATGCAAAACGATATGTTTGGCGTAAAAGCAACACAGCTCATCACCCTGAACACACCATCCCCACCTCAGCTGTAGTTATCTGCAGTTCATCCAGAGTGATCATGGGCCTCTTGTCTGCATCTCTGATCAGTCTTCTCCTTGTTTGAGATGAAAGTTTGGAGGGACGGCCGGGTCTTGGTAGATTTGCAGTGGTCTGATACTCCTTCCATTTCAATATAATTGCTTGCACAGTGCTCCTTGAGATGTTTAAAGCTTGGGAAATCTTTTTGTATCCAAATCCGGCTTTAAACTTCTCCACAACAGTATCTCGGACCTGCCTGGTGTGTTCCTTTGTCTTCATGGTTCTCTCTGTGCTTTAAACAGAACCCTGAGACTATCAAAGAGCAGGTGCATTTATACAGAGACTTGATTACACACAGGTGCATTCTATTTATCATCATCAGTCATTTAGGACAACATTGGATCATTCAAAGATCCTCACTGAACTTCTGGAGTGAGTTTGCTGCACTGAAAGTAAAGGGGCCGAATAATATTGCAAGCCCCACTTTTCAGTGTTTTATTTGTTAAAAAAGTTTAAATCATCCAATAAATTTTGTTCCACTTCACAATTGTGTCCCACTTGTTGTTGATTCATGACAAAAAATTAAAATGTTATATCTTTATGTTTGAAGCCTGAAATGTGGCGAAATGTTGAAAGGTTCAAGGGGGCCGAATACTTTCGCAAAGGCACTGTACATACATTTAACATACCACAAACATTTTCACTATGTATGTTTTGGTTATTTTGATTCTTGAGAGTCCTTTCACTCATTTCTCTCTTGTTTACGGTAATACAGAATAATAAAAGTCTCAAGGTATGTGGAGGTGGCAATAACGAAATCAATCATCGTCATATTGATGTAACACATCTCAAACTGTCGTCTAATATGTAGGCTACACAATAATAATGGAAAGAAGATTGTATTCATAAGATATTTGAGAATGAACTATCAATCACTTTCTTGACATTTGCCTTCGAGGTTCTTCCCCCCAGTTTTCAGTTAACTACTTTCACTCAGATGCTGTTGAGGTCTGACATCCAATTGCACACATACATAAATGACTCATTACACATCAAATCCATGCTACCTGTGTGCTACAAAAGTTCTTGCTGAAATCCTTTTGTGCGTCCTTGGCGTTTCATCTCATTTGCTCTATGCTTTTTTCCCCTCTTGCCTCTGTGTGTTTTGCAAAGCGGAAACAAATACTGCCCATGGCTTCTGGCCCTGAAACTTCTAAAACCTTTCATCCCAACAATAATTACCTCACTCACAAAGAACCAGAAAAAAGTGTCAAAAAGTGCATAAATACAACCTTTATACTATTTGTCGAATAAAACTTCACTTTCACCATTCGCCTCAAACAATTGGTTCAACTTTGGGAAATGAGCTACGTTTTGCTTCCGACAAAATTTGAGACCTTTCAAAAGGAGTCATTAAAACCGTGTCTTGCTGTTGTCCTTGCCACGGAATAAGACAAGCATGAATGTTAGACATAAATGTTACTATAAACTAGGTTGTGTGAGAGCCTAGGGGACCAAGTGCAATGTCAAAAACGGTTTCTCGCCATTTTTTTCATGATCACGCTCCATTATTTCTCTATAATGATGGGTGAAGATTTGTCGAGTTTGGCCAAAGATGCAGAGAAGAGAAAGTGCAAAGAAGGTTACAGAGGGGCGACAAACGCGTGGGTATTGGGAGACCTTCGTATTTAATGAGCGAGCGAACTCAGACAAAAAGAAAACAGATAGTGAGTGAAGACAATCGCTGCCAAGAAGGGAAACAGGATATTAAAGACCCTTCGTTAGCCAGATTCATGTTTTTCTGACTTTTAATTCTGCAAGAAACGATACAATTACCCGATCAAGCGATATCGCAACAGGTGGATTTGCTTTGCATCCAGAAATTCAACATCTTTAATTAATGCTTTTGTCAAATGCAATTCAAAGAGGGAACTTTAATTAGATAGCACAGGAACTAAGTCTGTATTTGATTCCAAAAGAGTGAGGTGATAACATTTAGGGAAATAATGGGATTTTGTTTTCACGTGAGTCGCTAATGATACTATTGGTGCTGTTCGCGGCTTTTTATTTGAACAAAAGGTAGATTCTTTTGCACATTTGACCAGTGGCTTTATAAATTGTGGGCAAGATTTCTTAATTTTTGACCACAGTAGATTTTTTTTTTGTAGGACCACTAATGCAATGTTAAGAACTTTTGAAAACATGAAACTTTTTGCACATACCATTTTACTTCTTCTTTAAGATTTTTGTTTTTTATTGTAAATGCACACATTTTTCATGAGGATCCTATTCAGTGAGAGTTTCCAAACTAAACAACACAATTGAAAATAACAAAACCACCTCCATTCAATCACATCATCGTTTATTATGTCGAAAAGACAATAACAACAAACACCAAATACTTTAGAAATTCTTTCACGACAAGAAGAACTTTTTTTTTTTCATTCAAGGAGTCAGATTGTTACTAGACTTTGACATTGAGTAATCGCAAGAATTTGACGTATGCTTTTTATACGTTCTCATTATTTTCACCAACATAAGCAAAAATGTAAGGATAATGCTCACATGTCGATTTAGCACCAAGTTGTAGATCCCGCATCTTTCCGCCACGACTTTGCGGGGAAATTGTTAAGTCTAGCCTCTTCCGGTTGTGTGTATTTTTGTGTGTCTGTGTGGGATGACGTTACGGCACTAGGAGCGCATACACACACACACAAAAAGTCAGGTGAGGGGAATATACTGACAGTCTAAAAACTTAGGTAAATAGTATGTTTAGAATACTAGGATACAAAATCACCAGCTTAACCCTCAAATATAATTAAGTGACACATAACAGTGGAAATCCCTTATCCTTACCTAATGGCCGACCTCTTGTTTCATCTAGAGACCCAATTTTGCTTTTGGCAGCTTGGGTTCTGTGCTATCCTCAGTGGAATTAGTAAATGACAATGCCCTTGTACACACAACCCGGCTATCAATGCTACACGCACACAACGCACAACTCAACCCACGGCCGTGTGTATGGGACGTTCTAAGTGGCAGCACCATGCACACTCCGGCTCCCCGCCTGTTTGTGGATGCCCCAGGGGAGTTAGCTGCAATGGATTTGTCTATTAGCTCGTAAAGAACATTGCTCAGTGCCATATCGATCATCTGAGCTGTAACGTTTAGGGTCTTTAAGTTGTATAGTTGATCTAGTGGTACACAGACTCCCCTGGCTATTTTACCAGAGTGAGAGATGATCAACTTAACCCCGGTGCCTCGCTCGGCCGGAGGAAACACTATAAACACGTCCGATGCAGCCAGAAACTCTTTTTATTGAAGCCTGTCCGAAGAGGAGCCGGCGCGGTGATCTAGGCCAGGTGGTATACTGCTACACTGCTGCAGTCTTTAATAGCTGTCTCATCACAGTTAGCCATGCAGGATTCTTTGACCTGACAAGCTGTCAGCAAGCACAACCCCGCCCTGTTTGTCCTAATAATGGACCTTTACAGTCCACTGGTCCACGGGACGACTTAGCCGGTGCCCAGACAGGAGTGATGGAGGGCCTCTGTGTTTGCGAGGGGAAGTAACCAAGAACAATCTTGTGCTTTTCTATTTTTTTTTTTTTTCTATTTTGTTGCAGCGGCTTGTATAGAGTATGTTTCTCTATAGTCACTTTCTCACTGAACACGTGTATTTTTTGGCAAATACACAGGGTCGCTTTACAGTGTGTGATGTGGGTGGGCAAGTCAGATATTCTTGCCTTTTAATAAAAACAAACTGTTTATAGCCTGCTTACATGTGGGTCAGGTGCAGCAGGTTATAAATACACAAAAGGGACAATACTTTAGTGACACAAAGCCGTGCAACTAGAGTGGAGCTCGAACCGTCAAAGTTTGGACTTCACGCTCTGCTTTTCCTTTATAAAGTTGTTATATATTGTTTCATGTGGAGCAGCAGACACACAAAACAGTGTGTGAACATCTTTTTTTAGAGGAATTAAACTGCACTAGGTTTAGGTACAGTATGTGCTGTATTCCATGGAAAAATCTTTTAGTTTGCATGACACTAGAGAATTTCAATTTCAAGGCAATTTATTTTACAATAATTGGCAGATTCAAGAG
This sequence comes from Knipowitschia caucasica, assembly GCA_964034765.1. Lineage (NCBI taxonomy): Eukaryota > Metazoa > Chordata > Actinopteri > Gobiiformes > Gobiidae > Knipowitschia > Knipowitschia caucasica. The sequence goes on along the minus strand of OZ035830.1, from coordinate 35,309,468 downwards.
TACACCAAAATATGTATTTTACTGTAGCTTTCTCTCTGACATCAACATGGTTCAATCAGGAACACCACTTCAATCAAGAATACCCCTTTAAACTTTAGCCATTTGATTGATTGCTTGTGTGCAAGGAAACAGAGGCAAAAAAAGAGATCATTTATTTTCTCTATTTTCCCTTCTTTCCCCGGCTCTGGATGAACGCTCTGGCCCCTCCCCCTCTTCTCTCCTCATCCCACTGCCATGGCAACAGTCATCAAATCTGAACATCAGCTTTCATCTGCGATCGTCCACCGCTGCCTACGGGCTGCCTGTACACCGACCACAGAGAGCCTCATTTTGACTCTTTCTAACACACTGGAACGAGGGCAACCTGTTCTATTTATCAAAAAGGGATCGGCAACAATTTGGGAGACTCTTAATAACCAATAATTTGCCAGAATTCGGCATGGTTGTAGCCCGCAGTTCTTGGTGATTTTGTTAATGAGGCGATGAATAAACTCGCAGTAGAGGTAGGGAAAAGCTGTGAGACTGGACAAGAGATTATAGCAGATTAGAGTGTGTGCGTGTGTTTATATGTAAGTGCGTGTTTGTGCGTATGTATGTGCCTGTGTGTTTATGTAAGTGTGTGTTTGTGCGTATGTGTGTGCGTGTGTATATGCATATAGATAGATATATAGATAACTTTATTTGCAGACTCATGGTCCAGATCAACACAGACACAAATGCCTATATGTGTGGGTGTGTGTGTGTATATAATGGCAGTACAATTAATTGCAATCCAATAAAACACATGTTCACATTTTTTGTAGTTGCAATTAGCAAATCACAATTCCCTTTCCAAATGTAATAGCCAGAGAATTACATTAATTGCTGATTCAAATGTAATAAAAAAAACGTTAACGCAAATTTTGAACAAATTCAGACTTATTAAACATCCAAATTTGCCATAATTGTCAGAAATATGGCAACTATAGATGTTTTGACAAGGGATGCAGCCTAGTATCTCTGCCGGGGAAGGGAAGCAGAGAGGGACATGCAGGCGGCTTGTTTTGGTCGAACACACACTCACACACACACACACACACTCACACACACATGCACACACGCACTCATGCTCCACGCTGGTTGACTCTGCTGTGTAAAGCCTCGGCGGGGAAATTATTTGGTGAGGGATTTGAGAAATGGCAACCGCAACATGAAGCTTCACCACCCATGAAAAATACATGTTTTAGTTTTATTTTAACCACAGGGAAGTGTTGTTGGATGACCAAGCAAATGTAATAGTAAAAACAGTTTATGTGCTTATGAAAATTAAGTGGGTTTTTATTCAAGGTCAGTGGATCTCAGGGGACTTGCACGTTCAAAGATGTTTTTTTTTTTTTCCTCATTCAGTGTTGCATACAGTATGGGGCAAAATACAGACTTGCAGACTATGTGGTGGAACTTGGACTAGGAAAATACCAAACTAAATATACATCAGGAGTAATCTCAACCAGAAATACCACCAAGGACCATTCATACTTATGTCTTTTTTATCATTAATAATTTTGCCTAGTAAAGCCTGATATGAATTCACTATTTTGCCTAAGTCTCCAATAGTACCAAATGCTACCAACCATACCTTAATAATTAATTGAATCCTTTGAAAATGTTCATTATCCCACACATCCGCCGCATTAGTGTCATATTAGCGTGCATTGGGAGTCTAGTTCGATGGTTCCAGCCTATGAGGTGTATTCATCCTGACAGCACATAGACAAAAGACATTGTTCGACGACCTTTTTTAAACAATACCGCATAAAGAAAAGAGAAAGTAAGCATGATGGGACCTTTATATAAGACACAATTCTGTACTTACTGAGGCTGAATAGATGCTGTCACTGAGCTGGCGTCACGATAACCGAGCTACGGGTTCATTGTTATTCTGATAATCTGAATTGTCATCGTCAGAGGGATTGGAACATCATGCCAGAAGAACAACATAACAGCATTCAATGTCATTAACAATTGATTCCATTTAGCATGGGCTGAAGGGGGGGATAATTGGACACTCAAAATGTTAAACCAAAGAACTTTCTATCATTCATATATATTATTCAGAATTTTTACATGTTATTAACAGTCACAGACTAGGAAATTGCTTTGGCTCTCGGTGCAAGCAGTCAAAAGAAGAGAGGTGTACATACTGTAATGGCATAAAACTATAAACGTATAAAAAAAATAAAAATAAAAATAAACTATTCTTTTCAAATATTTTTGTGTTGGCTAAAACATTACATACAATACATTATCATTTAGATCTTTGCCAATTGATTAAATAAACAGATTCAATAACTAAACTTAATTCAAGCTGAAAATGTAATGTTTAACATAATCAATAGTGACCATACTTTTTGGCTCTTTAGCTCCTGCATAAATTCTATATTCTGGATACTAAAATACATTATTTTGTCAATAGCGTGGATTTGTTTCTTCAGCAGCACCGCTAAAGCGTCACTAAAGGCGGCCGCTGAAGTCTGCCAGTGTGGCTGTTGCCAGTGAAGCTGTTGGTGGAGCTGCCCAGAGCCTGTCAGCCTCTCTGTGTGTACACCACCTGTCATTATCTGCTCTCAGTGCTGGCAGCTCCGGACAACTAATGCTCCACTGGGTCTCACCCAACAATCTGCTGACCAGTGCGGGCTGCTGTGTGACCGCACATCTGTACCACGGTCACACAGACTCACTGTACGGGCGCTCAGGGCCGTGCAAGATCATCGCACTATCAACCTAAGTATTGCTGCAATGTACTAGCCATCTAAGTAACTCCAAGTGCCAAAAACATAAACTGCAGTACTGTAACTATACAACTCAGGGATTTCATTTAGCCATCATGACTGTAAAGGGAATGAGTTCCAGGGAAACTTGTAGGGACTGAGGCACAACACAGACACAGAAAATGCTGTGTATCAAAGGGACTTATAATTGGAAGAATACAAGTTCAACTAATACACATAATAATACATGATCCTCTTGTCTGTTTGCAGCAGAGAATTGTCTGGATGATTTAGAGAAGTGGATTGTAACTTTTGTCCCTGATAGCGTTTAATTGAAAAAGCCCCAATCAGAGATTGGAAAGCCATTAATTGTACAGTTAATTAAGGTAAACATTAAATGAAGAGACTTTTAATTGGTTTGTGTTGATGAGGATGGGGATCTGGGGTGACCACTCTTTCCATATGTAAATAACAAAAAGTCCCCCAGGCTTTGGTCACTCAGTCAGGATCAGCTGCCTTTTACTACAGTCATTTTCTCCTTATTATTTGTAAAAAAAAACACAGAACTTTTGTCATGTTTGTGTATTAATTTATTCATTCAGAAATAGTTCAATTCATCATATATAAACATTCATGAGTTAATGGAGTCAAGAAATACAATTGTATAACCTAACCAGCAATTCACTGCTCTTTACTAAAATATGCCATTAACGCTGTTATATAACTGTGTTTTTTTTTTTTTTATAATCCATAAGAGCACAAGCACCTATATCTTTGCTATCGGCTATATGCTTCTCATTTTGACACATTCCCTGCCGCCTGCAGACACATTGATGCATGCAAAGTCCCACTGCCACAGAAAGGCATTGACTCCGGCACCTTGGCCCCTCATACGCCGTCATAAATACAAATGGGATCCTTTTATCAAACAATGACATTGACGTGATGTATGTTCAACAATGTATGCGCTTCGAGACCAGGCATTTGTTTAGATGAGACATGACAGACTGGCACATCACCATCATATTTACAGCAGAGGAAATTAACCCGAGGCCTTTAAATCTTATCAAATTTCATAAACAGGAACATTTATTGGCCTGTGCCCGTCCACCAGAGCTCATCACTGCGTAATTGATTGAAGACTTCCTCTGTGCCCTAAAGATTAATTTACAATGTCACATGATGCATCAGTTGCTTTGTGTACATAAGGAAAATTTCACAAATGCATAATTTTTGTTTGAACAGCTGCCACCTGTGCCAGAGGGGAAGGTGCTTAATAGCTTGCCCTTTCAATTTGAAAATGAGAGAAAGCACTGTAGGATAGATACATAATGGTGCATACAAACATATTTGAAATTTGGCACATCTTTTATCAATGGGTGTCAGAAGGGGAAAACAACAAAATAGTACGTCTCTTTTGGTTATATTTAAATGGAAATAAATATGGAAAAAAGAAATAGATTGGAAAACATTGTGGCTTGCCTCCAGCATCGTGCATCATTACTGTTCTTTGAAGTAGTGATGCTACTGTGCGACTGTGCCCCAGCGCGCCATCTTGACGTCAAAGAAAAATAAAGCATCTAAAGCAGGGGTGTCAAACTGGTCCCCAAAGGGCCGGTGTGGCTGCAGACTCCACCCATGTCCTCAAGTGAGTTTTGTTTTGGAGACTTGAGGAAATTGGGAGAGGTCAGGTTTGCTCCTGCTTGGTTAGAATGAAAACCTGCAGCCAGACCGGACATTTGAGAACCGATTTGACACCCCTCATCTAAAGCAATGCATCATTCTATTAAGTCAACTAAATAGACCATGTATATCCCAGGAAGCAACAATGTCAACTTTGCCAATTTAAACATAAAATGACACTACACCGATATCAAAACCCTCTACCATGTGCATCACAGTTCAGACTTTACCACAAATCTCTTCTAAATATTAAGTTCCAACGCTTTATAGAAACAAAATAAAATCCATGGTAAATCAAGTGAAAAGGTGTATCTAAGTGAAACATGCTTAATTATGTAGAGTATTAGCTATACATCCATGCCATAATAAACTACAGGACTGTTCCACACCATGAGCACAACAAAACACATGGAAAAGGACACCAAAAGCGCACCTCGATTACCCGGCACCCACTTCAAACTGGCGTCACAGGTGGCACAATACTTAATCCAAGGTGAGGTCTTCTTAATCCAAGGTGAGGCATAAATGACGTGTGCAAAAAGAAAGTGAACTAGTGCAGCCCATTTTACCGCTTTTGATGCTCAGTCCAGAAATTAGCCTTGAACTAATGAATCCTGATGTCCTTAACAGCTGGTAAAGCAACATTTAGCCAACACTGTGTGA